>CM061041.1:101997152-102597152 GCA_030762985.1 Adelphocoris suturalis | reverse complement strand
TGTTCCTAGGTAACTTATTTATATTTCTGCAAGAGAATAGATTCAGACTGATCTCTACAGTTGGTCGCATCTACTGTCCTTCCTATATGACTGAACTTCTCTTCGTCGTCAATAGTTGAAATATTTCAAGTGTTCTAAAGAATTTTGTAATAAATAAAATATTTTCTACGAACCTCCCGTGTACTTTGATCTCCTTTCAGGTCTTATTGTATGTGAATGCATACATTAAATTATGCTGGACACCCTCTTTAGTTCAGATCCGGTCATTTCTGTCACATGTTAGTCAGTTCTGTCACGCTGCATAAAACACTCATAAGTATTCTATAAAATGAA
Organism: Adelphocoris suturalis; assembly: GCA_030762985.1. Taxonomy (NCBI): domain Eukaryota; kingdom Metazoa; phylum Arthropoda; class Insecta; order Hemiptera; family Miridae; genus Adelphocoris; species Adelphocoris suturalis. The sequence goes on along the minus strand of CM061041.1, from coordinate 102,596,819 downwards.
ATTTCAAATGATCCCGTATCACATCTTCTTCCAAAAGATCTTCTTTTGTAGCTACCGTCTTTGAATGAAATGTCATCTTCTTTAATTGTACTCTATATGTAATATAAGATATGTGAGAATGAAATTGACCATCAAAACCGTAAAAAACTGAAAAATTCTTTAATTGAAAAATTATGCTCAGCAGACATTGCCGCAAGTAATACCAGACTTAAGCGAAAAACCAACAACGAGAACTTCAGAGTGACTTCATCATCAAATACAGGCGTGACAGGACTGACACTTCGCACCAACTTTTAGAGCTTCTACTTGGAGAAAAAAATTGAAAAACTCAAAATTCAGCTCGGCCGTTTTAGGGATGGGTTCCCAAACGTTTTCTTGAACGAAAAAAAGTTTTTCCAGCGGATTTTAATTACATTGGTTTGAAAAATTTTTCTTGAGTCAATTTGTCCGCCGTGTTGAAAAGTGGCCATACATCTAGAGTCTTAACTGCTGCGGAACAAAAGTATTCAGTGATTGACAGGGAAGCATAAAGCATTGTTCACTCTGTTCGGAAATTTGAAAGGTACTTTTATGGACGGAAGTTCATTTTAAGAACAGATCATAAGCCTTTGACCTACATATTTGGAAACAAAGCTGAACTACCCAAAGTAGCAATGTGTAGGATCAGTAAATGGGCATTGATGCTAGCAGAGTTCGATATGGATGTAGAATTTATCCCTGGAAAGGACAACAGCCCAGCAGATGTGCTATCACGCTTGCCACAACCATGTTTGGAGATTATTGAAGAGTCGAATTTTGGATGACCCATTACTGTCCAAAGTGGTTCAATATTTACAAAGCAGTTGGTTGACCTTTTAAATCTAATGTAACAGAAGAAATGAGCACGTATTGGGAAAAGAGGAAGAACTGTCATACGAAGAAGGGGTTCTACTCTGGAGAGAGAGATTAGTGATTCCTACGTCTCTAAGGGATGAAGTACTTCATGTTTTGCATGAAGGTCATCCCGGGTCAACAGCCATGAGATCGGTTGCAAAGATGAATGTATAGTGGCCATCAATGGATAAAGAAATCGAAAATTTTCTCAAAACATGCAAATCTTGCCAGGAAAACCGACCATGGGACCACGAATCGCCACTATACTCATGGAACATACCTGCTGAGGTGTGGTCGCGAATTCATGTTGATTTCGCTGAAGCATTTGAGGGACAACATTGGTTAATTGTAGTGGATGCCACTAGTAAATGGATGGGAGTTTGCCCGATGAAGCACATTACAGCTGAACGAACAATAGCAGTATTGCAAGAGGTTTTTTCTAGATGGGGGTTGGATGATAGTGTCAGATAACGGCCCCCAATGGGTATCTCAAATATTCAAGGATTATTGCACAAAAAACAATGTACATCACGTGACAACGACGCCATATCACCCCCGATCGAATGGGTAGGCTGAGAGAGCGGTGAGGACTTTTAAACAAAGGTTTTCATCGTCAAGGAAGAGCGGGGAAGATACTCATACAAGACTCTATCGATTTTTAGTGTCTTATAGGACTGCTGCCCACCGGACAACAGGGATTACAGATGCTTGGAAAATATAGGAAACACATAAATATCCTTATATGTTTCCAATATTTTCCAACCATCTATAACTCAAAATAATATATATATATATATATATATATATATATATATATATATGTTTTGGTTTATTTTCAATAACCTTGGTGATCGACCAAGAGAAAACTTTTTTTAACACCCGCTGAAAATTTTTTAGTTTACGTTTCCAGATGCGTAAAATTCAAAAATCGAATAAAAAAAGTAATCTATCTGTTCACCGTCCGCGGCTTTTTTTTCAAAAATACTAGACCAAACTATATGAAACTTGTGCGAAAAATCACATTTGCGGTCTTCCTAGAAGCTCGGCAGTTTTTATCAACCCTAATGGGTTGTTTGTATTAAAGGGCTAAACAATAAAAAAATCGAGATCTCGAAAACTTTCTAAGTAAGTAACAGTAATAAGTTTTTACTTTTCAATGATAAATTTGATCCCAAAGAATCTATTAAAACCAACCGCACCGCACTATGTTGAGTAGTTCGCTTTCCCTAAAGGCTTGAACATCGAGAAAAAAACTTCGAATTTCCAAGCGCGAGAAGGTAGAGAAATCACGCGCTGCTAGCAGATCTATTGAGTAGACGATCAAGCTTTAAATTCCATCAAAGATCGCTAGATGGTGATACTGGAATATATAAAAATTGCCTTGGAAATTTCAGCTGATATAATGCCAATATTGGAATTAATTATCAGGTGATATAGTTCCAATGGAATTTATTATAACTTTGCGAAATCGAGTTTATTAACTACTAGCGTTCCCCCCGCGCGCGTTGCTGCGCCCAAATTAAATTTGTTTATTGATCGTAATTTTAAACTGTTATTAAGTCAATCGTGGGATCATTAGGGAAAAAACTGGATTCCTGATCCACTCAGCTGATCTGGGATCGGTCAGTTGTGTTCAGAAGTCCCTCAAGGGCCCACATACCAAATCTCAGAATCGTGGGATGATTAGGGAAAAAAACTGGATTCTAGAGCCACTCAGCTGATCTGGGATCGGTCAGTTGTGTTCAGAAGTCCCTCAAGGGCCCACATACCAAATCTCAGAATCGTGGGATCATTATGGAAAAAACTGGATTCTAGAGCCACTCAGCCGATCTGGGATCGGTCAGTTGTGTTTAGAAGTCCCTCAAGGGCCCACATACCAAATCTCAGAATCGTGGGATCATTAGGGAAAAAACTGGATTCTAGAGCCACTCAGCTGATCTGTGATCGGTCAGTTGTGTTCAGAAGTCCCTCAAGGGCCCACATACCAAATCTCAGAATCGTGGGATCATTAGGGAAAAAACTGGATTCTAGAGCCACTCAGCTGATCTGGGATCGGTCAGTTGTGTTCAGAAGTCCCTCAAGGGGCTACATACCAAATCTCAGAATCGTGGGATCATTAGGGAAAAAACTGGATTCTAGAGCCACTCAGCTGATCTGGGATCAGTCAGTTGTGTTCAGAAGTCCCTCAAGGGGCTACATACCAAATCTCAGAATCGTGGGATCATTAGGGAATCTCCGCGTAACGCTCACCGCGTGACGCTCCCCGCGTGACGCTCCCCGCGTGTCGCTTTATTAATTATGTTGCTTATAGACTCCGAAACATAAACATAAACAATAAATTTCTAAAACCTGACACTGCACCCTTTTATGCCCTCTGGGTCAGAGCCCTTTGAACGGATTTGCACCAAACTTTACAGGAACAATCCTTGAATCATGCCTAATAATACCTGAAAGTTTCATTACAATCTGTCGAGCGGTTTCGGAGTCTATAGGCAATATACATACATACATCCTCTTTTATAGATATAGATGGTCCGTGCGATGTACCAACTAGTTAAGTATTACTTAGTTACTTAGTACCTAAATGCTGAATTTCATCTCTTAAATTGCTCCCAAGTCTACCTATAGGTAGCGGAAGCATTTTTTTCAATTTCGAGAGATTTAACAGTTGTGGTCTCCACTAAATCAAACGGCTGTTGTTTTTTTACAGGTGTTTTTTTACTGTTTGTTGGTTGAAAATGACCTTCTATGAAAATATGAGTTCGGGTTCGGTTTCTACGTATTTTTTCACGCAATCGAATGGTAACACTTGCAGAGCTCCCCAACCCTGTTATAACTGAGTTATGCACTTTAGCTAACTAGTATGCAAGTGTTACCATTCGAATCAGCGTAAAAATATAGTTACGTAGAAGCCGACCCAAACTCGTATTTTCATCGAATGTCATTTTTCAAGAAAACCCTCGATTTAAGTGAAAAACGATGTTTTTCAACATTGCAAAATAGTTTCCTCCCTTAACTATCAAAGTAAAAGTAAAATTGACTACACCGTTGAAAAGGTGAGATTGTGGAGCACTTTTTAGTTTTCTTGTGTCTTGAAAAAATATTAGTTCTCATTGTTCAATTCCCGATTTAAAAAACTCATGGTTTACCAAAACAGGTTAAATTTGCATTTCACGTGGCTTTTTCATCTCAAACCTTAATTCTTAAAAAAGCTCAGACATCTTATACGGGTCACCAGTATAGAAAATTTCAATTCAGGGTTAGTTTCAGAATGCCTCAAAACGGATTAACGTAACGAAAATTGTGATTAAGAAAATGTGATTAACTAAAGAAACCCTGATAAACGTGCTCGTAGTTCCGTCAATATTCTATCGATATTATACATCAACTACCTAGTATTGTGTTTTATTGAGCAATTGTCTCGAGTATTCGTCGTGAGACTGAATCCCAGGAACAGAGAAGACACTTCGAGACGAATGCAACATTTTTCTAATTAAACGCTAATGGAAACATTACTCTCTCTTTCAGATCTGAATTACATAATTTCTTCTCAAAGTCCACAATCTCCGAGGATTTTTGTGAAGGAACTTTGTTTCTCTGGATGGCCAAAACTTCTTAATTGACTCTCGCAACAGTTTTTTTTTTTTTTTTTTTTTTTTTCGTCCTTGGGAAAATTGTAGAAAAAAGTGGAAACCGGACTAATTAAGTTACACAAAAAAGATGCCCTTTAGTAATAAGTTTTTCTTTAGAAGAGAAAATAAGTTGTTGCGAATGAATCCGCTTTTTCATTTGGCTACGGTCGTTACGCGAGAGTTCATTTAAGGGTGGGTGGTTGTTGTTTGTCTAGTGTAAAATATGGAGGAAGGTGGCGAGCATCTGCTTACGGTATAAGGTCGCTTTTGAGCTGACACCAGATAGGGTGACGCCAACAGCTGCGAACGAGTATACTTGAAGGGGGTAGCGAGATGAACAAACATCATTGTGATATTTTATCAACGCCTTTACAGGGGTGATGCTAGTGTCACTTTTAAATCTTCATAAATTCTGGAAGGCCGACGTTTATGTGATGTGACAGGGGCTGAGATCGTTTTTGGCTCGGTGGCTATGAAGAGGCTGTTAGAAAATGTAATGTGGATTGAAGGAAACCCTAAGAAGAGGAAAAAAAACGCAGCAATTTATACTCAGAAGTTTATTATTTCTGTATTAGATAGCCCTTCTATGCAGATCACTGGTCTACAATAAATTATTAATCGTAGATTGCGGTACTTTTTAAAATGAAAACCGAGAGGAAATTAATGGGAACAAATAAAATACCTGTAGTTCACAATTTTAAAACCCTACCCTGATAACAGACATTTTAGGGTCAAGCAAGAATATCAATACTCAAGCCTGAAGCCCATCAAAGCAGGGGTCCTGCAAAGGAGTGTTCTAGGGCCTACACTCTACTACCTCTTGTTTACGCGGGACTTAACCCAACACGAAAATTCAGCTCAACGTAGCTACTCTTGCAGATGACACGACTATCCTCTCCGTTGGAGGTGACAAAGAAACTGCAACACGAATGCTTCAGACATCTGCTGATAAGGTCTTTAAATGGACCAAGATCTGGAGAATAAAACTGAAAGAATCTAAATCGATTCACATAAACTTCACTACCCGAAAAATTACACCCTTGAATGTTGAGATTAACTCAAATATTATACCGCGTGGAGATTCAGTTAAATACTTGGTATGACTCTTGATTCCAAACTTAACTGGAATAATCACGTCGACACGTCGAGAAAAAGAAAGAGGAGCTGAAAATCTAGTTCAGAAAGATGTACTGGTTGTTGGAAAGAAATCCCCAGCTCCCACTACACAACAAACTACTCATATACATATAAGCTGATTCTTCGCCCTATCTGGACTTGCGGGATACAGCTCTGGAGATGTGCCAAGAAATCAAATGTAAATTGTGTGAGGGAGATGTGGAGTAGATTAAACTAATTTCTGTTCTAGAACCAAAAATTTCAACCATGTATCATGTTTTCTCCTCGATATTGATTCGAAATTCTATGAAAACATCATAAATTAACAAGCGGTTGCAATCATGTTCACAATATCAATTATTGAGAATGATCACCTGTGTGTAAACAATTATTTATATAACCATGCTCATAACTCAGTTTGTTGGACACGCACTTCGCCGTAGTTAACATAATATTGTTGGATAAATCGAGAGCTTTCGAACGAATGGTCAACGAATTTTGTGGGATGAAAAACGACGAAGTACCATTTCCCTAGCAACGACTCGGTTGTAGGCGGAAATCACTGTAATTAATTTCGTGCGCGGAAAAAAATTGACTCGCGAAATTCGCTAGGACCCCAGGGCTAAAACATGATACATGTTTAAAAAAAATCCAAACTTCTCAGAATAAAATACTGAGAAGCATTGTTTGGCGCCCCGTGGTACGTGCGAAACGATGATGTTAATCGAGATTTAGGGATAGATACCGTCAAGCAAACCATTTTAAAATACGCACGGAAGCAGGAAAGACGCCTCCACAAACATGAGACTCTGGAGATGCTGAACGTCCTGGACAATCAAGGTGAACTCCGGTGACTCAAGCGAAACAAACCTCTGGGCCTTATTGTGCTATATCAGTAGTGCAATGAAATTCAGTGTTAATATTTCTGCTAGAACATAAGGTTTAGGTTTAGTCAGGCACGTAGCCAGAGGGGGGTCCATGGGGTCCGGACCCCCCCCCCCCCCCCGAAATTTTTTGATGAATTAGAAAATTATTCATGGTTAGGGTAGTATCTATCATTTCACTAGCACGAACTACCAACAGAGAATATTCGTCTGATGTGAAATTCTTCAGAAATTATTTTTATAATACTCATAGGTTCTGCTAATAGCTCCAATACGTAGAGGTAAGATTCCTGAGATAAGAAGTTAGATATTTCGGTACACGGACATGGGTCATGTATACGACCTCAAAGACAGATCAACGCCTCTAGCAGTATACCTTAAGGACCCGTGTAAGCCTTGCCGTGTAGCAACTCTTCATACCTTTCAGCACTCCACATTTTTATTATGGTGTTCAGAAGCCTTCTGACATCTTCCCCTGAAGAGATTCCTTTCTCTCTCTGTAGGACGGTACTACAGAGGAAGAAAATTCTCTCCGAATCTCGTATTCCCATGGCTAGCCCTTTCACCCCTCGGATCAGCATTTGGTATTGATATTATACTTTGAGTACCACGTTTGGTATTTAGGTTCGCAATATTTGGATGTCTGGAGCGTATATGTAAAGTGAGTTTTCTTCTTGTAAAGCCTCTAGAACAATGGGGACATTGGGTTGCATTGTCTCTTTGACTATTCACCAAGGTACCATTCATGTTACTGAGCTACATTATTACGTTGCTCCAACGATATCACAACAATAACAATAATGAAGTTAACATTTTTGGAATGAGTGAATGAGACAGAATTTGGCACTCAACTTCGAAGTAGGAATTTGAAGAAGTATGACTGGTAGTGTGAACCTGTCTGGTACGTTTTCCATCGGTTTTTTGGTTAAAAAACAAAAACGATCTAACGCTTCGAAAATCGATTTTCTTGCGGAGCAGAAATTCACACAACACATCACCATCCGTTCCGGGATTAGAAAATTCATAAATTTACTTCATGGGATCTTGCAGTCTAGGGGAAATTTATCTATTCTATGTGCGTCACGGGGTTCTGTATTCCGCCCCACACTCCTTACAATATCCTACGGGGAGAATGTTCCTAGATGTCTTCCTAACTTTTACGTTAGGGGATCCTGCAGTACCTTAGAAATTAAGATTTGATGTCTTTAAAAGCAAACAGAAAAGTATTACTATAAACATTTTATGATCATCTAAATACCTAAAATTGAACTTTTGTTGTTGTATAAAGATCAAGATTTATCATGATTGTAAAAAATTGTTTGAACTGTCACCTAAAATCCTTATTATGTATCCACCTATTAAATATTTTTGCCTTACTAAAGATAGTATTTCATCATGTTTGTAAAACATTTCTTCTCCTGTGACTTAAAATTTGTATTTTAAAATTTATTGAAATGGGAAGAGAGCCGATGGGCAAGATCCCCCCCCCAAGGCAAAATTCTGGCTACGTGCCTGGGTTTAGTTGTAAACCTAACCTACAGATGTGTAATGAAGTATTATTAAATGAAGTATTGCTAGATGAAATGCACAATTTTCATTTGCAATAAATGAATCACGAAAAACTAAACAATAAAACACAACACTTTACTAGCCTTACTGTATGTACGTCACAAGAGCAGATATCCTAGTAACTACCTACAATTCTAGTTCATCATCATTTAATTATATCGACCCACCACCTGAATGTGATAGAGTGAGATATACTATTTGGGTGGATGACATGTGATGTGGCTGATGAAAGAGGAAAAACAGGATTTGTCAACAGGTAAGTCGGTTGACGATTCTTCAGTAAGTTTACCAGACATTGTGCTGTAAAGTTAAATTAAAAGAAAAAAACACCACGTAAACTTTATTTGGTCCGTCAATAGGTAGTTATTCAGCCACAACTAGGAAATATGACAGGAAAAATATTTCGAGGCGAAACAGGTTTTGTCTAGGTAGTTTCGTCAAGGTAAGGGACGAGTATTCCTGCCGGGCTACGACCTTTTGGACGTAATTTCCTCTTTCCCAGTAACATTTTACGTCGTCATACTTCTCAAGAAACCGCTCATCTTAAAGCACATGAATATAAACATCAACTTTTTTTATACCTTGAACTTGCTTCTCGACTTCCAGAGAACCTATCTCCGCCGTCTTCATAGAACTACTTTCTCACCCTCTACTACTTTCTTCCTCTTTTCATCCCCGCACCAATCACTTCATGTCTCTGGGTGATTTATGTTCATATATATTATTTATATAGGTATATTTATTCTACAATTCAGGCCTATATTATACTATACTCTAAAATGCTGATTCTTTTAATGAAATGATGTCATGCTTATTCTTTTTCCCAGATCTCTGTTCTTCAAAACTAACGGGCGTATCATTGTTTTCTCATTTTCACTATTCTCTTCTGTCACATCTTCAAAACTCTACAATACACAAACTATCAGCACGTCAGCAAATATTCGAGGATACAACTGTGGGAGCCTGATTGGGAGGACCAATGGCTTTCGTCTTTGTCTGAAAAGGCCTATGTCCTGTCCCCCCGCGGAACAAGGAAAACAGCACAAAAAGCAAAAATAAATATATAAAAGAGCAACCTTTGAGAACTGTTAGTGCGGAATGCGAGAGGATGGATTATCCCGTCCCTTTTCACTCAAACCAGGGGTAACTTCCCCTAAAACATACTGTCAGAGCTACCATCTTAAAAGTTGAAAAAGCGTTGTTGTCCCCTGAGTTCACTGTCAAACTTGTGCAATCTGAGTGTACCCCTAGCTGCTGAGTGAAACACCCCACTCAACTATCAATTCGAACAGGTGAGTTGAGGGTGACTTCCATTTAGGTGAGTGTGAGTGAACACACACACTCGAGCTTTGTCTATGAATTCCGCCCTAAGACATAATCAGAACGCAACATAGAATATCTGGGTTTTGGGTTGTTTTTGCCTTGAGACCCGTACATAGTGTAAAGTATTTGCTTTGTAAGAAAAAGCTAGATAATAACCAATAATAATGTACAATAAGAACTATATAATATACAATGGAACTCAAATGTTTGTAGAGAAACGATGGCGATAGAATAGAATGTATGATTTGTGCCAGAATGATGCTAATAACCTAGAAACATATATGACAGAACGTTGGGGTTACTATGATGAAAGAGTGACAATTACTTAACAAGTGAATAATTAGAATAAAGAGAAGCTTTAGAAATCAACGTAGGTATGTCCAGTACACATAGCTACGCTAGCAATCTCACGTACTCGCGACAGGGAGCTCTCGTGTGCTTCCAGTGCCCATGGTGCCTTGCTTTTCATGACCTTTAGTATGAAAAATAGAGGAATTGATCACCAAAAAGTTCCAGTAATGCAGCATGATCTTATGAGCAAATTTTCGTAAATTATCGTAGTTTATCATGTTAAATTTGAGATTTTTGAGTGTAAGAAATTGTTAACTATTAATTGTATGGTAAAAAACGTATTCTAAATAATAATCTCCTATTCAAATAGGGTGGTGGGTCCAGTGTTTGACATCATAAGAGGCATTTTGACTTTGACAAGCAATTAATTTATGCTTTTTTCGTTTGTTCAAACTTGAAGCTTACATATATTGCTGCATCTGGATGTTCTCAAACTGCTCGGTATTGAAAAAAATCACTAATTTAAGCCACAAAACATCATAAATTCGTTTTTCGAAATCAATTTTTTGACCCAGTATTTGACAGCCACAAATTTTTTTGTACCTGTGATTGACACCATATGATTGACACAGCAGTTCTTCTGCAATTAATGATTCCTTGTATCAACAAAACATTTTATTTCAACATTTCACAAATAAATTGAGCATTTGAACTTAGTTTTATTAATCTAAATATAAAATTAATATGAGTATTCATAAACACAAAGTTGCAAATATCACCGGATGTTTCTTCACAACATAGGTACAATGTTTTCTTGATATCATAGGCACAATACGATTCTAACGGTAAACTAGCAGCTTGTGAGTTGCTATGTATTTATAATTATAAAAAATAAAGAACGAATGACGAGAACGAATAGAGATTCATATTGATAGCACTGTCAATCACTTAGGGGAGCATCAGTTTGGGAACTAGTAATTGACGTTTGCATTTTCACACGTTATCTTTGATTATTTCCAAAAAATAATAGCATGAATGCAAGCTACACAAAAAACCGATTGAGACAAAACATGAAAATACTCGAATTTGGGAGGGCATGGTGAAGCAGAATTAAACGCTTAAACCTCCTTAGCAAAATCACAAGAAACAGCACCAACAGCACCAAAGAAATTACAACACGAGGTTCTGTTGGGTAACCTTCTCCAGATTTCACAAAAACCCGACTGAAACCTTTTCCCGCCTTTATTCTTTACTGAGAAGGTATTTTGCCTCAAAATTCAAATGGATCAAGCCCGTAAAACACTTTTAAATGCCTTATTATTAAAACTTCTTGGTGAGATGTTAATCACTGGGTCCCTGTCAATCACTGGTCCCACTACCCTAGAGGTTTTTAATTTTTAGCTTTTTTTACAGTTTTTATTGATTTTTTAGAAAATTTTAATGAATTTTAAGTACGTTTTCCAGCATAATTCTGTACATGAATTTTTAAATTATCTATTTTATAGTTAATAAACTTTATTTAAGCAATATTCTACAAAAAAATAATAGTGATTTAACTATTTATAGCCGTTTTTAGTCATTTTTGGTGATCTTTTAGTAGGTACATTTTTGAAATTTGACCAATTTAATATGCTCAAAAGGTGCTGGCCAACGAACTCATCCTTTCTTTTGGAAAGCTTGATTTTTTGGCGCAAGAACGGAATTTTTATCTCAATCCCAAGGAAAGTTATCGTCCGGAACTACACATATATGTATATATACATGTAAAAAAGCGTTAAACTCTAGAATTCGTTTCAGAATGCCTCAAAACGGATTTCAATGAAGAAAATTTTCAAAAATTTTGATTTTAAAATTTTCCGAGCTATTGCAATAGCTTCAATTCGTACGAAAATCGCTCAAAGTATCTGTGATGTGAAAACCTCCAGTTCCTCGACGTGCCTACAACTTCTGATTTCAATGTTCTTCCCACACCGGAGTGCTTTGAGCCGAACGTCACATAAACATTACCTCTCCGTACTGTCAATGTTTTCCCTGCCACGGCCTTAAGTTTGATGTCCTCCGGTAAATGCACCGCTGAGAGGGAAATATTTCGAGGCGAAAGCCGAGAGAGGCGACACAGGTTTTGTCTAGGTAGTTTCGGCGAGCTCCGAAAACGAGTATTCCTGCCAAGCTCCGACCTTTTGGAAGTTATTTCCTCTCCCTCAGAAACATTTTCCGTCCTTCCTCCCAAGAAACCGTCGGGTCCCCGCCGCTGTTCAGCCTTTCCTTATTGTTCGGGGAGGTTTGCTCACTCTGCCCTCTCTATTTATCCAACTCTCTCTTTCTCTCTCACGGTCTTAATCTTATCTTTGTGCTTGATCTCGCACCGAGGAGCACAAGGAAAACCTCCAGCTGCACGGGACCCTTTTCAGAGACTCGCTTCAATACTGATTTTTCGCCCTTTTTCTTCTACCCACTCCTGATTTCTACTTGCTGGTGTCTCTCAACTACTTTGCTGGTAAAAGAAAAATTCTATTACTTCCCTCATATACATTTCGAAACAACCCTTTTTTGTTAGTAAACATTGGACTAAAAGATACCATCTCAAATGTCTACTTGAACCTCTTCAGTTCAGCATTGAGCAAATTCTAGATAGGTAGATACTTACCTAATTAGCTATTGTGCTACAGATGAGGCACTGAATCTATTTCGCAGTTCTTATCGAAGTTGATCAGTTAATAGCCACAATCTTCTTTCGTTGATGTTGACAACTATTTTTTATAGTTAACTAGAGTTCATTACGTACCTAGTAGTCATAATGCTGAAAATAATATCAAGCAGACAATTATGTATGCATCCATATGAATAGGGTTCAGATCCAGAGTCGAAACATCATGAAATGAAATTAGAAAATTTCCACTCATGCAGCATGACCGTTTGAGCAAATTTCCTTAAATAAATAAATGTTCAATACTTTTGAAATTTGAGCTTTTTGAGTGCAAAGAAATTGTTAACTATTAATTTTAATTTTATGTCAATAAAAGTATTCCACATAATAATTTGCTATTCAAGATAAAATTATGGACTTTTAGTTTTTTTTTGCAGTTTTTGTCGAATTTTTTGAAAATTTGTATGAAGGTTTAGTACATTTTTTCAGCATAATTTTGTACCTAAATTTCTGAATGTTCTATTTTATAGTTAATAAACTTTAATTGAGCAATAATCTGCTAAATAACACAAATTTAACGATTTTTAGACTTTTTTTGCCATTTTTGTGATTTTTTCAGCACACTTTTTGAAATTTGACCAATTTGTTGAGCTGAAAAACTGCTGGCCAAAGAACTCATCCTTTCATAAGAGAAGCTTGAGAACGGAATTTTTATCTTAATCCTAAGGAGAGTTATTATCTGGAATCACATATGCACATTCAAACGTTACTCTCTGGGATTTGTTCCAGGATGCCTCAAATCGGATTTCAATGAAAAAATTTTTCAAAAATTTGATCTTAAAAATTTGTAGCCTTTGCAATAGTTTCATTTTCTACGAAAATTCGCTAAAAACTATATTCAACACAAGACTAGCGGTCACTCGGTACCTACTTTCTGAGGCTTCACAACTTCAAAAATGGGTCATGCTAGAAGGAGGCCCAGATTGCCCGACCCTCCCATAAGAAATGCATCGAAGCGGCACGATCTCTCGCAATAATTTTCTTGCGTTCTACCCATCTTGGAAGGGTGGGGGGGACATTTTTTCTATTGATCGGTTACAAAGTTTCATTAATGGAAGTAATAAGCGAAAATGGGGGATTCTTCTATTGGCGCCCCTCCCCCCTCCTCCTCCTCACCGCCTTCCAAAAGACATATCATCCATGCCAAATAGCTTTTTGTTGGGAATTCGTTATACAATTTTGATTGTTGAAATAGATATGTTCTACTTCTTAGTGAGGCAATGTGTATTTCAGTTTCGTGTCTCTTTATAAACAGATCTTCAACTTGAGAAACTCTGCTGTGCAAGATTTTAAGTGAATCTTACACTTCCTCCAGGTGCATGTTATTAGTCTGTTGGGAACGTGTGGTAACGAGCACAGCGGTGGGTTACACGTGTGGGAGCTGGGTATTACACTAAAAGTTGTAGGGCTGCTCCCGGCGTTACCAAACTCCTTTGACTTCATTATCCCGGTAATTATAACTTATATTGATACCTTTGAGGTCTCCTTGAAATCAAGGCCTCCTTCGTCGCCTTCCTACCTGCTCCCTAAGGAACTTCAAGCGGGAAGTGGCAATTCAAGAAACTTCCACAGTATCTTCGTTTCCTTATTGCAGCCAGGTCGCGCAGTGATATTAAAGTCCTGAAACAACGAGAATGTGTTCGTAACCTCGTTTTCATACCATAACAATGTGTAGATGAACAATTTGCAGAGCGAGTAAAAATTTTGAATGACACTCAGTCCTAATAAAATTTCCTGAGTTTTTGCATGACAGATTTACATCAATAAACTTTCGGTAATTTGTTACTCTTAGAGAGCGAACAGATGATCATACAGCGATAGAGAGATCCGTTTGATCTCATTCTATTTTATGAAATAAAATCGATCAAATTCGAATTTTTAATCCTTCTATTAATTGCTATCCAGTTTAAACCATAGTTATCCGATTAATCAGAATTATTTAATCGCTGATCGCCACAGAAAGACTTCTAATACGGAAATGAGCCTTTTAGCGAATTTTCGTAGCAAATTAAGCTATTGCAATGGCGTTTTCGAAATGTTTCTTCATTGAAATCCGTTCTGTGATATTCTGAAACGATTCCTAGCTTTTAACACTTTTTCATATTTATGTATAAATATATTTTTGTATATTATGTATATGCCCTTCCAGACGATGAATCTCCTTAGGATTGAGATAAAAATTTCGATCTTGCGCCAAAAACTCAAGCTTTCCAAACGAAAGGATGAGTTTGTTGGCCAGCACTTTTTGAGTACATTGAATTGGTGAAATTCCCAAAAATGTGCTGAAAAAATCACTAAAAATGGCTGAAAACGGCAACAAATTATTAAATTTATATTTTCAGCAGAATACCGCTCAAATAAAGTTAATCAAATTCAAAATAAAAGATTAAAAAATGTATGTATAAAATTATGCTGAAAAATTGTACTCAAATTTCTTGAAAATTTGCTATTTAAAATCGATGAAAACTGCAAAAAAAAAGCTAAAAATCCAAAATCTCTTTTTGAATCGCAGATTACTATTTAGAATACATTTTTTGTCATAAAAATAATAATTAATATTTTCTATGCACTCAAAAAGCTCAAATTTCAAAACAATTAAACACAATAGATTACAATAACTTTAACAAATTCGCTCATACGATCTGGAGAAAATCATTTGAATCTTTGCCACCCTCTCATAAGTTATATTTTTTATTTATTGTTTTTTTTTCTGTTTGATGTGTTCACAAGCATTGGTTTTCTAAAGGTATGTTTGTTCCTTAGGTATATTAGTTTTTAGACTTAATAATAAGTTTTCTTTCTCGCGTTGTTGTTGATTTTATGCTGTTTTATGTTATGTAATTATGCTGTAATTATGCCTGTTCTGTTGTTGTATTATTTCCCTAGGATGATCGTAGTTTTTTTCACATTTTGCTGAAGTGTAGTCTGTGTTAGCAGACCGGAACCGGTAAATTATTATTTGAATAAGTTGACGCTCCCTTACAGGGAAAGTAAGAATTCGAGTTTCTTTTCTTCACTTCCCTCACCCCTGCAGGGGATAATCCGCAGATTTCGCCGTAGTTTTCATAAATTTGAGCACGGTTCATTGGCAAATGAGTGGAAAATGAGTCGTGTCGCTGCTCACATGCTCCCAGGTCGGTATCTCCGTTTCTTCAATTCTTCACCTCATTAGATACAAAATGCGGAAATATAGCATCCAATCCAATTCCCCAAATGATTTGTTGACTCATGAACTCGTCAATCGAATCAATTTGCGTTTTCATGGCACTAACGAACATGGAATGAATAAAACGGCCGTAATTGATTTGCATATAGCAATTCACGCATTATTGATTGCTTTCATTCGCGCTTGAGGACCACAAGTCAAAACGAGACATTTCGCGAGTCTCTTTTCGCAATCAATAAATTATTACCGAACGCCTACTGGATAAATAAATCCATTGCCCTTGAACGAATAAACCCATATAACGTTTCTGTAGTTTCTGCGAACTGAGTCTCCTATTAATATTCTACAGTATAATACGCTAACAATACGCTATTCAGTCGATTCTCAAGAGCGCAATTTATTAGCTAATTAAGTTTAATTGCGGGTAAACTTTAGTAAGTTGAAGCGGTCTTTGTTTGCCTTTAATTGGTTAGAATTCAAAACTCTTATGTATGATGTAAGAATATTGAGAACTCTAACTGACTCCTATGCCATTACAATGGGCTGTAGTTCCCAAGAATCTTGAAACTTAAAAGTTCCAGTCGTGCATTATGACTTATGAGCGAATTTTCGTAAATTATGGTATTATATTAGGTCTATTACATTGTTGAAAGGTATGCTCTTCAGAGATAAAATTCAGCCTTTGCTCGCTACTGTCCCTAAACGCCACCGTTTATTTTTTATTAAAACAATTTTACTATAACAAAATACAAATTCTATAATAGCCTATTTGTTATATAACATATTTACAGTAGTAGCTATATATCATATTAACAGTAGTAGTTTCATTTCAAATTTGGTGGTATACCGGTTAAATCACACGGTTCACAAAACTAATTTCCTACCATAGGCACTTTCTCATACGAGAGATTATGTTTCCAATATGAGAATATTTAGGTTTTTTTTTTTTTTTTTTTTTTTTGACATTTTCATGTCTTTCATATGGCACATAACAAAAAAATCGTCACGAAAAAAATTGTCCCAAGTGGCCACAACGATGATTATGACCATCAGAAATGACGTTGACCATTCATAGGTAAACACATGAAAATGTCCCAATGCGTTGCAGACTCGTATGCAAGCGTTTTTTTTTTTTTTTTTTAGTTTTTGTTTGTTTGTTAGGAAATTAATGAATTTTAAAAAGATGTTTGAATAGGAAAATAGCGACATTCGGTCGAGACTCCGCCGTCATTAGTAAAATGGCGAGGATAGAAGCAAATAACGAGGAGGGCCCTTCAAATTGATTTATTTGACAGCCAAACGCCTTCAACATTTCGAAGTTCCCTTTGCGATGTTCAAATATTCATCATTGTACAAATCATTAACACCTGAAGGGAGCTGTTGGTTAATGTTGGAATAGCTGTATTTGCAGGTACCTTTACGAAATTGAGTATCTATGTATCAGTCCTTTGCTAACATGTTGTTAACCATGGAATTTTATAGAAAATTATTATAATTGCCAAAAAATCTGCAAATTTTTTCAAAATAGCTCAATGAATTATAGAACACATAATAAGCATACGTGTGTGTGCTGAGATAAACAAATATGATAGAAATGACCTGCGGCAAGCGATTTCCGAGCTAAAAGGAGTGGCGACCAATAACATCAGGGTCATGGCCGCAACCGTGTCATGGCGCGGGGTGTGGTGCGATAAAAGTGTCATGGAGTTACTCGAGTTGGGCATCTCGGCGGGAGTTCTCCGTGGTATCACCACCCGCGTCCTGAGGGGTTCTTACTTAAACTGGTGGTCATTAATGGTTGTTAATTTGTAGGGGCATTTCCTTTCATCCCATTCTTTCTCTTCATCCTTCTGCAACTACCCTCATCCCTAGAGCCGGCGTCGGGTAAACCTGGGCGTCCTCCCCTTCTTTTATTTATTTATTTATTTATTTTCTCAAATTAATGGTGTGCCCCCTCCTCCCGAAAACTCATAAGATTGAGATAAAAATTCCATTCTCGCGCCGAAAGATGTCGTATATGATGAAAAGAAGGATCAGTTAAAGTCAAAATTTTTGAATTCCTTCTCATTAATTTTCTATGTTTTATTGGTCTCTCGGTACGGCAAAAACCTTGTAAGGTTGATAAATAAGTTTGTTTTTGAAATATACAAATTTTGGAGCCAGAATAATGGATTTTCCGTGTAGGTACTCAATTAGAAAATTTTCAATATTGATTGCTTTTTGAGTTAGATAGGTATGTTACAGTACTTGTTATTAGTATAACACTATTTTATTTTCTTCATTTAAAATGATAATAAGCGTTTAAAAAATATTAAAATACCGGTATGAAAAGGAACAGCGAATCCTTCAAGCTGCAGGTTGCAATCGAATAGTAAACAGAAAAGTGTCTTAGGCTCAAGGTCACAGGCGGCCGCAGCTAACTGTTTCTGGGATTTGATTCCTACCTACGTCCATTTATATACACAACGAGAAACCGTTGAAATCAAAGGTTCGGGAGAATGCGATCGTTCTAGTTCGCCTGGTTCTGGTTGCTGCAAACCAGATAGTAAGCAGAACATACAGGATAAAATAGATATCCTAGGATATAGATATATTGCTTGATTTTTCTTACCAAGAAAAGTAGACCCAGAGCCGAGGCCGAAGATAGGTAATTTGATAAGCAGGTTTGAGATTAGATTTTGAAAATTTAGTCCGTTCTGAGTGAGAAAATCTTTTATGCCGTCTCAAAATTGGTGGAATGCAAAATGGCAGCCTCGTAACGATGGCTTAATTTGCCCATTTCAAAGTTTTTCTCTAATAATTCCTAAACCGCGCATCCTACAGAAATTTTAATACGCAGCAAAGTTGTAAAGCATAGAAAAACAAAACGATTCGATCCAAACCTCTGTATTATCTCTTAAAATAAGCGAATAACAAACAATTGAAAATCGGGCTAATTTTGTGCCACTCCTCTCCTCCCCCCGTCTAGACTTTTGCCCTTCAAAAACCCCTAGCGACCTCAATATTGGTCTGATTCAGGTCTGCCAAACCCCATTCGATTCAAAATGAAATACTTTAATATACGTTATAGTGGATTCAGCGTCGGTTCCTGGAATACGATCAAAGGGAGAAGGTAGGGACGGTTTCAACTTGGGATGGTCGATTGCCAATTGTGACCCACAATTATTGATTGTGTAAATTCTATCAACCAACAACAATCGATCAATCAATTAACAATCCAACTTTTCAAATCCCTTATTTTTCACAATATATATGAAGTTATGTGAAGGTAGCGAAATGAAGTTCGAATTTAGAACTAACTGTAGAACTAACCCACACAATCACTAGAAACCTCATCAAATTCAGACAAAAACTTGGTATAGTTTTGAGCGTGAAAAGGATCCCACAGACGGACAGTCTCTGAACCCGAATTGATCAGGAAGCTCTGAAACGCAAAAAGGGTGAGCAAATTTTGATTTTAGAAGACAAAAGTCATTTAACTACACAACAGACACAGTAGTCAGTCAATTTTTCAAACGAACTCAAAGCTTCCCCAAGTTCGGTAGTGAGGAAGCAAGCAGTCATTATCTTGACAGGACTTACTGTTCTTTAATTTAAACTTTATAGAAGAGAAGAAAATCTACGGCAAAAACTATTTCTTAGCCCCAATCCCAATGAATTGTGTCCGACTTGCTTTGTGAATTGCTTTGTCTGAGAATATAAGGTAGGTAGTAGGTATTGTTGATTACGTTGGTTGCGCAATATTCCAAGAATTTTCAATTATTATCCCTAGACCTTCCCCTTCCTCCGAAGGAATAAAGCGACCGCAAATTATAATTCCGATGAAAAAAAATATGGCGAAACCTAAAATTAACAGGGCCGTAATTTTAGTCAGAGGGAAAGCGGTATTTACGTAACCACGACCTGCCTTCATTATGAATTAACAAAAACCATCCGCTACAATCTGGCCGTGACCTTTGTTGTTCCTGCCTTAGGCGGATTTTGAGTTGGTCAGGCAAAACCTTGGAAAAAAGTTTCACTCAAGCAGCATGATCGTATGAGCGAATTTTCGTAAATTATCGCATTGTATACTGTTAAATTGTTTTGAAATTTGAGCTTTTTGAGTGCAATGAAATTGATGACTATTGCATTTATGACAAAAAACGGATACTGAAGAATAAATAATCTCCTATTCAAATAAAGGTTTTGAGTGATTTGTTTTTGGTTTTGTGTGGTTTGGTAGTAGTATTGAGGTATTTTAGTGATTTTGACATGGGGAACCCTTTGCTCTGGGGGGTCAACCAAAAATTTCCGTGACCCAAAATTTGTGTCACAATTTCAGTGTTTTTCACGTACAACCCAGCCGTTGCTAGGGGAATGGAACTTCCGCAGTTTTCATCGCACATAAATCGTTCGCCACTCGTTGAAAAGCGCTTGATTTAATTGATAAATGTTCACATCTCAAGCTACCAATTTCCTCCTCCTTACGTACCTGGCTACATTCCTAAACTAAGTTGATTGGACTATAAACAATTTTAATAAGCCGGTTACAATATTTTAACGTAAAGCAATAGCATCATTTACTCCACTCCATAGGAAACATTTTCATCCTCTTGACAACAGTCGACTGTTAACAACAACTCATTGTAGTGGCTTCTCTCCACAGTTATTTTCAACATTTCTATAAGTAAACCGTTGTTTTGTTGGAATTAGTCGGGATGCGGCCATGCGGCCCAGGGATTTGTTTAAAGTTAAAGGATTTGTTTACAACTCTCGAGGACAACCGTCATGAAATCCCCAATCAAAGACATATCCATGTAACATGGTATCTGCTTGTAAAGCAGATAGTGGAACTCGTTTACGAGTTTGGTTCCATTTGCGGTTTTAGTACATTCTTTGAAATTTGACCTACCTATTAAATTTAGGTATTCAAAAATTGCTGACCAACGAACTCATCTTTTCATTTGGAAAGCTTGATTTTTTGGAGCAAGAACGGAATTTTAATCTCAATCCTAAGGAGAGTTATCGCATGGAATGACATACATGTACATATGAAAAAGCGTTAAACTCAAGGGTTCGTTTCAGAATGCCTCAAAACGGATTTCAATTAAGAAATTTTTCAAAAATTTTATTTTAAAATTGTCCGAGCCATTGCAATAGTTTATTTTCTACGAAAATTCGCTAAAAGGGAATATCTAGCGGGAAGGAAAAGTCTGATTTTTCATTTATTTATTTTATTCATTTATTTTCATTTCATTTATTTTTTTATTATTTTTTTATTATATTTTCATTTAATTATTCATTTTTCATTTATTAATTTCTCCTATTTTTAAGCTTTGGATGTTAAATTATAAATATATAACTTTTGCTTCCTCACTACCGAAGGTCCAAAAAATTTTTGTCCTCCAAAATCAAAATTTTCACTTGGTTGTTGCGTTTTGGAGCTTGCTGATCAATTTTCGTTCCGAGTCAGTCTGTGGTAAATCCTTGTCACGCCTAAAACTACACCAAGTTTCAGTCCGGTTTCGATGAAATTATCAGGGATTGTGTGGGTTGGCTCCTAAACGGTCCTCTATAATTTTCAATGCCGTCAAATCAATAGTAGTCTGTGAGCATGCGCAAACGTGAATTTCTCATAACGCCGATTTCCTATCATTTCTTAAAATGATTTCGTTCAAACTCGGTAGGTAGTTGGGTATATGGTCTGGAAAAAGATAAACCAATTAATAAATATAAGACCCATTACAACTACGTCATATCACGCACGATCAAATGGGCTTGCATTGCCATCTGTGAGCACATTCAAACAAATGTTTTCATAGTGCAAGAAAGGAGGTGAGGATATTAATACTAAGCTGTGTAGGTATTGGATGTCATACCTAAACTCGGTACACAGGATCACAAATAGGACGACAGCCGAATTGATGTTAGGACGACAACTAAGAACGAAACTTACTCTCCTGAAGCCTGACCTCACAAACAACTTCGAACAAAATATTTTGAAGCAGAAGCTCTACCATGCCAAACAGGTACTTGTTGCTAAACAATTTGCCGAGGGAGAGAAAGTATGGGTGAAGAGAAGAAGTGAAGAAAAACAGTTTAAAGAAAGGTTAGTGAAAAAGAAAACTGGTCCGCTTTCCTATTTCGTAGTCGTGGAGGAAATCTCTCGATTTCATGCTGATCAGCTGAGAAGTGCTGGAAAACATCAGAATTGGGGAGGGAGGGAGAAGATAGTGTACCTTGATTGTTATGTGTTGTTAACCATATGACAGCTTGTTTACACTGATGAATACTCCTTAAAAATATGAGTTATACTTTTAATTCTTTACTTCAACGTGTCTTATTTTCACATTTCAAGTAAATGTAAAGTTACTACAGGTATCTACACTGCATGCAGATACATCGGTACATGGATATGTGTTATAATTATAATTCATATTCAGTGCCACTGACACTGAACATTAGAGAATTCCTAGTAGATCCTTAAAACACAATACGTCGAGCGGAATCGACTATCCGGCACCGAAACTTTACGCGTTGAGTTGCGGAAACGCATCCTTCCGTACAGATACGTTAACGGATTGCGTTCCGCGAAAAATGTAATCGTCTAAAATAAACTCCTTCCATGGACTCAAATAACCTCCTAGGGATAATTTCCTCCTTCCAAGGATTTAACGTTACAACTAGATCCGTTAAGGACTTGACGTGACTTCAAGGTGCAGTAAATGGTTCTCGTTACCGAACGCCGTATTGAGACTGACGGATCTATTAGGAACTATCTATTTTGCACGATCTCCTTACAAGCCGATTACCACACAACTACCTAGTTTCTAGCTGGTTGCCCCAATTTGTTTATCGGTTGTTGCGTCACATTTTTGTGGTAGGTACATTACTTTGTTACGGAAAAATTTGATTGATCCTAAACCATAAGAAAAATCCATATCCATGTAGGAAAAAATAGCAAATTTAGTCCTAAAGCACTAAATCTGTTCCTTGAGAGAAGAGGAGAGAATTTAGGTCACTCAGCTAATTGGGAAAGAGCCCATCATTTCAATCGTCTCTTGATGTCCCAGAGAGTCTCCCTGTGTTTACGAAATTAACTGAGAAGGACCACCTGTATGTGAACAATTATTCAGACAACCACGCTAATACCTCAGATTGTTGGCCACGCATTGCGCCGTGATTAACATAATACAGTTAGGTAAATCGAGAGCTTTCCAATGACTGGCGAACGACATATTGATAAATGTCTAAGATACAGATCCGTCGCAACGATTTGGTGTAAGCGATTATCATCAGAAAATAGAAGCGTAATGTACTAAATGTCACGTAACGGTAATTTTGTCTCATTTTTGGTCGGGTTATGATGGCAAAAACATGTTCCATGTTAAAAAAAAATACTTCCAAGTTAGGTGTAGCACATAGTTTCCTTGTTTCCGTTTCATAAATGTATTTGTAATTAAATGTATTAAATATTCTTAAAAGATAAACCATTCAATCCTTGAAGTTTGATTTAAATGAGATAAAAATTATAGAACTCAAGCTTGTTACAAGGATTTGGAGTAAGTGCATGCGCTGTAGCTAGCAGTGATTCGTATGCGGTAATCATCACATTGTCATTTCCTAATCATCCTTTGAATTGGAGAGAGATCAGAAGGGTAGGTCAGGAAAAAACGCTTGATGGATTTTATTTGCGCATGCGCCGTGGAATTATTACTTTTTGACTGCTGAAGTTGATAGAGAACCATCCTAAACCATCCTAACCCTAAACCTCACCATCTCTTGAAAATTTCATCCAAACCTAATGAAAACTGTAGATAGGCTTGTTGTAAGGATTTCACATTCGAGCATGCGCTGCAGCTACAAATCATACGATCCTCCGACTTTGAGCGAAGTCAGACTACTAGGCCATGAAAAAAATATGCTAAATGGAATTTACTTGTGCGCATGCGTAGAGCATAGTATTGATTTGTGAGCAATGACACTAATAGGGCTCTATCTACTGTTTAGCCCGCATTTTCACTGAAATTTTCATAAAAATCCGATAAAAATTGTTGAATTAAACCATTTTCATCTAAATCCGATGAAAATTTTTGAATTTAATCTCGCTACAAGATTTGTGAACACAACAGACATACAAACACAGACATGGAAATAAAGTTGTTCAGAATGGTCTAAAAAGTGAAATGCGAGTGAATGTTTTGATTTTGAAGAAAAAAATATCATCTCCCGAGATTGAAGTCAATGCGGAAGCAAAATGAATATATTATTGCCTGCCTATCTAAATTGTAAGCAATCCTGTATTAGGGGAGAGGGTGGGTTGAAAAGTTTCCCTGGGTCACGAAATTGCTCTCCATTGACCTGATTGTGTGTGATCACTTCCTATTTGCCAATCCCTGCCCCAAAGATCCAAGACTTTGGCCGGTAGAAACTGCGAGAAAGATCGGAATATGGCAGAATGGAGAACTTGCTTCACTGATACCTAGCTGAAGACTACCTACTTATTGCCAGCCGTCAATATCACTAATGCGTTTAGGTACATTTCGCTCAATCAAATATTTTAGCATCATTGTGGAGTTTTCGTTCGCCTTCTAATTATTCGGAATATTCATTACCTACCTGCGCTAAATTTAACGTGTAATACGCCAGTCAACGACGAACAAAATCGGTAGGGAACGAAGATGTTTGAAGTGGATTTGCAGAAGAAAATGTACAGTAGCTATCGTTGTTGAAGGTAAGCGGATAATTACGCTAATTGTTGCTTCCAAGTTATTCTATGAAAAGCTTAGTACAAACTACTTACGGAAGAAAATTGCGCTCCAGCGACCCGGCTCCCTCTCGTTTTCTGCCGTTTGTGAGGAACTTTTGAACCTTTCCCTTTCGTTCTAGCGACCTCCTCAAAGTTTCAAATATCGCATCAACGCACTCGTTTGTCAATGAGATGGGGTTGGGGATGATGGGGTCTTTTCCTTCGAAAGTTCTGAAAGATGCCGTACATCTTCGAGGTACTTATGGGCTAGTCACATGCACTCAGGTGTCTCAACTCCTCTGTCAATTTATCTCAGCTCACAAGCACAAGTTTCTTTCAATCCTCCCGTATATGTATAATATGGTGAATGATGTGAAATCGTAGAAATTGGGCACACCTGTTGTGCTGCGTGGGTGGTGCAAATTGCTTCCGTGTTTACCACCAAAATAAGTCGGTCTGAAAAAGGGGAACAACCCCCCATCCTGAAGTTAAGGTTTTGTGGCATGTCACATAGCACTTTTCAATAATTGTTTTAAAATTTCAAGCCTGGCTGGGATTCGAACCCACGAACTCGCGCTTCCCGTCACAGACGATAGCAACGGTTTTACGTGAAAATCATGTTAAAAAAAAGTTTGGGACATTACAAAAAAAAAAAAAATTGAAAGAAAAAATCCCCACTTTTTGGAATGCTCTCATTTTACCACGACATTTCATGACCTCTAAGCCATTGTAGTGTCTAGGAATGCTGATTTATTACTCTAAGTTAAAAGTACGAAAGAAATGCGTGATAAATCGAGAGCTTTCCAACAAATGGAGAACGATTTTGGTCCCATAAACACTAAAGAAGTTTTATTTCCCCAGCAACGGCTTGGTTGTACGTGAAAATCATAAGAAAGACAAAGCAGCTTGAAATGCTTGCATACGAGTCTGCAACACATTGGGACATTTTCATGTGTGTTTTCTTATTGTATTTATTACTAGGCAGATCTCGCCCGTGCATCGCACGGCGGGGCGTACAAATCAATTAAATGGGCCATAAGAGAAACCGCCCACCCGTGGGTACTTAATTGAATTCGCGATCGTATTGACTCATTGTTCCGACACCCGTGGGTACTTCATTGAATTCGAGCCAGGCTACATCACCTACCCCCCTGCAGACTCGTATGCAAGCTCTAAGAGCCACTCAGCTGATCCGGACCCTGGGCATCGTCACGTAAATGTGCTAAAGAGACTACATACGAAATTACAGCTTCCTAGAGTGTAAAACATAGAAATTAACTTCAAAAGCCACTCATCTGATCCGGACCCTGGGCATCGTCAAGTCAATGTCCTAAAGAGGCTACATAAGAAATTACAGCTTCCTAGAGTGTAAAGCATAGAAATTACCTATTAAAATTATTTAACCACCGCTTCACAAATCAAACCGTTCTCGCAATATTTGGATCACCTGCTATGAATCAAATCATCGAAACACCAGCTCAATGAAATCATCAGAAATTAACAAGCGGTGGCAATCATGTTCACAATATCAATTATTGAGAATGATCACCTGAGTGTACACAATTATTCAAATAACCTTGCTCATAACTCAGCTTGTTGGCCACGCACTTCGCAGTAGTAAACATAATATGGTTGGATAAATCGAGAGCTTTCGAACGAATGGTCAACGAATTTTTTGGGATGAAAAACGACGAAGTACCATTTCCCTAGCAACGACTCGGTTGTAAGCGGAAATCGTCAAAATATTTACGTTACGTTACGTGACAGTTTTTTGTGCAATGTGCCAGGGCAAAGACATGAAAATGTCAAAAAGAACACCGTACCCCTCCACTTTTCATTCACCTTGAATTGAAGTTCAATATTGGTATGATATTCAATCACTACCAAGGTTAGAAGAAGGATGAAATCAATAAAAATTCAAGAAAAACATGCCAAAATAAGGAAAACGGGCTTGGATTGGACTCCATTTTCATGGCTCAAAAACATGCAATCCGACAACAGAGTGCTCAAAACTGCTCTATGATTCGTACTGAAGGTAAAAACCACCGTACGTGACAGAAGAATGCTTCTACGGACCGATGAATAGGGCTCGGGTCTTAGAGGGAGTGGCGTTGGAATATTACTACACCCGCACTGAGTGGGTTAACAAACGAACTTGATGGTACATATTTTGGACGAAAGAAGGAAAAGGAATAGCTATTTGGCTCGACATTACAAAAGGGTTCGATTGAATCGATGTAAATTGATAAGAAGTATCGAGTTGGTAGGGAGAAAAGTGGATAGGAAGAATTGGTTTGATAGTTATTTTATGAGTAGACGGCAGGCGGTTGACGTTGAAAGGTTTACAATTGACGAGTTGCCCTTGGAGTATGGAGTAGTTCAAGGGGAAACGTTTAGTTCCCTTGTTCCTAATTCTGATATCTAAGCTTATTTTTTCCTCTTAAATCTAAGCTTTATTTTCCGATGAATGCGCGCTGAAAATCGTGGTCGGAAGGTCAGGGGCGAATATAAGCCCCAACCCCAATAAAATCAGGAGAAAATGTAAGACAAATTTAACTAATGTGAGTTAATTCTTTATATTTCGTGGCACGTTCATCGTCAGAATAACAATAAAGCAACTTGTTTTATGGAATTTTGAACTAAGTATATTATAGTTCAGATATAGTTCAAAAATCCTTAAAACATGTTGTTTTATATTTATTATGAAGATAAGCATGCCACAAAATCTAAAGAATAAGTGTTTACCATCTTCATAATTTAACCAAATATTAATAGGAATTGTTGTCACGCATAATTTGCCAGATCTAATAGAAGTTAGGCTCAACAGTGAGCAGTAAGCGGTATGAGTGGCACAAATAATCTAGTTGCAATTTACTCGTACCC
Organism: Adelphocoris suturalis; assembly: GCA_030762985.1. NCBI lineage: Eukaryota > Metazoa > Arthropoda > Insecta > Hemiptera > Miridae > Adelphocoris > Adelphocoris suturalis. The sequence continues at coordinate 102,569,647 of CM061041.1, read as the reverse complement.
TCTGAAATCGGCCTTAGAAACTAGCGTGAAACTTTGAGAATAACCTTTGAGTACAATATTACCCAAATTACCTAACATAACATTGGTCCCCCCCCCCCCCCTCCCAAAATTATTTATATATGCCACTGTCAGAGGTATTCGAGTATGCGAATCGCGACCTTGGAATGGTATACGAGTATAATACGAATAAGTGATTGCGTGTAAATGGTTCATCTGTAAATACAACCAAATCAAAATTTACGTCATTTTCTTGGTCTAAGGGCAGAGATGAGGTTTCACGACGATTGAAAATGCATTCATTTAATTATTTCGGTTCTTTTAACTGGGATGTTTTGTCGAGGGAGGGTGCTGCATATATCTCTAAGTTTCGTTTGATGAGAATTTGAGATAGGAAGAGTATACATTTCTACAGGGCCAGTTAAGAGGTTCAACCTCAAAAACAATTTTATTTTATTTATTTTTTATTTTTTTAAATACCTATATTTTTTATCAAGTATTCATATTTATTTAGTTATTTTCGTTTATTTATTTTTTGAGGGGGTTAATTTTTTATTAAACCTAACCTTTTTCTGAACAATACAACAAAATCTCAAAATTCCAAGTAGAAGTGTAATTTTTAGCTCAGCAAACACAGGTCAGAATCTGCCTGGAGCTGTTCTACTTTCAAACAAAACGTTCAGCTTCCGAACCTTCCCTTATTCTTTTACACTTCTTCAATGTACCTGCACTTCTTCTTCCTGTATTTCCAAACATGAAAACTAAGGAATGGATGGGAGCAGGTGAACTAAAATGAGGAAGAGTGATTACTCAAAGAAGGGATAGGAAATGCAAAGTGAGCTGATGGAGAGAGCGCGAAGATCTCGGTCTCTGCTGTTTGACGTGGTGTCAGAAAATCGACTATCCTGAAAAATGCAGTTTCCAAGTTCAAGTACCTTTTTCTCGGGAATCACTGGAGGTATCTACTTACATTTTTTGTTTTCTTGGTTTATTATTTGCGCATGTTTGCTTGCGGCCAGATTTTCAATATCTTTATTTTAAAATAAGGCACGAGCGATTGAATCCATAGAAAAATGAGCTAATTTTTCACTTGAGATATTTGATTGTCCCATCCATACAGATTTTTTTTCGTCAACTGTATTCGAAGTAAATTTTCTTCTACATTAGACGAACCATATTTTTTAAGACATAGTTTCTTTGTTATTCATGGTTCCGAGAAAAGGAACATAAAAATAGATAACTCTGTTGTTTGGAAATTTGATTTTGACGATTTTTTATAATCTTTAGTCTTGTCGAGATCCGGTTAAATTTGTACAGTAGTTCAGTACAGATATGCAAAATATGCTGTAGAAATTTGTAAACGATGGACGCTATACATTTTGATCGGGAATCAAAGAAGACGGGGTTACCCTTCAGGCTACTTTTGCGGCCAAACCCTTTTAATACGTCAAAACTATACGGAATCGTTTATTTTTCCTGTTGCAGATGGACTGAGGCATGTAAGAGTTCTGGTGCCAGTTGCTGTGAAAGAAGGTGACAACGCTGTTTTAATGTGTTTTTTCGACCTCAACGGCGACTCGTTGTACTCGGTCAAGTGGTACAAAGGCGGACGGGAGATGTACCGCTACATGCCCAGGGAGGTGCCATCCGTCAAAGTCTTCCCCATCACGGGTCTCTCAGACTTATTCATTGAGGTATAAACACATACTTGCAGTACGTAATACAATTTGTAGGCATTTGTTGGTGCATGAAAGAATGAATGAAGAAAACTTTATTCTGAATAATATACATGAAATAAATTGCAACATAATGTAAGATAGGTACATATATCAGTAATATATTAAACATGAAAAATGGAATATACTCCTAAAACCATAAGATTAGAATCCTGTGCGGTTTGGGGGAGCGATCTGTTCAGCCTCGAGAACTACGTAGTAATACAATACCTAATACTATTAAAGATTATCCAAAAAAGCTGCTCCCGGCCTCGCCGTTCCTCTTCCCCCAGTGGGCGAGGTCCAATGGAGAACGGCAAAAAAGCGGAGGAGAAGAGAAAGGCGGAATGCGCTCCTCATCAACCCAGGTGAAAAAAAGACCTTCGCAGAGGCCCTAAAAACGCTGAGGGAGGGCATAGACCCGGCAAACGAAGGGGCAGGTATTTTTAGCGTGAAGCGCTCCCGTAAGGGAGAGATTCTGATGGAGCTGAATAACGACTCTGGCGAAGCGCTGGAGGAGAAAATCAGGACCCTTATGGGAGGCGAGGCAAAGGTCTTAAGCTTGACGCCTAGAATGGGCCTCGAGATAAGGGACCTCGATGCTGTGACTACGGAGGAGGAGGTCGTCTCGGCCGTTAAGAACAGCTGTGGAGAGGTGCCAATAAGTGAACTCTCTGTAAAGCTGACAAAGGAGAATCGGCAGGGTTTGAGGATGGCAATTGTTACTCTCAACGAAAAGGCAGCCAGAGTCATCCTCGAGACTGCAAGAGTCAAAATTGGCTGGACCAATTGTCGAGTTAGGGAGCGAGCGAATGTTACCCGCTGCTTCAAATGTCTTGGCTATGGTCATGTCTCTGCTTTGTGTAAGGGGCCTGACAGAAGCAAGGCTTGTTTCAAGTGCGGACAGGAGGGGCACATGGCAGCCACTTGTAAAAACGAGCCACGCTGTGCTCTCTGTCTCGAGAATGGAGTTACAAATGACATTGCGCATATTCCTGGCACAGGAAAGTGCAGGATATTTGCTGCCGCTCTGGAGGAAGCGAAGAAAAAGCTAAAATGATTAGGATCCTCCAGGGGAACATGCATCGGAGCAGCACAGCGGACTCTCTGCTACAACAACTCCGACTGGAGAAGAGGGTGGACATAATGCTCCTTAGTGAGCAGTATGCTGATAAGAATGTGAATTGGTACTGTGATACAACCAAAACAGCGGCAATATGGGCCCCTTCGTCTCGGGATGTACAGGTGCTCCGGTCGGGAACTGGAGAGGGTTTTGTTCACGTTACGGTGGGGGGAATCACTTTTTATAGTGTCTATCTCACCCCCAATGAGAGCATTTCCCAATTCAGGGCAAAGCTGAGGGCTCTGGAGGACAGAATCCGTGACATCGGGGGGAGCGCAGTAGTGGCTGGGGATTTTAATGCCAGTGCCTACGAATGGGGTATGAACTCCACTAACAGTAGGGGCAGACAGATCTTGGAGATGGGAGCGCGGACGGGGTTGATTGTGTTGAATGTCGGTACAACCCCGACGTTTAGTCGCCCGGGCCAGCGGGGCACAATCCCTGATGTGACCTTTGCCACAGAAGACTTGGTGCCGCGGGTGAGAGATTGGATGGTCATGGATGACTATAATGGCAGCGACCACAAGTACATCTCTTTTGTCCTGGTCCAGAGAGATAGGAGGCAGGGGCCGGCTCCCCGGCTCACACGCGGCTGGAACCTTTCGAAGCTGGATCTCCCAGCTTTAGAGGAGTCCCTGAGACTCGGTGATGGACTCCTGGCTGCGAAGTGGCAGGGCGTTGAGGTCACCACGAGACAGCAGTCGGAGCGGCTTGTGGAAGAGACAATAGAGGTCATACGTAATTCTTGTGACCTGTCCATGCCCAGAAGGGGAGGCACCCCAAGGAGGAACCAGGTGTATTGGTGGAATGACATAATTGCGGCCCAGCGAAAGGAATGTATTAGACTCCGACGCAAAGCTCAACGAAGTAGAGGAGCTGCCCAAACGGTAAGGCAGGAGGAGTTTCGAGCAGCCAGAAGGCGCCTCAGGAGGCTGATCAACGAGAGCAAGGCCAAGTGTTGGTTTGCCACTATCAAAGAGGTTGATGAGGATCCGTGGGGAACAGGCTACAAAATTGTAACCAAGAAGCTGATGAGAGGAGGCACGGTGGTGCTTGAGGACGAACTGCTGGAGAGGATCGTTGGTGGGCTCTTCCCCAGCACCCGATCGTGGAAGATACTGAAATGGAGGTCACTATCGAGGAGATCCCAGTATTTACAACGGAGGAACTCCAAAGAGCAATTGGCTCCATGAAAAATGGGAAGGCTCCTGGGCCAGACGGGATTCCCGTGGAGGTCCTGAAAGTAGCAGTAAAATCAGTTCCACAGCTGCTGCTGCGGATGTATAACGGTTGCCTTGTGACAGGTAATTTCAGTGAGAAGTGGAAGATGGCAAGGCTCTGCCTCCTGGACAAGGGGAAGAAAGACAAGAGACAGCCCTCTGCATGGAGGCCCCTGTGTCTTCTGGATACCTTGGGCAAGGGACTGGAAGGTCTTTTGCAGCCAAGGTTTGTGGCAGCAGTGGAGTCAGCGGGTGACCTGTCGCCAAGTCAGCATGGATTCCGAGCCAGACATTCCACGGTGGGGGCCATTCAAGAAACGGTGAATGGCCTACAGAAGACAATGAGGGGAAACCACCGTTCGAGACCGATGGGACTGTTGGTGACGCTGGACGTGACCAACGCGTTTAATTCAGCCAGGTGGCTTGATATAATCAAGGCTTTCGAGGTCGATTTCAGGGGGCCCCCATATTTGGTGAGGATGCTGAGGCACTATCTGAAGGATAGATCTTTGCTCTACGAGTCAGTGGACGGAAGAAGACGGAGGCCCCTGACGTCCGGGGTCGCTCAGGGCTCTATCCTTGGCCCACTGCTGTGGAATATGAGCTATAACAGCTTGCTGTGTCTCCAGCTGCCTGAGAAAACGCACTCGATTGGTTATGCCGATGATGTAGCCGTCGTTATACTTGGAAGGACCTTAGACGAACTGCAGATCAGACTGAACATGGTTATGGGGCGGGTGACAGAGTGGATGCTCTCACATGGCCTGTCCCTTGCCACCAATAAGACGGAGCTGGTCTTGGTCACAAGTAGAAGAATCCCCACAGCTGTACCGTTGATGGTGGCAGGGGAGGAGATCATAACACGGCCTTCCGTCAGATATCTCGGGGTCTATGTTGACTCCAAGCTAAAATACGGAGACCATATAAAGCGCGCAGCTCAAAGGGCGTCTCAGGCAGTGATCAACCTCAGCAGGATAATGCCAAACACTGGGGGCCCTAGGCAGCCTACGAGGCGATTGTTTATGGCGGTGATTCACTCCATCCTGTTATATGGAGCGGAGATATGGGGCAATGCGGTAAGGCGAGAATGCTATAGGAAACCACTTGCAGCAGTGCAGCGTAGAGGGGCCCTACGAGTTGCCTGTTCGTATCGCACGGTATCAGGAGATGCGATACCCGTGGTCGCTAGTGTTGTGCCGATCCACTTATTAATCGCGGAGCGAAGAGCCCTTTACGAGAGGCGGGACTATGCCCCCAGTGAAGCAGCCAAGAAGGAGGAGCGGGAAAAGACGCTGAATGCGTGGCAGGATGAGTGGACAGCTGGACACAAGGGGAGATGGACAAGATGTCTCATCCCTGACTTGAGGAGCTGGGTGGCCAGGGGACATGGGGAAGTGGATTATTTCCTGACCCAATTCCTTACTGGACACGGCCTTTTTATGGCCTACTTGTTCAGAGTGAGTAGGGCACAGAGCCCCGAGTGCCCATATGGGGACTCCGACTGGGACGACGCTGAACACACGTTCTTCTGGTGCGATGGCCACTCGAGTAACCGAGAGAGTTTGTTCCACGAGATAGGAGTTTTCACGCCCACAACAGTGATGAATATTATGCTGGAAAACAGCTCGAAGTGGAAAACCGTTGCCCAATATGTGCAAGACGTACTACGGAGAAAGAAGGCTTTTGTGGACTCAAGACCGAATCCAGACAACAGAGACGATCAAGACGTGGGAATAAGTAATTTGGATAGCAGCTGGACATCGGTGGATGAAAACAATGAAGAAGAGGAAGAAGACGAGGAAGATGAATGAAGGCACTCCTGAACCTCCCACTGGGGGGACGTAAGGAGAAGAAGATCGGTAAATCTTGTATAAGACGGAGCAAATGCTGAGGGCGAAAAGTCAAGAGAGAAGAGGCGAAAAGCCGAAGAGAGAGAGGGGCCAACCCGAAGTAATGTGTTAAACAGTCCCGGTTGGCCCTTGCCTCAGGAGTATCAAGGGGACCACTGGGAGTCGCCCTCCTCCTACACCCCGAAAAAAAAAAAAAAAAAAAAAAGATTATCCAAGCTTAGGACTTCAGCATGATTGGCTTTGATTTGAGATCGGAAACTTTTAGTGATCAGGGATCAATACAACAAAGGCAATAAAGGCGTCTATACCAAATATCTACAAATGAAAATATTTTATTACAGAACATCCAGGATCATCGACAATCAAATGATCAGCCTGGATGCTATACAGGGTGTAATCTTTCGTATCTGCCACAGGCCAGGGATCGATTGTACAACTAATTTGCAACAAAATTTGCCCTATAGCATATTTTTTGTTACTCCGCCTGAAATCCGTGTTTTTCACTTTTAAGATTTTTTTTCGTGATTTCGACCTTAACTCATTAAAACGGCCATAACTCCTTTAATTACCTCAGAAAATTCAAGTTTGATTATACCATTGGAAAGAGTGTAGAATTTTCCATCTCTCTGATGTACCTTAAAAGTTTTTTAAGATGGTTCAATTGGTGAAAAATCGATGTGAAAAGTGAGCTTTTTTCATACTTTGTAGGTCTAATAAAATTCTACATGTCAAATGTAGCCTGTAATCCTAAACTATGCGCCAGAATCTCAGCTTTCCAACGGTGTAGTCAATTTTAATTTAACTTTGCTAATTAGGGAAGAAAACTATGTTTCAATATTGAAAAACATGGTTTTTTCAATGAAATCGAGGGTTTCTTGAAAAACGACCTTTTATAAAAATACAAGTTTCTATGTTTTTTTTTTTTTTTTTGTTTTTTTTCCAACTCTTAATCGAATGGTAACTCTTGCATATCTCTATAGTCAAGTTTTACACTAACTCACAAATTGGAATATGACAAATTTTATGTGATTTTAAGGTGAAACTAGTAAGCTATAGTGTAAAACTACGCTATAACGGAGTTGGGGAGATATGCAAGAGTAACCTTTCGATTCAGCGTAAAACAAAATACTTAGAAACCGACCTCTAACTCATAAAAGGTCATTTTTCATAAAAACCCTCGATTTCATTGAAAAAACAATGTTTTTCAACATTAAAACATGGTTTTCTCCCCTAATTAGCAAAGTAAAAGTAAAATTGATTACACCATTGGAAAGCTGAGATTGTGGCAGATATCTTAGGACCACAGTCTAAATTTAACATGTAGAATTTTATTAGACCTACAGAATATCAAAAAAGTGATCATTCTGAAGATTTGACAAAATTCACTGTTCAGATTAATTTTTCTTCAATTGAACAATCTTAAAAAAACTTTTATGGTACATCAGATGATGGGAAATTTAACACTCTTTCCAACAGTATAATAAAATTTAAATCTTCTTAGGTTTTTATGGTCGTTATGGTCGTTTTAGTGAGTCAAGACCGAAACCACGAAAAACATCTTAAAAGTGGAAAAACGCGAATTTCAAGTGGAGTAAAAAGAAAAGTTATTGGGCAACTTTTGCTGCAAATTAGTTGTACACTCCATCCTGGCCTGTGGCAGATACCGAAGGTTAACACCCTGTATACTAGCCACACAACCACACGTCTACTACATTAAGATCCTATTTCTACCAACCAGGCAAAGATTTTTTCTTGTACTGCGAATGAGACGACTCAGAGGGTGATTTAATATCATCTGGGATCCATACATAAGGATGTAGGACATGGACAAGTTTTCGGCTTGTGAAGTAGATAGAATAGAGTATGGATTGTTGCTGGGGTATATGAAATAATCAGGGTGATAATGGTAGAAGGAGAAAGAGGCTTTTATATACACTTGTTGAATTGTGAATACTCGGGTAATATTGATGAGCTCATCAGTGGGGAACCTGCGATGTTTTTTTGCAATTACCTTCAAGATTGATTTTTGAATCAATATCAAAGGACCAATAACAGAAGAAGCACCCCCCCCCCCCCCCCCCCCCACCCCCACGTAAGTAATCCAAAACTCTCTGTATCACCGCCTTGTATATAAGTATAATTGTTCATTTGCCAATAAATCTTCTTAATTTGTAAAATACATAGATGAATTTACGAAGCTAATTGATAATCAAAGACACATGCGAATCCCAGCTCATAAGTCCTCATCGATTGAGACACCCAGGTATTTCGATGTACATACTCGTTCGATTGAAGGACACGTGCAAGCAGGGAAAGGAACCAGAAAAACCAGAAGATCAACAGCTGTGCAAATTTATTGTGTATTCACTTAAGTTTTTCCTTGAGGGAGATAGAGAAAACTAGGAATTTCGTCTTATTTGCATTCAAACTTAACGTGTTAGCACATATCCAATCGTACGTTTTATTTATGTCTCTATCTGCTAATCTGATCACATCGTCCCATCAAGTATCACCCTCGCAGAGAATGGCAGTGTCGTCTGCAAACAGGCACGTAGAACCCAATGTATTTAACTTTCCCAATTGATTAATAAAAATCAAAAAGAATAACACGAAGAACGTTTCCAGTTAAAAATTAACTTAACCCTTAACTTCTCATTAGAGCCGTTTATGTCTCCAAATTATGCTGAGGTTCAGAGTCGTTAAAAAATAAATTCCATTACAAATTTCAATTACTTTTGAAAAACGTAATAGCAATTACTATTTCCATTCCTGTAAAGGAAATCATCTTGCCAATTCTTTTTTTCCCCCCTTTTATAATTTACGGTATGTAATGGGTTTTTCCAAATACCATTACTTGGGATTGAAAAAAGTAATTGCCATTTCAAATATTAATTACAGGAGTTGGAATGTGTAATTGGAATAGAATTGTCAGTATTACAACCTTTTCCATTACTACTCCAAGCTCCGGATTGAGGATTCACTCTTCTTTGTACCCCATATTCAGGCCCCCGCTCATACCCCTAAACATTCTTTGACTTTGTTGAATCTTAACTGGCCGCAATGTGAAACCTGACGTGGTGAAGCTGGTCTGAAGATGGTGTACAAATAAGTGTGAAACTTCACTGAGGGAGTTGGAGTAGTAATGGAAAATATTGGAATGGGTAATAGAAACGGTTGTATCGGGTGAAATTCAATTCCCTTTACCCATTCCAAATGGCAATGGTTTAATCTATTTTCATTGCCCATTTGTGTATGTACCTCTACCTCCAACCCTGTGGCACCCAACATGCCTATTAAATAACAGGTCCCCAGCACGAAAATTAGTAACGACGACGCTAACTCACACCAGTTGCAGTTTAGGGAACAAAACAATTCAGATAGCTGCTTTTGTGTGAAAAGCGTGAAATTCCATTATTGCTTGGTATTACAGGAACGGTACGTGCCTAATGGGAATTGCAAATACTTTTAAATAATAATACATTCAACAATATTAATGCTTCGTTAGTATTAGCAAATTTTCATGGAAAGTAATTGAAAATTTAATCATTACTTAAGAACTCCGCTCAGGTTATGGCTCGTTCACTTAAAATAAGCCTTGTTGTAGGTACTCAAGTCTGAATCAAGTATCTTGAAAGTTAGTTATACAATATTCGAAAAACTGCTGGACACCTCGTCCTGTCCACCCTCATTCAAACATTCGTATTTTTTTATATGGATGGCTAGCGCGATAGCCATCCACATCGACATCCTCCCTCTAGACATCCGCGTTCTGGCCGCGCCCGAACCCAGTTACTTATGAACATGATAAATACCGATGTTTATCACCATATACATAGGTAGGAATTTCATCGACATGAAGGGCTATTTAAAGAGAAGCAGAAGACTGGCCAAAAACACAATTCATTCCCTCGTTCTTGCCTTCATTCTTTCACCTGCCTACCTACCTTTTTCCTACACCTCTACCTACCCTGTCTGATCCACTTAATTATGCCAAGATGATTGTTGGATGTTTGCCAGAACCAGACTTCCTCACCCTTTATGTCAGAACAACGGTGGAACCAGACTTCTAAGCCTGTCAGCTCTTCCGCTGCAAACAGTTATCTACTCACCTTTGCACCACTATCACCACTTTGATGCTGGGAGGTCGCAGTCGCTTACTCATCCATGCTTCCTCTTCTCAAGGACGCACCCCTCTCCACTGCATGATTCCGTTCTGTGTTTCACATTTCACAGCCGCTCCTCACCCACTATGCTCCTCACCCCGGCTCTCTTTGCAGCAACCACCGTGTTCTGAACAAGGCGGACAGAGGCTTGATATCACGGCTATGGCGATAGCAATCTATATAAACAAATACGAATATTTGAATGTGGGTCGACAGAACAAGGAGGCAGGAGGAGTGCTGCCAGGCTCACTGCGACGACGATAATTTCGAATTTCAAAATAATTTGATCCTGGGAGGTCGTGGTCACTAACTCATCCATGCTCCCTCTCCTCTGATTGGCTGTTTCAAGAACACACCCCTCTCTTCTTCATGTCTCTGTTCTGTGTTTCCCATTTCACAGCCACTCCTTTCCCAGTAGTTCTGAACAAGGCAAGCAGGAGGCTAGATATGAATGGCTAGCGTGATAGCCATCCATCCACATCGTATTTAGCCTCTTGTCTGTGTTGTTCAGAACGCGGCAGTTACTGAAGGGGGCCGGGGTGAGGCCTAATGGGAGAGGAGCGCCTGTGAAAAACAGAACGGGAAAATGCAGTGGAGATAGGTGTGTCCTTGAAACACCCAATCAGAGAAAAGGGAGCAGGATGCGACCGTGACCTCCCAGGATAAAATTATTTTGGAGTTCACAATCATCTACGTCATAGCGAGCCCGACATCGCTCCTCCTGGCTCCGTGTTCTATCCACCCGCATTCAAACATTCGTATTTTTTTATATGAGTGGCTAGCACGATAGCCATCCACATCGACTCTATAGGCATCCGCGTTCTGGCCATGCCCTTAGGGGTAGCGGTGCTGGTCTAATACGCGGCCACCCCGCCGCCTTCTGTTCTATTACGCGGCCACCTCTCCGCCTTCTCGTCTAACATGCGGCCACCAGCGTGTTTGTAAGCAGATCTGTTAAGACTGATTTTTATCTTTGGAATCGGTGAGTCAATTTTCTGATTTTTTCAACCTTAAACTTAATTAAGTAGGGTGGCCGCTCGAAGCAAGGGCGCCCGCGTACTAGACCAGCACCGGGATAGCACGGGGGCTGAAGTGCCCTGGTGAATACCCCTTGGGTTATGAGTTCCTCTCTGAAGCCAGCTTTTGTTCTGCTTAATTGCCAATCGAACGAAATTAAACTTATAACTGTTGTTTATAATATTTTACTTGGTTGTTTATAATATACACACCTCAAAAGAATTAAGGGATCACTTTTCCTTGCAGACGCCAGAGACCCCAAGTGAATCGGACAAAGTTCATATTATACGAGTATCTCATGATTAGGTACCTAATGGAGATGGGATGTACCTTTTTTTTTTTTTTTTTTTTTTTTTTTTTTTTTTTTTTTTTTTTTTTTTTCCCCTCAAACACGGAGAAAGACCGGCGATATCAAGCTCCGACATGAACCAAAACAGAATGCGCTTCTTAATAGTTATCATCTCTAACCCGAGAACGGAATAAGGTATCGCAATTCTGGCTTCACCATCGCGTTCAGCACTAAAAAATCTTTGAAATGAGGCGTCAATCGGCAGAAAATTGAAAGATTTTTGTCTAAGTCTCCAAAAACCGGGAGGGGTAGTGGTTTTTTCGATGACTCACGAAACCGAAACCGAATAGTCGGCATCGCCGGTACAAAGCAAATAAAATCTGATGTAGTGCTACGGTGACAAAATGTAGTGAATAATGAAGCTGTAACAGTACCTTCTATAGACGTTCGCACTTGACTTGGTTGTAGCTGATGTACCGGCGATGCCAACTCACGAAACCGAATGCTAGTCAACCCGAAGGGACATTATTGTCGCACAACTATACTGGGTGTAGCTTTAACTCAGCTACAACCAAGTCAAGTGTTGTGAACGTCTATAGAAGGTATTGTTGAAGCTTCATTATTCACTACATTTTGTCACCATAGTACTACATCAGATACTGGTCGCCCTTCAGGCATTGATTTAGCTTATGTTCTTCGGAACCGCAACAATAGTAGAGCCTTGGCTGATTCCCGTTCCTAATTGTTGGCGGCTTACAGCTTAAAACTTAGTATCAGGCACCCCATAAACGCTCTCCAAGTTTCACATCGATATCTCAAAAATTGTGGGGAAATAATTATGGGGGAGGGACTCTTCTCTTGAGAAAAATGCTCAGATTCCATTCTGTTTTGGCTCATGTCGGAGCTTGATATCGCTGGTCTTTCTCAGTGTTTGAGAAAAAAAATAATAGAGTACATAACATCTCCATTAGGTACCAAATCATGATATATAATATGAACTTTGTCCGATTGACCTGCGGTCTTTGACGTCTACAAGAATAAGTGATCCCTTAATTCTTTTGAGGTGTGTACACCCAACAACTTGTTAGCGACATTAATTTGTTGAAAAGTTGTGAAAACCCGTCGTAGCGAACGAAATTCTTTCGCGGAACCGGAACGGTCCTCACTTTTAAAACAATTTACGGACCCTCGCATCCATCTTAACGTACAGCACTTACGTGTCTCAAGTGTTCATGCGCTAAGTGTTTAAAAGATAGGAACCGGTAGCGAGGAAGGCAAGCGATTCATCCCGACGGGCAGTTACAAACGCCACATAAAAACCTACACCTTCCTCTTCCTCCTCTAACAAGGCGCCAGAATAAACGAAATAAATAACCGCTTCACCGGGAGGATTGTTCCTTCCCAAAGCAAACCCGGGAATTATCTTCGAAAGAACGCCGTTTTTTCCCCTCTTGCGTTTGAGCTTTGCGTTATTAGGTTCAAAATGCTATCAAGGGATCGAGGAAGAGTGGCAGTATAACGACCAGCCGTTTATTTTAGTTTTATTTCACTCTTTTTTTTTCTTTCTTCCTCGTCTTTTATTTCTTTGCCGTGGAGGAATTTAATTCTACACGTCCCCTTTAATTTGATTTTAAAGGACTGAAAAGGAGAGGTTCTCAAGAAAAAAGGACGTAGACAGGAAAAAAAAAAAGTTTCGTTGTCTCCTATATTAAACGAAATATTTAACTTTAAGCGATTAAATAAAGAGCGAGACTGGATATTTTTTATGCTTCCCTTTTTATTTTAATTCGACATCTGCCGATGAGTCCTTGGCGAGCGATCATTTATGGACGTTTCTTTTCTTTTCGAGAATTTAAAATGAATTAGAAATAGATTACCACCCTTTATTCAACGATGAAGCAAATTTTTGTAGAATATGAAGCTATTGCAAGTGGTGTTAAAACATCCATACTTTCGCAAAAAATCAAGCATCCCATCAACCAATCATACATTCATATAAGTACGTAACGTAATATATTTTTGTAATCATTCATTTCATTTCATTCTTTTACTTAATTTTGCTTCCTCACTACCGAAGGAAGTAACTAAATTTTCATTAAAATTGGTACCTACAGTAAAGTTTTCCCGGGACTGCGGATATACAGATCGACTGACAGATATACACGGATGATTTCAAAGAAAGGTGTGAAACGAAAAACGCAAGAAGCAGTTTTGTGTCGGAGGAATATTTTTTCCTGAACTTACGTCTCGAATAAGAGTTCCGCCATTAGGGTCACATACTCGCTTACTCTCTTGAAGTCTCGCTTGTTACCTTTTCGTGAACAATCAAACATTAGGTACCTACTCATTAATACCATCCCGTCTACCTGCTAGGTGCCAGTGTGCATTCGCCCATCAGGATTTATGCTTTAATCCTAGAAGGTGAAATGCTGATACGGGAAATGAAAACTATTTATTTTTTTAAGTTTTAAGGTTAAGTAGGGGAAAACGCTCACAATAGGCAGGTAAAGAGTTATTTGTTATTTATTTATTTACATTGAACGGGCGAACTCAATGTCATAGAGAAAACACAGAAACTGTCAGTTGACCAGAGAAATTAATACATCGAAAGTAGTATAGACTACTATTATAAAAAGAAATACAAAACAATTAGTCGGTGATAGAAAAACAAAATACAGCAAGATTACAGCATATATAATTATTGATAAATAAAGTAACGAAGAGAAAATGATTTGAAGAAAAAACCGGAGGGTGTATGCAAGTGAGTCACAGTTGGAGGAGGATTGGGTAGCAAAGATATCAATGTCTGGACGTGATTGAAGGAGTAGATTTTCCCGCCGCAGAAGTCTGTTCATTGGGCCGTTATAATGGTAATTCGTAGAAGAAATTCTACAGCAAGGAGCTCGCACCATCTTGCTGAGGAAAATCAGGTCGGAAGTGGAACGCCTTACCTGGAGTAGCTTAAGGTGACATATTATGTCCAGCAGGGTGGAATAATCAATCTCAGCGGATGTAATACGTAGTTTTAAGGGAAGGGGGGAAACTGCCAGACCAGGAAACTGTCCGAAACGCCCTTCTTGGAAATTCGGGGAGATCGGGGTTTCGTTTCAAAACTCCCGGAAAACCTGTTCCTCCAAACTCCCCGAAAAGGTGGAACGAGGATTCTGCCAGAAAACTTGAAACACAGATTGCGAAGAGGGGAAACTGCCCGAATCTGTACGAACTGAAAACTGTCCGAAAGTAGGGTCGTAAATCCCTTTACCTGGTTCCACCTTGGGACTTATCAAAGAAATACGAACGTAAGTAATTAGCTCCTGAGGAACTCCCTAGTTCACTGCAGTTCACAACAGAAGGCCAGTAACATTATTTGCATTATCTAGGCCCCAGTGGGACATAAAAATACCTCAAATTATATATATTAACTAGGGCTCGGATCGATATGCTCGATAAAATCTCCTGATATGCTTGAAAAACATCTGTTTTATGCTCGATAGCAAATACCATTATATGCTCGAAAAACACCGTTAAAAACTATAGGAAGTTCACGCGGTTTTCATTCATGTGGAAGAATTTTGTACCAAACACGGAAATGGCCTCGCCTTATAAACTCACACACGAGCGTACACACAAGCACATACTGCGCGCACACTCACAGACATTTATTAAGAGCTTCATGCAAATATAATCATTATTTTGTTCAATAAAATGTTGTTATTTTTGTTTTTCTAATTATATTTGATCACAAAATACGTCAGAACTATGAAACTAGATGAAGATTCTATTGTATAATGACACATAAATAATATTTTTTTCTGAATATCGGCGATTATAGTGTATTTTCATGATTAAAGTACCAATTAAAAATTCAAAAACTGAACTTAAAAAAAACGGCTCAATGTCTGATTTCAGTTTTTGCTGAATTACAATCCTAACATATTCCCAAAGCATAATTCGGAAGAAAATTTGAAGGGCAAGCACTTTGAGGTCAAATCCGATCGAGGATGTTAGGCATACAAGTTGCGTTAGACACACAAGGTTCCAGAAATTGAGTTTGGCGTTGGACCCATCGAATTTCCCAACTATTTATATTTTTTTATTTTCTCATCTAATCTATACTTTTACTGATGGACTGACTATAGGATATTAAGTTTGTTTGAGATGTGAGCGTAGCAACGGGGCCCATCTGATTTTTCTTCAATCCGTGTGTCTAAGATAACTCATGTGTCTAACGTAACCGACGCCCTCTGCTCACTTTCTCTCGCCGTGTGTCTAAGATGCATCCCCCCAAAAACCTGAGGTTCTAGTATTTGCACCAGATATACGCTTTTCAGTAATTTCTGTGTTCGAATCTTATGAATAGTCAGGGCCCGAATTCGGGGGAAATTTGAAGAAAAATGAACTATTTAGACGAACACCACTAAAATATGCATTTATTCTGAAAACCGCGGTTTTATGCATTTCTATGCTCGATAAATTTAAACTCTGTTGGTCCCAGAGTGGTGAAATTACCAACAAAAGGCTTCTTCCAATGTTTACTATTCAGGAAAAAAAATCAAATATGCTCGAATCCGAGCCTTAATTATGTCTATAACATAAGCCCACACCGCGTGGGCTTGTGTCTTGCAGGTCGGCTCCTCTATCCCCTTATAATATGGCTAGGGATTCTTAGGTTTTTACCTATCTTTTCCTTGGTCCAATAATTCAAACATTCGCCGTAAATAAAGATTTATTGATAAAAATTCCATATCTCCTTTTTATAGGTATATACAAGTTTTACACGTTATAAATAAATATACATTGACTGTTATGGATAAAAATATGGATAAGTAATGCTTAAAATAGCCTAACAAAGCAGCTTACAAGGGCACGGCACTGAGCACAGGTGATGGGCTTCAGGATATTACTGTTCTCATATGTGGACCTTGTTTTGAGTAAAGTGTCTACACATGATCTGCAGAGTTGCCTATGGCCACATGGGCTCGCGAATCGCGTGACCGCGTGAGTGAGGCAGAAGACACAGGTGGGCTCCGATTCTGTCGCCAGGTTGACCCCTTCGTTGTCCCCTAAGCTGGATATGGCTTCCAATTGTGTGTCAGTGAAACTAGGATCCACTTTCAAACCCTCGGGAACAATGTGTGGCCGGCTGAACCAATTACCTGAAATAATCGTATCAAACACATCATTGGAAAGGAAAGTGAAATGCTTCTGTGACAACAGATAGAAGGTTTTATGTCGGCATACATGGGTGTGCCAAGATTCAGCAGCTCGATCGTATGACAGTTATGTTGAAGAAAAATTAACTTCACCTTTAAAAAGAAGAAAGATTAAGATGCTTACCAGGGGGGGGTGTGGAAATCATCATCCGCGTCTTCGATCCCTTCATCAAAAATGTCCTCGTTCCAATCTTCTTTGAACTCCTCATCAACAAAATTGCTGACGCCCTCGAGATGGAAGAATCTGACAGAATAGTTCAAGAACCTTTGAACAGTGATAGTTCCCCTGGCCAAATCCCGAAGTCTGCTGGTGATTGTCCTTTCGTGGAACGCCCATTTGCGGTTTCGTCCAAAGGAGACACCGGCTCCGTCCGCGACTCGCTGCTGGTCTCTTATGGCGGTCGATGCCATACTCATCAGAGCGTCTGTAATCAACCACGCATAATAAAGGATGATTTTTCAAACTTTATATTTTTTGGTTAGTATCTCAAAAATGAAAAACGCTTTTTATAACGCTTTTCGAGTTTGTGTGCCATAGCAAAGACATAAAATGTCAATTATGACGTTTTTAACAACTTATTGATAAAACGTGAACTTTTTTTATGATAAACAATGCTGCATGCAAATTTATTATACTAAAACGTTATGGTTTTCCTTACCAATAAACTGCCAGATACCCGGGTGGCTTTTCCCTAAACATCTGAGGAGTTGGGCGTGGTATGACTCCTGGTTATTGTTCGTCCTCACGTTTGACCCATTTACAGTAAAATTTTGAGGACGTATTTCGTCCATCCACTGAGTCCGGAAATATCTGCAAGAGATGGTTTACATAAAAACAAATTGGCTAAGGGAGATAATTTATACTAGAGAAAGATATTATTTATAGTTATAAGTGGTACTGCTCATAATACATGTGCTGCTTACTGCATGACGGGCTCCAACATCTCGGTTAAACCAGTTGAGTCAATGGTCCTCTTCACTGCGCGAACCCATTTTTCATGTCATCGGCTGGCAGCAACGCTAACGCGATCAGCATTTTTATCACGTTACCAAAAGCTCGGTTTTCCTTGAGAGCCCTCTTCAGCCCATGAGTAGACACGTACTTGATAATAGCCTGAAACCCGTAAAATATTTATAATTTATACGTATTAACCTATTTACAAATAAAATAAATTAGGTAGGTACCTAACCCCTAAGCAGTTAGTTATTGTAAATTCAATACATGGGGTCGATCACAAATTAAAGTAAATTGTGTGCTACTAATATAAAAATCATGAACCTACTTGAGCAAAATGAAACCAGCAGCCCTTGAGGGTGATAGTTGGATAAACCTCCAGGATGGCCGCTCTCAGTGAAGCTTCAAAATCTGACATCACAGCAGAAGGGGTTAACTCGAGCTCGGTTTTCAATAGGTGGAGAACTGCCTTGTACGAAGCTTTTTCCTTTGATTCCATGATTACGTACACCACTGGGTACGCCTGGAAAGAAAAGACAGAAAACACATAAAATCATACCCACTTTTACGGACATTATTTACTTAATATAGGTAAGTATCATCTGCAAGTAGTATTATATAAGGTGTAGCATAATATAAGGTGTATACTACAGATAACGTGTATGAATAACATTTTGTGGGCACCTTATCGCCGTCGTTAGCCATTATAGTGATGAGCTGACGTGCCGATGGGTAACTCGGGACCGTCTTGAATGTGCCATCAATGTGCCAAATTGCGGAGGCACGTAGAACAGGCAACAATTGCTTGGTGACGAATATGCAGCTCACTTTTCCGTTCGCCTCCACAATGCCATGATAAAATGACTGACCATCCACCATGCCAAAACGAGGCATTACGGCCCTAACGGCTGAATCCAACCCTGTTAGCGATGTGGGTACAGCTAGAAGTTGTTTCCTTCTAACGTTTGTCATTGTGTAGTAAAATTTTGTCCACTCCAGCTTACTCGCTACTTCTGGTGGAACCCTAAAAGTACAAACACATACACACAAATGTATATAGATATGTAGGTTCAACTGTAATATATTTTGAATAATTTGAATTGTTTATTGTTGAATTATATAATCATTATTTCATTTTTTCAAATATGTAGTAAATTTTTAGATGTAATAATTACGTAGATTGCAAACCATACTCACTTGGCACACTCTTTCTTGAATATATCGTGCATGTCCCTGCTTTCCGTGGCACAAATGTGAAGTATTTTCTTCTTCAAATCCACAACCTGCGATTATAGTATTATGTTAGAAAATTGATTTAACAAGTAATTAGGTACTGGGTGACGGCTATTTTACAGCCAATCTTTCGTTTTGTTTTCCAAATTTCCGCTGGTGTTAATATAAAATTTCAATTTTGTTTTTCAAGTGGAATGGAATATTCGTTCATGTACATGGGATATCCTAGGCCAATTGATTCGGAAAACCTTTATTTTGATTCGGAAAACCTTTATGTTGATTCGGAAAACTTTTATTTTGACTAGGAAAAGCTATACAAGCAACTACGGCCGACTACAAAACAAAGTTAAAGAGTAGACTCACCTCTCTCACATGCTCCTCGGGTCCATGATTATGTGGCTTTGACTGGATCATCGTAAACGTTGATAAATCTGTATCAGCAACATCTTCTGGCATGTCGGTCATCTTTGCTGTTCCAGGACATGACGTATGCGAACATCTCATGTACCACACTGAGTTCTTCTTCTTATCTCTAATATATAAGAAATTATTGCACTCGTCAACGTAAAGAAGTGAGTTGGCTCGTTGGCCCTGCATTATAAAAACCACGTTGAACGGACAGAAACACGTCACAGAGATGGAAAAACGAATATCTTACTCTCAGGAATGAAACTTTTCGAATGAATTATTATGGTGCGAGAATGGCCATATAAAGGCTTCCCCCTAATGAACGCAAGACGCAGTGGTTGCCATTATAATAACGGATTAGAATGTGACTCACTATAGGCTTCCCTCTAATAATGGAAGAAGACGCTTTACAAAGACGGATTAGAAAGGACCCACTCGGAGTTCATTGCCCTGAGCAGTCATTCGGACAGTTTTCGAAGTCGAAACGGGGACTTTCCATTCTGCCGGAATATTTTCGGACAGTTCTGCAGCTTTCTGTTTTCCGGCAGTTTCCTGGCCCTACTTTCGGAGACATTTACGTGAACTCCTTGAACTCCCCGAATCGGTTTTGGGGCAGAAATTCGGACAGTTTCCTGGTCTGGCAGTTTCCAAGTTCCCGTTTTAAGCCCACATAACGTAGGGATTTCCGCTGGAGTCTCTCCAGTCCTTCATTATAGACCGTGTAGAAAGGATTCCATACGACCGTAGCAAAACGGAAGTTAGTGAAAAACGTTGTCTATTTCCTCGAAAAATAAAGAGTTCCAATGTTAAATCGATTTCGACGGTTAGGCCGTCATCAGTAACAAACAATATCATTATCATCATCATACCCGTCTTACTCACAGACACCTGTGATTTGTCTATCCACCACTTTTTGGAGGATCGTCCAGCCCTCGTGGACCTCAGGTTCCAGCATTCACCCCCTCAGTGGGTGGATTTTCTGTCAGGACCAGACAAGGTCCAGTCCCTGTTGGTGTACCTGAAAGCCACTGAGCTTTACAACAAACTGTGATATTCTGATCTGTGATATATATTTATTTATTTATGTGCATCTAGGCATACCTTTATTTAACTAAGATGTTAATATTTATCATTATATATTTATCAATAGTATTTATGTATTGGTAAGCCTCAAGTAGTCGTAGTTTAGTTTTTATTACGGGGTATTTTTATCCGCTGTTGGGGTTACAAAGTGACCATCGCTGTTTTCCTTGAGGCAGAGTGCGGCGAAGCCTCGCTTTGCGGGTTATTATCATTATTTCTCTCCCTCCGATCTGCCACTGGAGTCCGTGATGGCAATCCGTTTAGTGACGGACGATCAGCATGGCTCCCCTTAGAATCGTGCCCGTTGCAGTGTCCCTTTGACACCCTTTTTGATTGCCGCTAATGACCTTTCCGGTTGAGACGCGGCTTAAATTATAAAAAATAAATAAATAATAATAATAATAAAGAAATTAAATCTGTTAACTAGATTTAATTCTTCATTTCGCAACATTAAAAAAAACGGGACCCAACCGATGGTTTTCATAATTTTTTGCAAGGAAACCAACCATGACATTTCCGCGCACCGCTCAGTTACGCAACCATGCGCAATTAACACCAATTTTGTTTTTTCAAATGAGAACCTCCATTTTCCTTCACCCATTCGAATCGTTCGCGAAATTCCATTTAAAGATACCAACACAATATTTTTTTCTTCTTTTTTTAACGTATGAACTAGTTGTAGAAGGACAGTGCGATTGGTGTCAATTCTCAGGATAAAATATATTTTTAATTAAAAAAATATATAAAATGTACCTATGTTCGTGTACCCCATTTCACCTCACTTCCGCCACTATTGATAGATAAATATAATTATTATATGCGGATTCATAAGATAAAACTTTTTTTTATTTTTTTATTTTTAACCAAGTTAGTGAATGCGCATGTATTTAAAGTAGGTAATTACTGTTTTCTGCTGAATCAATGCTTATTGAAATATGAAATAGGTGTATGAACGAAATTGAAAACAGAATAAGGCATGTAATCTCCAAAGTATTTTGAGATCCTAGGTGTCTAATAGATACAGAATTTGATGCTCTATAACATTATTCGAACATGGAACTCCTTGGAATATCAACTTTAACTTCTAATTTTAGAAAAACGGCATTTGCGAACTTGTAAAACAACTTTTTATTTTACCACTTATCTTGCTTTTTTTGGTGACCAATCGACGCAAAATTTAATTTTCTACAACTTTAATCTTATACAAGAATTTTTTTGAACGGTTCTAGCAGGTCAAATTTGTCAATAACGTGTTTTTTAAAGAGCTTTTCTGGACAAAAAAAAGGGGGGGTTAAGAAGTAATTTTAGGAATTGAAACATAGGGTATATTCGGAATTAGCGTCAACTTTCCTATAAAATTGGGTTTTAAAATAATTTTGAACAGCAAGATTGGCATTTTGAATACTGGGCAGCGGTTCCACTGAGTGTTCACCCTAAAGGCATATTTACACTGAGCGCGCACTGTTCGTAAACAGGTCGTGCAGCGCCGCGCAAAACGTTTGCAAACGCCCAAAAGGAGGGTGCGCTTACACTGTCCGCGCACGGCAAACCAAACAGTTGTTCTCGAGCAAGGAACCTGAGCATTCGCGGAAAAACCGAAGCCAACGGATCGAACCCGAGTACGAACGAACGCTGTTCACAAACAATACTCGGCGCGGGTGATTGTTTACACAAGCCCTGTTAGCGAACGGTGCGCGCTCATTGAGAATGGGCCCATAGATACCGAAGAAGCTGGAAAGTACAGATATCTGTATTTGTGGACCCTTGAAATTTACCGTATAGTTGCCATTATCGAACGCGGACTCAGTTTTTATCCCTGTTCGGGCGACAATCGTTTTCACGGGAGAGCGATCCCAGAGGTGTTCCCTCGGAAAATTCGCCAAAAGGCATTGAACCGGAACTAGGTGACTTCCAGCCCTTAAATTAAAACTTTTCCCCGAGAACATCTTCTAGTCCGTCGCATTGTCGCGAATTAAACTTGAAAAGCCTTCGTTAATTATCACGGGCTGATCACTCGTCCGAACTCCTTTACATCCCGAATCTTTTCTCTGAATTTTCAGAGAAGCGACCTCCCCTTCCTTCCATCCGTGTTCCCCATACCAAGGGTTCGCTCTCTGAAATATAATCATTTTGAATACTGGAGGAGGGCGGAAAGGGGTCAGGAAAAGCTTTTTCTTCTCCTCCGTTTTCTTCGTTTTCCGCGGGGGAAACGCGCGGTGTGGAGATTCGGTCGAAGAAATACGAGTACAAAACCTCTCAACGGAGAGAAAACACGGTGGAAGGGGAGGAGGGGAAAGTCGTTAAGTGATTACAAACTTTCAAGCAGACTTGACGAGCCCCCTTGCAACAATCTTGGAAAGTTTTTGAATTGAAACACCGATAACTCTCGGATCACTTTGAGCAATCAATTCATCAAATTACTCGAGAAATGGGTCTTTTCCTTTCAGAGTGTCATCTTTCCGGACTGGAGGTTTTGCCAGTTCGTTTCAAAATGTTACATCCCCATTTTATGTACCTAAATTTAAACAGAGTTTCCAAGTAAAATTGAGAACTTTCCAAAACAATTTGAGGATTTTCCAAACCTATTTGAGGATTTCCCGAACCAATTTACCTTTTTAATAACGAGATTTCTTCACTTCATATCATCGTTTTTTAATTTTAAAAATATGATTTGGAATCACTAGACTCCCTTCCTTCACATCGTTGACATTTGAAACATCCTAAAATTGATTTACATTACTCAATTTTGGTTTTAAAAAGTTGGGGGGCAGCACTAAAGTTAGTGCCAAGTCAATAACTTTAGTCCTGCCCCCCCCCCCCCCCCCCCCACGGGATTTTCTAGGAATATGAACGAATAACTCTACCCGATTGCCTTAAACGAATTTATTCGACGCAAATATAATAAATATTTTGTTTTCCTTTATATATATTCACTTGAATTAGGATTATATAGCTTTTTTAATATTTACTAGAAAGACATGAATGGGTCGGACTAATAGTGAGTTGAATGGGACAAAACAAATTTAGTGCTGCCCCTCAGTTTTTTAAAACTGAAATAAATAATACAGAATGAGCTATATTTGCAACACACTAATAAGTGTTGTTGACTTATCAAAATCACTCATTAAATGTTCTATAGTTACATGTTTTGGGATATTGATATATACGAGTATTTACAATTGATCTATATTTGACCAAAATGATTGATTTAGGATGATTTATTTTTGAGATACTAGCTTGCGAGCATCTAGACCACCAAACTATACACATCCTCCAGATCTATTTTTCCATTTAATCTATATTTTACCAAAAGGGTTGGTTTAGAATATTTCATAATGTTTGAGGTGCGAGCTTGCGAGCATCCAGACCTCCCAATTGAAAGCATTGAAAATGCCCCAGACTATCCTGAGATCGAACAGGGTCAAGCCCAACAGTTTTTTTTTTTTTTTTTTTTTTTTTTTTTTTTTTTTTTTTTTTTTTTCAAGCCACTGAGGCCGCAATGGCCTATTGTAGCTGAACAGTTGTTGTTACCCGACAAATTGCTTGAAGGGGACGAGTCCAATAATTAAATAATTACCACGGTGATTACTGATTACTACATTATTGTATCACTACTCACAACTTACGATCAAAGTGAGTATTTGTTTCATTAATCACTAGGTATGTGACAGTTTCTAATTTTTACCGCCAATTAGATAGTGGGGGGGGGGGGGGCAGGACAATAGACTAGGTAAAAACTTTAGTGCTGCCTCCAATTTTTTCATACCACAATTAAGTGATAAAAATCGATTTTAGGATTTTTTAAATGTGAACAATGAGAAAGAGGGGAGTCTAAGGATTCCAAATCATATTTTTAAAATTAG
Source organism: Adelphocoris suturalis (assembly GCA_030762985.1). Taxonomy (NCBI): domain Eukaryota; kingdom Metazoa; phylum Arthropoda; class Insecta; order Hemiptera; family Miridae; genus Adelphocoris; species Adelphocoris suturalis. The sequence continues at coordinate 102,545,518 of CM061041.1, read as the reverse complement.
AAAACGATGGTTTGAGGTGAAGAAATCATGTTTTGAAAATGAGGGGCAGGACTCAAATAGGTACATTTAAAATTGTATAAAACACCAGTATATACAAGAAAGAAATTCGCTATTTTCATTTTTTTTAAATCCACATTTTTCATATTTTTGAGAAAAAAACGGTGATAAATAATGAAGAGGGTTTCCAACTAATGCGTTTGTTAGCTGCACGAACATGTCCATCGTCCGATTCGTACGACCAGCAGATGAAAAGGTGCGGATGCACAACACACACCAGATCGTTGACCGCAGAATACTGACTTTCTCCCCGCTTTATTTTTCCTTCCGCGACTATCCAATATTCAAGTTCATATCGGAACTGATGCAACAGTTTCAGATATATATATTTTTTTCAAAAATGGAATCTTACGCCGGCAGGAGGCTTCAGAGCCGTCTTCTTCCTAGCAACCGTACATGTTGCTCTTCTTCATCCATATGGTATCGTCGCTGCATCTGGGCATCGTTCCAAATGCCTGGTATCCATGGGTGCATCAGAAGTACACAGAGGGTAGGTAGGGGATGCTGCTACACCGATGCGATGCAGGTGGTTCTGCAGGAAGTCGTGGCCAGCGGTCAATCTGAAGTTGGCTACAAATTCACGCCGGAGCAATTTACCCGGGATTGGCTTGGTGACAAGTGATTCCCACTGTTTCCCAGCAGCCGCCACACTGCCATGCCTTTCTTTCATTAATTGATTTATTTTCTTTGCTGCCTCACTAATTGTGTGGTTTAGGGTGATAGGGTCGTCAGATGGTGCCATATTGCTCCCTTGCTTTGCAAGTTCGTCACCCATCAATCCACAGGTCCAGATACGTGAGCCGTTCTCCACCAGTCTGCGTACCCTACTCGGCCACCGTCATAAACTTCACTGGCATGAGACGACTTAGGTAAGTACATTCAACAACACAACAAGGTAACTTATTTACTGCCTATGTTGAAAAACACAAAACAAAAAAGTTTTTGGATCGAGTCCACTTTGGTGTGAAAAATTCTCAAATTGGTTTGGAAAATTCCCCCGGATCCCCCGGCCTCCACCATTTTGGTGGGGAGCCCCCCCCCCCCCCCCCTCCCACTTTTGTGTTTCTAAATAAAATTATAAAATTATGGTCAATGATTACCGTTAATATAATACGTATATAAAATTACTATATACCTACGTATAGTAACGGTATCCTGGCAATTCCGGTTGCCAGTACTATCGCAATATCGTGATTATCTTGGGATCTCATCACTCTTCTGCTGACAGAGCACGAACTCGTAATATCACAAACGGTATTTGTGTTATTTAGGTTATGGAGGTTGTGGAGGTGATAGATCACCCTGCTCGTGGCGGAGGGAGGGTTCACACGCACTGAGGTGGGTCGAGATGATACGTTAAAGATGGGTATTTAGGTTAGAAGGCGATGGGAGGCGGCTGGCAGTCGGTCGGGGGTGATAAAGAAATTTGCTATACCGCGTTACCGGCGGAACAGGAGGCGGTGGAGGAGGTGGGGGATCCGTTTTCGGAGGTTATCGACTGATACTAAGGACACGATTTCGCTTGCGTCCTCACTACAGAAGGTAGGGAATCTTTGAGTTCATAGGAAAACCCCAAAAAACTTTCGTCTTCCAAATCAAAATTTCCACTTGCGTTTTGAGTTTCAGAGCTTCCCGATCAATTTTACTTTCTAGTAGGTCCTAGTTTGTCCGGCATTTAATATGATGCAGTTTTCTTTGAAGTATCCCATTTCGTATACCAACATTAGAATAGGTACTCATTTATACCCATATAAATAACAATAATAACGTACATGGGTATTTTGGTTAGTAGGCGGTTAGCACTCATGCGGGGGGGATAAAGAAATTCGCTATACCGCGTTACCTGCGGAACAAGAGGACTCAGGAGGTGGGGGATCCGTTTTCGGGAGTAAACTACTGATAGGAACTAAGTTGTAGTAGATACCTAGGATATAAGATTTCGCTTTTTGCTTCCTCACTACCGAAGTAAAGCACCCCTTTCGTGTTCATGCGAGAAGTCGAAAAAAAATTGTATCTTTCAAAATCCAAACCTCTACTTGCTTATTGCGTTTCAGAGCTTCCTGATCAATTTTGATTCCGCGTCTGTGTCACGCCCAAAAGCCTAGGATGTACCAAGTTTTAACTCGATGTTGATGAAAATAGCTTTCATTAGGTACCGTCTGATCAATGTAGTCTATGTCCCTATAACGTTGATAATTGATTGGTACGATTTTGTTCAAACTGGGGTGATAGTTGGTTATGAGTTCCTGAAAGATGCCCTATGAATTATATCGCAATTGTTAGAATAATAACTATTTCGCGTGCTCAAAAATAAAATTGGTTAATACAGAAAAAACTCAGAGACTATTGAACCGATTTCGATGAAATTCTTAGGAATAATGCAATTAAACTCCAAGATGTTACCATATAACTTTCATTGCCATCGGATCAATAGTAGTTCGTACGCATGCGCTAACATTAATTTCTTATAACGTCAATTTCTCATGATCTATTTTTCCAAGATAGTTCAAACACAAAGAATAGTATGGTATCTATCCAGGATGTTTCGCTGTAGATTTCATCACAATTTGTTGAGTATTAGCTAATACACATGCGCAAAAATTGATAAAACAAGCAAGACTCCTATATATGGTAATGAAGCGATTTTGATGGAATTTTCAAGTTTTGTGTTATCCTCCAGTCAATCTCCTATCAATTTCATTGTCCAGTATATACCTTAGATGGCGAATACCATTCGATTGTTGGTATTGTTTGCGCATGCGCAAACATGAATTATAGCCCTAGTTTTGCATATTATCAAGTCTAAACACTCATGGTATGTTCTCCAACTAATTCTATACATCGTACAATAAGTACAATACAATACGAAAGAGTACAATACAATACGAAAGAAAATTGTTTCTGGCACACTAGCCCCCCAACCCCCCTGACTGTAAATAGATATGGTAGGGCTGCCATACGTCCCCGAAAACCGGGACTGTCACCGATTTTGCTCTCCACGTCCCTGTGTGCCAAAAAGAAGCCTCTGGACTCGAAAGTATCCTGGTTTTGCAAAATCCACGAGAAGAGCGAGCTTTTATGAAGAGTGGCTTTTAAAGTAAAGTTTCCTTCGACCAGTTAATTTTCGGCCTTTAATTCAATATTAAAACACAGTTAAACATTTTTTTCTTTAATTTTTTTAAACTTCACATAAATTGTAAAAATGTGTGAATTTTTTTACGATTTATAATGTTACGTGTAAAATTAAACTTTTTAAAACTTCATGATGTTTGTTATTTTTTTGTAACACGACTAACACCCCTCTACCGCCTACCAGAATCATTTTTCTGTAGAAATTAGACGCATTTTTAAAAACAATTTCAGCATCAAAACAAAATGAATTTGAAAATATAACTCAAATCAATTCTGATCTAGTGTTTAAAATAATGAAATGCTACGTATAATGGCCTATATTCTATACATTTTTGTGGCCAGAGAAAGACGTGAATTAGTCTGAAAACACGTATAAAGCTACCAAAATTTCAAACAGTACTGGGGTATTCCATACCCCCCAGGACCCCTGTTATTCCTTATTCAACTGTGTCCCGGTTTCACTCGTGACAAATATGGAATCACTATACTAGAGGCATAACAATACTAGTCGTTCTGTACGTAACAAGAGATGATCAAGTGAGACGCTTTCTTTGCACATTCTGAGAGCCGCATGCCCCCTAGTCGCCTGATACCAAATTCGTAACGTTAAATCGATTTTATAAAAGCTAGAACGGAGCGTCAAAATCGGACTTTTTTGTCCAGGTTTTTTTTTAACCACCCACTTGTACCAGGTCTCCTAAGCCAATTTTGATGATCTTTGAAACATAGGCTACATTTTTTTGACCCGACAAAATGCCTTTTGGGGTTTTGGAAGTGGTGAGGATTTAAAGGGAAGGGGTAAATATGAAATTCTCTCCTGTTCACCCTAGGAAGTTGAAATTTGATTGTCCCAGGACACTCTGGGACATTAAGTGACGAATGAAATGTCTCTATCCTGATCAGCTGAGTTAGCTAAACTCTCTCCTTTTCACCCTTTGAATATGAAATTTCACACTTACCAGTACGGTTGGTTGTGCGTCAAAAAGAGGGAGAATGAATGCACAGTACAAGGTGACGGCGATCCGACTATTGCTTTGGCCCAAATTGGATGATATGCACTTTGTGGCTCGGGATCTTATGTACGCGGAGCGTCTTTTTGGGGGGTATCTAACTACAATAGTTCATTAGAATTATAGTAAGTATATCGACATCATGTTTGGCAAGATGTTTTCCATCACAGTAATCGCAAATGATCATCAGCAACTGAAACAAGGATCGCAAACTTTGTATTCGAATAACTCAACTCACTTCGACTCGTGTGAGATATTTGGGAAATTGTTCAACCTGTTCATCCTCCGATTGACCCCCCGGTAAAAATTCATTTTCTCGAAAACGTTGGGAACGACGATGAAGCGCCAAAACGTGATTCATTCACAAATCGTCAATGAAGCATCTCATCCGGAAACAAAATTTCATTTTCGTGAACGATCGGAAATTCAGTTATGGTAATGCGCACAGATCAGGGGCAAGCGCATCATCGATGAATTGTATTTTCCCAACAAGGTTCAAGTGGTCTGAGGCGAAAGTATATAGGTGGGTTAGGCAAACGTCAGGAACCTGCGCCGACCTTCGTTTCTCAGAAACAGGCCGCCGAGTTTTCATGCACCTATAGGCAAGAACTGGGGGAAACTTATTACATAACATGAATATAAACTCCCTTAAACTATCGTGATAAAAGAATGTAGAAAGACGAGATGGCTGTAGCGCTCAACATAGCTATAACTCCAAGATCTTTTTTGTCTAGCAGAATATAATTTGGAACTAGTTTCTCGCCTTAAAATTGGTCTTCTGGAACTGGTTCACTTGTTATGAATCTTAAAGATCTGGGAATGGTCGCAATCGACTCAGCGCTGAAAAATACTTCGACTGCGACACCCCACATGCCTTATTTAAAAAAACTATTTATTAGCATTTTATTGGGCCACTAAATTTTAAATTTGAACCCGAAATTCTCGAGCGATCGGGCTGGCCAACGATCTCGACCTGTCTTTTGCCAAGACTGATTTTTCTAAGTTCATGTTAAAATGGCTCATTTACTCGTACCTAACGTCACCCGCTTAGGGACCTAAAGGCACACGACACCAGCCTAACCTACCTGTAAATGTAACACCAGTGGTCACATGAAAATTACTCGAATACTGGTGAAGTAAGTAAATAATGCCAGTGGTTTTTTTTTTTTTTTTTTTTTTTTTTTTATGCCTTATTAGGTACTTACTATGATGTAGCGGGTCGGTTTTTCGAACACTTCTCAAACTTGGTTATTTTACGTTTCAAACCGAAAGTGCTATCTGTAGTCCGCCTCCGCCGTCTAGCTTTACTAGCCTTCAACTCGATTTTAAAAAAAATCCGTTATTTCGCGCACAGGCTCTATTTGATCGATTAGAGCCTTGTTTTTCATTATGATTTCACATATTTTAAATGAGAAACCTGAGTTTTAAGCCACTGCTTCTTCACAGTATTGTTCTTAGTTTGCCTGATCTCTCAGCTATTTTCTCGTTAACATTGCATGAAGTGCTGCCTCCACTGATGTTTTTCAGGTAAAATCCTGGTTCATTGTCATAGAGATGAATACTTTTTCATACTTGTTGATAATTTACCCAACGGAATACCTAAAAACATGAAGTTCTTAAGAAATAATGACCTACAAGTGCAACGATCTCGACCTGTCTTTTGCCAAGACTGATTTTTCTACGTTGGAACAAATTTTTCGCGCCATATTTTAAGTGAGTTATCGTCTGGAATATATATATATATATATATATATATATATATACGACGTTAAAATCAAGGATTGTGTTCTTTGATGTATGGAACGGGTTTTGAGGGAGTCCCCGCCCCTTCCCGCCCATTTTTAAAATTTTGAAGCCATCTTAATAGTTCATTTGTTCTTTTTTGTTTGTTCGAAAATTCGCTTATTAAACATTTGAAAACAAAGCGTTTAAAAAACACATTCTATCTATATACTTGGAATGAAATTATTGAAATACAATATTTGTTTTAGCTCACGCGTTTCTCATAAACCAGTAAAACCCGCATATAAGAATGACTCAGATTTTGCGGTGTATCTTATCATTACCATGTCAAGTTGTTTTATTTATTTATCACCAGCTCAATGACTCACCACCAGCACAATGAAATCATCAGAAATTAACTAGCGGTTGCAATCTTGTTCACAGTATCAATTATTGAGAATGATCACCTGTGCGTAAACAATTATTCAAATAACCATACGCATAACTTAGCTTGTTGGCCACGCACTTCGCAGAAGTTAACATAAAATGGTCGGATAAATCGAGAGCTTTCAAACGAATGGTCAACGAATTCTGTGGGATGAAAAATTAAAAAGTACCATTTCCCTAGCAACGACTGGGTTGTAAGCGGATATCATCAGAAATTGTTACAACACATTTTCGTTACACATAAACCTTTCGTTTTCGGTTGGAGATGCCAAAGCTAAAGCACATTCTGTGTTAAAATCTGTAAGACGAGCTTTCGATCACAAATATAGGGATTCAGATTTGGCGTCGAATTTCAAATACATAAAAACCTAGGTACTATAAAAATTATAAAATTAGACATGGATATGTCTATTGGCTGGTCTAAGTGATGAACAGGACGTTTCCATTTGTTTTCGTCACGTCACGAGCGTCACGTCACGGTGGGGTTTTCTATTGATTTTCACGTACAACCAATGCGTAACTAGCGAAGTGTAACTCCCTTAGTTTTCACAGAAGGAAAATCGTTCGCCACTTTTTGGAATGCTCTCATTTTATCACAACACCTCATGATCCCTAAGCCATTGTGGTGTCAAGGAAAGCTGATTTATTACGCTCAGTTATAAACTAATATTGCTAAGTAATATAATGAACTAATAATGCGAAAAGTTGTTACTACATGGCAGGTACTATTGAGTAGTAGGCACTTGTAAGCAATAGGTACTAGACGATGCATAGGCCTCTGACCAGCTGATTGGATCCTAAAGCTGATTTCTATGGTATTTAATCTCTGAAGCTGAAATTTTAAACAGGGCCTTTTTGATAGAGATAGAATAGAATTTTAACGTGTGGAACCACCATAATCTGCTGATTGGGGTCGTAAGGTTATTTCTGTGCCGTTTAATATATGAAGCTGACATTTGAAACAGAGCCTCAGGTAGAATGGGCTTTCATAGTGCGGAAACACCCCAATCTATTCAGGTTCCTAATTTCTATGTTATTCGTCCAATGAAGCTAAAACTGTATACTGAGCCTATTGACTATAATGTTAATAGAAGGCACTATGTACACGGTAGGTATAGGTACTATTGAGTAGTAGGTACTTGCAAGCAGTAGGTACTAGACGATGCATATACCTCTGATCAGCTGATGGGCTCCTGAAGCTGAAGTGCTCCTAAAGCTGATGATTTCTATCGTATTTAATCTCAGAAGCTGAAATTAAGAGGTGATTGAAGTTATTGGCTCATTCCGACTCAGCTGAGTGAGCTAAATTGTCTCCTGTTCATCCTAGGAAGTTGAAATTCGATAGGGACACTAAGAGACGATTAAAATTATTGGTTCTTTCCTCATCAGTTGAGTGAGCTAAATTGACTCCTGTTACCCCTAGGAAGTTGAAATTTGATAGGGATATTCTCTGGGACAATAAGAGACTATTGCAATTATTGGCTCTTTCCTAATCAGCTGAGTAAGGTAAAATCTCTTCTGTTTATCCTAGGAAGTTTAGATTTGATAGGGAGACTCCCAGGGACATTAGGAGACGATTGAAATTATTGGATCATTCCTAATCAGCTGAGTAAGCTAAATTCTCTCCTGTTCATCCTAGGAAGTTGAAATTAGATATATGGAGACTCTTTGGGACAATAAGAGACGATTGAATTGATTAGGTCTTCTCTGATCAGCTGACTGAGCTAATTTAATCCAGACATTATGACATGGATATGTCTATTGGCTGGGCTACGTGAGTACGAAAATTTCTACTAGAAAATAAAAATGCAACGGTTATCGAGGACAACAACATTGACTAAATTCTTTAGCCTGCAACTATTATTTTTTGTGTAAATACATCATTGATGCAAAATATGAATTGGGTCTACCTGTTACGGTTCATTTCGCATCTGTCATTTTAAATATGTATTGAAAATCAAATAGACATATCCATGCCATGATTTTTTTTCCGTGATAGCGGTAAAAAGACTTTAGCACCTAGCAATGAGGCCATAATTGCTACCGATTATATCCAATATTATTCAGCTTTTGAGTTCAGGACCAATCATTTACGACCATTCTTTGGAAGTTTTTTTACTTGTGAACCAACTATATGTGTTCTACATCTGTATTTATATATGTATATTATGTTAAATATTTGTATATTTTTGAGATTTAATTTATGAAAATGAATTAATGTGTAGCTATGATTACCATCTAGATCTTTCAATAGTAATACATTCTTCTCTCAGAGGAAAATTCGCCAAAACACTCCATATTAAACGAGGAGTAATGCGAAACAAAAACGTTTTCCGAGTCATTAAACACCATTTAAACCCAAAATTATGTGTTACAGTTCTGTAGGGTGAATCATCAAGGAATACAAAACTTTGGGTTTTCCCTCTACCTCTGAATGACTAAATATTCGAACGTAAGCTCCATCATATGTATATCTATGTATATGGACAACTTTTTAATCCTCTTTCACGTTTATTCCGAGGAGATCATCGGTTGGAGGCCCATATTGCGATTTGTTGCACATTTACTGATTTCCTTCAGTTTACTTACTTCAACTGGGCACTTTCCACATCTTGGGTAGGCAGGGTCTGCTCCAGAATTTTTATTAAGAGAATGACTACTTGACGTTATGCATTTTTGAGATGCGAGCTTGCGAGCATCCAGACCACCTAACTATACACATCATTACTATAAGTATGCCCAACTAACTGAAGTTCTACTAAGGGATTGACTACGTGATGTTATGTATTTTTGAAATTCGAGTACATACACATAGCTCGGTCTGGTCTACCTTGGCGATTAGGGTACCTTGAGCGGACCGGTGTCCAGTTCAGGTAAAGATTAGTGAACCCTTTTTGGCTGGTGACCAGTTGGAGTGTACCAGCTGACATCATGATTCCCGGTCTTTGGGAAAGAGACAGGGTAGCGTGCTTGGATACTCCACAGAGCATCATAGCATTGGTCGCAGCTCAAGCTAAGCAACGTAAGTATGACGCATCAGCCAGGGTTGCCAGGTGGAATTGAAAAACGACTTGGTTGTACATGAAAATCATTGTAAACATTTAAAGGATCGACCAAAGACGATAAGGTTGTATTCGATAATCATCAGAAACACTTGCATACGAGTCTGCAACACATTGGGACATTTTATGTCTTTAGTTGCAGACTCGTGCGCAAGCTTTAAGAGCCACTCAGCTGACCCGGACCCTGGGCATCGTCAAGTAAATGTCCTAAACCTACATACGAAATTACAGCTTCCTAGAGTGTAAAGCATAGAAATTACATATTAAAATGATTTTACCACCGCTTCACAAATCAAACTCTCGCAATATTCGGAACACCTGCTATGAATCAAATCTTCGAAACACCAGCTCAATGAAATTATTAGAAATTAACAAGCGGTTGCAATCATGTTCACAGTATTAATTTTTGAGAATGATCACCTGTGTGTACACAATTATTCATATAACCATGCTCATAACTCAGCTTGTTGGCCATGCACTTCGCAGCAATTAACATAATATGATTGGATAAATCGAGAGCTTTCGAACGAATGGTCAACGAATTTTGTGGGATGAAAAACGACGAAGTACCATTTCCCTAGCAACGACTCGGTTGTAAGCGGAAATCATCAGAAATTTTTCATAACGCTTTCTTCGTCACACTTTTCGAGTTATGTGCCATAGCAAAGACATAAAATGTCAAAAATAACCGGAGGGAAGGCGATTAAAACTAGTCATTATAACATCATACAACCATGAGTACCACGCAAACACAATTATTGGTATGCGTATTCTATACATACTATATACAGCTATGTTTATTATCTTGCAAAATTATACACAATGGTTAAATTAGCGATATGTTTCAATAATTATCACATGTCAACTAGGTATATAATGGGTGATTTCATGTAGGTTTTGAACGAATTTGGATACAAACTACTTTGAAAATTATGTAGGATACTGTCATTTTCTATCTCAATCCGATGTCAACAATTTCTCCCTTGATGGGAAAAACAAAAGATCATGGATATGTCTAGTACCTACTGCTTACCAGTAGGTACCTACTACTCAATTGTATACCAACCATGTAGTGCCTTCTTTTCACAAGATTATTCCAATATGGTTACAAAACAATATTAGTTTATAACTTAGAGTAATAAATCACCATTCCTTGACACTACAATGGCTTAGAGGTCATGAGATGTTGTGATAAAATTAGAGCATTCCAAAAAGTGGCGAACGATTTTCCTACTATGAAAACTATGGGAGTTACTCTTCCCTAGTAACTCATTGGTTGTACGTGAAAAATCAATAGAAATTCTACCTAGCCTTCACTTTTCGAGTTAATAATAATCTAAAGTGCCGAAGCGTTGGATTTTGTGTGGAGAAAATGTATAATTTAGCGTAGTAAGTCAGCTTTCCTTTACCCAACAATGGCTTAGGGATCATGAGATGTTATGATAAAATTAGAGCATTCCAAAAAGTGGCGAACGATTTTCCTGCTATGAAAACTATGGGAGTTACATTTCGCTAGTAACGCATTGGTTGTACGTAAAAATCAATAGAAAAAGTGCCGGTCGGGAAAAAAAAGTGTCGCGAAAAATTCCTTGACCCCCAGCCAAAAGACATATCCATGTCAAAAGAAGAGGGTGAATGTAGTATTATTACATTTACTAACATGTGCGTTATATGGTTACTTGTTTACATCAAACTGTTGTGGAAACCCAAATTCTTATACTTACTCGTTCTGTTGCATTTTATGTTCAATAAAGCCTTCTTTAAGGTGAACTCTTTCATTCTAAACATTTCAGGGGGTTAAATTGTTTTTTCTTAATCGATTACAAAGGTTCATTATTAAAATTAATAAATGAAAACGACTACAAGACTCAGAGCTGGGCACCTCTCGTCCAATATGTAAGAAAAATTTTTATTGGATTCTGTCTAATTGAATCTCCCTGATCATAAACGGCCGAACTACCTAACTAAGTTTATTTTTTGTAAATCTATTTTAGTTCTCTTCTTCCTATAAAATACCAACGATATAAGTCATTGATCATTGAACAAGATTTATTTGAGATCAATCCGTATTTACTCTTTCATCAGACTTTTCAGCATACCCCCTGCATTGAGATAATACAAATTAGTATATGATAAACACATTTGCTGTAGTCCTTTATAATCTCAAGTACTTGAATACTGCAGGTATTTTGGAATATAATACTGATTATACTGCACAACCACACCACACACTTCACCCACACACACACACATTTACTCACGCTATGATATTTCCAACTTTATTCATCAATAATGAAGTTGAGAGCAAAGTCACAAATCCAAAAAATATTGTTCTCAGCAATTCAACGAACATTTCACTTGTTGTTCTTCTTGAATAAGGTTCCTGGAAATGACGCTTAATATTTAATACTTACGTGAATTTATGAAATTTATCAATTTATTATCTTTGTTGTTTTTCAAGGGCATTAGGGTTTTTTTTAAGGGCGTTGAATTCGATATTGAGGTCAAACGTTTGAATTTTAACGCTGGGATATTTCATAGATACATAATTTTTCAATTTTGAATTTTAATAAATTCCCATGTGGAAATCTAATTCAAAATTTTGTTGAACAATTCAAATTAGCAGTTTCTCTCAAGTTAGCTGTTCTTGAAGGTACGTACCTATTGCATTTGATTCAAAACACAGAATCTGACTCAGTAAATTTTAATAAAATTACGCACATGTTATTGGTAACAAATAATGATCTTCTGAGAGGATTTTTTCACTGACCAACTTGGAAAATAACCGAAAGCAGCTAATCAAGTTTTGCAGCTTCAACTATCGTTTACGTTTGTAAACGATTATCAACACAGAATGTGTTTTTTCGATCACCAATCGGTTATTATCATTATTTTATTTTATTTTTGAACTTACAAAGGGCTTCTCAGCACCAATTATCTTTTTTCCAATCGTGTAAATCAGTTCGCCCGACCATATGAATTGGAGAAATTCTGAAACCTTTAAGATTGCAGTTGCGTGAATTGAAACTTGGCAAACACAAAGTATTTAAGGGGTATATTTCAAAGTTTTGAATGCACTTACGGATGAAAGCATGTTTAGAAGGAACAATCGATGTCTATCTGGAAAAGAATATAGATACTGAAACAACGTTCTAAAGGTACCTAGATCAAATACATATTATGTAATTAGGAAGATTGCGAACAGCAGAGTAATGTGCACCATTTAGATGGGAAAGAAAGCTCCTTCTAAATACAGTATCATTTACTTCTGATGGTAATAATAAGCAAGGTTTATGATAAAAAAAAAGAAAAAAGTCTGCCAGCTTCCTTACATATTGTAACCTGGACGTATAGAATTAGTTGAAGAACAAAATCCGAATCGAAATGATTGATAAGAAATTAATGTTTGCGCATACGCACAGACTACTATTATCCCAATGGCAATGAAATTTATAAGAACCCTCCTAAAAGCTAAACCGCACAATCCATGAAAATGTCATAATAATCGGTCCATCAGTCTCAGAGTTTTGTCTGTGTCGGTCAATTTTAGTTTTGCGCATGCGCTGCAGTTATTAATCCACCAATCACGATTTGATTCATAGAGAATTTTCCTAGAACATATTTATGCCCATCTACTCACCGAATTTGAAAGAAATCAGACCAATAGATCATAAGAAATCGACGTAATAATAAATTAACGGTCGCTCAGGCGCATTTTTAAAAATTACTACTTTCCATTTCTATTCAGTAATCATCAAGTTATTATTGTTCATTGTCAATAAAATGCCAGTATTTAAGTATACTCTATGCATCGGGCGATATGGACCAGATGTTTTGTATCGTACACCAGACATTTGGGAAGGTAATGTTTCAGCTTTCAGTATCATGCAAAATAATATGGCTTTAACGGTATGTGTTTTAGGCCAAAATGGTTTAAATTATTTAAAACGTTGATTTTGACCTTCGAAATTCACTCGAAAAAATCCAAACTCAACGATAACAATGAATTCAGCTGTTTGAATGTCATCTGTCACACTCATTTTGGATCTTTTTGGTAATGTGTCAACATTTATAGGACAAAGATTTATAATTCAACTCCTAAGGTGGAGGCCGAAAGGAGACAACATCTGAATATTTGCTCGAACAAGTCTTTTCCGTGGTGCCACAAATGACGCCATAAATACTTAATTTAAGACTCCTTATTTTTCACAGAAATGCTTTTTATTTGGGCTCAATGTATGACCATTATGAAAGTTGCGTGAAAATTTTATTTAAGGATCTCTAATCCGCAAAAAAAAAGGGGGGGGGGGCAAAATAGATTCATCACCAACATGCTAAATCGAAAGAGGTACAACATAAACAAAACTTCATTTACGTTAGCTTTGGCTTTCGACAACGGCCCGTATTTCCGTCATATCTATCGTACAGTGTTCAACTCTTTGTATTTTTATTGTTTCACTCGTCTGACTGTGAATGCCAATGACTCTAGTGAACTAAGCTCTCTTTTTCCAAAGTTTCAACACTTACGAATCGAGGTTAAACGTATAGCTGGTTGAACAGATTCACCAGCCCCAATTGCAGACATGACGATCAGCGTAGAAGCAGTCGTCTCAATGAGAAATGGATTCTTGAGATGATATTATAGGTAGGTAGGATCAGATTTGCATGTATTAATTTGTATATTATAGTACTCAAAATTTTGTTCACTATTTTATGATCTCTTAGGAAACTAAAAGAATTAGCGTATTAGCGGGTACCTATATTAGTAAAAAATGAAGCTACGAGTACTTTTATTTACTTTCTGAAATAATTACTTCTCAGGGAATTTGAACAGGCATGGACCTGAACGTAATTAGGTGTATCCCTCTGAAAAAAATGTAAGGGTGTCATTTCCATCTAGGTGAAAAAATTCTCTGACAATGGAGTCTGCAGAAATTCCGGAGGTTGTCAGGCCTATTGAAAACACCGCTGAGGTTTTCAGTTTCTTCAGAATCTCGGTAATGGGCCTTGTCCTTTACATTAAGGTGCTTGCTGATATCAAAGGAAACTGTACTAGACGAGTTGACCTTTGGGTTCTTATGTAGGTATTGCTTGAATCATAGATACATACCTGGGTGCTGTGTTCGACTGATTTCTGCTCATGAGCAATTGGTGTCCCATGATGGAAAGTTTCTGTAGTTTGCCGACCATGCGGTCAACCAGGGCGATCCATTGTTGGGAGTCCTGGTCATTGAGTAGTGCTCTATTCTCCTTCGATTTGCATCCTTCGGTAGTTGAGATCCTAGAGTTTAACGCTTATATATATATATATATATATATATATATATATATATATATACAGGGTGTCCCATCTAAACGGGCCCATCGGGAAATTACAGCCTTACGGTGCGAGCTATCGAAAAATTGAACTGGACCTTTTTTATAGTATTTTAACTCAGCTATCAACTATCTATCATCAGACCCCAGCGTCCATAATCAATAATCACCATCAGGGGATAACATTACACTTGTACCGCTTACTTAAAAAAAGTTTTACAATAGTCGTTTGAAAACTATTTGTAAAGTGTAAATCAAGCATTTTAATTTCTCCCTTGATGGGAAAAACAAAAGATCATGGATATGTCTAGTACCTACTACTTACCAGTTGGTACCTACTACTCAATTGTATACCAACCATGTAGTGCCTTCCTTTCACAAGATTATTCCATTATGGTTACAAAACAATATTAGTTTTTAACTTACAGTAATAAATCAGCATTCCTTGACACTACAATGGCTTAGAGGTCATGAAATGTCGTGGTAAAATGAGAGCATTCCAAAAAGTGGCGAACGATTTTCCTACTATGAAAACTATGGGAGTTACTCTTCCCTAGTAACGCCTTGGTTGTAATCAATAGAAAATGTGCCGGTCGGGAAAAAAAGTGTCGGTCGGGAAAAAAAAGTGTCGCGAAAAATTCCTTGACCCCCAGCCAAAAGACATATCCATGTCAAAATTTCGTCTCTCTATGGGGCAATTGGTCGGATGGATGGGAAGGAGGGGGGCGTACAAAATGTTTTCTTCACGTCACATTCAAGATCCGTGAACGATGTATAGGCAAACTATCGATATTTGTTCGAACACTTTTTAAGATCTCCATAGCCCAACAATATGATTGTTCCTCCGCTCTATGCGTGGTTTTCTTCATATCAGAGGGAACTTCCATCCTCTTTCAAACTCAATATATTTTCTCATTCGTATATACCTACCCTTCCCTCGCTCCTTACTCTTTTTCTCGCCCGTCATCCGGATTCCGATTGAAATTCTCTCGCATCGGATTTTCGAGCTAAAGGAGCTGAAAACGGGGAAGGAAAAACTTCTTGTTTGCCTCTGCCAGTCACCTTCTTTTCAAGCTTGAAGGAAGCTTCTATTGCTATAGTTGGAGGTGTTTTCTCTTGGCAACTTCAGTTATCAGTTGCCTCTTCTACCTGTACCCTACCTGCTTCTGTTAGATTTATAGGGCTCATTCCATCAATGAAAGTACGGACAGAAATATGCATCATTCCTTAGTAATACCCAAGAAAGGTTTTATTGATATAAGTCGAAAACATTAAAAGGATACTAACATTTAAAGGATAGTAATTATTGCAGATAGGTGACCAGAGTTAAAACTCCAAGGAAGCACACCGCTTCATAAAATAGAGCTATCGAAAAATAAAGACGTACCGATTCTACAGGGTGTACACAAAGCAGGTCTGCCAAACTCACCAACAACTTTTTTTTTTTTTTTTTTGAAAAAGGCAAATTAAGCCGAAATATAAAAAATAATTTGTGGTGTCACTTTTTGTTTTTTCTAAAATTTGTGTTAATTATACATGCTCTTGTAGAGCCATTTCATTGAATTGAAATATATATATATATATATATATTCAAATATATATTTACTAAATGAGTGATTTCCTCAAATGACTTTTAAAAGAGAGACTTTTTTAATAGACTCGCGTATCCGCGGAACTAAAGTGTAGGGGACCCTACTCTTCTTTTCTGCCATCGAATAGTCTCTCTCTATAGTATCGATTCAGCCTCCCAACACATCGATTTGCTCATTTTGAAATCAACCGACCTTCTGAGCTCCAAAATTTGAAAAATTCCAGTCAATCCATTAGTAAACATTCAGATTAGTTGGACATGTAGGACAGAATGATGTGTATAATGTTGTGGTCTGGCAAGCTCACGTCTCAAAAATACATAAGTAGGAAGTTAATCCCTTAGTAAAAATGCAGATTAGTTGGACATACAGATCAGAATGATTTGTATGGTTTGGTGGTCTGGATGCTAGCAAGCTCGCATCTCAAAAATATATAACATCAAGTAGTCAATCCCTCAGTGAAAATTCAGATTCGTTGGACATATAGGACAGAATAATGTGTATGCGAGCTTGCGAGCATCCAGACCACCAAACTATACACTTCATTCTGACCTACATGTCCACTAAACAGGTTGAACGGAATGGAAGAACTCACAGTTCTTCTTGTAGGGAACGGTTCCAAGTAGTTGCCGGGGTGGGGGACAAACTCGATCGTTCGAGAGAGTCTCGTTAAGTTGGGCATGCAGGTTAGAATGACGTTTTAAAAGTATATTACGGAGTAAGTTGTTCAAAACAGACAAAAATTTTACTACATTTACCGGTGTAGTAAAATTGACTACACCGTTCAAAAAGTGAAATTTTGACGCAAATTTTACTGTTCTTACATCTTGAAAAAATATTGGTCCTCATAAGGGAATTGAATTTTTTCAAATCCCGATTGAAAAAACTCAAGGTTTCCCGAATCAGGTAAAATTTGCTCTTCAGAGTGCTTTTTCATGTCTCAAACCTTAATTCTTAAAAAACGTCAGGCATCTATCCGATGGGAAATTTAATGTCCTTTCCAACGGTATCCTCAAATTTTAAATTACACAGCAAATTAAGGGTTTTATGGTCGTTTTAGTGACAAAAGGTCAAAACACGGGAATATTCAATCTAAAAAATTAAATTACTCAAAAACTAAGCGTTGAAAAAAATCTCTTAAGAGGAACTTTCGCTCAATAATCCACTCTTGCATTTTGGCAGACCTGTTTTATCTACACCATATGAACACAGGGGGAACCCACCCAAATGACTCGACAAAGTCAGGTACTCATCTTATTTGGAATTAACTAGTGCAGGTAACTCAGAATGATACATTATGCTCAGTGGACTCTATGATACTTACCAACGCATACTATCCCAAAATGTTTTAACGTACTTAATGGAAGAAAGTGCTACGAGAATTTGCAGTACCTGCCTCTCAATGAAATATTCTCCATAATTAAATGTGAAAATTGGAACTGTAATATACGAATCCTTGATATAACTGGAACAACTAATGTAAACAATTTGGTGGAGGGGGGGGGGTTATTCTGTAAAACATACCTACCTAACGCATCCCTTGACGAATCAAGTTATATGCCTAGATTGTAACTTGATTGAACTAGATCGTGACAGCTGGCCCGTTGAGAATACAGACTAATCTGCCAACAGATATGGACATTATGTTCCATAAGTAAGTTAAGGTAGGTACCTAATATAGTAATACTTTAGTAATACTATATTAGTACTTGTAATATACTCTAGTAATACTATACTACTATACTGTATTAGTACTTATACTATTTTTATTATGCCTATAATATAGTATTTTATAATTTAATAATGATTAACAGGACGTTTCCATTTGTTTTCGTCACGTCACGAGCGTCACGTCACTGTGGGGTTTTCTATTGATTTTCACGTACAACCAATGCGTCACTAGGGAAGTGTAACTCCCTTAGTTTTCATAACAGGAATATCGTTAACCACTTTTTGGAATGCTCTCATTTTATCACAGCATCTCATAATCTCTAAGCCTCTGTAGTGTCAAGGAAAGCTGATTTATTACGTTCAGTTATAAACTAATATTACTAAGTAACCATAATGAACTAATATGTGTAAAATTAATCATTATTAAATGATCTGACTGTAGAACCATAGGTCTACCGTCCGTTTTTTTTATATTAGGATACATTTTTTCTTCCTCACTACCGACCTTAAATTTTTATCCTCCAAAATCAAAATTTCCACTTGCTTTTTGCGTTTCAGAGCTTGCTGATCAATTTTGGTTCCGTGTCTATCTGTCTGTCTGTCTTTGGTAAATCCTTGTTACGTATACCAAGTTTCAGTCCAATTCCGATGAAATTTTCGGGGATTGTGCGGTTTAGCTCCCAGACAGTCCCCTATAATTTTCACTGCCGTCGAATCAACAGTATCCTGTGCGCATGCGCAAACGTGAATTTCTCATAACGTCGATTTCTTATCATGTGTTAGTCCGATTTCGTTCAAACTCGGTAGGTAATTGGTTATTGGAAACTAATATCGATTGACACAGGCAAAAACTCCGAGTCTAATGGAACGATTTTGATGAAATTTTCAGGGATCGTGCGGGATAGCTTCTAGACGGTCTCCTATAACTTTCATAGCCGTCACATAAATAGTAGTCTGTGCACATGTGCAAACGTTAATTTATTATAACATCGATTTCTTATCATCTATTTTTCCGATTTCGTTCAAACTCGGGGAGTAGATAGATGTATAGATTTAGAAAAATTCACTATGAATTAAATCGCGATTGATGGAGTAATGCCTACATATAGTGCATGCACAAAACTAGAATAGATCGACACAGACAAAACCCCGAGACTAATGGACCGATTCCGATTAAATTTTCAGGGATTGTACGGTTTAGGTCCTAGAGGTTGGAGTAAGTAAATTAATTTATTTACTAACTTAATAATCATAAAATAACTTAATTTATATAAATTGATTTCTTAGAACGTCGACTTATCAATCATTTCGACTCGTTCTTTGTTCATCAACTAATTCTATACGTCCATATTACATTGTGTGAGGAAGCTGTACTGCCCACCCAATTCGGCAGACGTTTTTGTGTAGTAGTGTAGTTTTGTGTGTGTGTGTGTGTGTGTGTAGTAGTTTATCCAAAAATATAGTGTGATAGTATAAATTATCTCTAGCAATGTAATCTACCTTCGGTACCCACCTACCTACTCTACTGAACATGCAAATACACATGAATTGAATGATATGGTAAATTGTTATATTATGTGGATAGAACTATTATTGTCATAGCAGGGCTACGGGAAGTAGTACGATTAGGCAGGTAGGTACTTAATTACAAATTTCTTACTTAACTAGGTACAGAAACTCGGGGGAAAATAAGGTTGGTTACCATGCTCTTAAACAGATTGCCGGAGGTTGATCATGATAGAAGTAGGTACCTACCTAGGTACTTTTTAGGCACTTAAAATTAGATTAGATTAGTAGATTATACTCCCCCTCCTAGGTTCATGGCTTTCGCTCTCGGCATTAGTTCAGACGGTGGATATAACACGCGTTCAGTATCCACCGTGCTCAATCCGCTGTCGCCAGGAGGGGGCATTTCTGTCTCTGGAGGGAATTTGAACAGCCAACGCACTCTGACGACCGATCGATGATATGATAAGTTTACCAAACCACCGCTAGAGCGCTATGAACCGCCTCTTTTCTATTGATTCTCGTTCCAAGTACATTCTTAACTTGTTTCCAAACATTTTTCTATTTCATTCAAAGGATCACAGGATTCATCAATAGCAGATTTGATTTTATCATTGTAAACCATTTTTCCTGTTGATGTATTGGTGTCACTGGTTTTGATTGTCAAACCTCCTCGCGTGCTCACCAGTCATTGGAGTAACGTCAAGTTCAACGCTAACTTTCTCTGTTTTGAGTTTTCGTATAGCAAGGCTGTAGTTTCTTACCAAGTTTTCTACTATTTAGTAGCAAAAGTGTTCGATCCGGAAGATTTCATGGGTGTTTTGGATCAGTGTGGGGTGACTCCGGCGCCGGCCGTGATCTCCAACAATGTCGAGCAGGCAGCTCAAGTCTGTTCTCTCCCACTGCCGCCCCAGCAGTTCATCACGAACTACACAGATGAAAATGTCAAAAGGGGACGTGCCCCCAGACCTCCGCCTCCAGTACATGAGACGTATTCCATGTTTGGGAACACATTCAACGCCGATGATACCATTATTCGACCACTGGAAGCACAGGTTAGTAACCATTCTTTAACCTTAGGTTAATGATAAAACACATTCCCCCAATGAAGATTTGTCATGAAATGTGAGTGGCATATTCTTTCTTGTTTTCTTTATGCTAAAATCGAACTTGTTCAGTTAATATATCTACGGTTTTACATTGTAAGTAGGGTCGGTTCAGTTGGGGTTGTGCCCAAGTTACCCATTCTGTAGAGGTAGTGCAGAAAGTTCACTGAACTGCCCATGAACCAGGCAACCCCTTTAACCTGGACTAACTCAGAACCAAATATTGTTGTTCTTGCACTTGACAGCATGAACGTCAATGCCCCCCAGCTTTTCTAGGGTGAAGGTAAACCAGAAACTATGACGCAGGTAGGTACACACTTTGATTGAAAGTTAAAGGGTTTAGAAGTAAATTTTGTTGATAGTATTGCAATTAGTAGGTAATCCCCACAACACTATGGTAGGAAACCCACCATACCACAACACTGATGAAAATGCCACACACGCATGTGTTTTATGTTCTTCTGTGCTGTTTGATCTCGGAAGAGTCTGTGAACCCCCCCCCCGCGATTCAAACCACAAATTTTGATCTATTTGTCCAACTATTTTGCCTACAAAAGGATTGATTTAGGACATTTTTTAATTTTGAGATGCGAGCTTGTGAGCATCCAGTCCACCAGACTCCACATCATTCAAATCTATTTGTCCTACTAATCCATATTTTACTAAAAGGATTGGTTTAGGATATTTTCTTATGTTGGAGATGCGAGCATCCAGATATCCATATTATACAGATCAAACAGCGTCATGCCCAACAGTCATTATCCAACTAATTCCTTGACACGGACGATTCAGAAAACTCCCATAATGGTTATTTATTATAATGCTATATTGCATCTAATCCCTTCAACTTTCGATCAAAATATGTATCTGTGCCATCATTTATACATGTGTTACCTATAGTTTCTTCACGTGTATATGTCTTACCGTCGATTTGATAGTTAGTTCTTGTACGATTCTTCAAGAAAAATGCAGGGTCATCTCAGTTTAAGGATTGTATAAAATGGTCGCGAGTAACAGCTGGATTCAAGCTGCTCAAGAGGTAGGGCAGGAAGTTCATGGATCAAGCAACCCATTTAATTTACAATTAGTCTAAACAATATTGTCCAGTCACATGGTTCTGCATGAAAGGTTACCTCCCACAATTCCCTTGTGCATTGAACTAAACATGAACCGTAGACTATCTCAAACAGAGCTAGTGCTCTGAACATTAGTCCTGAACTGAACATGAATCAAGCAACTCTGTTGGCATCCACGAACCCAATCGGATTGTTTAGTTTTCTTACTTGGGCAACGAATGGCCACATATTTATCCCTCGATTTGAACTGAACATTTTCAATTAGTGCAGCATGCATGAGGTGTTTTTGGATGCTCATGTTGTAGAACAATCATGGTTACATAAATACTGGTTATGTACCTACATACCACTTGACGTTCAAGGACACCGTCGTACCCTCCTCCACCAGCCTCCTTATAAACAATAACTGGCCTACGTTTTTGGCCCATAGCATCTATGCGAGTAAAGCGATCGGGATGGTTAAACGTTAGGACCAACTAGACCCCAAATGGAGTCTATGTGCGAAAGAACGGGTTTTTTAAGTCAATTCTTAGGCCTTTTAAGGCCCGAACGGCGGACGGACATTTCAAATTTGGATTCTACGCACCTTGAAACGTAAAGTGACAAAGTTTGAGGGGGGGTTATAAAAATTTTTTGCTACACGATCACATAGGCTTATTATTGAAAATAATAAACCAATTAAAGTCCTTGGATATTGTCTAGGACATGTTGTTGGCAAGGAGGAACTACACACAAATAACATGTTGTAGAATTCTCGGAATTTCGGAGGCACCCATCGGAATCTGAGCCCTCTTCGGGACCCCCTTCGGTATTACTGGTCTCCGAAGTGGATAATAAGTGTGCTGACTCTCATTTAAAATAGCTTAATGAATCCTAAAATCCGATCCATCTGATTCGTGCTGTCCATACGGTGCCGATAAGAGTGTCCTTAAATTAAAACTCCTGTGTATGGAATGTTTAACAAATGAGGGCATTTTGTATCTGATTGGAAAGTAGTTAAATATTTGAATACCCACGTTTTCTGATTCATGAATTAAAACTTGTGTCAATAGCTAATCAAAGTACCTAAATTTTAAAATATACGTTGAGAGAAAATTTGAATGTTTTAAATTATTTTAGGTAGGTATTGAATCACTGTATCTTAATGAAGAGAAAAATATTTCACCTGGGTGGTTTTTTCCCCACCAGACTTTTAAAATCTCATTTTGATGCTCGTGTGCAAAAAAGAAGAGGTTTTATGTTATGTGTACAATCTCACAACAAAACTTACCCTTTGATTTATTTTCTTTTTAATATGGTAACTGAATGAATTTAAATATTCCCTACTCAAATTGTAACTTAAACAAACATTGTGTGTTATTTGAATTTATACTTTACCAAGCCATTATGTAAATTTGTTGTACCTATATTCCTATCATATAAAAAGGCATAGCCCCACATCGAAAATTAACATTTTTTCGAATCACTCCAAAAACTATTTTGGTTTTCAGGGTATCAAACGGCTGTACCCCAACAATTTTGATCGACGGCGCGAACTGAGAAAACTCAACCACTCACTGCTGGTAAATTTCTTGGATCTGTTGGATTTGTTGGTGAGATGCCCCGAGTCTGGGAGGAGAGCAGAAAAAGTTGATGATTTGAGCCTTCTGTTCATTCACATACACCATCTTCTGAACGAATTCAGGCCACACCAGGCGAGGGAGACTCTGAGGGTCATGATGGACCTCCAGAGAAGGCAGCGTCTTGAGATATCTCAGCGGTTCCAGAAACACCTTGATAAAGTGAGTTTCAAGAAGGCTTAGCAGATTTTAGGGGGGTGTTTTTCTCTGGGAACGGTACAACCCTAATTTATTGAGATGGGAGAACGTCTCCAGAATCCTCTAATAACCTCCCTAGAGCTCTTTCCCATATGTCCATCATTCCTTAAGGTCAAGAGCCCTACTACCCATGCATATTCTTGCATCTCCATAAACTGTAATTGAGAGTGGAATGAACAGTTATTGTGTAGGCACTCGATAAGACCAACTAGACCAAAGCACCACTCGACTAGATCAATGAATTAATCTGAAATTAACTCTAATCAAATATAGTCCCTGAGATGGAAGAATGTTTCCAGAATTCTCTAATACCCACCCTGGAGCTCCTTCTCATTTCCCCATCGTTCCTCAATGTCGTGGCTGCGTGCAAGGATGGATTTTAATGACTCCGACAGATTGAATTGTGGATTGATCATCTGAACTAATAAAGCCTAGAACCTATTAGCCAGACATTAAGCCCATAGCTCTAATTGCCTGACACCAAGCCCGTTGTTCTACTTGCCGTACACTAACCTCGTAGCACTAACTGCCTAAGTCCCGGATCTAATAATACAGTGGATGGTTTAAAGACTCTCAAATGGTGAACTGAAAGAATAAAATTAATAAGAAAAACCCCTTATCATATAATACTATACCGTAGCATAGAAATAATAAATGAGGTTTGAGGAAGGTGTATAGAGAAGGCAGGTTGTTTGTTGATAGAACGACCAAAGGATGGGCTATCCGGTGGGATTTCCTTGCAGCTCCCTTCCCTCTCCATGCTCTGCTCGCAGGTCAGGCTCTAGACCTTGTTTAGTGGAAAAACTAAATAAGATACATGGTCGGTCACAAACGACATTTAAGATCAAGAGCCCTTCTAATATATGCACATTGTTGCATCTCCATACAACGTAATCGGAGTTGGAATGAACAATGTGCTTGTACTGTGTAGGTGCTCAATAATTGAGTCAATCAATGAACTATTGCGAAATCAACTCTAATAAATTATTACAGTCCCTGAGATGGTTGAATGTCTACAGAATCCTCTGATACCCTCCCTGGAGCTACTTCCCTTATCACCATCATTCCTCAAGATCAAGAGCCCTTCTATCCATGCACATTCTTGCATTCCCATAGTCTGTAATCAAAAAAGGGATGTACAATTATTGTATAATCGAAAATTAACTAATAACATTTCTAAACCCCCTCAGGCATCCATCTGCCTAAGAACTCTTGATAGTCCAAGACACTCTCATTAACATTTCAGCCTTGCTCATTCTTTCCCATCACCATTTCGTGGATATTTTCAATAAAGTCAATCTTCCATACCTACAAGCTTTGTGGGGAGGAAAGCATGACTTCACCAGTTCGCTACTACTGATCATATAACATTGCATCATTCTTACTTTCCTATTTTCAGGTGTACGAAATGTTGCAACAGGCTATCCAAACTCTGCCAGACACCTCTGACTTCGATTCAAAGCTCATGGTTCCATCTGAATCCTTTGAAAACATGGATGAATCCAACTCCAATCCAAATACCGACCAGCTATCCGTATTGGATGACATCATGTGTAATATTGTTGATCAACTATGAATTACATCTATAACTATTGTTCCTTTGTAATGTGTTTATTAATTGTCATTTCTCACTGTCGTAATTAGATGTAGTACCATTTAATTGGTATTAATATTATATTTAGTACCTTGGTATTCTCAGTTATACAAGGAAATTTAATATAAGTTAATAAAGGTTTGTAATAACGATGAGATTTGTTTTTCCAAGATTCCCTGCAGCTATGAAATCGGTTAACGTAATTCAGTAAGTTGACGCTATTACAAGACATTTCGGAATGTGCAAATCGCGCTGGGATTGCCACATTTGAGTCTCACTGTGGTTCATAAACCTAATCTAGCTAAACAAAATTAAATTTCCGAATTGAAAGGTATGACCCCAGCAGATCTTGACATGCATTCTAATGGATCTGGACTTACGGAACGTAATTTATTGAACTTGCGGCCGTTATCAATTTTTTACGACCTGCCGTGTCAGTGTATGTTGAAAAATGCGGAAAAACGACAATACAATATGTTACCAGTTAGCTTCAACAGTTTAACGAGTGGACTTGCTATTCAGTCTGGCTTGGGACACGAGAAATCTTCCAAAATTATGTATTTAAATGTATGTAAGCTCAGAATAATTCAGATCTGGAACAAGGAATACATTGGTGGGATGCCTACAAAAAGAATCAGTTTGTTTCCTACTTATCTTCGCAAAAGAGGCAGACAGATGTGGTTTCCGATACCTACAAAACAAAGTACTGAGCTCTGCTTGGTCTCGTTTAACGCATATTTGCATCTAGTAGGTATATGTTCTAATTCCCACCTGATTTAGTTATATCAAAATTAAAACAAACCGCCCTAGGTACCTACGTTCTTAAAAATGGGCAAAAACACTTTTTTCTTAATTATTGTTTCGTATGAAGGCTTCATTTGCGACCGATCATGCGGCATAGTTCAGGGTTAAATATTGTACTTGATGACTTTTTGTTTTAATCAAAAAGGTAGGAATTGAGCTATTTTTCCACGATTCAAACATGTATATCTCAAAACGACAGCTGATCCTGGACAATGAGTTTCAGAATCGAATTCAGCACCCTCGAAAACCCCCAGAACCAGTGTTCTTTCGTTTGTGACGCGGAAATTTAATTTTGTCAAGCTAGATGGGGTTTTTGAACCACTTTGAGTCATCTGACCCTAAGTATGAAGAAACTATATGTCCATTTTCAGTAAGTTAAGTAAGATATGTGTCCATTTTCACATACGCTTGGAAGCAAGAAATGTTGCTCGAAGTAGTACGAGTTTCAGGTGAGAAAACTATGGTCAAACCATGATCTTCAAAACTTTCACTGTATTGCTGATACTTTAATTTTATCTTTCGTGATTTCAGAAATCCAAGAGCAATGGAACGCACTTGTTCTTGAAGAAAGTGACAATAAACCTGTCAGGCAGATACAGCTGTGAAGTCTCAGCTGACGCTCCGTCTTTTCGGACTGCGCTAGTGTCTGGGGATATGAACATAGTAGGTGAGTGTAGCCATGAGTCTGGAAATTTAAATCATCGAAGAAATATTGATACAAAATTCCTGGAACTCATTTTGGTTAATTATTTTCAATTATGAACTTTTGTAATCGATCAAAGAATTTTTTTTTAACCCCCCTTCTCCCTTCAAAATTTGTTGGTTATGTTTCAAGATATGTCAAATCAGAAAATCGAATAAAAAATCTGTCTGTACGCCGCTCGCCATCCGAAGCTTTTCTTTCAAACTGCTGGACTGAACTTTATGAAATTTGGCTCAAAAATCATACATTGGCCGAGGATGTCAATAACGTTGGCATCCAGTTCTATCAACCCTAAAGGGTAATATTGGGCAGTAAAGGAAATATACGAACCACGTAGGCTGTACGTCAGATAAAGAGATATTATTATACAGGCGTGCATAGCTCAGTGGATAGAGCATCGGGCTGTGGGCGACGCCGTGCGACTACTGCCATCAGGCCAGGGTTTGTATCCCAGCGGAGACAATATATTTTTGGTTTATCATCTTCAACAATAAACCTTTGTAATTGACCAAGAAAAAAATGTTCAACTCCCTCTCAAAATTAGTTGGTTTATGTTTCAAGGTGGGCAAAATCCAAAAATCGAAAAAGTAAAAAAAAGTACACTATCCAGAGCTTTTCTCCAAAATTGCTGGACCAAAGTTTATGAAATTTGTTTCAAAAATCATACATCGGTCAGGGATGTGCCAGTAACATCGACATCAATGTTGATCAACCCTAAAGGGTAGTAATTGAGGGCTGAAATATTGAAAAATCGAGATCTCAGAAAATTTCAAGGTTTGAGTAACAATTATATTTTTTTGGGTGTAATCTATAGAACTGAAGGAAACACCCCGGGTAGCAATTCATTCATCCGTTTGCTTTCCACAAAGGCTAGAACATTTACAGGTAAAAAAGACATCAACACGGGAGTGAATCGCAACTGGTAAAAAATAGGAAAAATCGCATCGAAAACTATAATTGCAATAGAATTCTCACTTCACGAAATCGTGCCATCTGAAGATGAAGTTGTGAAGCATAGGTAGGTTCGTAGATGATTTATTTTACCTCATTAATTTTAATGAATATAATGGCATGATAGTGCTACAGTTTAATATTAAAATCAGGTTAAATGTGAGTCTAATGACGATATGCATTTGCTAGCGCTTGACGCCATCTTACGATTACAGCGACAACTTCCAAACTTTCATTAGTTATTGCTAGGAAGCAGAAGAATGTGAAGGGTTTATCTAAAAGCTGAAATTATATTTTTCATTGTAGGGCAAAAAGTTAGACAGGACAATATACCTAGGCTCTAAGAAAAATCTGTATACGACTGACATTCATGTTAACGATTTCTGGTTTAATTTAATCTCCTTCTCAATCTATTTGGCCCCATTGGATGTTGAATGAATGTTCATTGACCGTCTGCATTTTTACGTTTTCCAGTTGTACCAAGCGCTTTTCCTGAGATCAAAGGAATGAAAGCTCGCTACAAGCTCGGAGACACCCTAGAAGTCCAATGCGTTTCCAAGGACTCTAGGCCAGCGGCCAATTTGACGTGGTCTTTGAATGGGAAAGTGGTTAGTTCATTTTTTACTTCATGATAGTAGGTACATAGTACCTACCTGTTTTCATTACAAAATACTAATATAATGTCAAGGGCTCACATGGTATTATTTGGTTCTCTTCATAATAATAATAAAGATCAATCACTACTACAGATTGGATTTAATCAGTGCCTATTGCATTAGAGTTCGAGTAGATAGGGTGGATCGATGTGATCGGGTGTGTGTGTGTCATTCCAGACAATAACTCTCCTTATTTCCTTATATCCTTTCCAAATAAAAGGATGAATTTGTTGGCCAGAACTTTTTTGACACATTAAATTGCTCAAATTTTAAAAAATGTACTAAAAATGGCTAAAAACGGCTGAAAATCGTTGAATTTATATTTTTAGTAGAATTTTAGTCAAAAGAAGTTTTTTAACGGTGAACTAAATATTAAAACTTTTATGCTCAAAATTATGCTGAAAAATGTACCTTAACTTTCACTAATGTTTGCCAACAAATCGATAAAATCTGCAAAAAACCTGACAATTCAAAGTCTATTTAGAATGTCTTTTAGAACAAGTTTCATTTTGCCTCAAGATTGGTAGTTAACATTTTCTCTGCATTCAAAGTGCTCAAATGTCAAAAATTTTACGAAAATTCGTTATACGATCGTGCTGCATTACTGTTTTAAGCTTTTTTTTAAACCTAAGCATTTTGAAACGAATTGAACAATTCTTTTCTTGGTAGAGTGCTATGGTTCATCATTGAAAATAATAAACCAAAATTCACTCAGCACTTGAAACTGCCACAATTGTCAATAATTATTCAATAATCAATTGAAACTTGGAAAGATAGCAAGTAGCACAGGAATAAATGCAGTATGGCTGCTGGTCTCCAGTATTAATTAATTATAACATACCCATATTTGTATGTATTGCATTCCCAACTATTAAGGATATTTCAATCCACTCATCTGGTATAATATTGTTACAGCTCGACTCTGAGTACGTTAAACAAGCAAATATCAAAAGGGACTCCGAGAAGGGGTTGGAAACTGCTGTCTCGACGCTAACTCTGAGTCTCCACCATCATCACTTTACTGGTGGCCGGATTAAGGTATGTGTACAAGGGCCAATGCTACAGCTCTATAGAATAATGAGGGTTACCTCCAAGCAGCCACCTCCATGGAGGCCACTAGGCTTGGAGGTAGGAAGAAGGTAGAAGTTAAAGAAGACGATGACAAGATAAGGTATCACTTCTTGGTGAGCTGATGTTACTGGGATTGTTTCCACTACTGTACAGAATAGGTTCAGGTCAAGCTGCACTCGCGCAGTGAAGAAGAAGTAAGAAAAAAGCGTTTCCGCATTCCCCCAATTCATATTTGGTGCAAGATAACCAGTGTTTCCACTGCCTGAGAAATATGATCCGAACACGAACTTTCTGCTCCACTGAAAGACTAGGTGGAGCTTGTTCCGTGCATGCTCTTTTTGGAACTTTGTATAACCTGATATATCCTTCCTCAAACTTCTATAACCTTACACAGTAAACAAGGGTTTGTTTGCTAAAATTTCACTAACCTGATACCATTTTCCTGGATCTTCTTGTATCTATGGGTTACTGCCCCAAACATGTCCTCGAGCGTTTCCACTGCCATATGAACTGAATAGCCCATGGTCTGAACCTTCTATGTACTGAACCTGTTCCAGAGCAGCAGCGGAAACCAACATACTGATAGAGGTTCGCTTATAATTTGATGGTTACCACAAATTATGATGATCTTGGATAATTTAAGTGTGTCAAAGAAATATGGATGGAGAAGGGGAATTCCTGATGACAGGAGAATTGTAGCACGATGTGGGAGCGACTATTGAAAGTGAATATAAAGATCCAACAATTTTACCAATGAAATCTTGTACTTAATCTGTTGTGAACCTGTTCCCAATTCCATAGTTTTGGCTGATGCTGTTGGGTTTCAAGTATAGCACACTAGACAATGCACCCTGGAAAAAAAACCTAATCCCGAAAACTGCAACGGCAGTAATTGTTTGGTCCCTCAGGATGAATTCGTGTTGTGGATTGTCTGCCCTATTGGTGCTCATAAATTTTGATGGCCAAGCACGTTCAACCCATGAATCTGAACAAACCAGTGGACCAGTGCAGGACATCAGGCGGTACACTTATAACGCTTATATAACAATAATGTAATGCAGGAATTGGGTCCTCACAGAATTTTATATATATAGTTTAATAAACATTACAGTTGACAATGTACTGATATAATTAGAGGTACATAACATCCTAATTAACTTGAGGCTTGAAGGGAGGCCGCAGTTCATGAACTGCCCTAACGTAATGTTTATTTTCTAAATCTGAAGTAAAAAAATCATAGAATAAATTTAAATGTTAATTTTCTTCTAAAAAATGTTAACTTTGTACTTGAACCGAGTTGAACTTGAGGAAAAATAAATAAATAAAAAATAAAGTGGCTAGAACTGACCCCCCCCCCCCCCCCCTCCCTTTGTAAAACGTACTGTAGGCATCTGTTTGCGGTACTGCTGACCAAGCCAATCGAATCTCTTCGCTGTTTGCTTTCATCTCTTAACATGATGCTCGAATCCTGACAGGCCATATCTCCTTAACCACCTTTCAGGACAATTTTGATTGAGGAAATTCGTTACATCTCGTCCACTATGGGCTGGACGCCATTCCATGTGCCTTCATGTGAAGAGATGAGAGAAAATCACGAAGAGACTCGATTAGCTACGTCAGGGGTACTATACACATGCTGACAGTGCATTTTACAAAAGAGCAAAATTAATTTTTTTCCCCAAAGTTGAACTAGTTTCAAGTACAAAAACTACACTTCTTTTGTAGAAGTTTGACATTTTAATTTACTTCATGATAATTTTTATTTATTTCAGATTTAGAAAATTAGAATACAAACATTACGTCAGTTTTATCAGAATTTGACTACTAATGCTTAAATTACTACCTGCTATTATAATTTTTTCGCACTGCAACTTTAATTCCTCCTTGAAATTGGAAGGTAATCTTAATTTCTGGCATACCGTTGAAAAGCTGATTAAATTTCCAAACTTTTGTGAGATCCAGTTTGCAGCATTTTTTTTTAGAAACGTAGGAAACCTCCGAGTATTGTAAGAAATGTTACTTTATTAGAAAAAGTTAACTTTTGAATGGCCATTGGGGTTTTTAGATGCAAGAGCAAAGGTGCACTAGCCTTATGTAAAAAGTCCAGTCATGCAGCATGACCCCATGAGCGAATTTTTGAAGAAATCTTCGACATTTCAGTCGCTATTGATAGTGTAGAGAAATTTTAGTTTATGATTTTGATAGACAAACATGGAATCAAATGATTAAAAATAATTAGGAGGTACCTACTCATACTTCATTATTATTAAACTAATCTTGTAGATTTAAAGACAAATGTAGGTAAATATTCATAGATTTCGATGTCCAATGTGGTCAGTATTGAAGGCAGTTGAAATCTTAACAGTATACTATCATAACATCATCAAATGTTGACATAAAATAAAATAACAAACCAACGTCATATGAAAGAAACGTATTTCCACAGCCAATCGATGGTGAGGCTTTATATTACGAGAGATATAAAGTCAGTTGCATTCGAATCTAGTATCCCACAGCAAGAAATTCACAGACAAACTGTAGTCTCTGTTTCATGCGAATATTACCGATTTTTACTACTAGCGAACGGCATTATTTCGATTTTTGACTGATTTTTCAACTTTGAAATTTTTGAAAACTTGATGCATATTCTTATAGGAAATTTTACGCTGATTCCGAATATACCACATGTTAGTATGCTGAAAAAATTATTTGGCACAACAAATCGCAAAAAACAGGCTATTTTGAAATTTTTGACTACATTTTTGAAAATTTCAGCCCGAAGATGTAATCCGATCATGCTGGCCAACGAACTTGAACTTTCGTTTTGTGTCCTTAACATTTTAAAATTTGTTTGAAGTTTCTAGCACAATTCTACGGACAGTTATCGTCTGGAATGACACATACATACATATATACATACATACATACATTAAAAAATGCGTTAAACTTCAGAATATGATTCAGAATAGCCTGAAACGGATTTCTGCATAAAAAGTTTTCAAAAATTCACATTCTACAAATTTTGAGGCGAGAGCAATAGCTTAATTTTCTTCCAAAATTCGCTAAAATGGGGTCGATTGTTAAGATAAAGAGATATAAAATGGAGAAATTGGGGTTTCTATGACAAAAACCGTCCCCCCTCCCACCATTTTTGGTCGAGTTCAACCCCCTTGAGTATTGTGATCTGCTTGAAATACACCCTGTTTAGATAGGGATAGGGATAAATGTGGCTTACATGCCTGATGCCGACTAACCATCTTGTTTTTCACAGGTGAAATGCACCGCGAGTATACATAACATTTACTGGCAAACAACTGAAAATAGCGCGGGGGAAGAAAAGCCCAAGGATGCTGAGCCATCCACATCCATTTCAAAAGATGCCTTGCAGCCTCTGTATGTGCCAAAAGACGGTAAGCCGTTACTTTAACTTTGTTTCATGGAGTTTCTTAGACTGTATAAACCAGGATATGGAACGATCTTTGGCAACTTCCAGATTTACGTTTTCCACGCCCATGGGTGAAACCCAACTTGACCCGACTAGCAATAAAATTTAGAACTGTGTCATGTTTTAACACAGACTGTGTTTTTGCGATCACTAACAGTTTAAAAACCAACACGAAATAATCTAACGAAAAAACGACATGTGGCGATACAGATAAACTTTGTCGCCAACCTTCGCTTATTATTAATAGGTAGCTGTTGCTATGCGTAGGATGGCTAGACTCCATTAAATGATCCGATCTTTAGTAGATGTTATAATTAACGGTAGTTCCCAAGGAATGCTTTAATTCCTAATGGAGTTCACCTACTTGACAATGCTTATGGCCCGGGATCACCTGATTGGCTGTTACAGTTAATTTGGAGGATCGGGCATTCATATTTTAGAATTCTAATTATAAAAGTTCCAGTCATGCAGCATGATCGTATGAGCGAATTTTCTTAAATTATCTATAGTATTATAATACATATGTTAAATTGTATTGAAATTTCAGCTATTTCGGTAGAAAGAAATTATTAAAAACCAATTTTATGGCGAAAAAAAAATCGTACTGAATACAATTTGGTGATTCAAAAAATATTTTGTATTTTTAGGTTTTTTTTACAGTTTTACAGATTTTTCAGCAAATATTGATGGAATTTAAGTACTTTTTTAGCATAATTTTGTGCAAATTTTTTAAATGTCCTATTTAATTGTTTATAATTTTGTTTTGACTGAAACTCTCCTAAAGATTATAAATTTAACCATTTTTTGTCGTTTTTAGCAATTTTTAGTGATTTTATAGTACATATACACACACACACACACACACACACACACACACACACACACACACACATATATATATATATATATATATATATATATATATATATATATATATATACATGAAAAAGCGTTGAACTCTGGGATTCGTTTCAGAATGTCCCATAACGGATTTCAATGAAGAAATTTTTCAAAAATGTTGATTTGAAAAATTTTCGAGCCTTTGCAATAGTTTCATTTTCAACGAAAATTCGCTAAAAGAGGTAAAATTAACAATAAAAACGCAAAAACACATTCTGTATTTTTGTAATTTCAAACGGAGTATGGAAAGAAAATCAACTGGGGAGGGGGTAGGGGGGCGGAGCCTTCCACCAAGGCTCAAAGCTCTGAGTTTTTCAATGCATTTTCACTTCACTTACCTAGTTACTTAATTTGGAATTATTTACACTTCAGTTAAATATTATTTATCTTTGTGGGTGTAATTTTCTTTGCTTTTGGGCAGGTATTTTAAATGAAACAGGATTACAATATACTGAAAACTTGAGTTTTATTGAAAACATTATAAAATCAAACATGTCTTAATTAGACTAATGAAATTGTACGCGTCTAGCTTTCTTTGTTGGCAAACTCGGGAATTACATCTTCAAATTCGAAATTTGTTGTTAAATATTTTTCAATGGCTAAAACTGCAAGAAAGTTTAGTCGCTTTTGTGTGTTAGTGGAACGTAAGTAGTTCTTGACCCTTGTGAGAGTGGAGAACGATCTCTGTGCAGAGATTTATTTTCAAAGCAATAATCATATTTGGATATAAATCCATCAGGTTTTTTGAAAATAGGAACTTGTGCATACCAAAACGCTAAAATAGGAAGGTATAGTGAAACTAATAATTATTGGGTAATAAAATCACACGATGGAACAAATAATCAAAACTTCTGCATGTTTCAAAATTTAAAAAACTCTCCAAAAATGTCTTCTTTTCTTTCCGTGGCGATACAGTCCTGCAAGGACCCTGGCCTCCACAACAGCCAAACTGTCAGTCCAGTGCCAAATTTCTCCATCTCAACTTGCCCAAAGCTCTCATGTCATTCTCGACATCGACAATCCATCGTATCGGGGGTCTTCCTCTTAGCCTTGCTTCTGCAGGCTTGCCAGTCATGATCCGCTTAGGCCACCATTCAGGCAGCATTCTCTCGACATATCCTCGCCACTTCAAGGCGTTTGCTCTTTATTACAGAGACAAGGTCTGGCTCCTGGTGAAGGTGGGGCAATACCTGGTTTGTTCTTATTCGCCACTGCTTATCAGTTCATAATGGTCCATAAATCTTTCTCAAGACTTTGCGCTTCCACAGTGTAAGGATATGTGTCTGATCTTCAGTCAAAACCCATGTCTCAGAGCCATAAAGCACAACAAGGCACACAATCATTATATGTATATATATATATATATATATATATATATATATATATATATATATATAAACAAATCAAGCAAAAAACCCATATATATATATATATATCTTTGTTTTTTTTGCATGTTGGGATAAATTCCATCCAGCTTAAGGGAGGGAAACCCTGATTAAAAATTACCTGGTTCTCCAGGTTGGGGGTTAGGCATGGGGCTAACAACCCCACCCCTTAAAACTTGCTTTGTTACAAATCCTCAACCAGAAAGGAAAACTCCACAAATTTGCTGCCCATGCAGTAAATCCGGCCCTGTGTACACACAAACATAGATCTCAAATGAAAAAATATTTTTAGAGCCATTTTGGCATCTAAAGGAATATGTACATAAGTCCAAAGTAGCTTTCCCTAATTGCACTTGTAAAATGGGAACAACACCACTATCTATGAATCGTAACACATTTTTGGGAAGCCTCATTGAGAGATTTTGATGAAATTGAAATGGAGATAGATTAAAAGATGCATAGAAATAAGTTACCCAAAGATCTATGGCCGAGATTCTTTTCTGTAAATTGATGTCAATCAATCAGTGCAAGATGCTTGCTTTGACCTCCATCTATTGCTAGGTAGCTACTAAAAGTTCTTAATTCAACCAACTTGGCAGATTATTGTATTAAAAACCATCATTCGGTGTTCCACAGATCAAACGAAAGATGTTTCTACCAATTCAAGCGGACACTGCCGTTACTGCACAAGCCACATCTTTGAGCGACTGAAAGCAAGTAACGTCAGAGTACCACCTAGCCTTCAACTTGTATGTCTTTACATATTACGGTACAACATAATTAGCTGAATATTTATTTAACCATGTATAAAACTGACTGCTGTATATTTTGTAAATAATTGTTACATTTGAGATTATATATTATGTATTTTGTTATTTAATCAGAGTAAATGGTTTGTGTTCCTTCAAAAATCCAAGTAGTGTTTAGTCAACAGGGTAAGTGAATCTCGTGCCAGACCATTGATGAGTTTGAGGTAAGATAGTGTATTTAACTATTCGGTAACCGATATATACCTTGTAACAAGAGCTGAGGGCCTGTTGTACTGAATTTTGCTGTGCGAGTATTCCTTCCTCTGATAAATCTATCTTTCTAGGTATAGGTGTATAGATACCAGGAATAAGATGAAAATGAGTACACAGATTAAAGGGGATTACTTTGAGATTTTATTCAAAGATGTAAGTATTGCTCCGAAATGATACTACAGGATTCTTTTTCTAACTAACCTGAGAGGAATTTACCAATAGCTGGTTTTACGGTTAGAATAGCAGGGTTGGGGGGGGGGGGGGGGGGGGGGGGTAGATGGTTCAACTCTGGTGGAATTGCAAGAGAGGATAATCAATAGGTAAGTATTATTAAGGGCTGAAATATTGAAAAATCGAGATCTCGAAAACTTTTAAGGTAGGTAATAGTAATTTTTTCCATTTACATCTATTTTCCCAGCAAATTGAATGAAATCATCCAGAAAGCCTTACAATCTTCATCAATGCAAGATATTTTTAGGCTTGCAGGAAGCAATGGCATTACTTGACATACGCACCACCACCACCGCTTTGCCAATTCATGGCACTGCATCTTCAGCTATTTGCTTTCTCTCACTTTCATGGTCTTCCTTATTGCACCTCCACTCCCGGAAAGACTTGCGTAGGTTTCTAGGCAAGTCTAAGATACAAAGAATATGAAAAGCGGAATTTAAAGAAGAACATTGTCTCATTCCACAAAAATAAAGAGTAACAATGTTAGATTGATTTTGACGGTTAGGTCCTCATTAGTAACTAACCATAACTTATTGTTATTTTTTGACGAGACCTTCTCGAACGATCAAGTTTGTCCCCCATCCCGGCAACTACTTGGAACCGTTCCCTACAAGAAGAACTGTGAGTTCTTCAATTCTGTTCAACGCAGAGCAGCTCATGAGTCACAAATGAAAAGTCACATTTACGTTTCTAAACTGTTATGTGATCGTGTTATGAGACCACCAAACTATACACTTCATTCTGATCTACATATCCGACTAATCTGCATTTTTACTAAGGGATTGACTACTTGATGTTATGTATTTTAGAGATGCGAGCTTGCGAGCATCCAGACCACCAAACTATACACTTCATTCTGACCTACATGTCCACTAAACAGGTTGAACGGAATTGAAGAACTCAGTTCTTCTTGTAGGGAACGGTTCTAAGTAGTTGCCGGGGTGGGGGACAAACTTGATCGTTCGAGAAGGTCTCGTTATTTTTTGTTACTGATGATGACCTAATCATAGAAATCAATCTAACATTGCAACTCTTATTTTCGTGGAATGTGACAATGTTCTTCTCTAACTTCTGCGTCCTTCTTATAAAAGGCATGAATATTTCCCTTGAGAGTACCTACTTGTTATGTTCAAGGAAAACTATCAAAGTAGAAGAGGTTTGATTAAATCGGCCTCATAGCTCAACCCGTTGGAGTGTTGCGACTAAAGGGAAATTTCTCCTTAGTTGTAAGGCGCGAGTTTGAACTCTGTCCGAGGTATCAATTATTTTTGGTCTGTAACTTACTACTGGAGATTTATATCGAGTTTGTCTCCATAATGCATTGTACTTTTTAAACTTGGTAAAATGCTGTTCCTTTGATTCTTTATTACAGAACATGAAGAATTTCATCGTCATCAAAATTAGAAGACATTGACATATAAACATGGGTGCAGAAAGTGTAAATGATTGTGGAAACTCTACTACAGTTTATTAACAGTATTTATTAATAGTAACCATGACATCAGTTCATAGCTTTGGCTTCTAATAGATAGATTAACTTTGAAAATTCTCTGTACGAAAATAAATACTCATGAAAATTTAATAGATTCATCGGCAAAATTATTAGTCACTATCTGTATGAAACAGTAGCACAGTGCGTGAAATGTTCATCATAGTTATTTTTACATTATTTGGATACAGTATTAGCCAATTCCCAGATTCTGAGTACTGCTCTATCCCGTGTGATACTGGACAGCACACAATGTGCATTTATGCGGTAAATTTTACTAATTAACTCAATTACAACCAGATAATTGTTTGATTAGAAACTACTAAATTTTGCAATAATTCATTCAGACTGAACTTGAAGATATGCTACTGTAATATGCATAGGTAGGTACATCGTAATTTTTATTCACCAACAATTCATATCTACCAACGTCCAAGTTTTCAAAAGTTCGTAGTAGTGTGATGAATCTCCCTACTATTACCAGTAAATAAGCTTGGGTAAGTGCTAGATACTCTAACCAAATAGTATTTCAGCCGGTCAGCCAAAGTTGCCTCCATGTTGAGAGTTTGATGACCCCACAAAGAAGGCAGACAATTCTGAGTTTGCACAATTCATTCAGAGATGCAGTGGCAGGAGGAACACATCCAACACAAAAGACTATGAACGCCCCAAGCTCAAATATGAGACAGTTAGTAAGTCATAACAAATTATTAGACAATTCAAAACAAATTACCTTCGATTGATTTAGTGCGTTTTGCCATATAACTGCTATATTCATTATTAGTAAGCAAAAATTTACCTACTTTTACAGTATTGGGACTTGGAATTGGAAGGTATCGCTGAGCGATGGGCTTCACAATGCAATTTTTCGACAAATGATGATTGCAGAAATGTTGGTGAGTGAAAATATAATTATTTTCTACTTTTTCCGTTGATAATTATACCTCCTGTTCTTAAGCGAAGTGGTAGTTGATACAATCGTTTTTGTTTAAATGAATAGTAAAATATCGGAGCACCTACATTAGTGCGTTGCTTATACGATTATTTGTTTTAGCCCGATTTAAAGTGGGACAAGTGATGTCGAAATCCAGTTTACTATCTCTCAGTTTGGACTACTACGAAACGCTCTTCAGTATGTTGTGGTTTGCTGAAATAGAAAACTTTTCGAAAAAAAGTTTAATGACCTACAGAAGTAACAGGTTAGACTATTCATATAGGCCTTACTTAAGGTGGAGATGCCACCGTGTAGCTTTTGTTTGATGTGATAAAGGGTGTCTAGGGAGCGATTTGAGACACTGATGCTAGGTGCTTTACTATCGCATGTTATGCCTCCTCTATGAACAGTTGCAGCGATATATATATATATATATATATATATATATATATATATATTATTTTGAGGTATTACAGAAGGTTGGAAAAATATAGGAAACACTTAAATAAACTTACAAAATTGAGAGAATATTTTGCTGTGTCAGCGTCGTCAGCTCTAGTCTAGACTAGAGCTGACGACGCTGACACAGCGAAATATTCTCTCAATTTTGTAAGTCTAACTAAGTGTTTCCTATATTTTTCCAACCTTCTGTAATACCTCGAAATAATATTACACGCGAGTGTTTTCATTTTTCATCAAAACTATATATATATATATAGTATGTATATATATAGATATATATAGTATATATGTATATATAGCTATATATATATATATATATATATATATATATATATATATATATATATATATATATATATATATATATATATAAATTTATCGAATAATAGGTACAAATATAAACACAGATATGAGTAGAAATAATCAACGTTTCGCTATTTTGCGTTATCAAGATTAATGAAGATGTTTTTTATGTGGTTGGTGTTTAGGCAGTCTTGATCACCTGATAAGTATTGTGGGTTGTGTTGGAGTTCAATTTTGAGTCAACAATAATTTTTGGCGAAAACAATTTTCAGGTCAAAGAATTTTTCAAATTTAAAAAACATTTTTCCAAATTTAAAATATATATATATATATATATATATATATATATATATATATATATATATATATATATATATATATATATATATATATATATATATAGCTACATAAGACTTAGAGTTCAAATCCTGTTCATATCTTTTTTTAATTCTACCCTCAAATCTGATCTAACCTACATCCATGTTTTATAAATTTGACTGAAAAGATTAATTAAGAATGATCTTTTATCCGTGAGGTGCAATCATCCAGGTCACCAAATTACCAGACATGAGCCAAGATTCCTATTTAAGATCCAGAGACGCAAGAAACATTCTCGTGCTTGGCACTTTTTCTGGTCCACATAATGTTCTAATGTTTCTAAGAAAGAGATTGTTCATACCTTTGTTTGTTAGGGGATTGCAAAGTGCTTGGATGCTGTCTTGTTCATCAGTGGAGGTGTGGATGATTCAATTGTAAACATCACGTTCCCTGACATAGAATCTTCACTTCAAGACTGATTGAATCAAAACATACTGTGACAATGAACTCGCTCAACTGAGACTTTTTCTGGAAAGCAACTGCTGCAGTTTCACCCTATCATTCGTCCAACTCCAATTCAGCCGAAGTTTCCCTTAAGTGTCTGTCAACAATTTTTCCAGCACCTTCAGATCTAAGGACGTTAGACAAATGGGTCTAAATGCTTTTGCCTGGTTGTATCAGGGTTTACCAGGATTTGGCAGAAAGATGACCCGTGCTTGTCCTGCTGCCAGACATGCCCTATAGAGAGCACCTTGGATCCTGATGTCATCGCACCCTCTTTTTTGGTTGAGTTTTGGGATGATGTCATAAAGGCCAGGAGATTTGTAGGTGTCACATGAGGTGATGACCCACATCATTAGCTCCTCGGTAACCACACTCTTTGCCACTTCCTAGTCAAAAGGGGTAGCTTTCCCACCACTAGACCAGTCTGGTGGATCAGATTCCCCACCACAGCATTTGTCACCGCAGAGCCAGGGAAGTTAGTCTCCAGCATAAATGCCAGTGTCCCCAGCCAATATGGTGAGTTCTCCAGTGGGTTTCACAATTTATTATGCTGATTGGATTGACAGGATCCTTAGCAACGACACGCTGATGTCTGAGGTGTTTTCTACCTCTTCATAGAACCTCCTCCATGCATCTCGGTTTAATTTTCTGATAAGTCTCCTGTATTTGGCTAGATATGTTTTGTAATCCTCCCAATCTTCACTTTTTGGCTCTGTTATACACTATGCCAGTTTTATGTACAGTCTAACAGCACCTAGCTCCATGTTCCACCTGGGAACCTAGATGGAGGAGAACCCTGTGATAGGTTGTGTCTGATATTTCACTCCAGGGAAATGTTAAATGCAGGAAAACTCTCGCAATCAAAGTGGTTTCATTTGTTGGACTCAGTAGCTGAATTTTTAAAGGGGGCAGTATTTTTCTGGGATTCTCTCAGAGGAATTCAAATTCTGTCGAGGTATCTATAATTTATGAATCATCACATTTAGCATGCGATGGTAGGACCCAAACTATAATACAATCAGTGCGGATCATCGATTGGAAAACTTTCAGACAACCTGATTTGAGTTCTTGGGTTTAATCACATCATCTGGTGTTGTGGGAAAATACGTTACTGTTTTCCTAACACCTTTCAGTATTTAGCGATACACGTCAAAGACACCCCAGGCTCCCTGCAGAAGAAAACAGTCTATAATATCACGTGCACCAACTATACAAGCCAATAACAACATAATAGAAGGTGGCTTGGATCCGGGACAGACGCATGGAAAGCAAGTAGCTGCCGTCCCAGACAGTGTGTTAAAATTGAGACGTGAGAAAAATTGAGAAAATGATACCAATCGTCTACAAATAGAATAAAACGAAGAAAAAAAACCGCAAAATTTCATGATTCTAATCAAGTACAGACAGACATACTTACAATTTTATTAATATAGATATTGCCAGTGGTTAACAAATTTTTGCAAAGGGCTCAATTTTTAAAATAATGTAAAATAATATAATGTTATAATCTATAAAAATTCGCTCATGCTCCATCACTGGAACTTTTTTTTGACCCACGAGAACGATTTGTATATTTCCACAAATTTTATCACTGGGTTGAAGGAACGCTGTCGATTTCTAGTTGTTGTGATTGTGTTGAGATCTCAACAGTTTTAGCATCGTTAAATACAAGTTTCTAATCAGTGTTCACTTATTTGTATTTTAAGTAGATCCCCCCCTTATGAGTATGCATAATCAAAACACATCTGTTACTATTTTCCAGAAATATAAAACATGTTGCCCAGATTTTAAATGGTAACACCATGAGAGTTGGATGTGCTGACGTCATCACCAAAACGGCCATGGACAAAAAGGCTGTCAGAGTAACAATATGCAACTATGGGCCTGCAATCAGAAATGGCGAAGAGGTGTACAAGATAGGCCAGTCATGTTCTAATTGTCCAGCTGGAACAAAGTGCCAAGGACCATATTCTAAGTATCCCCATCTTTGCAGTGGTACCTAGTAGTATGTTGTTATACTGTTTGCTTATGTTCAGTAAGATAGGTTAGGTAGATACTAGGTAGGTACCGAATTTGTTGAAATGGGCATTACCATATACCTACTCGTGCAGCAGTATATTCCCTTTCAGTTCACGTAAATTGGATAGGAAGGGTGATGATGAGTAGGTACCTTGTCAGTTCGGTTGATGGTCCCCAATGGTTTCCACTGCCAAATCTAAACTATACAATGAAACTCCAATCAGCGATCCAGAACCTACGTAGCCGTGTTTCGATTATACTAAAAAAGTCTGCTAAGTAGTCGGTCCATTATTCTTGGTGTGTCAACTAATATTATTTTTTCGAATGCGCAGTGCCTAGTTATTATTAAACCAAATGCAATGAAATACAAAGGGCATCATCCTGGACCCCAATCGGACTGATAGATCATGAGAAATCGACGTTATGAGAAATTCACGTTTGGGCATGCGCATAGACTGGCAATGAAATTTATACGGGACGCTCTAGGAACTAATCCGCACAATTCCTGACAATTTCATGAAAACCGATCCATTAATCTCGGAGTTTTGTCTGTGTCAAATCAATTATAGTTTTGCGCATGCGCAATAGCTACGACTCTACCAATCCCGATATAATTCATAGGACATTTTTTTGGAAATCAAGGAATCAACAATATAAAAAAATCATGTTTGCTTATGCGCACAGACTACTATTAAAACGGCAATGAAAGTTATGGAGGCCGTTTAGAGGCTAACTCCCACAAAACTTGAAAATTTCATCAAAATCGATCCATAGGACTCGGAGTTTTGCTTTTGTCAATCAATATTATTTTTGAGCAAGCGCAATGGTTATTACTAGACCAATCGCAATATAATTCATCGGACATCTTTCTGGAACATATAGGCAACCATCCCTCAAGTTTGAACGAAATCGGACCAATAGATGATGAGAAATCGACGTTATTAAGGTATTCACGTTTGTGCATGCGTACAGGCTAGATACTGTTGATCTCACGGTAATGAAAGTTATAAGGGACCGTCTGGGTGCTAATCCGCACAATCCTGAAAATGTCATTAATATTGAACAAACTTGGTAAAGTTTTGGGCGTGACAAGGGATTTGCCACAGACAGACGCGGAACCAAAATTGATCAGCACGCTCTGAAACGCAGAAAGCAAATGGAAATTTTGGAGGACAAACATTTTTTCGACTCCTCTCACCAACACAAACTTCCCTAACTTCGGTAGTGAGGAAGCAATATGCTCTGATATTAGAAACCATGGTTCAGTAAACATGCATTACGTAAACATTCATCACAAGGTGCTGTGAGAGGCGTCTCACAAATTCAAAAAATCGTTAACATCAGTCGACATTGACAAGAAAAAGAGGGGGGAAAATACTAGACATATTCATTCATTGGTTCCATAAAAATAAAACGGAAGTTGATTGAGAACGTTGCCCACGAAAATGAAGTTCTAGTCATGCAGCATGATTGTATGAGCGAATTTTTGTAAATCATTGCACTATATCATGTTAAATTGTTATAAAAATCAAGGATTTTGAGTGAAAAGAAATTGTTGACTACCAATTATATGGCAAAAAACTCGTTCTAGATCGCTTTCTGCGACTCAAAAATATATTTTGGATTTTTAGCTTTATTTTAAGCGAAAAAAGCTATAGATCCAAAATTTTATTTGAACCGCAGAATATTATTTTGAATGAGTTTTTTGCCATGAAATTGGTAGTTAACAATTTATTTTCACTCAAAGTGCTCAAATTTCAGAACAGTAAGACAATGTAATACGAAAATTTACAAAAACCCGCTCATAAGATTATGCTACATGACTGGAACTTACTATTATACATGTACCAGTGTCAATCCAGAAGATAACTCTCCTCATGGTTGAGAAAAAAATCCTATCTTTCCCCAAAAATTAAGTATTCAATAAGAACAAATGAGTAGGTACGTTGTACACAGTACTTTTTGGGAACATTAAATTGGCCAAATTTCAAACAAATGCTACGAAAAATCACAAATTGTTCAATTTTAATTTTTAAGCGGAATATTACCACTCAACTAAAGTTTATCAACTGTAAAATAGATCATTCAAAATTTATGCACAAAATCATGCTGAAAATTTCACTTAAA
The DNA here is from genome assembly GCA_030762985.1 of Adelphocoris suturalis. Taxonomy (NCBI): domain Eukaryota; kingdom Metazoa; phylum Arthropoda; class Insecta; order Hemiptera; family Miridae; genus Adelphocoris; species Adelphocoris suturalis. The sequence continues at coordinate 102,501,089 of CM061041.1, read as the reverse complement.
AGTATAAAAAAGCTAATCCTCGGGGAAGGTGCTCTTACGTCTAAGTTTCAGGGATCAATAATATCAAATGAAACACCTACACTTTACAAGTCCTTCTGTATTTACCAAGAGCTACCCCACGAACTGAAAATTTGTTAGATAAAAGTGATTATAAACTCGATTTCGTTAAGTGAGAATCCCATTTGTTTTATAACAGCAGATTCGATCAGAGTTGAAGATCTTCTGGTCGAGGTTTGGAGACAATCCGTTAGGATTTGCTCGGTACCGACATTATTGTATCAATGCCCTAGACTGCCGTTGTCTCTACGACTTTGTCGCAACTCTTTCTCCTCAAAACCTTATATGGTATCAACGAATTTTCCCCCATATCCATTACTTGCTGCTATGTGTTACTTAATTGATTTTTCATTTGATAAATTTTGTTCACTCATTGGAATAGTGCACGGTTGATCATATCATGAAAGGCCGCATGCTTATGGACCAAAGGGTGATTTGAAGTAGGTACCTACTATAGATAGTTATATGTATCTTTCCTATAAATTGAAAAATTATTAAGCCTTTTGTTTACCAAAGATATGGATAGACCAAGAAAATTGGGTTATTAGTTTTTCTATTTGTTGGTCGTATGGAGATAGAAAATAATTAGTTTTCTAAGAAAGTTTTCCTATCCGTAGCTATAACTGTAGCTTATGTTGGTGTACTCAACTATACATACTTGAATTATTTTTTCAGAATATCGTCAGTTTGATATAGCAGAAATGAAACCAAATGTCGCAAAAATGCCTGCGGATTACGAAAGCGAAGATGCTCTTGCCCAGCCTAATAGAGAAAGAAAAACAAATTATGGCAAAACCAAATTCAATCACCATCACCACCAATCTCGTTATAATGAAGAAAAAAGTAAGTTGTCGTATGGACAAAGAAAGCTGGACAATCAAGATGGAAGTTACAATGGAGGAAATGAAGAGAGCAAAGCAGTTTGGGATGATCAGAATGATCGTCACGATGAAGACACATCAAACCAAATTTTTTATGGTGGACGACAGTTGACTCTAACTACTCGTGCTTATTGGTATGGTGGACGACAACAACCTACAACCACTGCTACCACTAGAAGAACCAATGCAACAACAACTCGTGCTCCTACCAGACCTGGTGGTGTAACAACACCCATGCCAAGTAATAGAACTATAACTACAGCGATAGTACTGGTAGTAGGAATCTATTAGACACTCTTATTCCTGCTTGAAATCCAAATGGTAGGGACATAGACTTTGGTGGACAAGTAGTTTGTCTTAGGCTTTCTGGTCATAGCGTGGAAGGTCAAGTAGACATGCACCCGAGAGAGGGGGGGGAGGGGGCTCGGTACTGGGTACTTTACCCCCAAGGTCAGTCTAAAGAGGGGGCCCAGATTTGGTACAAAACGAAAATAGAAGGAGAGAGGGTGGGGTTGAGAAAGAGGAGACCTATCAAAGGGGACTTTTGTACAAAAAACCACTTTTATTTCATAAGCTTTTGGAATTCCGAATTTTAATATTTCACACTTTCAATTTTATCCTTTAGGATTGTTTAAAACTGATGCTGAGTTATTGTTTTAACTTTTTGACTGAGTCATGTAGGATAGGATTTTAACTTGCCGAACCACCACCCCAATCAGCTGAGTGAACTCTTAACGCTAATTTGTCCATTAAAGCACTGGATGTCCCCCCGAAATTCTTATTTCGTCATTCCTTGTGAAACATTAATCTACAAGAAAGAAAATGCGCTGAACATGTAGCTCACTGCGTGAATATATTTTCTTTTTTTGAAAACAAATATTCTTTAATGATTTTCCAGAATTTTCTCAATTTTATGGAACTCAACTAAGTTGACTTGGGGTTTTGCTTGCGGTTTAGTTATGGATTCCATGTTTAATAATCATGTTGGTACATCTGTGGGGATGGCGATCTCGAATTCACAGATTTCATCCCCCTTGTGTTTATTCGTCATCCGAGTTTGTTGTTTAGATTTTCAAAACAGGCAGTAAAGTTGAACGTCATGGGAAGGCGAAAAATCATCGTCGTCCTGGGTCACCAATTAACAAACTTTACACCTAAAGTGCATTTCAGCAGGCTCTTTATGTAACTAAATTGGGGAGGCAAACTCATCCTGAAAAAGTTCAGTAGAAACTTGTTTGAGGTGAAGTTTTTCCGAAAGTATGTGGGTAAAAGCCAGCATTCTTTCACAACCCAGACGTAGGAGATATCGTTCCTGTAGGAAAAGACCAAATTCTGAGTGATTACAAGGCTGTGAACCTCAGACGTGACCGCTTTGCATTCGGCAATTTATTGGAAGGCACCGAGCAATGAACTTCGTTTTTTTTCTGAAGCAGAGTCATTGCATATTTACGATGTGATATTTTGAAGTCCTTTTCCATTTTTATATCTCATTATGTTTGTAATATATAAGGAGCCAAATTTCAGTTCCTTCAAGGTTTTCGGTCTTCTATGACGTACTCAACTAAAAAAACTCAATTTTCATAATGGAATTAAGTGTCTTTGTTTTTGCCATTTGGATTTATTCAGACTCCTAACCACTAGGTACCCATTAGAGTTGAAGTGATTATAAAGTTGAATAAGAGGGCTTTATAGCCTTCTTCAACTTTGAACGGAATTGCCAGGTAAAGTTGAACAACTTCGAACCAAAATATATATATCTAAAAATATTTTTAACAAAGAGCCCTTTCAGGATCCGGCTCCTTAGAAGTGTAAGAAACACACACACACACACACAAACATATATATATATATATATATATATATATATATATATATATATATATATATTTATATATATATATATATATAGAAGTGAAGTGAAGTGATTATAAAGTTGAATAAGAGGGCTTTATAGCCTTCTTCAACTTTGAACGGAATTGCCAGGTAAAGTTGAACAACTTCGAACCAAAATATATATATCTAAAAATATTTTTAACAAAGAGCCCTTTCAGGATCCGGCTCCTTAGAAGTGTAAGAAACACACACACACACACACACACACACACACACACACACACACACACACAAACATATATATATATATATATATATATATATATATATATATATATATATATATATATATATATATATACTTTTTTGTAATTTTAAATTGCATCATGTGAAATTTATTCATTGAAAACCCACAAAAGTGTTAAACTTTACCTACTTTCACGGTACCTACCTATCAGTGTTGAACATAATTTAGCCATGAATTAACAAATTTTTGTGGGTCAAACTCCTTAAGATCGTAACATAGAAATCATTTAGGCACTAATAAAATAATAATAAAATTAAATAAAAAATATAAAAACATTTGCTTGTACGCACGACTTGGGACTTTTTTCCATGTGATATCAGTAACCCAGTGATATCAATCATATTTTTTATTCTGTTCAAAGGCCATAATAAAGTTGATAGGTAACTAGTTGGTACCTAATTTGGGTTAGGGGTCGTATGATCAATGACTCAAGTTCTCTAGATGGAAAGGGTTGTTTGACATGAATTTGATCTACTAAATTTGTACTCCACATGTTCAACTTTCACTAAATATGTTCAAAAAGTTTCAGTCATCCAGCATGACCATATGAGCAAATTTAGTGAATCATCGCATATTAGTGTCAGCAATATAATAGAAGTAGTTTGACGTTTTTGAGAACGAAACAGGAGAAAATCAAATGCAAATTTCTGTTCCAGACAATGTTACTGGCTCTTCTGGCTTTAGCATTCATCCGTCATTTTGGGTCATCACAACTGTGTTATCTGCAACGATTACATGTCCATCAACCATCATTGGGATCATTCAATCATCTCAATAGAATAAAAACATTCTTCATAAATTACAAGTGCCTTAATGACAACAAACTCTATCCGGCCTAGAATAATCCATGGGTCGGCCTTTGGCTTTAGAGAAATTCCATTATTCGAGTCTCATGCAACCAATTTTTCATTTAATTTATAGCTTCACTTGTTCTATTCACTTGTCTGTTGACATCTATATTTTACATTGTGGAAGCAATTTTACTAGTGTTTTGGCTTCGATTTTAAAATAGTTATTCCTATTTTTGTCTAAATTTGAGGGCTAAAAGTCTGAGCAGCAGGAGACCGCACATGGGTCGTTGGGGATGATGAAAGGGAGAGCCGTAGGCGAGGCGTCGTTGGAGAGGAGTTTCAAGCGTGGTGCTTGGCACGACTTTTCCCTCTCTTTTCTCTAGTTCACATCTTTTTGTTATTACTACTCCATTTGCTATTACTTTCCCGAATATGTGATTGTTGTACGTTTACGATACTGCCTGTTATACATTCTTAAAACGTTGTCTGTGAGAATTGTGTTGTACATGAAGTTCGAAAATGTTTTTGGTCGAACCGAATTCGGATTGAAATGGGACTCTATCTTGTCAACAAAGGCTCTGCCTATCGACAAGCTAAAATATTCAAATAAGTATTCTCTTGTTATGTTCCTGTATGTTTACACTCTGGAATATATTACATTCTCTCTCTCTAACGCTACGCTGAATTGCTGTAAGAGTGTCCTTCCAGACGATAACTCTCCTTAGGATTGAGGTAAAAATTAAGTTCTTGCACGAAAAAATTAAGCTTTCCAAACGAAAGGATGAGTTCGTTGGCCAGCAATTTTTGAGCACATTAAATTGTTCAAATTCCAAAACAACTGCTCAAAAAATAACTAAAAACGGCTAACAATAGTTAAATATATAATTATATTAAGCAGAATTCGAGACAAAAGAAGTTTATCAACGATGAACTAGACATTAAACATTTTAAGCCCAAATTAATGCTGAAAAATGTACTTAAATTTTATTAATATATGCCAAATTATGGATAAAACTGCAAAAAAACCTAAAAATCCTAAATCTTTTTTGAATCGTAGAATATTATTTAGAACGAGTTTTTTTGCCATAAAATTAGTAATTAACAATTTCCTTTTACTCAAAGCGCTCAGTAATTTCATAACAATGCAACACACAGTAGGTATGACCATTTACGAAAACTCGCTCATACAATTATGATATATGACTGGAACTTTAAATAGTAATTGGATTTGTAATGGAAGTCGAAACTATTTTTATTTATTTATTTTTTTTTACAACACATCCACATAGTAATTATTTTTCCCATAAACAGCATCCATCGATTTGTGGGCGCATTGGTCTGTACACTCCAGACTTCAATTATAAAAGCCACAGAACGCTAGTGAATAGTAGTAGTAGTGGATAGTATGATTCAATGTTTGCAGATGATGGACGGACCTATACTACCCCCCTAACTTGGAAGACATTTTTAATCGTGTCAATGAATACTATACTGATTAATGACAACTGCTCTTCTAACTCCTGAAACTCGAAATTTTCCATGATTATCTAAGAGGTTAAAATCTTCTACACAAGTCATGGACAACCAAACTCGTATCAATTTCTGGTTTTCCAACTGATTACACATATTTTTCCTTATGACCCTTCGAGTTATCGGGAAAATAAAAAGTCAGACCAATAGTAGTTAGTATAAAACATTGTATTGTAAAATATAATTCTGATTCTATAAAGTGCCATTCATTAAATACCTAATCCTTTAAAATATTACTTGTGTGCATTCAATTAGTCATGTGCAAATATTCAGCAGCCTGTGAATTTAACCACATGGTTATTTTTTATTTCACATAACGATTTCAGCTAAATATTTATGGAAATTAAATTTGTATGGCAAGATGAAATATTTAGTATAATTTAAAATATTTTAATGGACGGGAATAGTTGAGTTCATACGACACACTCGATATGGTAAGAATTGTGTTACAAATTTAATTTGGAGTTGAAATATCCAACTAATTTAAAATATTTTCATCAAGTAACAATATCTATTCTCTTATAGTAACTTTGATTTGGACGGAACAATCAAGATACAAAATACAAATTCAGTACTTCAGTGAACTAATGAGTCACTTCGACTAACAACACAGTTTTCAATGAGATTCGTGTATTTCAAAGAGATATTTTTTAATTAAGTCTATTTTATAGAGAGTTCAATTTTAAAACCACTCTCATATGTTGAAAATATTCAACCCCCATAGGCCTTGCCTTGGACACAAAAAAGTATATATAAGCATTAACCATGAATAATATTAATTTATGAAATAATAAAGAGTTTACAAGTAAGCCTACACCAAGTTAGTATAATTATATATCAATTATCATTAACATACTATTGTACCTAAAGATTAATATTGTCAAAATTGGCCTGCTACTTTCCTTAATAATAATCAGTGCTTTTAAAAATAAAAAACAAATGGTTGAAAAGAAAATAAGTGCATTTATCATCTAGATGAGGAAGGCAATAAGCTAAGACCAGATCGGAGTTGGTTTGTATAGGTCTACAAGTAAATCATGAGCCTTATGGGCGGAGCTAGAATGGTTGGAAAGGGGTTGAAGGGGGGGACCCCTTCGGATATAGCGGGTTAGTCTTTTCCCAATAACAAGTAATGGTAATTGAAAATAAGCATTACCATTACATGTAATTGGAATAAGTAATTGCTTCAAACCATTCTCATTGCAGGAATGGTAATTGCAATTACTTTGGAGGTAATTGCCAGCTAAAAGCCCCAGTCTTTGCTTGTAGGCATACCTAATCATACTCACTGAACTGATTTTATTGCATTTAAGAGAAGTAATTGAAAAACAAATCATTACCATACAACTCTGATACCAGCTTGTTAATGTGAAAAATAAAGAAAATAAATTATAGCAAAAAGGGTTATACGTCTTAGCAAGGTTATATATTTTTCCTGTTCAGTTCACAACTCTGCCTGCGTTTTGGAGCAAGAAGTTCATGACCCAGCTCATGAATTCCGGGCGCTGGACAGCACTAGGGTCAACAGAGTACAAGAACTTAACCGCTGAAACTTCAAACTTGCTGTGACTTTTCAATTCCGCATGAATGGGGTATAGAACCCTGGGCGAAGCCCCGTAGAAAGTCTAGGGTGCTTAGGGGGCACCCAGAAGTACCCTATAGTCTGATCTAACACAAATTATCTTCCCAAATTCTTGGTGGAACGACACGTCAACCTCTCGACTCAATAATTATTGCTCCCTCAATAGCTCCCTTTTCGGCCTATTAGAACAAAGCTTTTGGTTTCCAATTTAGACAAGGAAAATGTGTTCAAAGTTTTAGGATTCAAGGTTAAATCGTAAGCCAATTATTGAGTTTAAAATAATGAGCCCTACATCCAAGATTCAAGTTGAATTTAAAAAATCTACGGTTAACATACATAGGGTGAGTAAGTTTGGTAGCAAGGAAAATAGTAGCTAGTGAACTACAACATCCCAATGTTGAAGTTTTTCATTATTAGGCTGAATATTAATCCTACAACGAAATAACCTACCTAAGCACCAGTGTTCGTCGTTTTCTGTGATAAAACAGTGAAATATTAAATAAATGTTTCAATCTGGGCTGTTCAGCACAGGAACCGAACTGAACGTAAAATAAAGAACAGAATAATAAAGTGGATTTAACAGAAAAGGGAGGTGAAGATTGTCGGTCATCAGGGGTAGCAAGGTTATTTTTCTATGTAAATGTACACAAGAAAGTTTTGGGAAGAAAATTGGACTCTAGCATAACCAGGTTAATTCAGATGACTTTCCACTCGTATTATTGATTCGAAGGTTTGGTGTTTTGAGGGTAGAGAAATTTCTATAGGCTTCTCAAATAATTTGGTTTAATCGTAGGCTGAGCGCTTTCGCCGTATATTTGGCCTATTCAGAGCTTGTTATTGATTGGTGAAATGTATCCATCAGTTTCATCAGTTCAGACAATGTGCACATCCCCACAAAATTTTAATATTTCTCGATTTAACAACAAATTGAACCCAGTAAATAACACCAAACTTGCAAGGTCAACACCAAGAGGTTCACCTATCAGACAATATGTGCTTATCCACACAAATTTTCACATAATTGAAGCAAGCAACATCTCCAAATATAACTGGTTATGACTGAGATGTTAAAGGAGGACCCCAAAAAACTTATATTTAAACATGATACATTCACCAATCAATAACAAGCTCTGAAGAGGCCAAATATACGGCGAAAGCGCTCAGCCTACGACTAAACCAAATTATTTCAGAAGCCTATAGAAATTTCTCTACCCTCAACACACTAAACCTACGAAGGACAACGCAAAAACCCATAACTTTTATTGATTCAGTTGACCACAAGTCTTCCCCGGTTGACATGTCAAGAAAAACATGAAGTTGATGCCAGAAAAATGTTTGAACGCCAACGCAACGATCAACTTATGGATCGAATGGCCTTATGTAATGAAAGAGGCAACGCCAGCGAAGATAATTTCATAGACGCATTGAAAGTGTTGATATTCCAAGCACTGAACTGACACCATATATTGTGCAAATATTAGCATTCTTCCAAAGTCTGCTGTATTTGCACTTGAACATTCAAGTTGCTTGTTCCAAGAGGAAAATTGAGGAAATATGCAGGTAGCCTTCCCCATTAACAAGCATCCAAACACAGTGATCAGCCTTCACCACCTTCGACACAGTCAACTACACAATTATATTACCCTCCTTATATATGTGGGTACCTCTGGGTCAGTGATACGAATCAAAATCATTCCACTTTGGTTTCCAGATTTAAAATATAGGTGTGCAAAATAGTATGTAATAGGTGTCTAAACCGAAACGCTGTAGTAAAATTACAACACGTTCTGTCAGGATGGTTTGAAAATAAAAATATTGTGCGGGCCAATATAAGTTAGCTATCTCTAATCAATTTTAGAGTGGAGCTATATTACCAGAATGCTGTACAACCACACCTATGATATTCGAATGAAAATATTTGTAGGACCTATCAACACCAACATCTAAATGGCTACACGATAAACAAAGTGGGGTGAGACTTAAGATTGTACCAATGCTAAAAGTAATCGGTAAATATATATAAGCACCGTCACAAAATTAGACTGTACCCTCACAACAATCATCATCTACTTATAACATGGATACATCAACTTTTATCTTTAAAGCAGAAAAATACCTAGTAGGTAGTAATAAAACGGTAAGAAAGCTAAATCCAACGTAGGCCAAAATTACAGAATTATACCTACCTCATAGCAAAATACAGATGAGTTCAGAATTACCAACACACAGATATTAGATACCTAGTAATATTAGTAAACTACCAGCTTAAAACTGTGGTTTTATGCGATAAAAGTGAGGAGAGTTTGGTTACAAAATAGGACGATTGATATTCTTGTCTTAATAATGAGACTGGAATACAAACAGAAAATAGCGGATGTGTAGTGTATACATCGATTCAGCTTTTGCCAACTCTGTAGGAATGGGGTGGACCCCATGGAATATGTATAAATTCAACGCTTTCTTCACTTTATGGCAAAACCATAAATAGATACTTAAGGAAACCAAGTTGGGATCAGTATAATCCCAATCAAACGATAAATTATTGCAGAGAGCAATTTTGATTAATTAGGATGACATGTAATCGGAGCTGCATGTGATATGTGTGCATGGTAGATGTTCGTTACGATTTACAAAGAATTGTTTCAGATAAGTGTAGGTCGATTGCAAGACATTGCATGTGGGAATTTAGTGAACTGCATTCAACAGCTTCTTAGGAAAAAGTAACTTATAACTTAATCACTAAGTACCATACATAATACAATATACGTGTGAAACTTACACGGTACATACAACTTGCATCCGTTCGATTCTGAAGGGATTTATGAGGGAAATTTTTCTTGTGATCTACCCAAAAAATCTGGAAGACGCAGCAAGTTAAAGAGGAATGATGAGTTGAAAACGATTCCAATCGAAAATGTTCAAATTAGGTGTATCGGCGGCATGTAATGCACAAATCTAGGTAGTTAAGCGTTTCATTTTGTAATTCCAACTTGTTTAGTGAAAAGCTTTGACAGAAAGTGTGTGATGGAGCTTATACATATATTATGTACATACTAGGTACGTCGAATCAGGCGAAGGAGACCCTTTGCTCATAAGCCTGGTCCGACCAGTCAGGTTTTTCAGGAAGCGTTGTGTGACGCAAGCGACACCAACGGCTGCCAAAACGAAGCATCAGCATCACCACAACGGCTATGAACAAGGCCAACGCTACCAGAGGAGGCCAGAAAATGTGAACACCCATGATCTCGATTTACCAGGAATTACCTCAGATATGTAAACAAATTTGAGATGAAAAAATTAAAAGTATAATACCAAGATTATTTGGTCAGCCTTCAGAGGTCGCTTTCCCTTTTGTGGAGTTCCATATACTGGGAGTCGGGGTGTTCTGGGATTTCAGAGGTCTCGTAAACGATTCTGGTAGAATTGTAGTTGGAAGCGACGTCCTCGAGCTCAGTGAAATCCAAGGGAGGCTGTTTATAAGGCGTTTGAGTCCAAATAGGAAGAATCCACCTGTTGCCAGTGTTGGGATCTTGCCAGTAATACTTGTGTTTGGAGCACCAGCAAAAGAAGACGTTGAGAAGTATGAGAGCAAAGCCGATGAGCGTGCAAATAGTTATAGTGACATAGAAGGGAGTGAAATCACCTATCTCGTTGTGAGTCAAATATAGAGGATTTTTCTTATATGCTGTGCGGTCATTGTCATAACCACCGAAGGTCTGGTACGAGTCGATCTTTTCGGTACTTGAACTAGTCGTGAAAGAGTCCATCACTTTTAAACGGATGATTCAAAGGAGAATGTCCCATGAACCTATAAATACTAAAAACGATTAACGACGAAGGCGTGGCACTGACAAAAGCCTCTAGTCTAATAGAAAGTAAGCGCTCACTTGGACGGATATAAACTCAAACAAACTGAAATGGACGCTGATTGAAACGATGACGAAGTGCAGGGGGGGAATAGATGGGGCGTGGCGGCGCGCATTCCAGTAGGAGATCGGGAGAACCATTAATCGAGCTGCTTTCCTACGAATCCGCTAGTAGCGCTTGCACATCCGTTCTTACCTTTGAGTAGAAAGATGGAGAGGGCTATTAGTGATGTTTCAGGCAGCCAAACCATACGTGCCACTACTGTCGTTTGGTCTAGGAATTGACCAGGGGCAAAATGGCCCAACACTCACTAGCTGATGTGATGTTGAGTTTGAGTTGAGATTGCTACTGAACCTTTGGATCGACCATAACTAGGTATACATATTTTCTATGAATCTGCTAGATGAAGTTTGGATAAAAATCGCACATCGGTGGGGGTTTTCCCTGAAATGTGTGTGTATGATCTTGGCTTCACTTTGAATTATCAACAAGGGGTATTATTTACCCAAGGGTATAAATTTGAAAATAATGATAACATATTCATATGATCCCCTAATACAAAGCCTGCGTGTGTCACTACACCGAGCCACAACATTAGACACAAACATAACTTTTATGTGAGTGCCAAGCCATGTAGGCATTCAGTTCAGGACCTTTGCCCGGTCGATCCTTTTGTGGCCCACCTTCCAAGGAGGGACCGAACTGTGGTCAATCGTGTAGCCACTGGCCATACCCGTCTAACTCACAGACACCTGCCAGATCTAGTAGCTCGTGATGGTGTGTGTGGGAGATGTAGGGGTTATTTGTCTATCCGCCACTTTTTGGAGGATTGCCCAGCCCTCATGGACCTCAGAGTCCAGCATTCACCCCCTCAGTGGGTGGATGTTCTGTCAGGACCAGACAAGGTCCAGTCCCTGTTGGTGTACCTGTGAGCCACAGAGCTTTACAACGAACTGTGATATTCTGATCTGTGATATATTTATTTATTTTATGTACATCTAGTCATATCTTTATTTAACTAAGATATATAGTCCTATATATTATCGAGTATTATCGAAACTATATATATAAATAAACGTAAGTATATTTATCGATAATATTTACGTAATTGTAAGGATCATCTAGTCGTAATTTAGTTTTTATTACGGGGTATTTTTATCCGCTGTAGGGATTACAAAGCGGTCATCGCTGTATCCCTTGAGGCAGAGTGCAGCAATGCCTCGTTTTGCGGGTTATTATTTTTTTTCCCCCTCCAATCTGCCAGTGGAGTTCGTGTTGGCAATCAGTTTAGTGACGGACGGTAAGCATGGCTCCCCTTAGAATCATGCCCATTGCAGTGTCCTTTTGACACCCCTTTTTGATTGCCGCTAATGACCTTTCTGGTTGAGACGAGGCTTGAATTCTAAAAAAAAAAAAAAATAATAATAATAATAATAATAATAATAATAATAATAATAATAATAAAAATAGTAATAATAATAATGATAACTTTCTTCATTGATTTAGATAGAAATTTTAATGGTTCAAATAAGAACAACCGGACAAAAAAAAGGTCATCAACAAAACTGAGCACAAGTCAGTTCCCAACTTGAGGAACGTTTATGAATCCGGCCCTATTACAAAGCGAAATTTGTGAGCTGTAGTGGGCTAAACTTCAGGTGGAGGGGCCACTGAATAAAAATTAGTTAGGAGAAAGAAGGGAAAGATGAGGAGGAAGGTATGCAGGACATAATAGGATTAGGTACTTATTTAAAAAATATGTATATATATATATATATATATATATATATATATATATATATATATATATGATATAGGAGGCACCAAGATTTGGGCATTGGAACCAAAGTGTGTACATACTAACATCTAGACATACATAAATTAATACTAAAATGTAACAATAATGAGTAATATCAAACAAAACTTAAATTTCAATAAACTGCTTTGTTATTTGAATTCGGAAAAAGCGTAGCGGGGGCGGGTCATTTGCAAAGCAAACTGGGCTGTAGTGGCACGTATGCCTTGACAGGGAAACAGCGTTGAATTCAGAGCAATAACCCCCCTCCATCTGATTAAGCATGTACCCATGAACCTACAAGGGGTTCATATCCATATCCTAGGTTCATGCATGTGCCGCAATCCCGGTACGATTGGCAACACTGAGTAAAAATTCTGATTGTGGAGATGATAAAATTTATAAAAGGGGTCCCTGGTACTGGCAACACTGTTACCAACCCGTAAACACAGGCGCTTACACACACACATATACACACACACACACAGTTTGTTTTTGTGATTCACGTAAATTTGTTCGCTGGTCAGGAGTAGGGATGGAATATCGAATGAAAAATATCGATGTATGTATCGAATACACACTGTGTAGTAGTATCGATGCAAGTACCATATTGACAGCAAAATATCGATATTTATAATATCGACGAAAAATTGCTCGTTTTATAGGTTCCTACGTTAACAAGGTACCTACCTACCTTATAAAAATGATCGGCATTTCATTGCTCATTCATTCATACTAAGTATGTGCAGTTTTTTTCCTCTCCAATAAATACGATATTTCTTTTAGTTTGTTTCTGTGTTACCTAATAATTCTTCACCTAATCACACACTGAAACGGATGAGATGGCTACATGACTAGAAAAAGGTCATTGATATTGTCAATGGTTTGGATAACGTTTCATGCAACATAATTCATTCTTTTGCCGATAAATCTAATATCTAGTGTTTCCTCACTCCGTAAAGCAACCTATACGTAGTTAGTTGTTATGAATACAAAAATTGTGTTAAAAAGGGATAAATAAATTGAGACACGCTGGGGAAATAGGTATTTAGTGTGAAGCCTCGCACCGGGCATCTTATCATTAGGTTTAGAACGGGTTCATTTCGAGTGAATTATCCTGTTTTTCAACATTTTTCTCCAAACACTATTCTGTGGTTGAATTCGTAACACCTTGGGTAACAGTAAAAATATCGATATTGAGAACGTATCGATATTCAGGTATTATCGGAAGTTCTCTATCGATACTAAATTAACTAATATCAGTAGAATTATATCGATATTGATGTCCCATCCCGATTCGGTAGATTTTTTCACTCTACGAGTTTATTTCACAGAATACAGTACTATTACTATTTTTCTCTGAAGATTTTTAACTATTGTTCTTATAACTATATTATAAACATCACACCTTCGCACATGTAAGTTATTAGTTTCATAATACTTATTATTTATATTATCTAAATCTTCAAAAATCTTATCCATCTACTGGAGGAAGATTGTGTTATTTAAACAGTTCGGAGACAGTGTACCTAGTGGGATTACTCTATTCTCTCGAACAAGTTTAATGTTGAACACTGGGTTCGAGTCATACAGTATCAAGAGCTACCAATTTTAAATCTGAACCTAGGTACCTGTTTGCTGCAGAACACGGAAATCTCGTGATGTCAGTACCAGCTGTATTTCATTGATTGGAAACCACATCTGTTACACATTTCATGGTACCTTCTTACATATTTGACCATTTTCACGGAAGGTGGGTGTATATTTTGTCTGGTAGGTAGGTAGCCTACTTTACTCCGTGGTAGTTAGTAGTATCATATACCTATGACAGGAAGGACACAGTATGTAATATTGCATCAAGTTTCATTACTGCAATGTTATGAAATTTTATTTTTAGCTTTTCCTAATTTGGTAGAGTGCCAGCAACATGTTAAGTTGAGGCAGGACAGGTACACGGATCGGGTTTAATTCTTCTTTTTCATCAATCTATTTCATAATACTTACTTTTTTGTTTTCTATAAGATCAAGTGTTCATTGAACGTCGTCATTTTCAGTCGTCTCGAGGGAAACCAGTATAAGAAAAGCTCTTAGTTATTCACCGCCATTTTCAAGTTTTACGTAATTTCTTCAAATTCCATCAGGTACTTATTGACCTTATTAGGTTCGTTTCCACTGTTGCACTGAATAAGGAGTAAGAAATAGGCGTTTCCGCAGTCCCCCAGTTCGTATTCAGTGCAAGATAGAGGGTGTTCCCGCTGCCCAAAGAACATGAACCGAACACGAACTTTCTGCCCCACCAGGAGTTCGAGGGCAGCTTGTTCCGTGCATGCGCTCTTTGGAATTTTAGATAACTCGATATATCCTTCCTCAAACTTCTATAACTTTACACAGAAGAACTACAAACTTTAACAGAAGGTCGGACGTCGGAGGACACGTAAACAAGGTTTTGCTTGAGCACCGCTTACGTTACTCCGTTTTCATGGATCTTCGTGTTTTCATGCGCTACTGCCCCGAACATGTCCTCGAACGTTTCCGCTGCCATCTGAACTGAACAGCTATGGAGATGCCCTAGCTCTGAACTGAACCTGCTCCGGTACATAGCAGTGGAAATAAACCTATTGTTACTACTTATGGTTCGTTCGGGTAGACCATTCAAACTAGACCACGCCCCTTTTTGACAGTTCGGATGATCAAAAAACGCGTTTTGAACGGATAGTTCTGTTCGTGCATACAATATTTAGGGGGGTTGTAACTTTTCGGGATACTGCCTACAGTGAACTAAGTTTGCACTAACAGACAAAACATCAGTTGTAAAATAAACAAGAGCATTTAGTTTCAGACAGTACCACTCTTATGGCAGAATAATCAATACAAATTCAATTTATTATCACTTTAATATAAAGGACCACTTAACTCATAGATTGAATTTATATGATTTAATACTTAATGGTAACAAAATGTAAATCAATGAATAACAGAATGTCATAGGACGAGGAAACACCAAAATCTTGGCCTTGAATTCACTTAACCTCTTCTCGTATATCTTATATGATCACCTATGGAGGTGGTAAAAGTTTACTAGAGTGGAGAAAAGTGAAGCCCTACAGAACAACTGAGGTTTGTTCCAGTGTGCTTGAGTTCATGTATTGTACTAGGTACGGTGCAGTCGCTCAGCGTAGTCTAGTGTGACGTTAGAGCTGGTTGGGTTGTTGTACTGTGTTGACTCTTCACCACAGCAGCACGTTGCAGCGCTGTTCCAGCGCGCCCGAGTTCTTGAGCTAGGCCATGAACTTCTTGCTCCAGAACTAGGCCAGGGTTGTAAACTGAGCAGTAAAAAGATAATCTTACAAAGATGGAGAACTATCATTAGCTTACTTTATTAATTGTTTTCTTCTCTCGCATAACCAAGCTGATAGTCTGCATCGTGTATATCACTTTGTGGAATTGACAGTTTCACAATAAATTATTCTGTGACTTGCATGAACAGAAATTGCTGTTCGACTTGCTGGAAAAATTATTTTTCTTGGAAAAAGAGTTGGAGCCTTGAGAAAGGTAGTTTCGGAATTGATTTTTCTGCAGCGTTTTTTGCAATTCAGTTCATGTAATATAAAATAAACTGAAAAATTCGTGAACTCATCCCTACTTCCTCAATGTTCTATTCATGTTCTCATCACTACGCTGGAAAAAACTTCTGAGGAAATCACGAAAATATGGAGGCGGTTCTCCTCTGTGGTTCAGTTTCAATAAGGGTGCAGAATACCCCCAGACTTTTGGTGCGCAGGCCGGTCGGTTTGTACTCTTTTTACTAAGCGAAAACTTAAAAGTTATAAAGGTCTGGCACCACCGGCTGCTTAAGGGGGATTTTCTGTGCTGGTGGGTCTGCATGGTCTTTAAACTTCTTTCCATGTTAAACTAAGACTAAATTTGAATTGTTTTTTTGTTACAGATCTCACAATGGGCAAGAAAGGTAAGTTTCAACGTACATTCCTTAAACATATTCATGTTTTTTTATTTAAAACATTTTTATTCGTGTTTATCAATACTGAACTTAAATTGCTAATCCACTTCAACCTAATAGAGTCGTTACATGGTTGTTGGGTTTTTGAAACATATACTAGGAAGGTGATTCTTGGCAAGTCCGACAAAAAAGTAGAGTGAAACTGCAGACGAAATGGAGTAAAATGCCGCCTATCATAAATGTTTTTATCTCACCCTGTTAAATTTAACTGTTGATCACATTTTTGAAATCGGCGTTAAATTTCCCATAAGAATAGTGTATAGGTAGATACTTTTCTTAACAAGTTTGTACCATTTAAAGAGCATAAAGGTGGGGTTCCACTAGGAGCGGTGGCGCTCGCGTCCAGCGTCCCGGGGACGCTGCGGCGGGTCGCTCAACACTTCTTCAATGCATTTTTATGAGGACACTCCCTGATAAGCTCTGGGAGCTGCGTCCGTAAATCAGTAAGCCGCATCTGAAAGTAGTGTCTGACACAGGGCTGCTTCTTGAGCTGTCGGGAAGCGCCCCTTGTCATCTCTGATACTACCTGCATAACATTAGAGAGGTCAGAACCAATGGTTCACATTTATTTCCATGTACAGATTACATAATGGAAAAATACAACTGCACTTTCAGTAAATGATCTTCGAGTTTGACAAGGTAAAAAGACATACTGCAGACCCTTGAACATTCTCCTCTGACCCTGCATTCTGGAATTAATTTTTAACATGAAATTCCCCGTTTTTTTCTCCTGTCAAGTGGGAACAGTTTTCCCATAATCTTATTTCACTTAGTCTTCCCGCCATTCATCCCAATTCATCAAAATGTAAGACGTTGAAAATGTCTATAGGTAGGTACCTACTTACTTTCAGGATTTATCAGTCCAATTGGCGACCATTTTTCTTCCAAGATAGCAAAGAAATGAAAAATCAGACATTGGTAGGTAGGTCGGAATAAAATTCAAGAAATAGAAATGAACCCTCATTCGCGCAGGTTATCCTGTCTCCCTAAAATTCATAAGGAATAGATAAGATGAGACCGATGGTGTCTTATATTGGTGCTCCTGCTTACAAATTGGCTAAAAAACTCAATATTTCATTTAGAAACGAGACGGATGGTAGACCTACGGTTCTTTAGTCAGATCATTTAATAATGATTAATTTACTTAGCAATATTAGTTTATAACTGAGCGTATTAAATCAGCTTTCCTTGACACTACAGAGGCTTAGAGATTATGAGATGCTGTGATAAAATGAGAGCATTCCAAAAAGTGGCTAACGATTTTCCTGCTATGAAAACTAAGGGAGTTACACTTCCCTAGTAACGCATTGGTTGTAAGTAAAAATCAATAGAAAACCCCACCGTGACGAGACGCTCGTGACGTGACGAAAACAAATGGAAGCGTCCTGTTGATCATTATTAAATGATAAAATCAACTTTCGGCCTCAACATACTGTACTAAATTCTTATGATTTGTCTCCAAAATTAAGGACATTCAGATGCCTCCAAATGCTAAACTCTAATCTTTTGATGTGGTTAGACTGTTCACCAATATCGATGTAGCTAGCTGCAAAAATGTGGTATGCAGGCTGATTCACGGCTCTAAACTTGATATTTTCGAAAAAGATGAATTGTTTAATTTGAGTGTCTGTATGGATCAGAATTACTTTTTATTCGAGGGGCAATGTTATCTCCTCTGCTTGCAGATATTTACATGGATTATCTTGAGCAACAAATATTTACAACTTCTAACACAAATAATCTTCTCTATTGGTATAGATATGTCGATGATATCATCATTCTATGGAAAGGCACAGAAAGACAACTAAATTCTTTTCATGAAAAAATCAATAAATTAGATCTCTTTATCAAATTTACCCTCGAATTCGGCGGTAATAAACTCAACTTTTTAAATCTGTCCATCTCTATGGTAAACGAAAAGCATGATTTTTCAATTTATAGAAAAGATACCTTTAGCGATATACTATCCATAGTACTTCAAATCACCCTTTAGTCCATAAGCATGCAGCCTTCCATAGTATGATCAACCGAGCACTATCTATTCCAATGAGTGAGCGAAATTGATCGAAAGGAAAATCTTTTATCAAAAGCATAGCAGCTAGTTAACGGATATGGAGGGGATCTCGTTGATACCATATGGGATAAGGGTCTTAGGAAAAAGAGTAGCGGAAAAGTTTCCAGTCTGGCTCGGGAAGATGTAACTTTAGAAGAAAAACAGTGGATAAGTTTACCATATTTAGGGAAAATTTCTGATAAAATTGGCAAAATTCTATCATCGAGAGGTTACAAAGTAGGTTTTAAAACTAAAAATAGCCTTAAAGCATTATTAGGATCCGTTAAGGACAAAATCAATGTTCAGGATAAAAGTGGGGTTTATAAATTGGAATGTTCTTGTGGCTACGAATATTGCGGTCAGACTGGTAGGAAATTTAGGGAAAGAATGGACGAGCATCAGGAGGATTTCAGGGAAAATAAGGGTAAGTCTACATTTGGGAAACATCCTAAGGAATCCAATCATAGTTACAATTTTGGTTTGACTGATAGACAGTTTGTAGAATTTCTTCATTTTTGCCCGAAGGGAGGTAGGTATGTTGAATGTACTTGAAAAATTCGAAATGATCAAAAGTGACAGATCTGGTAAATGTTTAAATGAGGATATACCTCAATATATTTCACCACTGATAGGTCCATTTCTACAAAGCTTGGAAGCCCTTCACACTGTTGAAACCATATTTAGTCATTTTCCCCCTTTCGCTTCATCTGATTAGTTATAATCCCCCTTCACGTTGTATGTACTTAATTGGTTGTACCTCCTGCCCTTTTCCTTTCTCTCGACCAATGGGATTCAATCTCCCTTCACCTGTCACTATATAAGCTGTGTCCTTTCTAATGTGTCTTCAGTTATTGTTTGTTACTGATGATGGTTTAACCGTCGAAATCGATTTATCTGTGTAACTTTTTATTTTTCGTGTAAATGGACAACGTTTTTTCACTAACTTCCGTTTTGAAATGGGTTTCCACAACTTCGTCGCGAATGATTTAGTTTGTAAGAAACGTGGTTTTTCACAGATTTTTGACGATTTATCTAAAGTTTTTTACAAATTACACTGCTCAGCGATCTGAAAAAAAAGTCCAGTCATGCAGGATGACCCCATGAGCGAATTTTTGAAGAAATCTTCGATTATTTCGATTTTTGACTGATTTTTCAACTTTGAAATTTTTGAAAACTTGATACATATTCTTATAGGAAATTTTACGCTGATTCCGAATATACTACCTGTTAGTATGCTGAAAAAATTATTTCACACTCAACAAATCGCAAAAAACAGGCTATTTTGAAATTTTTGACTACATTTTTGAAAATTTCAACCCGAAGATGTAATCCGATCATGCTGGCCAACGAACTTGAACTTTCGTTTTGAACCCTTAACATTTTAAAATTTGTTTGAAGTTTCTAGCACAATTCTACGAACAGTTATCGTCTGGAATGACACATACATACACACATACATACATACGAGTACATACATGCATACATCAAAAAATGCGTTAAACTTCAGAATATGATTCAGAATAGCCTGAAACGGATTTCTGCATAAAATTTTTTCCAAAAATCACATTCTACAAATTTTGAGGCGAGAGCAATAGCTTAATTTTCTTCAAAATTCGCTAAAAGTGCTATTACTTGGACTATTTCTGCGTCGAATGAGACCACCAGCACTTAGTTCTGGAGATACGATAATTGATTTTTTGTGATTTTTCGTTGCAAAACGTGTTTCTTGTCAGTTTTTTGACTACTTATTTCTTCTTGGTATATTCCCAAAACACACTTTTTTCAAGATCAGATGAAATGGCCAGAGTTTAAATTAGTTGAGGTATGGTCGAGAAATTTGGGGTTTTAAGGAAAAAACGTGGTTTTCTGTAAAATCCTATAACAAATCGCCCCAAGAACGGGTTGGGATGAAAAAAAAATTGTGCAGTTTGCAACATTTATCCCTACATAGATGCAGTATTTAGTTTTCACTAGTTATGGATTATTGCCTTGTCCTTCGTAGGTGTTGAGGGTAGAGAATTTTTCATAGGCTTCTTAAATAATGTGGTTTATTGGTTAGCTGAGCGCTTTCGCCGTCTTGCGGCCTCATCAGAGATTATTATTGATTGGTTCATGTTTAAATATATGCTTTTTGGGCCCTCTTCAACATCTCAGTGGTAACCTGTTATATTTGGAGGAGTTTACGTCAATTATGTTAAAACGAAGTAGATGTGAAAATTTGTGTGGAGGAACACACATTGTCCACAGGTTGAACCTTTTATTTATGACCTTATAAGTATAGTTTGATTTCCTGGGTTCAATTTGTTATTAAATTCTGAATTTTTCTCAATTTAATAACAAATTGAACCCAGGGA
The DNA here is from genome assembly GCA_030762985.1 of Adelphocoris suturalis. Classification (NCBI taxonomy): domain Eukaryota; kingdom Metazoa; phylum Arthropoda; class Insecta; order Hemiptera; family Miridae; genus Adelphocoris; species Adelphocoris suturalis. The sequence continues at coordinate 102,480,021 of CM061041.1, read as the reverse complement.
ATCAAACTATACTTATAAGGTCATACATAAGGTTCAACCTGCGGACAATGTGTGTTCCTCCACACAAATTTTCACATCTACTTCGTTTTAACATAATTGACGTAAACAACACCTCCAAATATAACCACCACCACCACCACTGAAATGTTGAAGAGGGCCCAAAAAGCTTATATTTAAACATGACCCAATCAATAATTAGCTCTGATAAAGCCAAAACACAGCGAAAGCGCTCAGCTAACCGATAAACCACATTATTTGAGAAGCCTATGAAAAATTAATTCTCTACCCTGAAATACCTAAACCTATTTAGTTTTTAATTTATTCTATTTTTATTTATATAATTTTAAATTTTTGTAGGCCTTGTTCAGGTACAGTTTTTTCGTTGGACATTTATCATTTGATTTTCACAGGAAAAAATAAGGGAAAGGGAAATGAAGATGAAAAAGGAGCTGCAGGGCCTTCTGGTAAGTGATACATTCAATTATTTTTTTAAAATTTAATTTAATTTCTTTAAATGAATCGAAGTATTAAATGGGGACTTCGTCATGTCCTCTCAGGTAGGTTTGTCAGGAAAAATGCGTGTTTGAGTAAAATCGTCGTATCTTCGTAACTACTCCACTTTCCAACCTCCTGAAAATTGGTGGGGTTATTTTTAATCATCTTTGTTGATTTTTGTAAGTTTGGTCGGATTCTGATAAGTAAGTAAACATTTACATTGCCTTAAATATGCAACCGACAATACAGGATTTTGACACAAAAGACTCGTTTTTTTTTCAACTACTAGAAGTATCAACTCCATATTTCTTCACAACAATAATGAGATGTTTATTCGCCTTTAAGGCATTGGGTCTTGTCAAAATCAGAAAAAAAAATTTATTATTACCTATTGGGTTAAAAAAAAAGTTTTTTTTTCAACTTTCTAAAACAATGCTAATTAAAATGTTTAAAAAATCAATTGTCTTGAATACACGTACCAGCATTAGAATAGAGCACAATGAATTTTTTCCCAGCGAAGTTGGTCAAACAGTTTGGAAAAGAACAGGTAATTTGCAACACGTTTTACAGGATAGACGTTATTTAAAATAAGCTGATTACTCGTGCGTTGACTCGGCTGGGGTTCATAAATAATTTTTCGTAAAGTATGCAAACTTTGTACTGTCTACTTATACTGTAGCTAAACTTGATGTATGTTTCAATTTACGTTATAAAATGAATAATACAACTTTATTGAGTTCAATATTTATTAACTCAACAACCAACTAGGGTGAACAGTCAACTTCCTTGGGTGAAGAGGAGAGAATTCAGCTCACTCAGCTGATCTAATCACTCAGTTACACGATTTTAATATAGCCTATGTTACAATCCTAGACTCGAAACGACACAACCCACGAATAATTACTAATCTCTCGCGGAAAAAACAAATGCGAATTGTGTTGGGAAACACAAAATATTAAAGTTGAAAAGAGCAGCAAAACTGTCACAGCACGAGCTGAAGAACAAATAATAAGGGCTGTGGAAATAAGCCAACAGGCTTCCGTGCTGGGGGCTCAAAACCCCCGCCCTGAGAGTTTTTCTATCTACATCTGCAAGGGTTGCGGACAGCGCTGCCAGCATGGCCGGGCAAAATGTCAGTGGTACCACCTCCGTAAGGTGCCCGTCTGCGATTTATTGAGGTACCTTTGAAACCAGCTCTGTCCGGCGTGTGGCCATGGCCATTAGAATGGTTAATAAAACATCCTCTAGTGCCCCTAGATATAATTGTCCATTTGTCCATATTGAATGAGAGAAAGTAGAAGAAAAATTTACCACTGTAAGCAGTGCCGTCCTTAGGGTGGAGCGAGTGGAGCGGCCGCTCCAGGCCTCGCGCTGAGGAAGGCCTCGCGCTGCGAGGCCTTACTCTCGCTAAAACACAATAAGTAAAAGTTTTGGTTGAATTGAAATAGTGTGCAGAGTGAAGATATACATGCCTAAAATATAAAGTCTGATTATACGCGCAATATTTTCAATTATTGGATAGATAAAACAAAAACGAACAAGATATTAGTGAATTAAAGAAAGCAATGCAAAACATCGTTTGATAGCGGCACGGCGGCAAAATGACCGAACCCTAGCCTCGCGCTCGTCCGCGCCGGTGAGTCATACTCGCGCCGATAGACCGACGAGCCTGTCACAACATGATATGGAACGTCAATATTAAATAAGTATTCACAATAATGTATATGTTTATTATAATTTACTATTTGATTTAAGTAATAAAAAGCAAGAAAGAAGACATTTCGTTTTTTCTAATGAATTTATTGTTTGTTAGACAAAAATTACTATGTTTAACATTAACAAGCACTGTTTAAGCATTACTTAAAGAATAAACTTTGTTTTGATTTTTCTAGCTAATTTTTCTGAGATTCCTATTGTTTTTTTTTGACATTTTCATGTCTTTCATATGGCACATAACAAAAAAATCGTCACGAAAATTGCTCACGAAAATTGTCCCAAGTGGCCAATTATGTGTGTGTGTGCGCGCGCGCGTGTGTGTGTGCGCGCGCGCGTGTGTGTGTTATAGAACAGTGGTTCTCAACCATTTGTTCCCCCCGCCGTGCAATGCACGGTTGAGATCTGCTTAGTAATAAATACAATAAGAAAACACACATGAAAATGTCCCAATGTGTTTTATTTTTTTTTACCTGAAACCTGAAACGAAATTACTCGAAACATACCAACCATAAATGGGTGTTTTGTACCACCCCTCCCCCTTTTAGAGTGTAAGAGATAAACGTTTTGTTTATCAAAGAGATTACAATTACGACTTTGCAAGTATAGCTTGACAAATATTTTCCGGAACCTCCCCCCCCCCCCCCCCCCCCGGTATCCATGGTTAAAAAAGGCCTCGCAAAAATGTTTTGCTCCAGGCCTCGCATTTTCTAAGGACGGCACTGACTGTAAGCTGGGTTGCGTCGATGTTGGTTTGTTTAAAGTGAAGCCCTGTCTGTAGGGCAGACTGTGGATAAGGCGGCGTCAGAGCGAATGGAAATGCGCTGTGGGCGTTCTCGAATACACAATCAATATGTGGGTAATTGTCTAGATGAGTTTTATTCCTCACCCGTTCATGCTGAGAGAAGAAAAATGTTACTGTGTAGGTTAGAGTAGGAAACTGCGCCACAAAGTACTACGCGTATTTTTGTAACACAAAGGGTTGATGTGAAGACGACCGAGAGAAAAAAAAAACACTGTTTTATGTACTGTGGAGCGAGAATTTATTCCACTTCTGATATCATTGAATATTAATGATAATTCAAATAATATCAGGAAGTAGGTTCTTTGATAGAATAACACTGTTTAAAAGCAAATAGAAAGATATTTTATTAGGAGCTTCTAACTAGGGAGACTGTTTGAAATGAACTGAAGCTTGCTTGAACTCCTCGTGGTGCCTTTGGGATCAGGAGCTCAGGAATGTCGGACAGAGAGAAGGGGTCCCCCCCCGGGGAGCCCTTTCCGAATATACCAACTTAAGTCAGTTCCGAATAAAAGTACCACAAGCATACATCTTAGCTTTTAGTACGAAAATAATTAATAATGCGGGTTAGAATATTATGACATATTAATTGCTATGCAATTCTTAGGCCGACCCCCAATAATTTTTTAAATGTCCACTTTTTGTGTAACGTTTTTTGTCCCGAGATGGGAAGCGAGAGGTCGTGGGTTCGAATCCCGGCCAGGCCTGACAGTTTTTTTTTTCTCGTGAGACGAAGGTTGTGGGTTCGAATCCCGGCCAGGCCTGAAATTTTTTTTTTTTTTTTTCTCGTGAGACGAAGGTTGTGGGTTCGAATCCTGGCCAGGCCTGAATTTTTTTTTTTTTTCGTGAGACGAATTGCATAGCAAATTATCCTCGTTTTCTACACAGTAGAAAAGAGAAAAGATCCGGCGAGGCGCGAAGCGCCGAGTATAGATTAGGGGGGTCCAGGGGGGCGAAGCCCCCCTGGCGGGGTCAAGGGGCGGAGCCCCTTGTGAGGCCCGAAGGGCCGAGTATATATATATATATATATATATATATATATATATATATATATATATATATATATATATATATATATATACATATATATATTTACGATATTAAAATCTAGGATTGTGTTCTTTGATGTATCAGACGGATTTGTTGGGGTCCCCACCCCCTCACCCACATTTTAAATTTTGAAGCTCATTTTTTCTTTGAAAATTCTCTAAAAGTAGATAATGTAACAAAAGTTACAATTTTAAATCGTCTAGATTTTATGAATAGGTAGCTTTAATTTTCTGTTTCTCTTCATACACAGGCGCAGCACCAGCTCAGCCACCACAGCAGCCCAGACAGCAGCAGCAGCAGCAGAGACAACCTCAGCAGCAGCCAAAACAACCAGCTCAGCAGCCGCCAAAGCAACCTCAGCAGCAGCAGCAGGCGAAACAATCTCAACAGAGACCTCAAACCAGCCCACCCCAAGCTACAGCTAATGAAGTATGCAATCCTTACCTTGATACCACCCCCTTACATTTTAGCGGATTAGCTGTAGCGTTGATGTAAATGAAAGAGAAGGGCCCCATCACCAATCCACCACCAATAAATAGGTACATAAGTGCAACAGTTTCAACTAAACCTTAATAGTGGGGCAACAAGGCGTTCCTTTTTTCTGTGATCAAAGGTGGGTTGCTTCCATTCGACGCATCTAAAAGAATTGTGTCGATCATAATCAAGTATAATTTTGTGTGTACATTTTTGAAAGTTCTACTATATAGTTTATAGACTTGATTTAAGTAATATTCAGCGAAATTTAAAGATTTTAAATAGTTTTTTGCCATTTTTAATTAGCACTTTTTAAAATTTGTCTTTTTTCAAAGTTGATTACAAAACTTTTCTCAAAAATGAGCACGTTTTATAAAAATAGACATAAAATTGAACAATGCAAGGACACATTGAATGATTGAAAGTTGAGTGAAACCTCTCACGGGTCTGTTTTTTCGTTGTTAATAAATTTTTTTAATTCCCAATTTACATATGACATCATCACTAAATAGTGTTTTTCCATTTTCCTTGCAGGTAGAGATTTTAGTTCCTGGCAACAAAGTTGGGCTCGTCATTGGCAAAGGGGGTGAGACCATCAAGAAGTTACAAAATGACACAGGCACAAAGATGTGGATTGTTCAGGAGTCAAGATCTGCTGACTCCAAAAACAAGCCTCTTAGAATTGCCGGTGACCCCACAAAAGTGGCAGAAGCAAGACGTCAGATCCTTGAAATAATTGGTGAAGATCAGGTAAGAAGTGTGCGACTAGCAAGGGAAATTAACCGGAAATACAAAACTAAGCTCACCTGTAAGGTATATTTCTCGTGGTCCACTAAACTTACCATTCTGAGATTACTGGTTAGCAATGAATTGAGAATCAGTGTGCAGAATGTTTGTAATTTTTATTTTTTTATTACTTTTCCATGTATTCCTCATTACATTGTTCCTCATTATTTTACATTGTTCCTTATTACTTTTTATTGTATTATAACAAGTGATTAAATTAATTAGGGTTCGTTAACCTTCCTTTTGAATACGATGTGATAAAAAGCAATGAGCTTATTTTCGTAGTTCCTAATAATCTAACTCCAATAATGGATCGAGTTTGGATTAGACGATTCAACATTGAGCTTAAAATACTAGACAATGGTAATGTTTTGCAACTGTCTGCAAATGTTTCTTTTGGACGTTCTTTGACTTGGACGAATCCAAAAAGTGAAAAATGCCGATATTTACAATTTCTTTTAAACAGCTTAAGGACGGTTTTAAGAGATGAAAAAAATTAGCAGCATCCATTCATATATGTCTTTAATCATTTAAAATAGTATAACTAATGGAAAATTAACTGTGGGACTTTAAAAAATAGTAATGCTGAGGGGAGATATACGTCCCCTTGGTCGAATATGGGTTAATTGAATACCTTAATGGCGGAAATTGGATTATTTTTTCTTTTTCGTTGAACGAGCATATAGTTAGAGGAAATATTTTGTTCATCGTTTAACCTTGCCTTTTGTAGGGTGTGAACTTATTAATACTGTCCTTAAATAAACGCTGTTTTTATTCATTCTTCACAACAGGGTGGTTCTGAATCACAGCGACCTCAGCAGGGTCCTCCTGGATTCCAACAGCGACCCCAGCAGGGTCCTTCAGGATTCCAACAGCAACCCCAGCAGGGTCCTCCTGGATTCCAACAGCGACCCCAGCAGGGTCCTCCTGGATTCCAACAGCGACCCCAGCAGGGTCCTCCTGGATCTCAAAGACAACCTGTAGGATCGTCACCGTCTGAATCCACTCAACAGGCACCAAAGCAACGGGGAACACCTCCTACAGACAAATCAGGTTTGTAATAACTGCCTTGCACTAGCAATACTTCAAAGACTTGCTTTGTTTTGCTTCCTCACTACCGAAAGTAGGAAAGGTTTGTGTTTGTGCAAAAAGTCCAAAAAATGTTTGTCTTCCAAAATCAAAATTTCTATTTGCTTTTCTCGTTCCAGAGCTTGCATTTCTGTCTGCAGTGAATCCTTGTCACGCCCGAAAAATTAACAAGTTTTAGTCTTATTTTAATTTTCAGGGATAGTGCGGGTTAGCTCCTAGATGGTATCCTATTACTTTCATTGCCGTCGGATCCATAGAGCCCTGTGCGCAAACGCTAACATGAATTTTTCATGATCTATCCGATTTCATTTTAACTCTGGGTGGAGGGGGGGTGACAACGAGAGGTAATGGATATTGAGTAATTACTCCTTCAAAGGGGAGGTGATTAACCTGCTACATCCAGAGGATATCCTGAAGGTTGTATAAACCTCAAGGATATCCCCAGTTTCAGCATTCTCAAGAATAGAGAAGGAGGAATTACTCATATCCGTCACACTCCCGGGGCTTAAAAAAAAAGGGGGGGCTCCACCAAATAGACAGGGCAGGGGTATGTGTTTAAATTTTTATGGATGAAAGTTTAGGGTATATTGCCCATTATGCCTATGGAAAGGGGGGGGTAGGGGCGCCAGGACATTCAATAATGGACGGGGGTTTGGTTCAAAACCACGCTTTGCTACCATTCAACAACAAGAGGTGATGGATATTGAGTAATTACTCCTTCAAAGGGGAGGGGCGATTAACCTGCTACACCCATATGATATCCTGAAAGTTGTATAAACCTCAGGGATATCCCCAGCTGCAGCATTTTCATGAATCGAGAAGGAGGAACTACTCATATCCATCATAGGAAGTAGTGGGTTAAAGGTATGTTCCAGGAAATTTTCCTATGAATTATATCGCGATCGGTGCCGTAATAACTATCACGCATGCGCAAAACTAATATTGATTGACACTTCAGGAATAATGGACAGATTTTGATGAAATTTTCGAGGATTTTGTGATTTAATCTCTAGACAATCTACCAATTCCATAGCTTTATGTTATACTTTCAATGGCAAATGCCATTGGATTGATGTTACAGTATGTGCATGTGCAAAACACATACATATATATTACTTTTCTGTTTGGCATTTCATTTCTACTCGTACTTTGCTCTTCAACTAATTCTATGCGTCCATGTTACAATATGTGAGGAAGCTATACTACCCACCCAACTTAGCAGACTTTTTATTTACATAAAGTTATTTTTTCCGTATTTACCTCTGGCCTTTCACCACAGACCATGCCCTATGTATATATTATATTATATATTATATATATAATATATTATATATAATATATTATATATATAATATATTATATATATAATTAATAAACGATATTCTTCCACTATGTTTTTGTAGTCTGGCAAGCAAATTATAGTAATAATGAAAAATAAATAAAACTAGCTAAAAAATGACAAAACGTACAGAGCAGTTATTCTGCTTGAAACTTTTCCAACAGACCCCTTCGACGAGATTGTTCATGTTTTGACTGCTTCTCAGTCTAGTGGGGTTAGTATGAGATGGGAAGGGGAAAACAAGAAAGAGAATTGATAAACTATCAGAAGAAAAATCAACATTCCCAAACAAAGGATGAGTTCGCTCGTTCGTTGGCCAGCATTTTGAGTACATTAAATTGGTCATTTTTCAAAAATGTGCTAAAAACTGCAAAAAATCGTTAAATTTAGATATTTAGCCGAATTATAACCTTAAGAAGTTTATTTAACGATGAACTGGAACATTAAACAATTTTTGCTATAAAATGTACTTAAATTTAATTAATATTTGCTAAAAAAAAACTAAAAATCCGAAATCTTATTTGAATAGACAAATATTTTTTTAGAACGAGTTTGTGCCATAAAATTGGTAGATAGCAAATCTGTTTTACTTAAAGTCCTGAATTTTCCTAACAGTTCAACACAGAGTACGGTAATTTACGAAAATTCGCTCATACAATCATGCTACAAGACTGGATCTTTTTTTATATTTCCATAAATAGTTTTGATACTTAAATTAATAATAAATTTAAATAAATTAATATAAAAAAGTTTATAAATCCATATATTCATTAAACCTAGAGATATCTCTTCGAGTTGAGCCTCTGTTATTGCGATCAGAAATACTTGTCATACTCTCTTTCTTTGCTTCCGAGTCTACCTAAAGGTAGCAGAAGCATTGTTTTCACTTTTGGGAGAAAACAAATGGTTGGTCTCCAAAATCAAAATTTCCACTTGCAGTTTACGTTTTGGACCATTCTGAACAACTTTGGCCAAATCAATACTTCATTCTGCCCATGCGCAAACGTAAATTCCATTATGTTCCATCTTTTCACCCTCTAGTCGTTCGAGTTTGCCTAAATTTGGATGATAGTTGGAAGAAGCTATGTATGTGCAACGTGGCTGACGTTTTTGGTTTCAGATGCTGGGCTAAAACAGAGCATGGAGAAGCTTTCTATCAGGGAATCCCCTCCATCTGAGCCTTCACAACCATCATCACAAAGATCATCTCCTGAAAAACCAGGTCAATGTTTTCATATTCCGTTTTCAAGGTTTTCCGTGTAGAAACGCCAATCCATTGTAATCCCATTAGGCTTTGTTCCACCAAAAGAAAGTTTCGTAACACAAATACAGCATCTCCTCGATAACAACCCTCAAACAGTGTTTTGATCTGTCTCATTGAAATAATGCGAATTCTATGACAGTCTCAATGGATTCAGATTCAACACACCAAGCTCAGAATTTTGATCATAAGATCCTAAAATTTTTTGGGAAAACCTTGGAAAATTCACCTTAGAAGGATCGAATTTTGCCATTCTCCCTACAAGAGGAGGGCAAAATCGATGACAGTCTCAGCCAGTTTAGATTTTAATCGATGAGGTGAGAATTTGTATACCAAAAAATCTTGGAAAATCTCGGGAAACCCTAGGGAAAATCGCCCTGGAAAATTTCGCATTTTGCCAGTCACTCCGAAATAATGCGAAATCAATGACAGTCTCAGTGGATTCAGATTCTACTCACCGAGCTGAGAATTTCGATATCAAAATCTCTTGAGAAAACGAACGGAAATTCAGACTGGAACGTGGAACTGAAACGTTTCCCCAGAGCACTTCGCACTCAACCATTATCATTTTAAGGGTCACTTCCACCGCTGGGAGTTTTCCTTGGATTAACCCATGGCCGTGAAATTTATCGTCAAAAACGGTGAAATAGCAGTTCCACTAACTCCATGGCTAAAAACGGATAAAATTGGCAAAAAAAAATATATATATATTTTTTTTACCAGAATTTTAAAATGGATGAACAAGTTTACGTTGAAATTGTACGTAAATTTCATTAATATTTGCCGAAAATGCTAAAAATCCAAAATCTTATTTGAATTGCAGAATATAATTTAGAACGAGTTTTTTTCTTTTTTTTTTTTCGTTCATAAAATTGGTAGTTAACAATTTCTTTTAACTCAAAGTCCTCTGAAACAATTCAGCATAATGTGGTACTTACCTACCATAATTTACGGAAATTCGCTCACACGATCATGCTGCATGACTGTAACTTTTCTTTTGTGATGCTTTGATTTGAAGAAAGGAGTGCTTGATTCCAAGTCGAGAAGCTATTGCTATAGGTGGATAATTTTCGCTTTTACACAAATTCCATAAAATAGGCGTTTGGTGTGTGTGTGTGTGTGTGTGCGGAGTTACTCGAGTTAGGCATCTCGGCAGGAGTGCTCCGTGGTATTACCACTCGCGTCCTCAGGGACTCTTATCCCAACTAGTGGTCATTTAATAGGGGCACTTCCTTTCATCCCTCTCTTCTTCCTCCTCCTCCTGCGACTTCCTTCATCCCTAGAGCCGGCGTCGGGTAAACCTGGGCGCCCTCCCCACTTTATTTTATTTATTCATTTATTATTTATTTTTTAAAATTTAATGGTGTGCCCCCTCCGCCTTTGAGGGGAGATTCGTTTAAAAAAGAAGCGTGTGTGTGTAAAAGCTTTTATTCTATATCAGGTACTTCAAACACAAATTCTTACTTTCAGGTAAATATCTGGAGCTTGGATTGCCTCAAGGAACCAAAGGCCGTGATTACCCTGCTCTTAATTCTGTGCTTCCCAAAAGAGCCGACAGGCCTCCTTCAAAGAAAACTGGCAGGGCACTCTCTGTTGATACCAATCATTTGCTACTCAAATTCAATAATCCTAAACAAACCATTTATCACTACGATGTGAAAATAGAACCAGAAAGGCCATTCAAGTTTTACAGGTGGGTTCTCCATTTGTTGAACTTCCATTCCATTCCTACTTAGTTTACTTACTGATTCATTGTAGCGATTTCAAAGTTTTTAGCGAATTTTCGTGTGTGTGTGTGTGTGTGTGCGCGTGCGCGCGCGCGTGTGTGTGGTGTGTTGGGTTGAAGTATGAATTCCATCTTAGTAATTTAATTGTTCCGTACTTGATGTGAACAGGCGTGTGTATCTTACATATGCCAGAATAGAATTTAGAATAATTTTCTTATTTAACTTGTTCATTTTCACAATGGTGTTGTATCTCATTGATGAGTTACATTTCCTAACTCACCTTTGTTATTCAAAATGCAGGCCAGCTCTACAAAAGATTCGAGAAAATCTATACCCCAGAAACTATCCGTCCTTCGATGGGAAGAAAAACTTATATTCAGTCCACAAACTTCCATTCAGGGGTGATGTACGTATTTATACCTTTCCCTCTAGCTAAAATTTTAATCTAATATCTTTATCATTTGATAATTCATTTAAATATGAAATCATGTTTTATAGTTATAAATTAATGTAACCTGAGCACTCTAGTATGAACACAAAGTAGCAGGTATGGCAAGGAGAGTTGATTCATGAATTACTCTGTTGCATTGTAGTTATGCGTAGGTCCAGATTGAGAATTAATTAGTACCAATCAAATTCACCCTTTAGGGTTGATCGAATGTGATGCCGAGCTTCTAGCACCAACTATAGACCCCAAATGTGATTTATAACCAAAGTTTGATAAACTTTGGTCCTGTAGTTCCAGAAAAAAGCTGTGCGCGGCGGACGGACGGATTAAAAAAAAAAAAAAAATTTTTTTTATTCTTTTATTTTTTTTCGTTTGATTTGTTATTCTACGCATATTTAAATGTCAAGGTTAAGAATTGTTTTTTCTTGGTCGATTACAAAGGTTCATTATTGAGAATAATAAACCAAAAGCGTTAAAATCCAGGGGAAATACAGAATGCCTCAAAACGGATTTCTATTTGGAAAAATTTAATTTTAAAATATTTGGAGCAACTAAAATAGCTCCGTTTTCTACTAAAATTCGGTAATTGAGTTGCCATGCCAAAATGAATTTTATATAGTCGAACCACCTCATGTGTAAGAAAGAGGAGTGGCTTGGTGATTATTTTTTGTCATAAATGTCCCAACAGAGGACCAAGTTTCCCATTTATGGGATCCATTAGATACAGCACTGGATGTTCTATGACTTTCATTAAATAAGGTTTTTTTATTTGGAGTAACCGTTTTTTGACTGGTTATAAAGTACTTGACTCAAATCCCAAATTTGAGTAGAATCATTCTTTGCAGAATTTAACTCTCTTGATTTTTTGTAATATACGTTTTCTCGCTAACTAGCCTAGTTTTGGTGTCTGTGGCTGTGTGTGACTCGAAAAGTGCGAAATTTTCGTAATTTTTACGATACAGCTCAGCTCAATTTCAGCATGGTGGGAAAATCAGGTGAGATATCAGCTTCACAGCTCCCTGTTCGGGAAAGTTTCAAATCTCAGCACCAGGGTCATTCAGGAAAGAGCTTCGCCTCATAGCCCTCAATCAGTTGATTATAGTGGATCCTCATGTTGTAATTCCATAATACCTGCCCCCGACAGGCTCATGGAAATTTTGGCTTCATTTTTCGTCTAAGAAAATATTTACGTACCCTAATTATGTATCAGAAAACATTGCATTTTTTCCCTATCGCCAAATTTTAGTGCATTTTCGTAGAAAATGAAGGTATTGCAAGGGCTCGGTAAATTTAAAAATCAAGATTTTTGAAAAATTCCTTCATTGAAATCCGTTTTGAGACATTCTGAAACTATTCCTGAAGTTAGCGCTTTTTAATATGTATATATATATATATATATATATATATATATATATATATATATATATATATATATATATATATATATATATATAGTTTTGATGTTTTGATGAAGGATGAAAACACTCGCGTGTAATATTATTTTGAGGTATTACAGATGGTTGGAAAATATAGGAAACACATAAATATAACTTACAAAATTGAGAGAATATATTTGTGTTTCCTATATTTTCCAACCATCTGTAATACCTCAAAATAATATATAATGTGTTATATTATATAATTATATATTGTGTAATGTTTTCAAAAAATGTGCTGAAAAAAATCACTAAAAATGGCTAAAACCGGCTAAAAATTAAATTCATAATTGTTTGCAGAATATTTCTCAAATAAAGTTTATCAAATATAAAGTAGAACATTAACAAAATTTGTGCCCAAAATTATGTTGAAAAATGTACTTAAATTTCATTAAAATTTGCTATACAATCGATAAAAACTCTTTAAAAAATGAAAAATCTAAAAGCTCTTTTTGAATAGCAGATTACATACTTTTTAGAATACGTTTTTTGCCATACAAATAATGGCTAAGAATTTCTTCGCACTCGAAAAGCTCAAATTCCAAAACAATTTAACATAATATTGTACGATAATTTACGAAAATTCGCTCATACGATCATGCTGCATGACTGGAACTTTTTACTGTCCCCCACCTATAAAACATATAAATATCAAAAGAATATCCCCCCGGAATATTATATTCTTTCAACTAATTCGCAATCATGACTTTTTTTCCAGTCCGTCACTGAAACAGTGGAAGTGTTTGACCCCGAACGAGATCGATTGAAAGAGATAACAGTGACTATAACTCTGGCATCACAAGTAACGCTTGAATCCATTCAGGAATATATGAGAGGAGGAATGTCAACTAGACCTCCTCAAGATGCCATACAAGCTCTCGACATTTGCCTGAGGCAGCCTGCAGCCCACAGGTTTGACACATCGAAATACTATTATACAGCGGTCTGAACGTCTGCAAATTGACCCCCAGTAACTGTGAAAGTTGACAAAGCTGCCCCCATCTGCGCGTTTCGGAAATAGCTAGTGGCCCTCGTAGGGCATGAAGAAGTTATATCTTAACAAACTTGATGCCAAACAATTCCTACCCTGACATTCTTTCACTTGACGTTAGACGTAAATGAATTAATCGATTCATTTTCCAGGTTGACTCCTTGTAGAGCTCCAGTCCTATCTTTCATTGATGTATTAAACCACAAGAAATCAATAGCATTTAGTTGAAGGAAAAAATAGGAAAGAAATCCCGCAATTCTTTCACCGTATTATTCGTTCAACTTATGATGTTTTTTGCTTTATGAATGAATGTCGAATAAGATTAAAGAATGTCAGCCGAAGTTATTTTCAACACTTTTGGTTAGTAGTCCTTTGGATAGAACCATATCGATATTTGGCCATCTAGCTATTATGTGAAGAGTGTAAGAAATGTTGTAAATCCTAAACCTGCTCTGACAGTATCTACAAGAAGCCCATCTTATATTTTGTACCTGTCAATTGTCGAAAACTAGTTACGTCGCCTATTCACTCTCGCTCTGCCTTGAAAAAGAGAAAAAAATATTTAAATAAATAAATATATATATATAAATGGTGTGAACTTTAGACGAAGCGAATGCGAGGCTGTTACATTAGCATTTAGGTGTAAGCTGTAACAATTGCCACTATTAAGTTATTATCCCCCTTCCCTCCTATGAGCTATTTTTTTATCCTTCAAACTTATTAAAATTACATTTCAACAGAGATCCCGAATTTCTCATTTCCGCATGCCATTCATGCATATTTTTTTTGAATTTTTAAAATTTTGCGCGTTGTTTCCATTATAGTGGGTTTCAGTAACTATATAGCCCCCACATAGTAACTTTAGCCCCCTTTCTGGTGGAATGGCCCATATATAAAAACTACACTTTGATTTCTGGATTTTTAACGGGGGTGAGTTGTGCAGGGGTCAGCTGTACGGGTGTCACTTGAATTTTCCACAATGCGTCACTTCTCCAATGCCCAAGTGAAACGAAGGTTTGTTTCGGAGCAGGAAGTAGAAACCTGCGGAATACCTGCGTGAAAACGAGAAAGTTGAAAAAATCTATGATTTTAGAACACCAAATATGCATTTATTCTATTATATCCATCCCTAATTATTTTATCCTTAGTTATTTTATGGTAAGTACTTTTGTTCGCTGCCACACTTCGCTGTGGCATGTTGTGGTTGCATCGCTAGTCCAATTATTTACAGAGCTCAGTCAGTTGATTACAGTGCTTTGCCATTTACAATTTATTATTCCCACAGAGGGACCTCGTTCAAAAGTTCATCATCTTGAGTTGAATTGGAACAAAATTTAACTACAGTTCCACTGCTGTTTATAGTGGTCACCGTTTACAGTGGTAATCAGTGAATTGTCCCGTAACGTGTATAACCCACCACCATACCTCGATGATAGGATGTTTCTGATGCTCGTGATGGAGCAACCCTTTCCCTCATTATAACATCAATGCTACAATAGTGAAAACAAAAATTTCCGCATCGTAGGTAAATTTGCTTTAGAGCTCACTCAACTTTTGAAGGGGTCATCCATACGATGTCATTGTACCCAGCAGTTCCGCAATGGCTCCATTTCCCAATTCAGCATCGTAAAAGTTCAATAGGAATGAAATTATCCTTAGAGCTTACCCAGCTGATGAGGGTGGAAGATTTTACCCGAGCCTAGAACCATCTAAGGAACTCGCCGAGCATCCTCAAGAAACCGCATTACTATCCAAGTCGTTTGGCCAGCAACGTGGGAGAAACAAAACAATATTCTCATTTTTATAATAGATATAATCGTAGTTGTGACTGTAGTTGTTAATTTTTACTTTGTTGGTAGCTTCACAGCTTGTATAGACAACTTGTAATTGATTGTTTTCCTTTCCCAGGTTTCTGCAGGTCGGTAGATCATACTTTTCTCAACCCAGTGGCAGAATCGTCACATTGGGCGATGGTATTAACCTATGGTACGGTTTTTTCCAAAGTGCCATCATAGGGTGGCGCCCATTTTTGAACATTGATGGTGAGTACGGATCGGTATGTTGGATAGGTACGAGTTGATAGGTGGTGGGGCAAAAGAACGATACGTTCATATGTTTGTTCCGACTCCCTTTCTATGGCGACATTCATATCACTAGATTGAAAGTCGCATATAAGTCATTCACAAATTTTAAGTTTATTTGTTATGCTCAATTGCATGTGTTTTTGGGGGTAAAAGTATTTAATTAAAGTGTACAACTAGGTTATAACAGAGTTGGAGTGATTTACAAGTGTTACTATTCGATTCAGAGAGAGAAAAAAAGATAGAAACAGACCCCAAACATGCAGGTTCATAGAGACTGTTAAAAAAAAAAAAAAAAAATTCGTAACCAGATTACAACGCATTATATTATAATTATAACAACCCTCTAACTCTAGGAACGTAGGTATTAGCTAGCCAAAAATCATATGACCGCTAGTTTGGGGTCGCATTTTCACAACACAAAACGCTTTTGGGCTGTTAGGTCATGGCCAAAACATGTTCCATGTGTTTCAATCGTGTTTCAACGTTCAATCAATTATTCAACCAAAAATCAGCATAATTGTGTACATACATTTTTGAATGTTCTATTCTACATTTAATAAACTTTATTTGAGCAATATTCTACCAAAAAGTAAAAATTTAACGACTTTTAGCCTTTTTTAGTGTATTTTTAGTAAATTTTTTGAAATTTGATCAATTTAATGTGCTCAAAAAGTTCTGGCCAACGAACTCATCCTTTTGTTCGGAAAGCTTGATTTTTTGGCCCAGGAACGGAATTTTTATCTCAATCCTAGGGAGAGTCGTCGTCTGGAATGACACAAATATATAAATAAACACACACTCACACACACAGTGGATAATTCCGAAACAAATATTGTTTTTCACAATTTCATGGACAATAAAAGTGGGGTTCTGCCCAGCAGCATCAATGATCAATCATCCAGATTGACCAAATTGCATGTTGCTCGTAAAAAATTATTTAGCACAGAGAACATGAATGAGCGTAGAAGCATGCAGATAGCTGGCTCAGCATGCTCAGCCGGGCGCAGCAGCTATAAGGCTAGAGTCTCGTGACTCGACTTGATTGTTCGAGAACGTCACGTGAAAATGTAAGAGTCGTTCGTTTTCAATGTAAACATGGAAACGAGATTTAGTTGGTGACACTATAAACGAGTGGTAATAGTGTCATCACAGTTATTATAACTATTCAATAGTTATAGCAAATTCAAGTAATATTCATATAGTTATAAAAAATAAATTATTGAAGTTATTATAATAGTTATTAATTTTACATTATACAATACGATAATTTACGAAAATTCGCTCTTACGATCATGCTACATGACTAGAACTTTTTGCTTTTCAGTTGCACATAAAGGATTCCCAGCAGCCGTTAACTGCGTTAGAGCCCTGGAAGATTTTGCTGAAAGAGAAATCGGGAGAAATGACACTGTGGATGACTGGGTAATCCAAAAAATGAGGGGATTGATTAAGGGGCTTAAAGTGGTTTACGAAATGCCAGGCGGTAATCAGAGGAGAACCCACAAAGTTCTTGATCTTGGAAGATCCGCCAGAGGCACAAGGTGAGGAACATGGATATTTTGATTTTGCTCTTTTGTAGCGACTTTTCATTAAAAAAAAAGAATAATAAAGCTATTGCAATGTCTCTATAAATGTGGGAAAAAAAAAAAAAAAAAAATGCATTGAAATCCGGTTTGAGTCATTCTTTAACAATTTCTAGAGTTTGCACTAACACACACGTGCGCACGTGATGTGTGTGTGTCCAGCCCGATGGAGTCTGCTATAACCCTGGATGTCCAGGTTGTTATTGGCAGCGTGGATATGAGCAGACCTGGTGGGCTGTGACAGAAGTGACCTGCAGCACGCAATTTCTGAGCTAGAGTGGTGGCCGATAGCACCAAGGTTATGGTGTGGGGTGTAGTGTGGGAAAAATGCCACGGAGGTACTCAAGTTTGGCATTTTGGCGCGAGTGCTCCTTGGTATCACTATCTGCATCCTGAGGGGTTCTTACTTGAACTAGTGGTGATTTTATAGGGGCACTTCCTTTCATCCCCCTCTTCCTCTTCGTCCTTCTGCAACTTCCCTCATCCTTGATTGGAGTGGAGTAAACCTGGGCGTCCTCCCCTCTTTTCTTTCTTTTCTTTGTTTGCCTTAATGGGTTGCCTCTCCGCCTTTGAGGGGAGTTTTCTAAAAAAATAGTGCGTGTGTATGTATGTAGTGTATGTGTGTCCGTATGCATGTATGTTCATGTTTTGCCCCCTCTCCAGGAGTTAGTGGAATTTCGGAAGCCACTCTTGAGTGCTCCTAGCCACAATCCTGGTGAGCCAGTGATACCTCTAGCTTCCACCAGGGATTCCTGATGAAGCTTTATATGCACGTCGGTGCTTCATGATGTGACACATGAGTGCTTTGTCAAAAACTCCATGTCTGCTGTACCTGATGGCGTTTCTGTCTGACGCTGGAATAAAGCCCAAAAACTGTCAAGCTGCTCATCCTCAACCTGTTACTTCCATTGGGAAGACCCCCTAAAGCGTTCACTCATACCCAGAAAGTCCATCTTCATCCCAAAGAAAGGAGGTAGTGGGCCTGGAGGATACCATCCAATTTCTATATCATCTGTAGTTTTCCGTCACTTTCAAAAGATTGTGGCATTTCATTTCCAAGTGGCTGGTGATATATATACACTGTATACTGGGTGTAACAAACATAATGATCAAAAATCCAGGAATCGATTCTACAACAGATTTGCAACAAAAAGTGGCCACATGGACATTTCTTCTTAGCGGCTTCGTTTCCGAGTAATTTCACTTTTGAGGTTTTTTTCGTGTTTTCAACCTTACATCACTAAAATGACTATAACTCTCTCTAATAACTGTTGAAATTAAAAATGAGTTGAAATTAAAAGTGTTAGAAGTCCGAATTGTCACAGAAATGTCCTTACTAGTGTATAATATTCAAATGTTTGATTTTCTTAAATTATGGAGCCATTGCGATGCATGCAGCATTTACTAATTCATTTCAATTGTTCGCAGAGGTTTCTGAACTCATAGAAACATAATTCAACACAACACAATTTTACTCATTCCATTTGCAGATGATCTAGTTAGCTATTATGATCATATTTTAAACCCTGTACAATTTTATTGATCCTTTTAAAATTGTACCTAATTAAACTTTTAGGAAGTCTTGTCTCGCCATTCAGAAAATATGCTTAAAGTCTACTATATACTTGCCAGAGTTCATTGTTACGAGTTCAAAAATATCTGCAAATAGTTGAAGTAAATTTGTAAATGCTGTAATAATTTCAAGGTACTCTGTCAAAAAACCCAGTCTATTAAATACTCGATCTGTGTGAGGTGAAATGAACCCTCGTTTTAATTTGAATGAGTAACTCACACAATTGTTTCCAATCCCTAGCTAGAGGAGCTGAATTAGCTGAACAGATGTATACAATATACAACATTAGGATTTTTATGAGAATAGTAATCATCGATATTTATGTTCTCTGTCGTTCTAGTTTTGTACTCTTCATTGTGTTGTGGTCAATGAGCAGATGCCGCATCTGCTCCAAGTAGGCGATTACAGATATATGCAGCATCTCAAGTGTTCGTCTCCATTTTTTCAGGTTCACTGTAAACGACAATGGCGAGATGACTGTTGAACAGTACTTTAAAGAAACGTATAACTACATTATAAAGTACCCCAATATTCCATGTCTAACGTGTGGTACCAGGGATAGACAACTCTCCCTACCTGCAGAGGTAATTTATCATTTTCATTATTATAATTATTTTCATTAATGAACCTTTGTACCTAATAGAACAAGAAGATAAGATACACTTTTTAACCCCATGAAATTTGTTGCTCAACTTTTCAAGATGCGTATGAACAAAAGTTAAGAAAGTCCTCCGTCCCAGGTACGTTATCAGAAGCTTTTCTCCGAAACAACTGGACCAAAGTTTATGAAATTATGCTTTAAAAAAAAAAAAAAAAAAAAAAAAAAAAAAAAAAAAAAAAAAAAAAAAAAAAAAAACCGACTAGGGATATGCCTGGAATTTCGTCTACGCCTGGAATCTTCAATAAACCCTAATGGGAAAAATTTAATGGTTGAACGTTGAAAATCAATATCTCAAAAACATTTTAATTAAAAACGTAGTTTTTTTTATTTAGATAGAATTCAGTTCAAAGTATTTATTGAGACCATGCAGAGCACTGTGCATTCAAGGACCAAAAAGCTGGTTTATCAATCGTATTTGCTAGGTCTCTGAATCATCTCTTAAAATAAGCGAATAGTGTGGGAGCCTGGTAGTTTGAGCTGGAAAGTACTTTGAAGTTGATGAAGTTTCTACAGGCCACTTGAGGGTTTCCTGGGGTAACAATGCTGAGTTTCGACCACGTGGCCATTGTGCTAACTTGGAGAGGGGGGAAATTCCACAATTTTTCGAATTTTTTTCCGGTTTTTAGCCAATAACTTTGAAACAATGCGTGTAACGAAAAAACTGTCTAAATACAAGTTGAAGAGCATTAAATTTCCTATAAAAGCATTGGTCATGCGAGTTTTTGTTGACAATAGGTACTGAAATACAGCATTTTGAAAAAATGGCACATTAAAAAAAAATGTGGATTTTAGCGGAAAAGAGCATGTTTTTGCACTAATAATATAGATTATTCATCATAAATTGATTATTCAACACGTCTATGTGTATCATACATATACTGTTTAATCACCCCACCCCCTCCATCCAGGAATAAATTTCAGAAATAACTTTTAAAAAAGTTTTCTTATTTGAAACTTTCAACACGGTGCTATCATCAATGTTACTTCACTGTGCTAGATGGTGATGGAGATGTAGATGTATAGGAAAACTCTCAGGGTAGGGTTATTTTGGGCCCCAAGCACGGAAGCCTGGTGGCTTAATGTATTTTTCTGAGAGTTTTCCGTTTAATCAAAGAGATTCAGCCCTCTGGTGAGGGATGTGAGTCCCTTGATTAATTGTTCGCTTCGAATAGACTCATTGGGGTTTGCACCCCAAAGAGTTCAAATCTGCGATAGGTTATTGCAGGTCACTGGAAGATTATGTGGGATGCTGTTTCGTCTGTCTCCTCACATAGCCTGCACAGGGTTGAACTTCGTGCGACCCCTATGCGGTGAAGGTGGAAACGTAGGGGTGCAAAGCCGGTTATAAAACCGACTATTGTTTTTAATTCCCTACGGTTTTTCCTGAGTAGTTCTTCTGTAAGTTTGCTGTTGGGTTCAGCCACCATGAGTTTGCTGAGGACATGTCCCTCAATATTGGACCATCTTCTTGTGGTTTGTTGGTCAACCCAAATGTTGATGATCCTTCTGAAGGTAGTTTTTGGTAGGCCTACTGCTGGCTCAGGCCCTACAAAAGGGGTTTGGGATCCCCTTCTTGCAAGCTCATCCGCCTTTTTGTTACCAGTAATACCTCTATTCCCCGGCACCCACTCCAGTCAAACCCGGTTGTGTTTTGATAGGGTGTTGAGGGTCCACACACCAGACCACTCGTGAAGAGATGGTTGGGGCCATTAATGCTTTTATTGAGGCTTGGCTGTCAGAGGATACGGACGTGGGCACCACGGTACCCTCTCCTAATGCTCTCCACAGCCACAACCTCGATTGCCACTATTTCTGCCTGGAATACTGAGGTGTGTTCCCCAAGTAGGAATGAGACAGACAGATTTGGTAGGTAATTTTGATAAACCGGCCCTAAGTTATGGCAGATTTATTATAATTCCACGTTTTTCATTCTGGCGTTTTTCATTCACATTTTTCATTGTGTGAGCTAGCTGTTAGATTAATCTGAGAGGTTGTAAGACTGGGGTTGTGATGTCTCCTGCGAGTAATTTTACTACTAATACCGGTTTGTCTCGAATTTTCAGCTTTGTACTATCCTTGAAGGACAAGTCGTTATGAGAAAGCTCAATGAAGTCCAAACCAGGAATATGGTAAGAGCTGCTGCGACCCCAGCTTTTGACAGGAAGAAAAAAATTATGGATTCGGTGAGTTTCATTTTCTAATGCAGATCTCTTCTCTACATGCTTACAAGTCTCCTAATCGATAGTTTCACTTTGAAACCTCCATTTTTAGATGTATAGCGTGAAATTCAACTCGGATCCACACGTTCGAGAATTTGGAGTGGAAGTGTCTCAAGAAATGACAAGAGTCGATGCCAGAGTATTGAATGCTCCATCCGTCTACTATTCTAATGTATGTTTACCTTTCAATCTATGTTAGCTTCATATAGATTGCATATTTGATTTGATTTGAAAAGACTCTTTGATACGTAACGGTGATATGATACAAGTGTGTACCCAGCTTCAGAGAGGCAACATGGCAACCATTCCCTCCTTATAATTGTTACAAAAAAATCTCTTTATTTATATTATATATATATATATATATATATATATATATATATATATATATATATATATATATATATATATATATATATATATATATATATATATATATATATATATATATATATACCACAATTTTTTTCAATTATTATTATTATTTATTTTTTTGTTAATTTTTTATTTTTACAGAAAAAAAGTGTTCCTGTTAATAAAGGTGTTTGGATGTCTTCTACATTCATAAGGCCTGGTAATCTTGATAATTGGGTTATCTATAACTGTGAAAGAAGAGTCAGGCCAGGCGATTTGGAGTAAGATCTATTTATATGTTAAATAATTTTTGTCTCCTAAACCTGTATGTTTGCTATTAATATATTATGAGCATATTATGGTTTCAATATGCTTACATACAATAAACTGTGCACGTGCATTATGATTGACTTGATGCTTGTATTTTTGGAAATTGAGGCACGGCTATTAGGTGGTAGCATTCTCTGAAAAGAAAGAACAGAGAGAGAGAGATCAGCTTGAGATCTCCCTGGAAATACCGGGGACCGGCGGCTAGAAAGATAGAGCAAGGCGGGTGGATAGACCCCCGTCTGGTGGAGTCCCCTTTCCTCTAACGAGTGAGGGGCCCCTTAGCCCCATCGGGCTATAGGGTTTCCTGGCGCAAACTGTACGGATAAGTCTTATAGTGACGAATCCTTTCTGCCCCTGATTTTCTAAATTATCACTCGCACTTGCTTACAGCAAGGAAACGCAGTAAGAGTAGACGATCTCATCTACAAGGCCACTGAGAGCCTCTTTTAGCGAATTTTCGTAGAAAATGAAGCTACTGCAATAGCTCCAACAATTTTTCCAAAATTTTCTTCATGGAAATCCGTCTTGAGACATTATGAAACGATTCATGGATTTCAACGCTTTTTCATATTATATACTTTATGATTTATAAATATAGTAAGTATATCTATTTAGATTTTTATGAATAGGAGCATGGGGTATATTTGGAATCAGCGTTGAATTTCCTATAAGATAGGCGCATAAAATAATTTTGTCAACCTACGTCGTTCATATTTTCCAATGTGCGCCAGTCACGCGATTCACGGGGAGCTTCTGATTGGTCAAATGTACTTCTGTACATCCGCACAGCCTTAAGGCCTGATCACACAGGACGCGTTATAACGCGACATTAGGCGTTCCAGTAACGTCGCGTTACCGCGATACGGTAGTATGACGCAACATTGCATCACCCCCCTCACACACACGGCGGTACCCCTCAGCGATACTTTCAGTAACACGACGTCATCCAAGCGGGTTGTACAAAATTACAAAATATCAGTCGCTGAGGGCGTTCTCCTCGGTCCTTCTGCCATTGCGCACGTCATTTTTATGAAAACATTGGGTCTCTTTTTCAACGTGGAAACTAATTTTGTATCAATAGTGGGATTTCTTTTTGTGGTGATTATGTGTTACTAAAAATGTGGCTATCTTTTATATTTCTCCGTGACCCCACTTCATAGAAATATATCAGAAAAAAATGCAAGACGAAATTTTTTATCAACTTACCTCAAACAAACGGCTAGTTTTTCCCTTGTTTCAACAGGTCTCCTCCAGTTTGTGGTTATCTTCTGGATATTCACCGCTAGTAGTTCTTTGCCCTGATAACGCCCAATAATAACGCGGTGTCTGTGACGTCGCTATATTGCCGAACGTCGGGGGGAACGCGCGTTCCTATAACGCCGCGTTATAACGCGTCCTGTGTGATTTGGGCATTAAACCTTAGGCCTGCGTCAGTTCGTTACTGCTTTTATTCCTATGCGTTTCAAGGGTTCAGCTCGATTTCGACTGTTCCAAGTGATATTAATGATGAAAAAAGTTTCAGCCATGCTGAGTGGTCGTATGAGCGAATTTTCTTAAATTACCATCTTTCGTACTTATTAGGTATATGAATGATATGTTAAATTTTATTGGAATTTATGCAACTTGAGTACAAAGAAGTTGTTAGAAACCAGTTTTATGGCAACAAACTCATACTAAAAGAATTCAGCTATTCAAACAAGATCTTGGATTTTGAGATTTTTTTTGCAGTTTTTATACATTTTTTTTAGCAAATATTGATGACATTCAAGTTCGTTTTCCTGCAAAACTTTAAATGTCTTTTTTTTTTTTTTTTTGGCTGAACTTCTGCTGTAAATGATTAATTTTAACAAGTTTTGACAGTTTTAGCCAATTTTAGTGATTTATTTCGAAATTTTTTTGAAATGTGACCAGTTTGATGTGCTCAAAAAGTGCCGACCTACGAACTCATTCTTTCAATTTGATAGCTTGAACTCTTGGCGCAAGAACGGGATTTTTACCTCAATCCTAAGAAGTGGAGGGTTATCGTCTGGAATGACACATGCACACACCTTTATATATATACTAGCCGCTCCGGCTCGCTACGCTCCGGCTCGCTACGCTCGCCTCCACGTCCAGCCGGGGGGCAAGCCCGCTCGCAAAGTGTGACGTGTAGGGAATATTGCTCGCTTCGCTCGCAAAGTCTGGCATGTAGGAAATGTTGCTCGCTTCGCTCGCAAGGTGTGGCTGTGCAGATGCGATGTATTACAATTGAAACATGTAGGGGATGTTGCTCGCTTCGCTCGCAAACGATAGATCCCTAAGGGTAGGTTTAACTTCTGTAAGGGATGCTGCTCGCTTCGCTCGCTTGAGGAAGTTATACTGCCCACCCAACTTGGCAGACGTTTTTTTCTGTTAGAAATTCTTACAAACAAATTAAATCTTATGAAACTACGTGGAACCACAAAAAGTTTATTCGGGGATGTTGCTCGCTTTGCTCGCAAGGTATTGCTGTATATTTGTAGGAAAAAATCCGAATTTATTCTGTTGATATGGCTCTCGCTTCGCTCGCAAGGTATACCTGTATACCCTTCAAGACGTAAGTGCGTAGGCCTGGCTCGCAACCCGTTCCCGTCAGGTGCAAGCCCCGCCTTATCGAACCCCTTGACGTCTTCGTAGAGCCTTCTCGCGTCCGGGGCAAAATTAATTTCTGCTATTAATCGTTTCGCCTCGCTTCTGCTCGCAATTTGACCGAGTTCTCGCCACTTTTTTCGATATCCGATTTCAGATTCAGATTCGGCGGGATCAAACCTTTATTTCGCCCGCGAAAACCGTTCCGAAAAACGTACCTTTATGGGGTATATTTTAATTTAAAAAAACCAAGTTTTTCGTCGGAATTTTCGAGAAAACGGGTCCGTACTCTCGCATTTTTTTGACGCATTTCCCGATACTTTTTTCGCGATCCGATCGCGCCGTCGTCTTCCTCGTAGAAAAACCTACGAAACCGGTATTTTTCCGGAATTTTCGACGGCCGTTTAGAGGGGTAGGGGAAGCGGGGAAGTCCAAAAAGCGCACATTAATTCTTACTTCGACCCCCCTCCCGCCCTACGGCCCATGGTTCGGGTGGGATTAGAAAATTTTAAATTCGCTCGCTCCCCCTATCGGAAAATCCCAAGAAGATCCCCCCACTTGTACACTCCCCCACTCAGCCGTTTGGCCGTGCATAGACACGACAGACAAACAGACTGACGGAGTTTCATTCTTATAAATAGTAAAGATGAAAACACGTTACACACTGTGATTCGTTTCTGAATACCTGAAAATAAAACGGATTTCAATAAAGAAGTTTTCGAAAATTTTGTTGAAATTTTTGGAGCCATTGCAATAGCTCCATTTTCTACGAAAATTCGCTAAAACTGAACTGTCCCGCCAAAACCAAACACCTCGCAAGCCTGCCTTATACACCAAGATATTTTGAAAATTTTGGCCCCAACAAATTTATCGACCATTTGATTCATATTTAACACCACCAAAATTCAACAGGAATGGGTTCAAAAGAGGATTTTCATGCAAAACTGTGTTTTAACCAGAAGCCTATGGTAGATCTGAGTAGAGGTTGGCACCACTCCAAGAAATTTAATGAAATTAAACCTTAATGAAAGTTCCAGTCATGCAGCATGATTGAATGAGCGAATTTTCTTAAAGTACCAATCGAATAATAATATTTCAAAGTGAATAGAAATTTGAGAAATTTTAGTACAAACAAATTTTTAAAAACCAATTTCATTGCAAAAAAAAACTCAAAAGTAAATAAAATTCGGCGATTCAAAAAAGATCGTGGATTTTTAGATTTTTTGCAGTTTAGATAGCTTTTTCAGCAAATATTTATGAAATTTAAGTACCTATTTTTCAGCATAATTATGTGCAAAAATATTTAAATGTCCTAGTTAATAGTTCACGTTTTTTTAAACTAAAATTTATACATTTAACGATTTTTGGTCGTTTTAAGCCATTTTTAGTGACTTTTTGAGAACACTTTTTGAAATTTGACTAATTTAATGTGCTCAAAAAGTGCTGGCCAACGAACTCATCCTTTCATTTGGAAAGCTTGATTTTTTTGTGAAGAACGGGATTTTTATCTCAATCCTAAAGGGATCGCTCCAACATGCCAAAATGTGGCTACCGCTCCACAAACCTATCGTGAATGAGGTTACCTCATTTCTCAGTCACCAAAATATCAATATGTCTCCGTGGGTTATAGCAATTTCCTTACCCATATGAAACTTCGTTCCCGAGATCGGATTTAAATTTAAAAGATTGGAGAACTTTCATCTGTTGGAATTTCACAATTTTAGCCTCAGATTCAAATTCAGTGCACTTGAAAACTCCCAAGTATCAATTTTCAGCTCAAAAGACCGTTTAGACCAATAATAGATAGGAAGACCATGAGGGACATAGTAGGGCAAAGGTGCTGATGTCATGTGTGAAACTGAAGGCCGCTCGCTAGCTTTGCAGATGCTTGATGGAAGAAATCCAGCGGTCGAGCAAGACCATTGTCACGATGTGTGTTTTGATTCAAGTGAGTGGGGAAGTGAAAGATGCTACGTCAGGGAATGTGGTGTGTACAGTCTTGGCTCGAGAGGGATTAATAATAAATTTTTTCGTTTTTGCTCGGGTTTCACTGATGTGCGCCAACTGTTGTGGGCCAAAAGTATTTGATACCACAACAGAGTTCGAACTCGTGCCCTTAATATTGCAAAGGAAAAATTCTTCTTTAGTAACTGAACGAGACCAATTTAATCAAATATTTCCTTGTATATAACTTTGAGGGTTCCCCCAGGCGGGCATGGGCCATGAAGTCATAGGGAAAATGAATTCCAAGAGCCGTATTACTGGTCAGACACCCATCTTGTAGCACCATTTCTAAAAGCTCTCGCTCACAGCTTTCTATTGAACAAATAAAAAGTAATCATGAAAATTTCCCATTATAATTTGAGTTGCTGGGTTGCTGTGCATGTATAGGTACCGAAAAATTAATTCTTTGTTTACTTGTGGTGGTGGTCGAGGTTTTATCAAAGTTCTCTTTCCTCTTATGCATTTTCAGAACTATAATTATTTTTAGCTTGTCTATACCTATGTTTTATATCTTAGCTTTTATTATTATCATCTCGCATTCCAATAATTATAAACTAATTTCCTCAAAATTTTAGGAACCTTGAGCGTAACTTGATGAATGTTGGCCGCAATCTCGGAATGAGTATTTCCAAAGCAACAATCACAAATCTGAGGAGCGATAACGTAAGAGAGGTTGAGAGAGATTTTGCGGATTTCCAAAAGAAAAAGGTTCAACTTCTGTTTGTGATTCTCCCAGACAGAGGAACTGTAACGTATGGTAAGCACTCGCAAACAACTAATATACTAATAAATACAACTAATATATTAAAACTCTTTTTATTGTGGGAAGGATTAAATTAAAATTAAACCCGTTCATAAAATAATGGATATCTTTTCATGCCTAGTTATTCTTATGATAGCTACCATCACTTACAAAGTGTTGGACTCTCAAAGTATGATGAGGACTGTAATGAACTTAACTACTGTACTCTACTTGAACTCAATTTACCAGTAGTGAGGTTGAAGATTCCGAAATGAAAATTCAAAATCACATCATACTTTGAAAATATTTATTGAACTAAAATAAAATCTTTCAATCTTACGAAAATATATCGAGCGTTAGTATAGCGTATAGTATAGTATTAAATTGTTCATGTACAAATGGTGCCTCAGATTTCATGCAATATCTTCCTGATGTTTACTTCTAAAGACGAAGTAGGTCAAATGACAATTTTGAAAAGATGGCCCTTCTAAAATGAGAATTTGTGTACGCTCTTTGGATTCTATTATTTCGGTTGTCTAATATCTAATATTTATCTTTTTACAGCTAAAATCAAATTATGTGCTGAGACACAAGTGGGTGTGCTTACTCAATGCTTGAAATCTAGGACTGTCTCGAAATTGAACCCAGCCACTACGACTAATATTCTTCTAAAGGTTAATGCCAAAATCAACGGGATTAATCACCACATTGATCCGGCGTTCTGGTAAGTGCTGTTTGTCGTGCCCGACTTGTGAAATTTTTTATTTTCTTCCAAATAAACAGTTTTGAACCTGACCTGGTGGAGAAGGTACGACACTGTAAGACGTAATTTTTGAAGGGAATTACTCTATTGGTTTTCACCTCTCAAATTCGCCTACTTGATTACCCTGAAGTCTCACTTACTCAAACCCAGACCTTTGTGAAAATATCACTAGGAATTAAGGAATAAATCACTAGGCAGATGTTGACATTTCTGAACATAAATGATTTATTAAAAGTATGATTGCAAATAATTATCCTATCCTACACCAGGACCTTACATCGATAGTTATTCGCTAACTGACCTTATTATTTCCGTCGGGAGCTGAA
Source organism: Adelphocoris suturalis (assembly GCA_030762985.1). Taxonomy (NCBI): domain Eukaryota; kingdom Metazoa; phylum Arthropoda; class Insecta; order Hemiptera; family Miridae; genus Adelphocoris; species Adelphocoris suturalis. The sequence goes on along the minus strand of CM061041.1, from coordinate 102,451,164 downwards.
GTAAGATGAGTTCAGGTAGTCCTGCCGCAGATAATGTGTCGTGGACGAGTGGCTAATTCGATTCCCAAAACTTTGGCAGCAATACGACCAGAACGGACTTCTGTTTTCTGGAAGGATTCACCCAATTTCCGAATTCGTCTTCTCACGTTCTCCACTCTCGCGAAAGGTACTTGGCGAGAGTCTTACTTGAAAACTTTCAGACTGGTTACGGCGGCGTTCACAAGTTATAAGCTGCTTTTGAACAGGTGTTAATTACTTGATCACTCGGGGGTAGAATGAATTTCCTTTCTTCATTTCCAAATCTTCTCGGCGCATCCTGTGCGCATGCTCAGCGACAGGTAGGCGGTCGAACTATCTCGAAAGATGCCATTGATTTCCGTTTCCATGGCAGCGGCGAATCGTAGTTGTCCAAAGTCATGGTACCGCCTTGAGGAAGGCGTATTCCGTTTTTTAGGGGAACCAATCACTGTTGTTCCAATGTTGGTAGAGAAGGGGCTGGAAAATTGCAGCGTCAATTTTCTTCTGCGGCGCGTGTGCCGCGCCGCCAGCTTTTCCCATCTTTGAAGTTTCAGGAAATCTGATCGTTTTTGGCAGCTCGCGGGATCGTAGAAACTAGACGATTCCCACGCTTTGGAACCCAGACGTATCAGGTGTCTGTCGTCGGATTGGGAGCCAAATCCAGGCTCACAATTCCCCCCCTCGTAGACGTGTGTGGGTGTGTGGAAAACTGTCTGCTGGATTTCCCGGGTGGCTTTGGGGTTGTGGCTTTTTTCGCACGCGGTGTGTCCGGACGCGTGAATTTTTGGTTTGTAACAGAAATGCCTAGACCCGATTCCCTAAGTCCTGGTGGTTTGGTGCCTGCTGGCTGACTTTAGAAGTTTTACAGTGTTTTACATCTTTTTTTTTTCTCTTGGTACTTCATTTTGTTGTTAAATGTTGGAGTTATTTGACTTATCTTAAGTGTTTGAGTATTTATCTTAAGGATTTGAATATTTATCTTAAGTATTTATCTTATGTCTGTTCAAGTTATTCTTGTCTCTAGGATTGATTGAATTGAATTGAACTCTCTTCCTAGGTGCTTTGAGTGCACTTTTTAGTATCTAGTCCTCTCTAGTGTAGGAGTTGGATGGTTTAATACAATTCTCTCTTTCTAGTTGGTTAATGTTATTTTCCTATTTCTACCCAATTTACCCTTAAGTTCAGCTTAATCTGCACATGTCGCATCACTTAAATTGCTATAGATTATTCCGTTCAATGTCGACTTATCAGCTAATATCATACTAGTAGAACACCTTATTTATATACATATGTTAGTTAATCTTTAGACTGTTGGTGTGAGACTTGCTATAGTGTGAGACTGGTTTGGTGTGAGACTTGGTGTGAGACTTGCTATAGATTATTAGTTTACCCTTTCTTATCCTTGTAAATATAACCACCTATTACCCTTTTTAAACTGTCATTTGTTCCGTCTCTGTATGCATATAGGCTGTCTGTCGAGGGTACTGTCATTTTTCTTTGTGTGTTTGCCGTCCTACACTCTACTACAATGCGGTTCTGTGTAAATCGGTTCAGATCTTGTCATTGTTATGGTTGGGATATTAATTTGTGGAACTGGAGATACATTACCTGTGTTCGTCATTCGTCTATAAATGATGTATACTGCCACGCTGAAAATCGCAATTGTTGCGGCATTTGATATGGGGAACGCTGTGTTAATCCATTGGGTATTTCCACCGTGTGGAATTTCGTTTGCTATCGGGGTCGGGGCGTTTTTAAGGTTTAATGCAGTTTTTTGGAAATTCCGTTCCAACGCTGTTTCAATCGTACCTTCCAACAGGGGTATTTGTAAAGTGGTTAAATTTTGGTACGTTGAGCTGTTTTCAATTACTATTATTTGACTTTTGCCGATCGTTGGCATGTTTTCCTGGTATGTTTGGGGAGAAAATAGTTCTGTATCTGAAATTATTTCACAGAGACCCTTGCAAGTTGCCAAGTATGTTCCATTAAGTGTTAGGAGCCTTTGTGCTCCTCCGTCTCTTACCTGTATTTTGGAGTCTGTCTGGGCTAGTATCATTAAATTTGGTTTGGTTGGTAATACTAGTATGTATGGGGTTTTTAATTTGAATACATGGGTTGTGTTTGCTGTCTTCGTTGGTTCTACTTCTTGATTTAAGTGGAATTCTGTCTGTAGGTTGCATGTTATCGACTCGTCGTATATCCTACATTTATCTGTTGTAATGTCGTCTAGGATTCCAATATAGGTGTTGTCTGTATTGTCGAAAATATACTGTCTGTGTTGTGTTGACTTGAATATGAAAATACCGTCTTGGTTTTGTTGTGGAATTGGCTGAAAATATCGTAATTCTAGTTTTGTGTTATCCTTAATTACTGGGAATTGTGCAATTAAGTTACCTGTTGGGTTTCTTTACTTGGCGTTCAAGAGCACCCTAATACCCCCCACCACAAGCCTCCGTATAATAAGCCGGCCTCCTTTTAAACCATAATCGGCCTCCATATAATAAACAGGCCTCCTTATAAACCATAACCATCCTCCGCGTAATAATCAGCCTCCGTATAATGAAACAGGCCTACGTAATAGATAAGACTGATTTTTATAGTTTGGTGGTCTGGATGCTCGCAAGCTCGCATCTCAAAAATAAATAAAAATATCCTAAATCAATCTTTTAAGCAAAATACAGATTAGTTGGACAAACAGATCAGATTTACGCCTAAAATGATGTTACGGAAGTCGAATATGAAGAAGAATTGGATCTAGATGGCACTGGTTGGACGTGCTGTTGAACGTCTAGTGGATTCTTTGAATCTGTGCTTCTGCATATTGTAGTGTATTGTAAATATTCAGCTGACCGTGTTTATAGTACTGTAGTCGTGTCCCTTTTTGGAGCTCTGCCTGAATTTTCATTAATTGTACTGATGTGTCAGTTGGGAGTAGAGCATTTCTCGCGAGATATTTAATTTTGTAGCTTGCATGGTCTAGGATTTGTAAGATTTGATCTCCCTCATGTAGTGTTAATATGATTCTATTTAAAATTTGCTGTATTGTCTACCTGAATTTTTATGTCGTTTATTTCTACCTGATGTTCCAATGTCTGAATATTCCGTCTATTCATCATCTCTAAGTTTAAAATAGCTGATTTTGATTCCTCCAGTAGGGTAGTTATTGTGGAATTGGACCACCCTTGTAGGGTGTTTAATGAATGAACGATTCTCGATTTTTCTGCCCTTAAGGTAGAGATTGTCTGATTTAATTGGTCTATTTGGTCGTCTGTTGCTGTCCCTATTAAAAAATTGTTTATTTTTCCGAAAATGGGGAACCATGATCGCTTCTGTCTCCTGTCTACTCGTATTGGGTCCATGAATTGTTTGAAAATTGTAATTTGTCTGGTTAATTTTTCTAAACACAACCTATAATCGTTCGATGCGATTCTTTCAGCTATAGTCTGTTTGCATTGGAAGTAACGTGGGTCCTGGTATGTCTTGTTAAATACGTCACAGATCGGTCGTGCATTTACTGCCTGCCGTTGTAGATTTTTGTTTATGTTTATAAAATCTTCTATGTCAATCTCGGAAAATAGTTGAACGACACTTGTTTGTAAGTAAAGACTGTACCTCGATATTTCTATGAATTGTGCTGCCGACGGGCTGATGGAAACATCCGAGCTCCTCGTCTCAGCCTGCGTTCGACTAGTGGTGCTTAACGTTAACCAGATAACGACGGCGTGTATTACTGGTGTCATCCTGCAACATGATATTACCTCTGTTATCTACTTAGCGGGATGTAATCCGCCGTTGGGCTTGAGAGGTCTCAAATGTTGCTCGTTATATCAGGGTGTCCGTTTGTTATCTGTTCCCGGTATTCCTTATCTCGTGTGGCGCGCTTAGGTCCGTGGGAAGCTTAGGTCATCTATTTTGTCCCTTGGGATGAGATACCTCATGAAGCCACCTCAGTCCGCGTTGTGCGACCGTCCGTGAGTGACCGCTTGATCTTTGTGTGTGGCAGAAAATGATTCTCTAGTCCCTGTTAATGTTTTTTCCTTAGTAGCGCCGGGAATGTGTGTATTTAGTTTGTGGCTAAATGGCCTTGTGATTTGCTTTGATTGGGAATTTCGGCGATGCTGGCCCATCGTGCACGACTTTCGTCACGACCCTTCAGGATTTCCGGTTCTCCGTCAAAGTGTTTAATTCCTAAGTGGTTCCCTAGATTTCATTATTTTTTATCCGTTTTTTTTTTCTTTTCCATGCGATTTGCTGCAAGAGATCGTCAGTTCCAATAATCGTTTATTCTTACGATTTTGGGTGGGGATGAACGTAGTGAATCGCGTTACTTGTTAAAATTTCGCTTTTTTCCAGGCATTTTTATTATTTAAATTTTGCTGTCTGGGCTGGGGATCATCTTGTGCCATATATTCGGTTTACTGTGTTTTTTTTTTTTTGTTTTTTTGTTTACACGGTTGTGTTGTAGTTTTCCAGAATCCAGTTGAGGTCGGCACAGCTGACCTAGGCTCCGTGCAATCCATTTTGAATGGATTGTTGACGCCCTATTTCCAGATCCCAGTTGTGTCGACCTCCGAGCCCTCGGTAAGCGGAGGCTTTGGAGTTATGTGGGCGGGTCGCAAATCTGATCGTTGGACGTAGGATTCACAGTACCCTGCCTCACACTCTGGTTGACCGGGGCTCGATCAGTACCACTTGAATTGTAGTACAAGTGCGTCATCTTGGATGAGGGGCACTGCAAGAAATCGGGTTTTAGCCTTGCAGTGTCATATATGACGTTGTTCTAAGTGGGGAAAACAGTGCCTAGCTTGACGCTTTGGCTTGCCAGTAAGAAATCGTATCGGTCGGGCGCGGTCTGTTTTTTGCGGATGTGTCCCGGCGGTCTAAGCTTTTGTAAGCAATTTTAAGACGTATTTTCGTGGGGCCATTCTGCATTGCGCGTGTGTCAAGTGGGATAGGTGGGATAGCTTGTTTTATGTAAATTCTATCCTATTTTGCTTATATTGTATCTGTTATCCCTATGTAATCTGACTCTGATTGCGTTGGCTCTCCTAGCCTATTTGCTAGTCTATGATCTATTTGTGTAGTAATTCCTTATTTCCTATATTCTTAAATACGGTTTTGTCCCCTTATCTACGTTGTATTCCTTAAAACGTTCATTCCCATATTTACATTGCATTCCTAAATACGGACTTTCTTTTATTTACGATTAATTCCTTTTTACGGATTTTCCGTTATCTCCGTTTAATTCCTAAATACGGTCTTTCTTTTATTTATGTCCGTTCATTGCCCCTTCCTTGACTTGGGGGCATAATTCTTTGTTTATTTTTCGCCACGATTTGCGTCCAATTATTGCCTTTATTTTGTGTTATTTTAAATGCTGTATCCCAATCCCGAGAACCTTTCATTCTTGGGCATACGTTTTCTTGCGTTCAGAGCATACTTCCTATCATACCAGCGCATACGTTCCAAGTTTTCTTTTTCCCATGCATACTTATCATTCGTCACTAATACTCACAGCACTCTTCTCCTGATTTATTCGTATCACCAGTTCATACGTTGTTCAGCATACAAAGCATACACAAAGCATAGCAGCACAGTTACGAAGCATACTCAGTCATACTTCACATTGTTTCAATCGTCATTCTTTTCAAATGCATTCTCTCTTTTTCCATTGGGGTGTGGCCACACCAGTTTGCTTAATTATATAGTAAGAATCATACATTCGGGGTTGGGATTTACCTAGTGGTATTCTGTGGTATGTTGTTAAGTTGGTAATTTATTGGTATCAGAATGGCTAAGTTCTTGACGTGTGTGGTATGGTTTTATCTGTGAGGTATGGAAATTACGAATTTTTGCTCCTTTATTAGATCCATATAGCACATTGTAGTTATGTGAACTAGTTTTTTCTAGGACCTTATATGGACCACTGTAATTTGCGTCGAGTTTTCCTTTCTGAGGTTTAATCACGTCGTTCCTAACTAATATTAAATCTCCCGGAGATAATTCTAGTGTTCTCCTGTTTTTATTAAATTGACGAGCTCGTTGATTGAAAGTTTTTTCATGGTTTCTTATCGCTTTACGGCGTGATTCGTTCAAGATACCTAATCTGTTCTCGTAAGTGCTGTCAACTTGGTTAGGATCTATGTTTTCTTCCATTCCGAAAACTAGGAAATGATGTAATTCGTCGATTTGTTAATGGCAGAATTAAAACTTTTCATTGCGTTCCGTAATAATCTTTCCCATTCAATTGTTCCGTGATTTCCTTCCGTGTAAGTCGTTAAATAAGCCTTTAATTTTCTATTAACGCGTTCGACGACTCCTTGGGAACTCGGTTTTCTAATTGAGCTTAAATTCGGTTTAATGTTGTTTAGTTGGCAATATTCTTTTTGTTGTTTAGAAATAAAAGCTGATCCGTTATCCGATTGAATTGTTTTCGGCTTTTGATAGAAAGTTGAGATTTCTTCTAAGCATTCAATAACAGATTGTGCAGAAGTATCTTTTACCCATTTCATGTACAGAAATCTTGTTAGGCCACATACTGCTAAAAATACCCATTTTTTTGTTTTATCAGTCCATTGTTGTGGTCCGTAGAAGTCTAGTGTTAAGTACTGGAAAGGGATTTGTGGTGTTGGGATTTGCTGTAGAGTTCCGAAAGGTTTATTTGTCATAGGTTTAACCTTTTGGCAAATTTCACATGTTTTAGTATAGTTTTTTACGTCAATTCCTAAAGATGGCCAATAAAAGTGTGGTGTTAGTGTGTTTTTTACATAAAATTCCGATAAATGACCCGCTTTTTGGTCGTCATGTGTCTCTGATAATAAAATCGTTCTATACTCTCTAGGGACGTATAGTTTTGAAATCTTACATCCGTTCCTTTTAAACTGATATATTAATCTGTTTTTGTTATCTAGGGAGAATCTTTGTGATACACACAAGTACGAGTAAGTGTTTGAACGTTTGACTTGAGTCAGAATTGCCTTAATTTCATTGTAAAATCGGTCTGTCTTCAGTGCTTCATTGAATTTGTCTTCTAAGATTAAGGGCTGAGTGCCTAAATTTGTGGTTCTCAGTTCTACGTCTTGCTGATTGTTTATTGATTGATTTGTGGTTAAGCCTGTTCTAGTGGTTATATTTATGACCTTTTCTTTCCTAATCTCTTTGTTTTAGCGAATTTTTGAAGAAAATTAAGCTATTGCTCTCGCCTCAAAATTTGTAGAATGTGAATTTTTGAAAACATTTTATGCGGAAATCCGTTTCAGGCTATTCTGAATCATATTCTGAAGTTTAACGCATTTTTTTATGTATGTATGTATGTATATATGTATGTGTCATTCCAGACGATAACTGTCGTAGAATTGAGCTAGAAACTTCAAACAAATTTTAAAATGTTAAGGACACAAAACGAAAGTTCAAGTTCGTTGGCCAGCATGATCGGATTACATCTTCGGGTTGAAATTTTCAAAAATGTAGTAAAAAATTTCAAAATAGCCTGTTTTTTGCGATTTGTTGTGCGAAATAATTTTTTCAGCATACTAACATGTGGTATATTCGGAATCAGCGTAAAATTTCCTATAAGAATATGTATCAAGTTTTCAAAAATTTCAAAGTTGAAAAATCGAAATAATGCCGTTCGCCAGTTGTAAAAATCGGTAATATTTGCATGAAACATTGTCCAAATTCAGATTGAACTACTCTTATGGAAATATCCCTGTATAAACAATCCTATAACCATGCTGTTTAAAACGTAGGTAGTAGTTGCTTGTTAAAAAAAAAAAAAAAAAAAAAAAAAAATGTAATCACAACTGATGAGTTTACTCTGTGAAATATTCCGTCCTCCGATTCTATCGGTCGCTCTCTTTAATGTTTTACGCTCAACTGTTTTAGGACTTGATGTAGCTTTAATACTGACTGTGGCTTAAAAAAAAGTATGAGTACCTCCTAATTATTTTTAATAATTTGATTCCATGTTTGTCTATCAAAATCATAAACTAAAATTTCTCTACACGATCAATAGCGACTGAAATGTCGAAGATTTCTTCAAAAATTCGCTCATGGGGTCATGCTGCATGACTGGACTTTTTTTCAATTCTGTATTAGTGGGTGGACTTAAATTTGGTAACCATAATTCTTCGTCTGTGAATGGGTTTTCTGATTCATTTTTAATCGGGTGTCTGCTGAAATAATCTGCTAGAGAATTGTTTTTGCCACTAATGTGTTTTATTTGGATTTGTGGATAAGAGTTCACTGCTAAATACAGCCGTTGTAATCGCGGATTTGGAGATTTAAAGGATTTTATGTGAGTTAAGCTGACATGATCTGTGTAAATTTCTACCTGTCTTCCGAACAAGAAGTGGTTCAGTTTTTGTAATGCATACAGGATTGCGCGTAATTCCAGAATTGTGGCCGAGTCAGAAGTGTGACACGTCCTTGATGAGAATTTTACTATATATTTTTTCCCGTTATTTTGTCTGTCTGTCCATAAATTATTGCAAAACTGTTTTGACAAACATCTGTTATTATCCAGTCACTGTTTTCCTGTTGATATGGCCTTAAGGCTTGTGAATGGGCTATTTCTTTTTTGATATTAGTGAAAGCACGTTCCATGCCTTGATCCCATGTAATTTGGTCTTTTTTTCCTGGGGTACCCTGAAGGGGTTTACGCAGTTTCTTAGTTAATTCTGAGTAGTTTTTTATATGGTTTGAGAACCATCCTACACAACCTAGAAAGCTGCGTAATTGGGTCACCGTTTTGGGCTGTTCCATTGACAGAATTGCCTGTTTGGAGTCATCTGGTATTTCGATTCCTTTTTGAGATATTTTTTTTCCTAAAATGATTGCTTCATCCATAAACAATCTTAGTTTCTGTACTTGAAATCTGATTCCTACCTCTCTGCTTAGCTTAAATAATTTTCGTAGTGTTTGAAGACCTGATTTGAAGTCATTTGCTCCCCATACTAAATCATCAATGTATGATAATATTTCTGGGGTTTTTTGCAGGAGAGGGGTGATAATTTTCGTGTATTCGTAGGGGCTTACACTGGCCCCTTGAGGTAGACGCTTGTATTGGTAGAATTTCCCCGAATGCGTGTGGAAACATGTCCATTTTCTACTGTTTTTGTCTAATTTTACGCTGAAAAACGCGTCTTTTTGATCACATAAGCTATGTATTTCTTCTACCGTTTTCCCTACGAATAGGGGTTTCATCAGTCTAGAGTTTAAGTCCTTCATGTCTGTCAAAATTCTCCAGGATTCCGCATCATCAGCTGGTTTCCCTGGTTTCCTTTGTAAAAAGCAACTGCTTGCCACATATGGCGTCTCACATTTCTCGATTATGTCCAGTCTTAGAAGTCTGTCAATTACTGCGTCCATTACTTTCTTTTCTTTTTCCGATCTAATGTAAAATTTTGGTTTCCTGGGAGATGTGTCTTTCAGTTGTAGTCTTACTGGGTCGGCTTTTAGGGAGCAGAAATCCTGTTCCGTTCGTACAAATACGTCTTCGTATTGTCTTAGTAATGAGATTACCGTATTATGCTCTGTTATTGTTAAGGATTCACCTATTTTAGGGGTATGGCCGTTTATTTGAAAGGTGAATTTTGATTCATCGCCTGTCATTGAATATATCATTTTTTTCCTTCACTGGATTCGTTGTTTCCACTTGTTTAGGTTCTAAGGAATTTATTATTACGTACTTGTCCATTTTGGCGTCATATTTTAGGTGAATTTCCGGCCTTGACTTTCTCGATTTGAATCTGAAGTTTGCCTGTGTGACCCCTATCTCAATTTTTGCGTTTATTCCTGCCGTTTTTAGAAGTTGTAGAACTTCAGGGGTTGATAAGTTGTGGCTGCCTATTTTTGGCTGCTGCTTTCCTAGTTTTCGGAAGATTTTCCTGATTATTTCGTTAGACGTTTTGTAATGTTTTGTTTTAATTTTTGCTGATTTTATTTTTTCAATTTTATTGGGTTTGAAGGATCCAAAAAGCGTTTTTAGTTTTTCGTTAGTTTTCTGAAGGATTAGGGTATGTATGTAGTGCGATTCGTCCCAGTTCATGTGGAAAGGGATTACCAATTTTGGGTTCTTAATCGTAAGTGTTTTTTTGTCGTAACATATCGTGCATCTATTGGAATTCAAGAAATCTGTGCCTAATATTATTGCTGGGATGTTTTTTGAATTTTTAGTTTGGCCTGTCATGAAGAATGTATGACTGAATTCTCCTATTGTTCCATCGAATTTGAACTTTATGGCTCTAACTCCTTCTATTGGGATGCAGTTCCCCTGAACGTCTTTCAGTTTCTGATTGCATTCTTGCATTGAATTTTGGGTTTTGTCAGACAGTGCTTTATTTTCTCCTAATGACACAGCAGCGCCCGTATCTAGTTGGATGATAACTGGTTTACCTAATATAGTCCCCTTGACTATAGGTTGGTTAATGCATTCCTTGGGGATGACTGTATTTATTTGTACTGTTTTTTGAATTTTTATTTTTGAGTTTTTGGGGTATGTATTTATTGGGTTTTCAGAGTTTCTCGCGCCTAGATTCTGGTTGGCGACACTCGTGGCGTGAGAGTCGCCTCGTTTTAGTTTTTTGAATTTTGATTTTGCTGAGGATTTCCCCCTTGCGCTGTATAGCTGCTTTTATAGGTTGGCGGACGTAGATTTTGGTAATTAGTGTGTTGAGGGCTGTTCTCGTGTTGTTTATTCTGGAAATTGGATTGTGGCGCTGGATTTTGGTGTCTGTAGTATCTGTTTTGACCTGAGTAAGTGTTCCCGGAGTTGGCATTTTGGTAAGATCCTCTATTTTGGTAATTTCCCCTTGTGCCGTAGCTTGTACCCCTACCAGAGAAAGAACCCCTACCTCTATTGTTTTCTGTATAGTAATTGGGCATGTATTGTCCCCTTTGGTATGAGTGTGGGTAATTGTTCGTCCCCCTGAATCTTTGAGGATGTCCGCGATATGAACTTCCCCTGTAACCTCTTGTTAGATTTGTGTGACCGCTTTGGAAAGTGGCGTTTTTGTTCCTTTTTTGGTTTACTTGGAGTTGCAGCTGGTTTATCTGTTTTTGTAATTTATCTATTGTTTGTTTTTGGTCATTCTGATTTCTGGATTCAAGAACGGTTAGAGTTTGGTCGGCTAGACTCACGCAAGTTGTCTAAATTATTTATTGGGGTGGTGCCTATTAATCGTATAACGTCGGTTGTCGACCCGTTTTTAACCCATCTAATTTTTTCCGTTTCGCTCATCGTGGGATCTGCTCGGTAACATATTGTAATTACTTTTTCCAAGTAGTCCCGAGTTAATTCGCTTTTGTTTTGTTTTAATTCAATTAGGGTCTGTCGAGCAATGTTGGGTTCATTGGGGTCATAAAAGCGTTTAGTTAAGGCCTGTTTCCATTGATCGTAAGTTTGGGGGGGGGGGTCGGCCTCTGTTGTTCTTCTGTCCCAGAATGCTTGAGCTTCACCACAAAGGTATATTGGGAGATATTGTAATTTTGTGGTGATGGACCACCCTAAGGTCGTTGCTACTTTCTCGAAATGGGTGAACCATGCGTTTACTTTTTCAGTTGAGTCTCCGCTGAAGTATCTAGGTGTCAGTTTTGGCTTAGTTTCGGTCATTTCTGTTGGATTTGGTGGTTGGGGTTTGTTCTTTGTTACTGTATTTATTCTGTCTTCTACTGCTAGTATGCTAGTACGGTAATTTTTTACTGATTTTTGTTCTGTCACCGTTTGTTTCTCTCTGTCCGTCGGTAGAGTTGCGATGAAACTATTGTGTGCTTTTATTAACGTTGTTCTTATATTTTGTAATTCTGTCACGTATGTTTCCCAGGTCTGTAAATTTGTGTATGTCCTTGTTAGTACTTTTTCTAGTAGTTCGGCACGTTCTTTGTCTAAAGTCGTTATCTGTTCTTCCGTCAGTTGGTCGTCCTCACTTTCAGTATCACTTAATATGTGTGGGTCTGTTAGCCAGGTCTCGAAATTTTCCCCTATTACTTGCCACTTCTCAGGTGAATATCTTTCTGTTTTTCCTATCTGTAACCCAGCTTTGGATACCTGGTTTTGCGCCAAGACGATAACAATTGGGTTTGTTCCCTTACTTATAATTTAATTGTTGCTCTATAGTTTTGCAGTCGAGTTTTAGCCACCAATTCCTAATTGCCGGCCTTAATTCTTTTCTTGATTTGTATTGTGAGGGGTGATCTAGGATTCCTACTAAGATCGCGAATTGGGTCAGATCAGACACTCGTTCTAGCCCAATTCTCCCTAATTTAGTCTTTGGATCAGCCTTTTTTTCAATTAATTTTCTTACTGTAGACGAAAATATCGAATCTTTTACTGGGCAATCTAATGTGCTTTCCATAACAGTGTATTCATTTTGTTGTTGTAATTAATGGATCAATTGTTAGACTATACTTAAAATACACAATACTTGAATACTTATACTTAAATTCTACAATTCTTAAGGACTACTTCAATTTAGGTTGGTCCTGGTGGTAGAATTTGTTGTCATTTACTTAATTGATTGCTAGCAATTCCTTCACTGAGGTCTTGTTGGAATTTAATGTGTATTGTTTATTTCTTTATTATTTTTTTCCTTATCTTTTCTTTTATCCCCGTTTTTAATTTATTAAAAACCGTATAATGTTTCTTTTTCAACTTAATCTTTATTTTTTCTTTTAAAGTAATCTTTCTTTAGACCGTATTTCTTTATACTGCGCGGTTTTTATCTTCCTTTATTTTTTATAAAACTTTATTTACTTATTCCTCTCAACCTCTTATTATTTTTCTTTAGTTTCTTTTTAAGTACCTTATTTATTTCCTTAGTTTTCTTTCATTAATTTTTTTTTTTTTTTTTTTTTTTTCAACTTTCTTTAATTTCTTTTGGTATACCATACGTATGATTTTATAATACACTTTGAGGTTGTTCATTTCACCAATTGTAAGATTATATTGGAATTTTTTCTTTTCTTTAATATTCATCTAATTCTTTTCTTCAATTTTCTTTAATTCAGGGCTGGTACTATTGACCTTAAGCGCCTCCACCAATTGTAAGACGTAATTTTTGAAGGGAATTACTCTATTGGTTTTCACCTCTCAAATTCGCCTACTTGATTACCCTGAAGTCTCACTTACTCAAACCCAGACCTTTGTGAAAATATCACTAGGAATTAAGGAATAAATCACTAGGCAGATGTTGACATTTCTGAACATAAATGATTTATTAAAAGTATGATTGCAAATAATTATCCTATCCTACACCAGGACCTTACATAGATAGTTATTCGCTAACTGACCTTATTATTTCCGTCGGGAGCTGAAGTAAGATGAGTTCAGGTAGTCCTGCCGCAGATAATGTGTCGTGGACGAGTGGCTAATTCGATTCCCAAAACTTTGGCAGCAATACTACCAGAACGGACTTCTGTTTTCTGGAAGGATTCACCCAATTTCCGAATTCGTCTTCTCACGTTCTCCACTCTCGCAAAAGGTACTTGGCGAGAGTCTTACTCGAAAACTTTCAGACTGGTTATGGCCGCGTTCACAAGTTATAAGCTGCTTTTGAACAGGTGTTAATTACTTGATCACTCGGGGGTAGAATGAATTTCCTTTCTTCATTTCCAAATCTTCTCGGCGCATCCTGTGCGCATGCTCAGCGACAGGTAGGCGGTCGAACTATCTCGAAAGATGCCATTGATTTCCGTTTCCATGGCAGCGGCGAATCGTAGTTGTCCAAAGTCATGGTACCGCCTTGAGGAAGGCGTATTCCGTTTTTTAGGGGAACCAATCACTGTTGTTCCAATGTTGGTAGAGAAGGGGCTGGAAAATTGCAGCGTCAATTTTCTTCCGCGGCGCGTGTGCCGCGCCGTCAGCTTTTCCCGTCTTTGAAGTTTCAGGAAATCTGATCGTTTTTGGCAGCTCGCGGGATCGTAGAAACTAGACGATTCCCACGCTTTGGAACCCAGACGTATCAGGTGTCTGTCGTCGGATTGGGAGCCAAATCCAGGCTCACAGACACCTACCCTGGAAAAGGAATTACCCAGAGGGTCAGGCCGGCCAGCTGCCTTATCAGGAGCTCATATCACTCATATCGCTCTAGCTCTCAAAACAACTTGTTTCTCTTCATACTTCCTCAGTATCACAATTCACTTCATTAGTTTTTGCCACGATGCCACAGACTTCGACTATCATCTTCTCACCCAAGGTGTCATGAACTCCAACTATCTCTTAGCATCTTTAATCAAGCTGCAGTATCATTGATCAGGCTATTCGATTATTAGGGCTACCATTCACTAAGGGAACTTTTTAACACAGAATGTGTTTTAGCCATGGACTAACTAGCCGAAATGTGTGACGGGAAGCGAGAGGTCGTGGGTTCGAATCCCGGCCAGGCCTGAAAAAAAAATTTTTTTTTTCTCGTGAGACGAAGGTCGTGGGTTCGAATCCCGGCCAGGCCTGAAATTTTTTTTTTTTTTTCGTGAGACGAAGGTTGTGGGTTTGAATCCCAGCCAGGCTTGATTTTTTAACAACGCAATTTTCGTAGTTTCATACTATAACTATATAAATTGATGTTATAAATGAATAGTAAACAATGACGCTTGTTTGGTTGTCACTTGGTTGCGCGACAACGCAAACACATTCTGTGTTTCAATAATTTCGTCCAAAGTATGTAAATAGAGGTAACCGGGGGTCCAGGGGGCTTGCCCCCTGGCGAGGCGCGGAGCGCCGAGTTTTTTTTGTTAAAAATGAAGTATTACAATGGGTCGGAAAATTTTTAAATTGAAAGTTTTGAAAATTTTCTTCTTCAAAATCGGTTTGTGGCATTCTGAAACGATTCCTGAAGTTTTCGTTTTTATATATATATTTGTGCGTGTGCGTGCGTGCATGTGTGTGTATGTATATCAAATACTTTTATCCTTATCTATGGGTATTTTACAATTAGGGCCGCTTTATCAATTCCCTGACTAAATCCCTCACTAGTAAGTCAGCTGTTAGGGCTAGTCAGTGATTAGAGCAGCAGACACCTTTATCATTTAGGGAGGAACTGTTGACTAACTCTAAGTGCTGACTAAGAGGTTGAGCGCCCGTGTGCTGTCCCTAGACCCAGAAAATCATATCGAAGTTACATTAATCGATTATTCATGGGCGTTATCTCTCAGTTATCAACAATATCGATGTAAATAGACGTTTATCTTGCTCATCATTCTATTTTTCGTGTTGGTGTGTTTACATGAGCGGTACGCAGTTTACATAATAGATCGATGATCGTTTAACGTACTCAATAAGTACTCCTAATCAATAGGGAAAGGCGCTCTTCAAACCAATCACTCCAAGTTTCTCAACTTGTAAGGAGTTTGCTAATGCGATACAGTCCCAAACTCAGGTACTTACTGCTTGAGAGCTTGAGAACCTTCTGGAACGTACTGGTTCGTTCGAAATGTGGATTGAAGAGATATTTATTAAATATGAAGCTTTAATTGAAACACCTGGCAAGCAACAAGCCTCGTTATGTTGTTTTATTTTCAATAATAAACCTTTGAAATTGACCATTCTCCCTCTCTTCAAAATATTTTAAAATGCTGAATCTTGGAGGGGGGGGGGGGGGGGGTATTATCTCGAGAACAATAATTCTTTCTTTCCAACCTGAGGTTGGTCTCGAGCTCACCAAAATTGGAAATTGAAAAACAGTAAGGGCCACTTTATCAATTCCCTGACTAAATCCCTCACTAGTAAGTCAGCTGTTAGGGCTAGTCAGTGATTAGAGCAGCAGACACCTTTATCATTTAGGGAGGAACTGTTGACTAACTCTAAGTGCTGACTAAGAGGTTGAGCGCCCGTGTGCTGTCCCTAGACCCAGAAAATCATATTGAAGTTACGTTAATCGATTATTCATGGGCATTATCCCTCAGTTATCAACAATATCGATGTAAATAGACGTTTATCTTGCTCATCACTCTATTTTTGCGTTGGCTGTGTTTCGTGTTGGTGTGTTTACATGAGCAGTACGCAGTTTACATAATAGATCGATGATCGTTTAACGTACTCAATAAGTACTCCTAATCAATAGGGAAAGGCGCTCTTCAAACCAATCACTCCAAGTTTTTCAACTTGTAAGGAGTTTGCTAATGCGATACAGTCCCAAACTCAGGTACTGCTTGAGAGCTTGAGAACCTTGTAAAATATTAGTCAATATTATTAGTCGAGTGATTATTGCGTAACCGAGCCTCGGAGCGTTGACTAAATTTAGTCATCACTTAGCGTTTAACCGGCGGTTGATAAAGGCAACTTCGTTCGTAACCGCTTGATCATTCCTAATCAGTCCTCTAAATCGTGCTAACCAGCCATTGATAAAGCGGCCCTAAAAATAGTAAAGTAAAATAAAAAATAAACAAATAAACACTTAGGGCCGCTTTATCAATGGCTGGTTAGCACGATTTAGAGGACTGATTAGGAATGATCAAGCGGTTACGAACGAAGTTGCCTTTATCAACCGCTGGTTAAACCCTAAGTGATGACTAAGTTTAGTCAACGCTCCGAGGCTCGGTTACGCAATAATCACTGACTAATGTTATTGACTAATATACCATTTCCAAGTCAATTTGAGATTTTTCCAAACCAATTTGAGATTTTTCCAAACCAATTTGAGAATTTTCCAAAAAAATTGGAGAATTTTCTTAACTAAAAATGTTCTAAAGAAGAAAGGAGAAGGGAATCATCCAAACCAAAGTGACAATTTTTCAAAGCAAATCAAAACTTTTAATTAGGAATAAAATTGCACAATACATCGTTATAAAAGAAAGAAATTCGCATTTTTTCATTTAAAAAAATCACATTTTTTCATATTTTGAGAAAAATGAGGTATTATGAAAATTCAATGTAGAGGGTTCCCAGCTGCTGCGTTCGTTAATTGCACGAATATATCCATCATCCAATTTGTGCAATCAGCTGATGAAATGGTGGGGATGCTTCGAGCCACCGTTATGAACTTCACTGCCATGAGACGACTAGTACCCACTTACTACATACGTTACAAAACAAAAGTTTGTGGATCGTGTCTATTTTAATTCGGATTCTCAAATTGTTTTGGAAATTTCTCAAATTGGTTTGGAAAATTCTCAAATTGGTTTGGAAATATCTCAATTCGACTTGGAAATGCTATATTTTACCTGTCTCTATTCAAAAAGTTTGTTCTGCTTACGCAAACTGCATAAGTGTTTTTTAATTTTATTTCTTTATTTTTTATTTTACTTTACTATTTTTACTTTTTTTCAATTTTCAATTTTGATGCTCGAGACCAACCTTTGGTTGGAAAGAAAGAATTATTGTTCTCGGGATAATAACCCCCCTCCCAAGATTCTAAGCATTTAAAAATATTTTGAAGAGAGGGAGAATGGTCAATTTCAAAGGATTATTATTGAAAATAAAACACCAAAACGAGGGTTGTTGCTTGCCAAGTGTTTGAATCAAAGCTTCATAATATATCATAAATATCTCTTCAACCCACATTTCGAACGAACCAGTATGTTCCAGAAGGTTCTCAAGCTCTCAAGCAGTACCTGAGTTTGGGACTGTATCGCATTAGCAAACTCCTTACAAGTTGAGAAACTTGGAATGATTGGTTTGAAGAGCGCCTTTCCCTATTGATTAGGAGTACTTATTGAGTACGTTAAACGATCATCGATCTATTATGTAAATTGCGTACCGCTCATGTAAACACACCAACACGAAACACAGCCAACACGAAAAATAGAATGGTGAGCAAGATAAATGTCTATTTACATCGATATTGTTGATAACTGAGAGATAACGCCCATGAATAATCGATTAACGTAACTTCGATATGATTTTTTGGGTCTAGGGACAGCACACGGGCGCTCAACCTCTTAGTCAGCACTTAGAGTTAGTCAACAGTTCCTCCCTAAATGATAAAGGTGTCTGCTGCTCTAATCACTGACTAGCCCTAACAGCTGACTTACTAGTGAGGGATTTAGTCAGGGAATTGATAAAGCGGCCCTTAGTGGACTGATTAGGAATGATCAAGCGGTTACGAACGAAGTTGCCTTTATCAACCGCCAGTTAAACCCTAAGTGATGACTAAGTTTAGTCAATGCTCCGAGGGTCGGTTACGCAATAATCACTCGACTAATATTATTGACTAATATTTTACTTGTCTCTATTCAAAAAGATGGTTCTGCTTACGCAAACTGCATAAGTGTTTTTTTAATTTAATTAGTTTATTTTCTATTTTACTTTACTGTTTCTACTTTTTTTCAATTTCCAATTTTGGTGAGCTCGAGACCAACCTCAGGTTGGAAAGAAAGAATTATTGTTCTCGAGATAATACCCCCCCCCCCCCCCTCCAAGATTCAGCATTTTAAAATATTTTGAAGAGAGGGAGAATGGTCAATTTCAAAGGTTTATTATTGAAAATAAAACACCAAAACGAGGCTTGTTGCTTGCCAGGTGTTTCAATTAAAGCTTCATAAATCATAAATATCTCTTCAATCCACATTTCAAACGAACCAGTACGTTCCAGAAGGTTCTCAAGCTCTCAAGCAGTACCTGAGTTTGGGACTGTATCGCATTAGCAAACTCCTTACAAATTGAGAAACTTGGAGTGATTGGTTTGAAGAGCGCCTTTCCCTATTGGTTAGGAGTACTTATTGAGTACGTTAAACGATCATCGATCTATTATGTAAATTGCGTACCGCTCATGTAAACACACCAACACGAAACACAGCCAACGCGAAAAATAGAATGATGAGCAAGATAAACGTCTATTTACATCGATATTGTTGGTAACTGAGAGATAACGCCCATGAATAATCGATTTACGTAACCGATATGATTTTCTGGGTCTAGGGACAGCACACGGGCGCTCAACCTCTTAGTCAGCACTTAGAGTTAGTCAACAGTTCCTCCGCTTTATCAATTCCCTGACTAAATCCCTCACTAGTAAGTCAGCTGTTAGGGCTAGTCAGTGATTAGAGCAGCAGACACCTTTATCATTTAGGGAGGAACTGTTGACTAACTCTAAGTGCTGACTAAGAGGTTGAGCACCCGTGTGCTGTCCCTAGACCCAGAAAATCATATCGAAGTTACGTTAATCGATTATTCATGGGCGTTATCTCCTAGTTATCAACAATATCGATGTAAATAGACATTTATCTTGCTCATCATTCCATTTTTCGCGTTGGCTGTGTTTTGTGTTGGAGTGTTTACATGAGCGGTACGCAGTTTACATAATAGATCGATGATCGTTTAACGTACTCAATAAGTACTCCTAATCAATAGGGAAAGGCGCTCTTCAAACCAATCATTCCAAGTTTCTCAACTTGTAAGGAGTTTGCTAATGCGATACAGTCCCAAACTCAGGCTCAGGCTTGAGAGCTTGAGAACCTTCTGGAACGTACTGGTTCGTTCGAAATGTGGGTTGAAGAGATATTTATGATATATGAAGCTTTAATTGAAACACCTGGCAAGCAACAAGCCTCGTTTTGGTGTTTTATTTTCAATAATAAACCTTTGAAATTGACCATTCTCCCTCTCTTCAAAATATTTTAAAATGCTTAGAATCTTGGGGGGGGGGGGGGGGGGGGATTATCTCGAGAACAATAATTCTTTCTTTCCAACCTGAGGTTGGTCTTGAGCTCACCAAAATTGGAAATTGAAAAAAAGTAAAAAATAGTAAAGTAAAATTAAAAATAAACAAATAAAATTAAAAAACACTTATGCAGTTTGCGTAAGCAGAACCAACTTTTTGAATAGAGACAGGTAAAATATAGCATTTCCAAGTCGAATTGAGAATTTTCCAAACCAAATTGAGAATTTTCCAAACCAATTTGAGAAATTTCCAAAACAATTTGAGAATCCGAATTAAAATAGACACGATCCAAAAACTTTTTCGTTTTGTAACGTATGTAGTAAGTGGGTACTTTGTTGTGCTGCTTGAATGTATATACTAGAGCTGATTGCACAAATTGGATGATGGACATGTTCGTGCAATTAACGAACGCAGCAGCTGGGAACCCTCTACATTGAATTTTCATAATACCTCATTTTTCTCAAAAATATGAAAAATGTGATTTTTTTTAAATGAAAAAATGCGAATTTCTTTCTTTTATAACGATGTATTGTGCAATTTTATTCCTAATTAAAAGTTTTGATTTGCTTTGAAAAATTGTCACTTTGGTTTGGATGATTCCCTTCTTCTTTAGAACATTTTTAGTTAGGAAAATTCTCAAATTGGTTTGGAAAAATCTCAAATTGACTTGGAAATGGTATATTAGTCAATAATATTAGTCGAGTGATTATTGCGTAACCGAGCCTCGGAGCGTTGACTAAACTTAGTCATCACTTAGGGTTTAACCGGCGGTTGATAAAGGCAACTTCGTTCGTAACCGCTTGATCATTCCTAATCAGTCCTCTAAATCGTGCTAATCAGCCATTGATAAAGCGGCCCTTAATCTTTCATATATTACTACTCTGTGAAGCAGATGAGCTCACAATGATGAACTAAACGTTCTTTGGTGTAATTTTCAAGTTTCCACGTATTGGGGCAGCTTAGTGCCAGAACTGCACCGAGCGTTGTGCATTTCCAACGCAATTTCCGACCGTTTTCGTAGGAATAACTATTGAATGCTATATACAACAATGTGTTGGAAAATGTAGATTCCAATAAAGCAAAAAATGAAGAAAAAACATTTGTTTTTCAAATTAGTTATTAACTCTCCTTGACAGTTCTCTTGGTAGTTACTCTCTTGCTTGATAGATTCTCATTAGCCATTTGATTTATACAGGCCCAGCTTTTTAAGACGCCCAGTGATGGTTGTTGGAGCAGACGTCACTCATCCGTCCCCTGATCAACAAGATATCCCTTCAGTTGCTGCTGTAAGTGTAAACTAAACATCATAATTAAATTTCAACAATTTTATAGGCAGGTTTTATAACATGATTTACCGGCATGTATCTTCTTTCTGTAGGTAGCTGCTTCACACGATGCAAATGCATTCCACTATAACATGAAATGGCGACTCCAGCAGCCGAGAGAGGAGATGATCCAAGATCTTCAATCAATCATGAAGGAGCAGCTTATGTTCTTTTACAGAAATTCCAACAGACTCAAGCCGGAGCATATCCTCTTCTATCGCGATGGTGTTTCCGAAGGACAGTTCAAAACTGTGAGTTCCATCGAAACTGTATGGCAGATTAGTTAGAAGTATTTACTTGCGATACTGTACAGTGGCTCTACCCAAATTAAGAACAGTGTTAAGAAGATTGAAATTAGTCAGAAATTTCTTCACTTATTATTTTCTTCTAAATCGAGCTAAACCAAAAATTACGCATAATCGCAGTCAAGTTGATAATACAAGTTCAGTTTTCCAAAAGAGCACAGTATTCCCACGAGGGGAATAGCACAGAAAGTGATGAATATGTTATTTTTCATTCAAGGGATTCTAAAATATCTTTTTCTTATCATTTCTCACACCAAATTTTAATTTGGCAGAGAACTAAGCGGTAAAATAGTAATGTTTCCCAAAAGATTGAAGAATCAAGTAGGCCAGAAGTAGAAGACTAGTTCAGTTCCAATGAGAGGCTGCTGAAATGACTAAAACATTCTGGAAGGTTCAACCCTTAAGCATTTTCATCAGTTGAACCTTTCAAAATGTTTTAGTGATTCATATTACCAACATTGTTGATAGTAAGATCTATATATTTATATTAGTATTTATAAACAGCCACTGCTAATTGCTGCTCCATGTTTACAAGCATTTTACCAAATGTGAATTCCAGTTCTAACGGCATATTCCAGTTCCCAAGGCCAAGGCCAGGTGGACTGATATCGAGGACAAGTTGTAACCATTCCAAGCTGTTCCACAATAGTATTACGTTCTACTGAACGGTTCCAATTGGAAAGTCGTCACACCTCTATAATTTCTTGTTTGGGTAAATGTTATAGCATTTGTGTTTTATTTTAGGTTCTAGATGTTGAGCTTCAAGCTATTCGGGCAGCTTGCCAATCGCTTTCGCCAGACTACAAGCCCCCCATCACGTTCCTCGTCGTGCAGAAACGTCACCATACGAGATTCTTTCCGTCCAACCCCAGAGAAGGCGACCCCAAAAACGGTAATGTGCCGGCTGGCACGATTGTTGACACAGACATCGTTCACCCTACTGAATTTGACTTCTACCTCGTTTCTCATGCAAGCATTCAGGTATGGTACCTACTCGAAATCGTTTTATGATGTTGAAAGAGAAAACAAGATGGGGTATTTGTCCCATTTTACAAAATGTAATATGATATACTTCAACGATGACTGCGTTTCGATAGTATAATACATATATTATAACATAATATAATATATTATACATAACATAATATATTAGAATGATATTATATTATACTTATTATATTATTAATTGCCACTTCCAAGAGTGTTAGCTGTGGGTTTTTAAATTAATTAATGATCTGAGGATCTTGGTATTTTATAACGAGTTGGAGATTCGGTGCAGGAAGAATGACCAGCAGTGAGTGGCGCCTGGGGCCGAGATTGTTCGCCTATGCCGCGCTGATGTGGTACCTACTAAACGCCATACTGAATCTGATGTTGCAGCCTACCACTTCAGTCCTATGATAAATATAATTGTACTATTAAATCGAATTTTGTTGATTACGTAAACAACGTACCTGGTTCAACAGCAGATATCCTCAATTACCTACTTGGGATTTAACACAGTTGTCGATACTTTTACGATTTTAAACTTAATGAGTAGTTGTTAGCATGTACATTTCGTACATCAAATTTGTATCTACCTAGGCACCGAGCAGGTTTGTATATAAGTAGTAGAAAAAAAAGTATAGGTTAGTTCTTTGTACCTACCTACTCTGATCTTGGAAATTACGAGTACGATTTGATAGAGCAGGGAACGTACCTACTTAAAACGAACTATTCCACATTCCACAAGGCCTTATTGAGTGAATTTGGGGTGAATAGATTGAAAAATGAGTGATAAAAGAGACAAAACACGATGCCAAGGGCACGCGATGTTCTCAGACAGTCACACATCCAAGTAATGACCACGCCCAATGTCACTTTGTCAGGTGATCAGACGAGAACTTGTGTAATCAACGTGGTATGATTGCTGAAACTAGGAAAATGATAGCTGCTCTGCCTAGGTGTGTTATAACAATTTACTCGAACCTAGTTATCCCATGGCCATGTAGGTATCTGATATAGCTGACAGTAAAATGAATTCCAACTTCGTCTACTCGATCACTAATTCAAGGGAATCGTTGACGGTAGCGTCACTATTCTCTCCAAATATACTTGTAAAAATTACGTGAAGAGGTTAGCATCAGCACGTTAACGGGACAAAGTCATACTCGAACAATTTTTTTACCGATCATATAAGTTGTTATTGTTACGTAACGTAATTTTATTCTGAATCTTTTCGTCCTTTTGTTGCAGGGTACGGCCCGCCCTACCAAGTATCACGTGTTGTGGGATGACGCCCAAATGCCTGAACAGCTCTTGGAGGAGATCACCTACTATTTGTGTCACTTGTTTACTCGCTGCACTCGCTCCGTGTCCTACCCAGCTCCCACCTACTATGCGCACTTGGCTGCTTTCAGGATCAGATCCTACATTGAAAAGTGAGTTCACCAGTGATTTAGTACTCGCAGTATTATTAACCGTTCTTCTCCAGATTTTTGAATTAATATAAGTATGTTCAATGTTTTTAAACGTAAGAGTTTCCAGATCTGTTCTCATTAACCTCGAAATTGGTGAGAAAGTGTCGTTAGCAGTTCCTTTTCGTCTAATTTCTAACCCTATAGTATCAATAGTGGCCCGGTCGTAGTGTCCATCAATAGGTCCATTCGGAACCACATTGCAGATCAATAAACATTGTGAGAATATTTTCTTTTTTAAATAGTTTTCTGCTTGACAAGGTTATCACGTGGTACCACAACTCCAATCAAATAATTCCACTTCAAAGAAGCGCTAGAGTAATAAGTCCCCTACTTTGATTATAAATCTCTGCATTGGTTTGAAATGGAATGATTTATTCTGGCATATAGGATACACGACTTCACCTATTATGCCCTGAGTGAAAAGATTTGTTTGACGAATAGAATAGAATACAAAATCTTTATTGCCATCATACAACAAAGGTATCTATCAAACGTGAAGGGGGGGGGGGGGGGGGGGGGGGGGGGAGCAAGCAAAAATATCATAAAAACAGGCAATAAATGAATTGACAAGATACTTCCTTTCTGCTGTACGATGCCAGGCAATCAGCATATCCTTTATTTCCTTCTGAAATATCTGATCCTTGAACATCATTACTCCCACATAGTCTGGTTTATAACTCTGAACCAGAGCCAGCAAACGACTTTGAGGTAGAAAGTAGATTCCGGTTCCTCTTTTCATATAGGTGACTGTCCCCCAGGCGTGGAAATCTTCCCAAATGTTCTTCACTCTAATAAGAATTGCCTGGATATAAAAGGCAGGAAGAGTCATAATTTCCAAATTCTTCAACAGACTTCAGCAGTGCGCATCAGAGCGAGCCCCTTTCATAATCCGAATTGCATATTTTTGCTGCCTGAAAATTTTCAAGGCACTGCTGCAGTTGCCCCACAATGGCTCCATAGAAGAAGTTTTTGTTACCTACCTTATTATGGAGAACTTGGAGAATTACCATTACCTTTGAATCTTCATTCAAATAACGCAATTCTCTCCAGATTATTTTCTTCCAATGAAAAGGAAGGTGGATCGGAAAGGATAGGATCGTCGTGAACAGTTGTGACCGATTTTGTTCAATTGGAATGGTCGATTTTTTGTGAGGAAACAGCGTTGTTTTGATTTTATGATGTTTCAAATTATATTGGTGTTCTTTTAGGACGTACCTCCGAAGCTTCGTCAATAGAGGGACAGCCTAATTGATACACAATTAGGTACAGGGTGTGTTGACAATCCAAGCACGAAGGAAAAAATTACCGGAGAAAAATCCAAGATAGGAGATCGGGGATAAATGTAGTTTATTGAATTTCTTCATTTTTTTCCGAGAAGAGAATGTACCTACTTAGAAATTCGATATTATCAAAAGTGATAGGTCTGGTAAATGTCTAAATTAGGATATCTCTTAATTTATTATATTTCGCCATTGATAGGTCCATCTCTAGTCCTCCAGAAAGTTAAAAACTAGTTTGAGTTACCCTCCCCCCCTCCCTTTCACTTCTTCTAATTAGCTTCAATCCCCTCTTTCATTTTGCTTGTACGTTATTGGTTGTATCTCCCGACCCCTTCCTTTCTCCCGACAAGCGGGATTCAAGCTTCTTTTCAGCTATATTTATGTAAAAGCGTTGAACTCTAATATTCGTTTCAGATTGCCTCAAAACGGATTTCAATGAAGAAAATTTTCAAAACTTTTGATTTGAAAATTTCCCGAGCCATTGCGATAGCTTTATTTTTTAAGAAAATTCGCTTAAAGTATGACATAAATGAGCTGTGGCAAGCGATCTCTGAGCTAAAGGAAGTGGTGACAAAGGATATCAAGGTTATGGCTGTGACTGTGTTATGGCACAGAGTGTGGCGTCGGAAAAGTGCCACGGATTTACTTGAGTTGGGCATCTCGGCAGGAGTGCTCTGTGGTATCACCACTCGTCCTCAGGAGCTCTTACCTCAACTGGTGGTCATTTTATAGAGGCACTTCCTCTCATCCCTACTATCCTCTCCACTATCTTGAATTAGTTTTTTGTTATCTTTTAATGATGTGCCCCTCCGCCGTTTAGTTGCATTAAAACAAAAACTATACGACGTATCTATTATCTTAAAATACGTCAAAATTAGTCATCAATGAGAAGTTTTATCGGTGAATACCCATCCTTACTTGATTAATTTAGTAGCTATGAGCGTGATCCTATTTAACGGATATCCCGAGCTCCAGCTAGATCAACCAACTAAAACCGCGAAGCTACATTAGTTCTTTGGAATTTGGGCTATATTCAGGCAGTGCAATTTTGGTTTCAAATGGTTTGAAACTACCATGTAGTCGCGCATGCGTACTGTACCTGCCAATCACAATCCAAGTTGAAAATGTTTAGATTCTACTTTCAGTTGCCACTGCAAACAGACCCTATTTTATCGATTTATCGATATTTTCGCACACAATAGTTGACTTTTGACTAAATAATGATACTTAACAAAAATCGTCATAATCTCTCCTTGCAATCTACTAAAATTTTCAATTTCTGCTAGGGCCGCTTATACTGAATTTCTATCAAGTGGAATTATATGCTCGTCTCGGCTTTGATCATTTCTTTTTTGTACAATTTGAATTCAAATAGATTATTCAAATTTTAGACTTTTTGAATTCAATGTTTATTTATCAATGTACTTATCGAAACTATTGGTAACTTTCGGATGTAATATTTCAGCCAACACGTTCAACTTCGTAATTTGGATCAAGAAACAAGAAACCGCACTATCAAAGATGTTATTGTTAACAACAATCCTATGTTCTTCGTTTAATTTGTTTGTATTCCAATACGGTATTGATCATTTTTAATAAATCTATATTGTATGTATCATTAGACTTTTTACATTTTTTATTTTTATTCATATATATATTCTAAAGATATGAATATTTGATATTTTACTTACATAATGTGATATACCTACCTAATGTGTTGACTCTTTGTGGACTCGTATTACCAGAATCCATTCCAGTCATATTACGTTCATATAGTTTTGTGGTATATAACAAATTATTTCTCACTTAATTTCAAATATTTATGGTGGAGATTTCTTGGATACCTACTAAAATATTGTATGCGATATTTTGCAACCATTATTGTGTGTTCTAATACATTTTAAAAACATTGGGATTTTGGTCATTTCCAGCATTTTTGCTATTACCTATTAGTACCTAAGTTATAATATATATCCATTTGAACCTCATTTCTCAGAAGGATGTATTGAAATATGTTCGTTGCTTTTATTCTTGATTCTCAACTACCAAAGAGAGCAAATTAGTTTGGGTGCTCTCCCTATTTTCCTACCTAATCTGAGGGAAAAGCTTCTACATTCCAAGAACATCCATGTACAAGAAAATCTCCTTTTCTGACAACCAAACCTGGATAAATTTTGAAAATTTGATCGAAAATTACCTCATAAGAGTGACGCTTGACTTTTGACGTCAATCGATCACATTTTTCCTGCTGAACTCAAAATGAACTCAAAATTCAAAGTTTTGAGTACAAATTGTACGATATTTTATTCATAAGTTTCCCTGTTGCCCATTGCACGGAAAATTTTGTGGGACATTCATCTTGTGAGGAAGTACTTTGAGTGCTAGGCAGCCCATTTTGAATCTCGGGTAATGTCCCGGGGTAGGCATTGGAAGGTGAAGGAGACCATTGAGAAATCTGCTTTGGACTACTCAAACTGTATCCAGATATATTGTACCCCACACCTCGACCCCATAGAACTATACCTATTCCAACCAACAATTGGAACTGAGTCGTCTTTAAGTGTCAGCTCGGAACTCTTCCACGGTCAAGCAGTTTGTCCCTCCTGCCATTCTTGCTTTCGTTACCACATGTTCGCTGGCTGCAAAGAACTTACACAAACTAGAAAGCGATACGGTACTTTTCCGTTATAACCCCCCCAGTCAATTGGTCTTCAACATGCCCACCCAATGTTTCTAGGCATTCCTTCTTTCTTTTCTTAGATTACATATTTACGTAGAATTGGTGACAATTTCAAGCTGTGGGAAGAAATTATATTATTAAAAAAAGAAAAAAAGAATTACCGTGTTTTCAGAAGTTGCCGATGTCGATGAGGATTTGTTGAAACAGATTGGCGTGGTTGTGGATTTATTGCCTCCACATGAATTCGCACAAGTAGAATGCATATGAATTGTTTAAATAGATCAGAATGCTGTGTATAGGTTGGTGGTCTGGATGCTCGCATCTCAAAATTACATAACATCAAGTAGTCAATCCCTTAGTAAAAATACAGATTAGTTGGACATGTAGGTCAGAATGATGTGTATACTTTGGCGGTCTGGATGCTCGCAAGCTTGCATCTCAAAAATGCATAACATAACATAATCTAATAAGTAAGAAGTAATGTCTAGAAACATCGGGTGGGCGTGTTGAAGACAAATTTACTGGGGGGGGGGGGGTTATAACGGAAAAGTACCAGCGATACTTCCAGATACTGTGTGCCATCTTGAAAAAATCCGTATTTTCATCTCTGCACGTATTTTCATCCAGTTTTGACATGCTTCCAGTAGGCCTTCGTTTTGCTGTGAGTGTCTATCTTCGTTACGTCCTTTATAATCAGAGGCAGCGAATTCAAAAAATCACAGAAGTAGGTACCTACTGTACGAATTTCATCTCATCATGCACGTGTTGTCGGTACAGTTTTGCGAACTCCCCTTTTTCTCTCCTCGACAAAAATATTTGATACCCACTGTCTCTGATATGGAGGATCTCATAAGGGCGGGTATCTAGAAAGGGTGTCAGGGGTTACCCCTGGGTTGTTGAGAGAATAAGGCGTAAATAGAATGAGGTTAACCCCCAAACACATGGTATCTCCGTGCCTCAGTTTTGAATGGAGGGTTATTAAGGTATAATTTTAAGCGTAATTTAATTTTCTTACGTCAAACATAGTAAGCTTTTTGGCTGGAGTTACTGCTTTTCTATAGTGAGTGTCTATCTTCGTTACGTCCTTTATAATCAGAGGCAGCGAATTCAAAAAATCACAGAAGTAGGTACCTACTGTACGAATTTCATCTCATCATGCACGTGTTGTCGGTACAGTTTTGCGAACTCCCCTTTTTCTCTCCTCGACAAAAATATTTAATACCCACTGTCTCTGACATGGAGGACTCACTCTTTCTTCTTCCTATAAGGGCGGGTATCTAGAAAGGGTGTCAGGGGTTACCCCTGGGTTGTTGAGAGAATAAGGCGTAAATAGAATGAGGTTAACCCCCAAACACATGGTATCTCCGTGCCTCAGCTTTGAATGGAGGGTTAGCCCCACCGAACACCAGGATAAGCTCTGATTGGCTAGGGCCGAAGGACGAAAGGAAGATGGCGTTGTACATGAACTCTGCTCACTTCTTCAATTAGCAATATAATTGCAACGGAATTCTCACTTCATGTAATCGAGATATATTTATCGAGATATTCTGTCACCTAAAGATGGACTTGTTGAGCGTAAGTATGATTTATTTTACTCAAATTTTAAATTAGCCGGTTAGCTGTTGTTAAATACAGAAAGATAGTAAAGTGTAGGTGTTTTATTCAATTTAATCATTGTCTCCTCGTTAGGCCCATACGTCTGAGCAGTTAAATTTAGGTATTGTATGATAGATTTCGTTTAATGATTTCAATTTGATAAGATAGTGCTACAGTTTAACATTTAAATCAGGTCAAATGCAAGTCAAACGATGACTTGCGTTTGCTATCATTTGACCCCGACATCTTACAATTATTGCGTAAACTGACAAAATTATTATTTACCGTTAGGAAGCATATTTGGTTGTAAAAGGTAGGTATGTACCTACTCGTCTTTTGAGGTGTTTACGATTTTGTAATGCACCATTTTGTCATCGTAGGCGGAAACTTGAGTGGAAATGTACCAATAAACAAAATACATTGTATTGTATATATTTTATACCACTGGTATATGAACTTGTATCGTGTACTAACAATGGACATCATATCAGCAGCTCTAACCCCAGGGCATCCCCTAACCCTGTCTCGAGTATATCCCGCGGGTTTACTGCCCCTGTCTCTAGACATCCGGCCTAAAAGTAAAGCTATTTTGTGGTATGTTTCGAATCTGTTGGACAGCCTGCTGGAATACACGTTGCCCGGAATAGACTGAAGGTGGTTAGACCGTTATCTGATCTTCCTGTGAGTGTTGGTGTGTACTCGTATTTACCTTAAAATAAGATGTAAAGGGTTTCAATAGAAAAAATCGACAAAACAGTAATTCTATGCATTTATTAATGTAAAACTATGTGACAAAACAACTTATGAAAGACTATACGAGTGACAGCGGCTTCGCCTTGATACATCTTATTAAAAAAGAGAAGTATTAATCCGAAAAGCATTACTGCCGAAAAGATTTTGGTATCGATTTGTGCTACTGGGAAAAAAGTTACATCGTTTCAGTCTAACATTATGCTAAATAGAAGAATAATTATGTACGTTTTTTTAAAATAGGATTCCTCACTAAGCCTACTCTTGTACCTTCTGAGCTCGGAAGATTGTTTATTCATTTTAATTAGAAAGGTAAATCCACTGTGTATATCAGGATATCACGTGAAAATAAATAAGTTCCTACTTATAGCACGATAACAATATTAACAACAAAATAATAAGAAACTCACTATTTGTGACAGTGTTACACAACAAATCAGTAAATTATCTACAATGAATAAATAACATTTTTTGATTAAACGGATGCAAAAATCAGTAATATGAGAAAATAAAATTAATATATCGTACAAGGAAAACTAAAACGGACGGCAAATTGCGGGTTTGCATCAAACCAACACCGAATCGGAGAACTAAAAAAAACTTCTCTCAGTCAAACATTTACAAACAATTAAACCACAGGTAGATAGGTAGGTACGTCTCATCAATGAAAACCTATGTATGTACTCGTAGTTGCTTGGCATGATTAAGAAAGATTGAATAATAAGTTTCACTATGTGAAATAATCTTTTAATAATTTTATATCGAAATGTATTAGATTTGTACTTTCTAGATTCTCAAAGGTACCCTATTGAAATGTATATTAGTAAAATTTCTCGAAAATGTCTCTAATTTGCTAAAAACATGTTCAACAAAGCTCTTTCACGAACCAGGTACAATATTGAAAATTTAGTCGCCAAGTATATTGCAATTCAGCCAATTGGTATTGCGTTCACTTGAATATCATCATTATCATAGACAAAGAGATGTACAGGTAGGTGCACGGTGAACAAGTATTGAGAGTCTGAACTGCGAGATCGGTTCATTTGATCTGGACAGGTACTATGTTATGTGTTAAGATCAATTAGTGTATTGATGAGCTGGATAAGTAACCTACAGAAGGCAATATTATCACGAATGATGAAAGGTAAATTGCTTACAAAACGCGTCATTCATAGATAATACAAATTGTCACAAAATAATTCGCAAAACAACCTTCATAACGTCGACGTTAAAAGTTGAAAACTTTATTTTTTAAAGGGTTTTGAAAATTACGTAAAATTTTTTGAGATAAAAAGGTAGGCAATTATTGGAAATGAAATTAAGACAGTGAGTTATGGACAAGTTGAGGATAAAAATATGAGGATTCTACCTTGTTTGAGCAACCTTATTCGGAAATTGATTGCGAGTACCGTTACTACACACATCGACCTAATTCGCAAGTTTTTCTACATTCATAACCTATTTCATTCCAGGCACATTTTTGTTCACGTTTTCCACAAAATCGCTAAAAACCAATCACAGTGGTAGCCCTTTTCTCTACGTTAGTATTCAATACTATTTACCTAGCGTGTAGCCGGTCTTCTTATTTAATAGACCATTACGAAATCTACAACTATTATACGAAGGCTGGGGATAGTAAGTTTTAGGCACTACATATGTTAGAAGTAATAGGTATCTCACTTGACGAACGAAACATGAGTTTTTGTACAGTGAAATAGAGCTGGAGTTTGTCCTAGTGTAACAGTAGGGCGTGAAGAAGGCCCGGTGTAGGAGTATTTATTGTTTCCACGAAATGTCTAGCAGCTCAAGGCAGAGTGAAGGTAATGTGGTGGTGTTTGGTGTCCTCTTTTCATAAGATTTTCCACTGAAGGACGGACGTGTCTTTGCCACCGATGGACACCAGCCTGGTGTCGTCGTTGAGGAACGCCACGTTGGTGACGTGGGAGCTGTGCCCACCGTACGTATGGCACAAAGACTGAAATTGATGAAAACAACAGATATTAGTTTTATAGTAAATCACCATAAAGGAGCACGCCCCGCAGCATAGTATACAGTCCAGAGTAGCGCACATGATGTCTAGCCAAAAATCATCTTTATGCGTATATTAAATAATTCAACCCGCCTCACCACTAAGATGTGTGAATTGAGAAGGTAATAGGGCCATCAATGAATGAATGACATCAGAAAGGTATACCTATATTGCATATATGTATAATTACAAGCAGAATAGGTATTATATAGCCCACTATTACGATTTTATAAGCGGATTACAATAAATGAATTTTGTACCACTTGTCATTTGAAAAGAGTGGGCGTGTGGCAGGAAGAGGACTCTTCATAATGCCCACAACGCTTGCGGCACGTATGTGGGTGAAAGGGAAGCAGCAATCAAACGAGTGGTCAACGCTCTCACCTTAATTTCCAAAGACTTGCCTATCTTTATCAAAGTCGTGAGCGATTTCCAAAGCGCTCAAGCGACTCCCCCAAAACGTTGCTATAGGTAACCGTCAGAAAGCTAGATATTAAACACAGAAAAATTCTTGAATCGAAACGTAGGTTAGTTGGACATATATATCAGAGTGATGTGCATAGTTTGGTGGTCTGGATGTTCGCATCTCATAAAAATATTCTACATCAATCCTTTTAGTAAAATACAGATGGGTTGGACTATAGATCAAAATTACGTTTGAAAATATGTTTTGAGGTTGAAATACGAAGCAAAAGTTCAAGCACCATGTTGGATTCAATCACAAGCGCTTTGCTTCGAGAGTCAGAATCGCTAACCTTAGCAGGTGATGAACAACTAAAGCGGCCCATTCACGATCCCACTGCAGGAGGTGGGGAGTGCAACAAAGTTCCCCTCTTTGCTCTCCTGCCTCAGAGTGCATTCTCCGTACACGATCCATCATTCCCAGCTCAAACCGAAGGTTTCCCGCCAGTATACGGTATTTTGAGGTAATCTATTTTCCTGTTTTGGCAGGTGATTAGAACATGGAAGGTTTTCCGGCAGCTCCACACACGCTCGGACCTAGCAGGTCGATTGGGTAGAGGACCCCGGACCGCAGGATGGTCCGATGGGAAACCCATCCAACAAGCTCTGCAGGACACCTGCAGCAGGAAGGCCTCCACACACGTCCTGCACGCCTCGAAAGAAGAGAGGGAAGTTTTTGGTTCCCCTCACTTCCTGCAGCAGGATCGTGAATGGGCCGCTTAAGGTACTTCGCTACTTCAGATTGTGCAATTGAACTGCACTATTTTGGGGCTTTATATAGCAAAATATGCTGAAAGAACGTGTTTTAAGCACATTTTGAAAAAAAAAAAAAAATTAAACTTGTATCTTAGGTGTAGAAACAGGGGTATACTCTTGATCAGCGTGAAATTTCATATAAGAATGGATAGACAGCAGAATTTTGTATAAAATTCCCCATTTTCCGCTTTTTTTTTTAATGCGCTATTGTATTTACTTTGTCCGTTTATCTATGTGTATCCTCGTAAAAGCGCTTCAACTCGAAAACGGCTGAACCGAATTTGATGGGATGGTTGGCAAAAATATCAGCTAGTTATTCAAAATAAGGTAGTTGCAAAAGTCGTCATTGATAATCAGCACCGTGAGCTGATTTCGTGATTCAGAAAATCCAATTTCTGTGCTAATTATCTTAAGAAGCTGGAATTTGAAACGGAACCAATGTGAGACAGGTTAAATAGGATTTTAACTTACCGAACCACCCCAATCAGCTGATTGAGCTCTTAACGCTAATTTCTATGCAATTTATCCTATGACGCTGAAATTTGGAACGGAACCTTTGAGACAGAGAGAATAGGATTTTAACTTGCCACCACCTCAATTAACTAACGCTAATCTCTATGCTATTTATCCTACGAAGCTGAAATTTGGAAATTAGAAATTTCACTTGTCTAACCACCCGAATCAGCTGAGTGAGCTTTTCGAGTGAGATTTTTACGCTAATTTCTATGTGTATCCTAACTTTTTTAAAATTTATTTTTTATTTAAGAAGCAACTGATCTACATTTTTTCTTTCGACTTTAGGTTTCTACGTATCTTGAAACGTATTAAACCAACCAATTTTGGGGCGGGGGGTTAAAAATAGTTTTCTAGGTTGATTACAAAGATTTGTTATTCAAAATAATAAACCAAAAAGGGATGATATCTGATTATTATTATTATACACAACTCACTTTAGGTTGGATCGCTGGATAAGTGTAAAGTTTGACTTTGGAGAAATCATCAGCAGTGGCGAGGAGGGTTTTGCTGTGAGAAACGCAACAAGCGTTCACATCAGTGCCGTCAGCAGATTCCGGCCAGATCCCCACTGATGTGAATGACAATGTACAGTTGTGAGTCGCCCACTCAACATCTCGCATTTTCGAGGGTTGAGTGACTTGGCGGCAGACCCCGGCGTTCCCTGCAAAACAAATAAGACAAACATGTAAGTTACCAAAAGAAGGTAAGAATTTACATACATTTTTTTAAAGCATAGAACATGCATTAGTCATGACTTATGTGCCCGAAAATGTAAACGCAAAATTGGAGCGAAATGTTGACTTTGGAAGTAGCTGAATAGTAATATTTGAGAGAGCTCCAGTTCATCCTAAGGGAGTTTAAATTTGATAGGCGGCTGACAGTCTTAGACTTCAAGAGTGGAATGACAAGGCTCCATCCTGATCAGCTGAGTGAGGTAAATTCTTTCCTGTTCATCCAAGGAAGTTAAAATTTGACAAGAAGCCTCTCTAAGACATCAAGAAATGAGTATGTTTGGGCCACCTCAATCACTTTTAACCAGACTTCGACACGCTGGGGGTTCTATAAATATATCTAGTTTTTCTTTGTGGTTCGAGCTTGATAAGAGTCGGTGACAACGATAAAGTCCAGCAGCAGGTTGCAACAGAAGATGTCCCTTCTCCTCCTCCTAGTTTTGATCCACCTCTTGACCTTTCTTTTGCTCTTGCGAATCTCACAAAGGCAGTTCACATCGAGCGCTTGGCCAAGCAACTTTTGCTCGAATTCACGGTAAAATAGCACATGTTTTCCCGAAACGTTTGGAGAGGTCATCAGTATCCTCTACCAAAACCGCCATTATTCGTGACTGCATTACCACGGGTCATCAGTATCCCGAAATAGAGACCTGCGACATTCAAATTTCGCCAGAATTTTGTCTTGAAATCTGGTGAAAGGCGCCATCGAGGGTTGGATCAGTCCCCCAGGAAATCCGTTTAAGTCTTCCCTAGGATCATCAGCCGCCATCCTCACTACCACGGTCAGATCTTCGCCATTATTTTTCTTTATTTTCTAAAAGGGACAATTTCAGTTTAATATAATAAAATAATTATTTTTGACACTTAGTTTACTATTTGCATCAGTTTGTACCATACGTAGAAGTATATATATTTTCTCATCCATCTCCGAAAATTTGTATTTTTCTTTTGCAATCATCCTGGGTTTCCAATCTTCTGGTACTCTGATTTTGAGTCTTTCTCTTCGAAAAAGATCCACGTTGGCCAAGGCCAAACAGAATGAAATGCTGATCAGCTGAGTGAGCTAAATTCTTTCCTGTTCACACATTCTTTGTCGGACCCATGTGGTGGGTATAGATGCGTACATAGGACCGATGACGTCAGTAGATGGAATATGGTGGGATTTCTACTACTATTAGGTACTATATTTGTAACTATAAAACCATAGTTCTTTAAAGGAACAAGGAACTTAATCTAAGTAGCATTCAACCCTCTAATTTCTATTCACATGAACACTAGGAAATGTACTTACAGAACAAAACTTCATAGTCTCCTGAGTTTGACCTAAGATACTGGCTGTCCGTTGACCAATCCAGGTGAGTGATGAAGCTTGAATGTCCCTATAAGAAAATACCAGCCAACAAAATGATTAACGGCGGAATTAAATGCTGTGGCATTGAAATTTGAACTACACTATGGCACACACACAAAATGGTTCACAGATCAGTGTTTATCATGGTCCATTGCAGTGAACTGTTGAGGGTAATGTGATTCTGGAGCTTCCATTTGTATTTACAACGGGACACGTGGGATGTGGGAAACGTCGGTGCAGAGCATGCAGGATCACTCTTACATAACAGCACCTTTCATAGTGGGTCGCAGCACATTCCGACATTTGGGCTGTCGAAAATGGGCTGGCAAGGGAAATTCCTTCGATGGCCTAGTCTGCAGTTCAAACGGCCCGTTTCGACATTAACAAGTTGATAAGTAAACATGCACCTAAGATGGCACAAATGAAGCAAATTTTTATGATTTTGCAGTTAGTAAATTGTGACATCACGCTATGCAGGTGGGCCACACCCAAGTGGGTGTAGTACACTGATGTAGCTTTTTGCCAAAACTTCGAAAAATCAGAAAGAATATTACTTTAGGACTTGAGTAAACTAATTCATCTGGTTTATACATGGTATGTTTACATGGATGATATATTTGAAGAATTTGAAATTTGGTGTGTGGGACAATTTTTGGACAAGTCGGGTCGAAATAGGCTGCCACCCTGGAAATGGGTCATTAATTTCAGTCAAAACGGGTTGTTTTCTAGATGGTAATGTGGAAATGGGTTATGCTCACATAGCAACGTTTGGTGTTGTAAACCGGCCAACGGCATTCAGGTCAGTGAATGAAAATGTGATTAGGTACTCGATCGACATGCTTGTGGAAGAAATTGACTCCAAAAAGGGTCAAAGCCAAAAAGGAAAAAATCACTCAAAACACTGAGTAATACCTAATCAAAACAATTTCTACTGAGGTGTAATAACAGAACAAAATCTATTATTAAAAAAAGGATGGGGAAGGGTAGACAGGAAAGTGGGATTGTCTAATGCAAATTTCTCGCAGCCAAATGCCATATTGAGCAAATAGATGCTGAGAAGTTCACAGCTGCTAATGATAGGACAATGAGTGCTAAAAAATCAAAACAAAAACCAAATCTTGTTAAATTCAAACTAAATTATCGCGCTTTCGACCCACCAGAAGTGTGATCAGAGTGGATGTAGTTTTTCTCTTCTTCTTCTCACTCTTCGTTGTCAGCAAGGAACAAATAACATGATATTTTTTAGAAGTCTGATTTAATTCGAGTTATTTTTATTTATTTAAAGGTCTATATTTGTAAGGTTGAAAAAGTCTTGAGGAATGGTGAGTGGAAAATTAAAATTCAACCCACAGTAATTTTGTATGCACAAAATAGCAAGCAATGAGTCATTTGATTAATGAGCAATTATCCAGTATAAAAGCTCACCTAGTTGTAACTGATCTTTAAAAGTGTTATCCTCTACAATTTGGAATATATGAGAAGCAACTTGTTTTCTAGTAGGTACTAGTAGGAACCTTACGGAAAGTGTTGGTAAATTCACCAGCCACAGCCAATCGCCGCACTACGCCCTCTCCTTTTCTTTGGTTTTCTTAATTGAATTTAATAAGCCACTATATGCAAACACAGGCGGAGTTACTTTACGGAGGCCACTATGTTTTTAGCTCTCTACGGTGGTTAAGTTAGGAAACATGAAAACGAACTTTGTGATGGACAGTAAGTCACATGGACAGTGTGAAGGATATAAATCACCCGTAGTGTGAAGAAATATTTTTTCCCGCCTCACAAACCCCCTCTAAACAGGCTTAGCTCGGGTCGTAGACCGAAGTCAAAATTCTATTTTTAGAGCGCCCTGCTTTAGTCAGATCAGTGGTATGGATGCCCCTACGCTCACATCTCAAAATGACATAGCATCAATCCATCAGTAGTCAATCCATCAGTAAAAATTCAAATTATAAGGCCATATAGACCAGACCATGAGAGATGTCTATCTCTGCAGCCTATACTTCCAACTGATTTCAATTTTTACTAAAGGGTTGAATATTTGATGCCATTTATTTATTTACCCACACCACTAATCTAACACAATAAATCACTTAATAGTGGCATTCGTATACTGCTTAATGTGATGTGATATGCCGGAAAGTCAACAGCATAGACCAAAACTTCGGAATCGGCATCAGATTCACAACAGACCAACTACGAGTTTCACTGGTAAAATTGTGGTATATGTATATTCACACATTCGGACGCGGAATAGGAATATACAGATCCCACAATTTTACGAGTGAAACTTGTAGTTGGTCAGTTTGTTGTGAACTTGATCTCGATTCTGAGGTACTGTTCTGTGCTATTGACATACCGGCATTGCACCACACATTGGCGCAGTAGGTAGGACGTCACCAACTATGTCAAGTCCTACCATCCAAGCGCACAGTGGAAGTATGATGGAAGGAAAACTGCACCTCTAGGGAAACTATCAGAGCTATCTGGTTGTTTTCAACAACTCAGGGCTGACCTTGTAGGCCCACTCCCTCTTACACATAGGGGTAACAAATACATTTTAAGTTTTCTGGACCACTTTTCTAGACATATTGAGTTTTATCCGTAGACAAATCAATCCTCAAGAGCAGTGGCTCAGGCTCTGCTTCAGCATTTTGGGTGTTATGGCACTCCTCGGTACCGATTTTACGTCAGAACTCATGAGCCACTTCTGTGAGTTCTTCAAATTAGGAAGAGACTGCACAACTACTTACCACCCAATGTCAAATGTGAGGGTAGAACGGATACATAGACCCATGTCAGGCATCTTGTCACATAAGCGTGAAT
Organism: Adelphocoris suturalis; assembly: GCA_030762985.1. Taxonomy (NCBI): domain Eukaryota; kingdom Metazoa; phylum Arthropoda; class Insecta; order Hemiptera; family Miridae; genus Adelphocoris; species Adelphocoris suturalis. The sequence continues at coordinate 102,412,488 of CM061041.1, read as the reverse complement.
TCTGTTCAGAATGACTGGGACGATCGTTTACTCTTGGTACAAATGGTAATTAACTCCAACATCCATTAGGTATTCCTATTCCGACTCATGAATGTGAATTTACAGATTCCACAATTTTATTGATGAAACTTTTAATTGGTCGGTAGTGAACCTGATCCGAATTCCGAGGTATTGCCCTTAGCTGTTGACGTTCCGGCATAGCACACCACAATAAGTACCCTAGCAGATTTCCAGTGCTTTTTCTTCACTGCTTACTACGGTTAGGAAACTGTAACTTCCACAAAAATCGTTCACCACTATAAGGAGCACTGCCTTTACTAAATATTTCACACCTCTTTTGGATTCTTAGCATCCTGAGAATGAGTGATTATGCGTTTGGTTGGCTTTTTCAGTATGGCATTGCGATCTCTTCACAATAAATGAAACAAACTGGTGATTAAGACGCCAATAATTACATGGTTTAAGAGGTTATAGTATGGCACCTACAGATAGGCTATACAAATAAGAATAGCTTTAAAAACGCCATTTCGAGTGACAATCCAACGGGGTCGGAAGATTTAAACGAAACTACGTGAATTAGGTACCTAATTCGGTACTATTTAAAATATAAGTAGGTATAAACCATCCCATCTCATTCATTAATGATATTGGGGTCCCTGGGAGCAATAAAACATCGTTAAAATTAACTTTTGCGTTATTTTTTAGTAAATTTTAAATATTCCCATGGTATTTGAAAGCAAAAAAAAAAAAAAAAAGTTTGAAGGCTCCTTCTGATTTAATAAAAATTTAGTGTATCAGGGGGACGCAACCAACTCGGCAGCTAAACTAAAAAAACACACACATCCTATAGGTATGATTCAGCTCTGTGCTCAGATAAGATCTTAAAGACCCGTTAGATACATTGAGGGGCCCATGAAAATGTTTCCAGCCCTCTGAACATTCAGGTTGCACAAAAAAGTAAAAACTTAAGTACTTATGACGATGAATCGAATGAATCACACACATTCATATTATATCTTGATTCGAACAATAAAAAAGAACTCAATCTTTAATATTACTACAATATGAAAGATAAATTTTCAATTAAGTAGGTACCTTAATTTTCAACTAATTTGTTTTTACAAATCAATTTACAAATGTTAAGGTTAGGTAGCAACATGAATAAATGATACTTACAGAGCAACGACCAATACGGTTGTACCGCCTAGCAGTGTCGCCAACTTGATAAACATAGATGTTGTTATCTCTGGAGCCGATGGCTAATAACTCACCATTAGGGGAGTAGCTAACGACCTGCCAACATTTATAAAAACTATCATCACTAAACTTCAAACATATTGGTAAGTAATGCATGCATCAAAGGGACGCATATACAATCCCTCTGAATGGATTGTATATAATTTTGGTCAGAGTTAAAATATGAGAACAAATAAAAATATCATCACTTCTCGGAATTGCCCTTCCTCCTTTTAGCCCCTTCCACGCACAGTAAATTTCCACCATAAAACTTCCAGCATGAAATTTGAAACTTTTAACATATTTTCCAAAACTAGACCAAATTCATAATTGAATAAAAAATGATCCCGAAAATCTGACGAGAACAGTTAAAACATCATTATTTATTAATATTACCCCCTCCATTCACCCCCTTTCAAAATGAAATTTGAAACTCCTGATATACGATCCAAAACTAGACCAAATTCATATTTGGGAAAAATTAAAAAAATTGCGAAAATTGGTGGAGAATCGTTAAACATCATGATTTATCAATAGTACCCCCTCCACTCACCCCCTCACATGATGAAATTTGAAACCCCTGACAGGATCCAAAACTATATCGAATCAATAATGGTACAAAATATGAATCACAAAAATAGGTCTAGATTTATTGCTAGGGCAGCGCTTGAAAGAATCGGTAATTATCCCATCCACCACCCACCTAGACAGCAAATCCGAAATTCCCAAGGTTTGCTGCACAACTAGACTATAATAAGAACCAAATAAGAATCACGAGAATAGGTTGAGAATAGTAGCCTAGGTGGCGGAATTCAACATTTCCGGGGTATCTTGCACAACTAGACTAAAATTGGGATCGAACCAAATAAGAATCACGAAAATAGGCTGAGAATTGTAGCCTGGGTGGCGTCGACAAAATTAGTCGAAAAAACCCACGGGTTTTCGGTTTTACCCCCTCCGTTTTTCGTCTTCTATAACGGAATTCAAAATTTCCGGGATATCTTGCACAACTAGACTAAAATTGGGATCGAACAAAGAAAGAATCTCGCGTCGACAAAATTTGTCACACACAAAAATGATTTTGTTTTCACGGATTCAGTCTTAGAATGGTCTGAAATGGATTTGTATGCGGTTATTTTTTCTCATGATTGGGTTGCCCCCCCCCCCCCCCGGATCAATTCTAATAGGCGTCCCTCTTATTAACGAAGCCTTGCCTCTAAGACATAGCTTCAGAGGGACGTCTTAAAAAAAAACTACACAAATATGATAAGTCTCTCTCCCTCTCTCTCTCTCTCTCTCTCTCTCTCTCTCTCTCTCTCTCTCTCTCTCTCTCTCTCTCTCTCTCTCTCTCTCTATATATATATATATATATATATATATATATAATGAAATAAATAGTCACGCCCCTTTATTTTTTAAATGCTATTCAATGGCAAAATCGGATTTTTATAATCTCGCACCATAGTGGCGCTGCGACTCCTAACTCGCGTTTTCCAAATGGGAACCCCAATTTTTTTTTTTGATTGCAGATTCAAAATCTAGGTATGTTCATAAATTTTCACGAATAAAATCACTCATCAGTCGAATTTTCGAGTGCGCAAAAAGGGGCGCAATTTACACGCAATTGTGAAATATGGAGTATTTGAAGATATTTAATTTCCAGACGTGATACTTGATTTTGAGCTATTTTTTCAAGCTAAATCACGTGGTGAAGTTCTTTTTATTGATATTCGCAACCGAATACCGAATCGGAAAAACTCCGAAAAAAATGAAATTTTAGTATGCTTTGCGCTGTGCGAAAACAAGTGGGAAAATATGCAATTCTCACCGTTTTTTCGAAATGTTTATACTGTAACACCTACATTCAATCAACCCTCAAATAGGTAGGCATATTGTAGCCGCGGAAACATCATCTCCGCATCTCAATTACTAAATACTGTGTAGTTGTAAAATATGTGGAATATTACACTAAGAAATATTCTAACCGGAAGTATGACTGAAAGGGGAAATTACGAGAGATTGTGAGTGCGAACCCGCGTTAAGGAGGGTTGAAAAATGCTCCAGATGGGGACGCCCGAGCAGGTGGTTTGGCTTCCGGGACCACAAGCGTCCCACAATGAAAAGGTTAAGACATGCGGCCAAATCCATTGTCTTCTGACATTTAAGTCTTTTATTTAAATTCGAGCTCACGTTTGAATTTTTCGAACCGCATAGCTCACCTGAATCGGTTCGGTGCCATCAGTATGGGCAGCTGTGACCTCTCGGGAGTCAGCATCCATCAGAAGCCATTTTCCAGACACGCATCCAATGACGATCGATAGGCCATCAGGTGAAAACACGGCACTTTGTGCTTGTTCCTGCAATTTAATTAATGAGTAAACAAATCTGTAATTGATAAAGCAGTTGGAGTAAGCTTACACATTTAATAAATACCTATATAAACATGTTATATATATAAATTATATAGTTTGGTTCACTTTTTAAAAGTTGCGTAGGTACTTGATGGAACACCCTATACAAAAATCCTTCAAGCAAACATGTTAACAAATAAATACCTATATAATAATATGATAATGCTTGCTAGTACGTACACCGATGTCTTTGGACCAAACAACAGAGCGAGCAGTCGCATCCCAGAGTTGTATTATGGAGTCCCAGGCTCCGGTGAGGAACTGACTGAGTGATGGGTGGGGAGCCAGCGCCCACAGCTCTTCTGTGTGTCCCATGACGACAGGGTTGAACCCAAGCTCAAAAGACCCAACCAGGATGCAGTTTTTCGTAGAGCCGATCAGCAGTTGAGTGCCTCTACCTTCAGCTATCGTCCTGATTCCACCAATATGGGGAGCGATCTACAAAGCACAGAGTTCATTATATTGGTTTCGTCATGTTCAATTGATAAGCCTCAACCCATAGTTGAAGCTATTAGTTGTAGAATAGAACCCTCGCTGATGGTGCACACAAAACCTGTGATACGACCTGGTTTTAACAGAAACAATCTGTTTAATTTCAAGGCATATCTTGATTTTTCAAACAGCATTACCTACCTGGCATATTCTTGGAGTTGATCGCCACACTGTTGAATTTCGAGCTATATAAAATACCTAACACATTCTTGTTTTGCCTGTATTAACCTGTTCAACTAAAAATAACAAATTCATGGATTTCAGAGTAAAAAACTATTGGAAATCCAGACCCACAATAGAATCCGATGTTACATAGGAGTTGAAGAGATACCTTTATTTATACCTTTATACCTAGATTCATGTACGACGTTAACAGAGAAACTTGAGTTTATGTGGGGCATTGCTTTGCTTGGCCATTTTCTAATATTGAGTGCTAGGATCTTATATACACCTATATATATATATATATATATATATATATATATATATATATATATACATTCATTAATAATGGTTCTACTGAACTATATATAATTATTTGTGAGGAAGAAATTTAGACACATAAATAGAATGAAAGAATTTTTTAATATTTAGAGCAAGTCTTTATCACAGAAAAAAGAAGAATAGAAATAATTTATTCTATTCTTCTTTTTTCTGTGATCAAGACTTGTTCGAAATATTAGAAAATTCTTTCATTCTATTTATGTGTCTAAATTTCTTTCTCACAAATAATTATATATAGTTCAGTAGAACCATTATTAATGAATGTGTGTATATATATATATATATATATATATATATATATATATATATATATATATATATACATATATATATATATATATATATACATATATATATTTGTATTTTACATGTGATGTTTATTTACCACCATCGAGCTTGTATTACATAAAGGTATACGTTCACGTTTACTCGTTTTTCATAAATTTAAGCACTATTGGTGCACAAGCAAAATTTATTTAGGTAACGATCAATTTTATGGCAAACAAACTTCCTCTAACTTATATTTTGCATTAAAAGCCAGTTAAGTAGATACCTATACGATTTTAGAAATTCTGGCTCTGTGTATTGTGAACACGATTTGCTGAATTTTTTGAAAATTTTCATGCACACAAATATTTTATGAATAAATTTGGGGTAAGCCAACTTTACCCCCATCGTATCCTGCAAAGATGACGAATACCTAGTTAATCTATTTTATTAAGATTTGCCATTTTAAACGATTTTTATAGCACTTTTTTTTAGTAATTCGAGAAGGAATATTTTTTTTTTTTTCATCTACTGAGTACTCACAGTGCTACCTTCCGAAAATATCTTTGCTTTTTGGATGCCTGATTTTTGGCGCATTAACTGATTTTTTAATTGTATTTCATTTTCTTTATCAAGATTCTAAGAGGCGTCTGGAATGCATTAAACATATTATTATTGTACTTGTGAATGAAATACAAGAACCGATATAGTTATTCAAAATGGATTTCAAGAAAATATAAAAAAAATGGAAACAGTGTTAACAAAATCAACAAGAATCCGAGAAAAAAGCACAGTTTCTTTTAAAGCTTTCATATTTAATATCTATGCAACTTTATACAACTTTACTGCGCTTCGCTCACCTGGATGACGTGGCCTGATGTTTGCAAGTCAGAATCCGTCATCTTGATCACGCCATCTTTACCACCTCCGGAGACGACGCTCCCGTTTTTCAAAACACACAAAGTGAAAATGGGGCCTTCGTGAACTTTAGGCACTATTTTCGTAATAGTGTTTGTTCCTGAAACAATGATTCGAGAATGAAACAGCGACAAATTCCCTCAATATTCAGGCGAAAATCGATTTAAATCAGTTCATCATTGATTAAGGGAAGATAATGATGAGCTTAACAGGTTTAGTCGGAAAAAAGAAGGTGAATTGCACCACAACGCAAAAATCATGAGACATTTTGGGGTTAAATACATGGCAACAACACTAAATGACAGAAATGGAACTCTGAAGAGATACCCCCGATTTCTTAGCAAATTTGCCCTTCGACAAAATGCGATAATCGAATTTTTTCTCGATACTTACGTAATTTCTTATTGGTTGTGAAAGAAAGGGCGGACGCAAATACAATAGGGCACCAACCCTTAGTTTATTTTCATGATTTTACTTACTTCACACGATCATTCTCAATGAACCTACCTACTCAAATGATTATCTTATTTTTCACACAACAATAATCAATATTCTTGATTATACGAAAGGGATGCTTATGATTTCAAAGATCGGGCTAGTCACGGAAACTAGTTTTTCATATACTGAGAACCAGGAGAGGTGTTTTTTCTCACTTGCATTTGTATGAGAGAGAATCTGTCACCCAGTCATTCAGGGAGTCGAGCTGTCCAGGTCTTGACCTAGCAGTCTATGATTTTGTTGTGTTTTGTTTCCCTTTAAACATCTACATTATTAAAAAACCCTCTAGCGCCCCTAGATATAATTAATGAATAAACGAATTACCCTGCCCTGTAGCATAGACGTGACTGGGGTCTCTTCAAACCTGTGGGAATGCGGATGGCTGCCAACAAGCCGGACAAAATGGCGATTAGTATGACCTCCCAGCAGGAGTTTTTGAATTTGTCTTTTAACTAGCTCTGTCCAACGCCTGTCTGGGGGCCACCACATTGTTAAAACACCCTCTAGTGCCCCTGACATAATTAAATGAACTTCAATAGGAAGTTCGTTTATTTATCAATTATCAAATCAAAGTTAGGAATAATGCAGATATCCTTCAATATTTCTACTGTATTGCATACCTTCTAAATACAAGAGATTTGTTTTAAAGCTCAAGTTGTAAATAATTAGACTTTTCCAGGTGATTTTACAAGTCGAAACTATTTTTCTCAAGTATGAATAGGTATATTTTTAGCATAATTATAATAAAGAGAAACAACTCATGTATAGAGTTGTCAACTTTAAACCATGTTCTGCATGTTGATATTGAAGCAAACAATCAGGATATGATGTAATTGTATGGATATGATGATGATGTTTACCTCGGCCCCATACAATGATAGAACCGTTGCTGTCTCCCGAGAGGACATCACCAGTCTGAGTGAAGGCTACACACGTGACGTATTTAGGTTTGTCCCTGTTGTTGAAGACTCCCATCCTCTTGTACAAAGCGCCCGTGTTGTCTAGTGACCAGAAAGCTATGTGAGATTTGCCGCACGTCACTATTGAGCCACGGTCCAATGGGTGGAATTCTGCTGCAACCACTGTGTCCACAGAGCACTAAAAAGAAGAAGAAACATGAATAATTGAAGTGAAAATACATTATTATCTTTAGGTGTTTAAGGCATCACAATCAAAAGAAAAATTAGAAGGGGCTGCAGGGTAACAAAAGGGAAGACATTCACCTACATCACTACCGTTGTACGCTCATAAAGCAGGTTTCACATGGAGCGGTACGAGTGTAACAACCGGAAAGACGGAAGGCCGGAAAACCCAGTGGAAGGGGTGGCGGAATGCGGCAGGGTGTTCACATGAAGCGGCACCTTGGTGAACGGAATCATAACCTTCCTACTGAAACCCTTGCTGATCTGAAACCTCTACTTGCGGTTATCAACATTCCTGTCCAATGAGCTTGCGCTCCACTCGACTGAACGCGGCAACGGTACAAAAATTTCTACAGCCGTCAACAGACCGCCCATTCCGGCAACATGGCAGCCACCATCCTCAACTGTTGTCCCAACAGCCAATCAGATTGCGTTCCGTCGCCCAGACATACCGCTCCATGTGAAACCCGCATAAGATTCTAAAAATAAACTCTGACAACCCCACTGCGCCTAAAAAATAAGAAAATTGAGAATGGGGGGAAAAAACTGCAGAAAATTATTACGCAAAGGTTTATTATTTCTGCATTAGATAGCCTTCCTATACAGATCACTAGTCTATAGTTATTAAATCTTGTATCTAGTACATAATCTAAACCCTGTGCCATGACCTTGATGTTATTGGTCGTAACTCCCTTTAGCTCAGAAATCGCTTACAGCAGGTCATTTCTGTCATACTTTATGTTAGCCCGCCAGGTCTACTCCATTTCCACGCTGCCACTGACAACCTGAACATCCAGGATTATGGCAGACCCATCGGGCTTGATGGCAACGATATCTGGCTTCTTGCCCATGTCACTCGGCATGTGATATAGTCTCTCCCTCTCAAGATCCCAACCGCTGGATGACAAAGCACGTGCTACCTGCTTGGCAACCGCATCATGAAGCAGAACACACACGCACACACACATCCCTGTTCAGATTGTATATAAAAAACCACACGCCAACGGCAACAACTTATGACCCTTCAGTTTGTTTAGAAAAGTGATTAGGTAACTATGGTGGGGCATTTTCTGTTGTATTGATCTATTTTGTAGGTAAATACACAATATCTATGTGAACTTCAATCCCTCAACTCAGAAAATGCTATTAGAGAAACAGAGGATCCTACATATTCCTTGCCAATATACCGATAGGTACGTCATAGAGCATGAAAACAATATTAACATTGGATTTTAAATTTATTCAAGTCCAGTCCGTGAGATGTGGAGAAATGACATTCAAATGTTTAACTTGACACTGGGTACACAACATGTCCCGCTGTGCGCGCCCCTACCGAGCTGAATTGTAACCCCACAGTCTTTTCACACGAATAGGTTCGGGTGAATGAATTGGCGCCTCAATTTTTATTAATCCATGCCCGCTGCAAGGAGATCAGAATCATTTGTGTAGTTTGGTGGTCTGGATACTCGCAAGCTCACATCTCAAAAATACATAACATCAAGCAGTCAATCCCTTAGTAAAATACAGATTAGTTAGACAAATAGATCAAAATGACGTTTTAAAGTATGATTTAAAACATTTATAATAATGATGTTTAAAAATACGTTTTGGAGGTTGAATTCGAATGCAAAAAAATATTGTCCCGACCTAGGGATCGAACTCGGGTCTCTCGCCTTGGATATCTAGTACACTATCCGTTTCACCACGGAAAACTTGTGTAACCAATGAATAATCACAGAACTTAGCTACCCATAAGGGAGCTTATTTCCATTGCCAGTTGACGCTAGTTCGAATTCAGGTCGGCAGGGGCGCGCACAGCGGGACATGTTGTGTACCTAGTGTCTGGTAAATGTTCAGGAACTAGAAAACTATGATAATAATATATAAGGTGAAATTCGCTCCACAAAATGAGGCGCCTGCCAATTCTGCCACCATTTTGAATGTACCTACAGCATTAACATGTACTGAAGGCTGAAAATGCGAAATAAGAAATGCTAAAGAGTGTAATTTTGAAAATGAATGAAACTAGGGCAAACTGTACAATGTACAAAAAATGCATATCTTAATCCAATATGTATCCCTATTGTTATAAATAGTGTATCAATTGTTACAATAAATGTAGGCACACAAAAACTAGGTGGACTAACCTTGGTTTCGGTAACTTTTGCTCCTTTATCTCCCTTCTGCCAATCCCACACAGAGATATTGTGATCGTTTGATTCGTCGATTGCAACTAAAAGGGTACCATTGTCCTGCAACACGACCAAATGTACAAAGAATAAGAGACATAATAATCCTTGTCCAGAATAAACCCGTATAATATCCAACAAATCAAATCTTAAAAAAGAAGAGAGGGAGAGGGGGAAAAACGCTGGTATGGAAACATTTCTACAGACTAAGACCGAAATTCGATTTAATATGTATAAATGTATATAGATTTGTTTAAATATTGGTTTCAAACCCAAATTACATTATCCAACTTATCTTGATTTACTCAAGAGCAGGACACTGGTAGGTTAGAAAATCGTAACGTTTGAAACTACGTAATTTTTCCAAGTACATACATACAGAATTCCATTGGACTTCAAGAGGTGAATTTCGGCGCAATAAGGTAGTAGGTAGTTAATTAGTTCGGGGGGTCAAGACTCACATTGAGTCGTAGTGCCAAAGAGAAGAAGAGTAGGTGAAAAATAAGTAAGAGTAACCAACAGTAAACAACCTACAGTTAACAACCTAGAGTTAATAAGAGTATCAGTCATATTTTGGGACCATGGTGCGTAGGTATTCTTCATGCGTATGAAGACGTCTGTACTTACAGACTTGGAGAAAGACAGGCAAGAGACGGAGCCTTGGAAATCTCCCAATCCGATGACAGCCATCGTGGCAAGCGACACGGAGTTCCATACGCGGACATGAGGTCGCCCTTCGCGGGAGTCGTGCCCGGACACTTGGCCGGTTGCTACCAGCATCTTGTTAGGGTGAATGGCCAAGCTGTGGAATAAGAGATAAACTGTGTAGTTTACTTAAACTAAGTACTAAAGTATTTAGTGATGGGCCTGGAGGATGGGGCGGGCCTCCACTTCGTGGAGGACCAATAACTCGTGTAACCAGGAAGGCGAGGAAACAAAAAACCTGTCTACTGTTGAGGAAGAACGCATTTGTTATCTGTTATTTGTTAAATAACAGTTGTTATCTGACATTAAAAAAAAAGTTTAAAATGTCCGACTACCATAAATATATGCGTTGCGCCATAAGCCATGGATACTCCTCGTTCTCCCCAGGGGACCTCTGCCTATCGTCAAATTCCAATATGCTGCGAGGCATTAGCTCGAGATAAGAAACTCGATCGATGCCCGCACTTCGATGAATTGTGGTTCCTATACTTAACTACTGACAGTGTCAGTGATTAGCGTGTAAGCCATTGGTCGCCTTTGTTTCGCAATACCAATCCACTGACCAAGTCAACTAACTGCAGTCCTCAGAGTTCTTGGGACTTCTGTGGGATCTAATGATTTCCAGAACACCAACTCAGTTCACGCCAACGGTCATTGCCCATACAACAAATACATACATAATTTAAATAATAGTAATTTAAAACATACTGGTACTGCATACTGGCATACACTACAGGGACGTCTCTAAGTATGGGTTGTACAAATACGATTTGGGGGTGAGAGTGGCAAATAGATCGACATATTACTGGCGTACCCCTTCGATTATAACCTAACACGGATTTATTCCAAGCAGAACTGATTTTACGAATTGGTAAATTTGTAAGTCCCTCCCAACACTATGAAATTTTGAATTACTGAGAGCTTCATTCTCACAAAAACCTAAAATCGCTATCCAGCAGATAGCCTTCCGTATTGCAATTTCGGTTCTAACAAAATCCATGAAAACATGTACAGTTTGTTCTACAATATCGACTTGAAATTCAACAAAAATTCTTTCTAACTTTTAAAATTAAGGAATAGTCATTTTTTTCATTCATTCACCTTGCCCAAACTGGAAGTTCCATACTTCAACATTCATGAAGTTGCAACATACATTGCTTCTGCTGTTTGGAAACTGTAAATACAATTCGGTGATACCTCTACATTCCAAAATGGTCTAGTTCGAAATTGTTAACTTGCTTATTACGATCACAGTGATTCGTCGGTGATGAGCCCGAGCGTTTTGATTCATTCACTCATCTTGTTACATTAATTTTACCTAGCATGGAGGAAATGGCGCTAATTGCTTGGAAACAAAATATTAGTGAATTATTTGCGAACGCATTCACTCTACTTTGAACGCAATCAGGTTGTAAACAAAACATGAGAACGTTTACTCCAATAGCTCTGCTAGTCGTTCAGTCACAGAGTTGTAGCGAACAGGAAGAGCCAGTTAAATTGAGAGCTTTCCAACGAGTAGTGAACGGTTTTTGTGGTTTATAGAGAGAGGAAGAAGGTGAACAAACGTAAGATAAACGTTGTATGTGAAAATGATCAGAAAGTTTTCGTGACAGTTTCGTGTATAATTTTTTGGCAAATAGGTCTACGTAAAAATGTATTCTACGTTAAAATCGGTCTAAGGATGGTCTCAAACGGATTCGTATTGTTTTATCTGTTGGTTCCATGCTTGGGTTGTCCCACACCCCGGATCAATTCCAACAGGTCATCCTTCTTATATTCAAATCCTTGCCAATGTGACCAGAGGGACGTCCTAAAAAGAAAAAAGAGAAAAAACAAGCCTTGACTATGAACCTATTTACCTATTTAAAATATTCCGTGTGCTCACAGTTAGGTGATGCAACAAAATCCATGCACGGAGAAATCAGCTACGCGATCGATAAATTGATCGGTATGTCAATAATGGATACCGCAATGCCCAGGAAACTTCTACAATATTACCACGCATCATCATTGGAATAGGTAGCTGAAAGACCTCGTGTCAACTGACGGAACATTAAACCGCTAATTAATGGCGATTTGTCGGCGTTGCGAAATAGAGGGCTGTGTTTAGGCAATTTAAATGTAAAGAGAGAAGGAATGTGGCGAACTAACTACCCGGCGGAAAGATCTAAAAGTTCGAAGATATCTAAGGAGAAAACTTTAGGTAGGAGATAACTTTACCTATCTACTTAGAGCAGCGATTGATTTTGAAAAGATCATAAATATTTGCAAGACAATAAATTGTCATGAAAATATCGCATAAGATCGCAGTGTTTATAATTTGTGTCGTTAACGATTCTGAGTTTTTCTATTAAGGAAGGTAACGGAAACACAGTGATCACTTTCATGAAACGAAGTATTCCAAAATCAAATTATTTAACCATACTTCACGATTTATACCGCACTGAACAATTTTCCCGTCTGTCTGTCTTCGTGTCCGCTAACTACTGCATCAAGCAAATCGGTATTAAATCACAAATAGATTTTAATGACACGTTTAGGGATAATGCGGGTCGTGCCCTAGATAGTCCCCTATAAATTTCATCTATGATGCATCCGTGTTAGCCTCAGCCCATGCGAGGAAAGAAATTCCATGAAAATACCATATATCTACCTAACTGTTACAGTTTGCATTCAGTTTCGATAAGATTTTCCTTAATTATTGCAAAGTATTTCAAACCATTAGTTTTTATAATAAAATACACTCATGTTAGATTATAATGGAGAGTAGGTAGGTACTTGTAAATTTACGATCTTTCGCCATTCTGTACAATGTAGGTACCTACTCCCATATACAGGCACGTCTCTGTTTATGCATGCATTAATTACCTATGTTTATCGTCGAAGGTTCAATCTGCAATGCAAAACATGCGCGGAATTTTGTTTGTACTCTCGCCTGAGAGGTCTTCTGATGAGAGGAAAGAATTCAGGAATGGAATCTACCCCAGAATCAACCCCACAACAACGATACCTACTTACTACAACCATTCACTATTGAAGCTAGAGCTTAATATTGTATTATCTCCAATATGCATTATCTCTTATTCAAACAGCCGAAATTCAAGAAGCATCACAATTCCATTTCATTACAACAAATAGCGAGTCACTTTTGGGTCTTGTTCTATGCAGCAGACTCAACTCGTCAACATACATTGCGGATCTGGTACCTAAATTGGCCAGGGCGAATTTTGTATTAAGAAGGCTGTCTCCGTTTCTATTATAGAGCTTTAGCTGAGTCCCACATGAGATACGGACTTCTTCTATGGGGAAGTTCCCATAAAGCACTTAATGTTCTTAGGAGACAAAAAGCTGCCCTTAGAATTATCTACGGAGTGGGTCCTACGGAGACTTGTAGACCGTTGTTCAGGGAGAGCCGTGTGCTGACGATCTTCTCACTTTACGCTATCGAACTTATAAACTAGGTACACTTAAAGTTCTCCACATCAAATCTAGTCAGCATCTCAAGCATACTGGACTCGATATTGTGATGAACTGGTGTCAGAGTGAATCAGGCTCAACACGAGGCAGAGATGCGATTTGAACCATTTGGGTGCCAAGCTTTTCAATGCATTATTACCGGGAGTGATGGGGGAGCTGCCTTTGAGTACACTCAAGCGGAATTTGAAACTGAGGCTGGGTCAATGAACTACGTATTCATTCCAGGAGATGCTTAAGGTGTTTAGGGAATGGCATGATTAATTATTATTTTTACTTATTATATGTGCATATTAATTTTTTCTGTGTTTATAGAAGACTAGAAATCATAATAGAAATGACAGTTGAAAATAGTACAAAACTAGCCGCTCCGGCTTGCTTCGCTCGCCTCCACGTCCAGCCGAGGGGGGCAAGCCCCTCGGACCCCCCATTAAGTTGCTCGCGTCGCTCGCAATATGTGGCTGCGTACATGCGATGGTATTTTTGAAACCCCCTAGTCTTGTACTTTCGTTTGAGCCCACACACGGATTTTCCAATTTTTCCACCCCCCACCCCTCACAACCACCCCTTACTGAGCAGGGGTTGAGCAATTTTGATGTGGCCTATATTTTGCGCCGAAAGTGGCTGGTCATATTAAAGAAAGAATCGCGCATATCGGTCAATCCGTTCAAAAGTTATGGAGGTAACCACATACAGACACGTTACTTTATTAATTTAAAGAAGTTACACCCGTTTAGAGTTTTCAGAATCTTCGAATGAATGATTATTGACATCAGAAAGTTAATACTTAGTTACTAAACAACCATATGAGAAAATAATTATCGGAGTACTTCAACCCATATTATGTTAAGAATTATTTGTTTTAAACTTATTGTTACAGACAATGTTACTGACGATCTATTACCATTAATCAACTTGGTTGCATAAAAATATACATCTTTATCTTTATTCCGGAATATTACATCCTGATGGTAGGTAGGTGAAGGTCACTTACCACTTGACGTCATCGGTGTGGCCGAGGTAGTGCCGCTGGCTCTGCTCTTCAACGTTGTACAGGACGACAACTCCGGCAACGAAGTAAAGCATTTCCCCTGTAGGGAGAAGGTAAAGGTTCGACCGGCAGTCTCTCCCTCGGTACCCATATCTATGAGATGATTCGATTAAGGAACAGATGTATTTATATATAATGGCATATTCTTCCACAGCTTATATGCTATATAGATATTCTCAGCTGATTCTATATTCTTATATAGCAAACCAAGTAAGCTTAGCAAGGAAGAGTTGTAACGGACGTGTTGTTGTAACGGACTTGAAGGGTATAGGGTCCTAACCTTCACCATCAACAAGGGGTTGTTGCAACTCTGCTGAAAAACGGCGCCAGTTTGTTTGAAGTATCTATCCAGAAAATGGCACTGAGGGTGATTTCTTCCACTAAGGGTAATTTTTCCGTAAGGTTTTAGGTTTTCCGTAAGTTATCGGTGTTTCCAATTTTTTTTTCTACAGTTACATGCAGCATCAAAAGTCTTGTTTGCAGTTATCAAGATCAACTAATTTTTGGAAAATGTCTGACATGGATATGTCTTTGGATTGGGGGCCACTAAAAAATTCGCGGGGAGCAAACTTAAAGAGTTCGTTTTAACTTTAACGGGAAAATTAACTTCAGTTCATCTCAAATGTACAGAACATTTAGAGGATGAAGTGAAAACTTAGTTAAATGTGTCCAATGAGCAGATTGGAGTTGTACCCCACAATAGACAGAGAATTCAGTTAATAGTACCTATAAATATCTCGCCAATGAGAAATTAATGGCTGATCAGAGGAAATTAAGAACTGAACGGGCGTGATTAGCGAAGGAAACGTAGAAAACTTTCGCTCATTGGAATTGAGATGTTTTTCATTATCACGGCAGAAGAACGTGGCAACACACCAGAGCTCCATGCGATAAAGCTAAATTAATAGATTGAAGAACCTCGTGGAAATAATATGTATTCTGAAATGAAATAAGCAACCCTCCTATTATGTTTGCGTTGATACAAAGTACAATTACTATTTCTTAACAATACATTGTTACAATAGTAATATAAATATTATAATACGATCAACAATAGTTAAGGATACACCCATTCGAGCTTGAGCCTGGAGTGGGGTGGTGTGGCTACTTTGCTGACGTCATATGATGGAGCCAAATCACTGGGAGCGTGTAGAATGACAGGCCGACCTCTCAGGTACATTTTGAGAGTGCCCTCTTCCTCATTGTAGACTGCTTCCCGGGTACTGTAACACACAATATTCACTAACTGTATTATATTGAGAACGGTAGAGCAAAAATAATATCGAATTTTATAATATTGCTACATTATTTACTGTAGGAATAGAAGACAAAGTTCACGCTATGTAGGTATCTTATACCTCTTGTAAATTAAGTCAAATTTGAGGTAAGGTTGTTTTCATTTCAATTCGGAAATCGATTCTACACTTTACGCCACCGGAATCAGACATTTCCCCATCCCAGCCATACTACACTGCTGTGCGAAATCAATGGATCACTGTCCAAAAAACTCAGTTTCGGATTCGTGGTGGCCGGAGACAAATTCTCACTTTTCGGTAAATAGACATCCAGAAAAAGAGTTTAGGACAAATCCCAGTTCTACTACTACTTTTGCTCCCGAGTATGCAAGGAAGCGGAAGCTATTTTCACTTTCGAAGTGAAACAAATTTTTATGTTCCAAAATTAAAATTTCCACTCGCATTTTGCGATTCATGACCTCCTGAACGAATTTGGTTTCGTGTCTATCTGTCCGTCTGTCTGTCCACATTTCCTTGCCACAGCCATAACTTCCACAATTTCAATTAGATTTAAATGAAATTTTCAGGAATATTGTGGGTTTAGCCCAAGATGGTCCCCTATTAGTTTCATCATGATTGAATCAGCGGTACGCTCTGCGCATACGTGAATGTAATTTTCTTGTGATAGTCGTAAGTCCGTTAATGTTGAACAGATTTTAGTCAGGTTTTCAGGGATGATGCGGGAAAGGTCCCTTGAGGTCCCTTACGACATTCATCATGATTGAATCAGCGGTACGCTTTGCGCATGCGCGAGCGTTTGTCTTTCTATATTTCCTCTTCACAGCCACAACTTCCACAATTTTTATTGGACACACAGTGAAGGCCACGAGAAAGCTTCTGTGCCACGTTCTTTGCAGTGTATTTGATTTGGAATCAAATGAAGACGAGGGTTGCCCTTCAGGCTAATTTTGCGGCCGAACCCCCTTAATATGCCTACGATGCTGAAATTTGAGACGGAGCCTCTCTGGGACATGAGGAATAAGTTCAACTACAACGTGCGGAACTACCCTGATCAGATGAGTGAACCTTGAGGCTAATTTCTTTCCTTTCAGCCTACAACACTGGGTTTTAAATTTATATCTTCAGTGCAATCAGAGTAGTTTTGAATGATTATGATGTTGCATCTCTGAGCTTATAGTAGGTACGTAATTGAAGCATGACCTGACTTTTTTTATATTAGTAAATTTATAAACAAGCGTTACACGTACAAATTTTTGTTATTTGAAAGATTTTGTCTAGAAGTACACTTCACCTACTTTTTGCCCAAAACACAGGAAACGCCGGGTAATCCAGCTAGTAGTTGTTGTTAAGATGATAATGCGGAACCGATCATGTTGAAGACAATGTAAACAGTTTGTGAAACGAGAAACTAGCATACAAGAGCATTTTGTATTGTCATGAATCATAAGGACAAAAATAAATTACTGTCATCTCGGGCATTCCACGCAAAGCCAACCGCAGTGAATCATCCATGAAGGAAACCCGCGTGGGGTTTAGAACGAGGTGTATTGGCGACAAGCGTAAACCGACAAAAAAACAAAAACTAAGGACATCTCAGCTAATTATTTTACCATAGACCAGCGATCTGTAACTTGAATATATTCAAGCTCGGGAGCCAGGAATATAATCAACTTCGCAAGACCAAGACGAATTTCACGTTTAACTTTTCCAACGATCCGAAGGTCAAAGAAAAGTGGTGAAAGCCGGGCAAATGTTCAATCGTAAAAAGTGAAGCTTGACTCCAAAAATTTTAAAATCAAAATTTTCTTCATTGAAATCCGTTTTTAGGCATTCTGAAACGCTAGTGTTAAACGCTTTTTAGGACGTTCCTCTGAAGCTAGGCTCCTTCAATAGAGGAACGACCTATGGGAAATGATCCTGGTAGTGTGAGAAAACCCAGCATGGGGAAAAAACCGCAAGCAAATCCGTTTCAGACCATTCCAAGACCGAATCTCTGGTGTGTGTGACAAATTTTGTCAACGATGCCCAGGCAACGTTTCGCAATCGATTTTCGAGATTCTTTCTTAGTTCAATCCCAATTTCAGTCCAGTTGTGCAACGAACCCCGGAAATTTAGAATTTAATGATGGAAGAGGAAGAATGGGGGGTTAAGCCGAAAAAACTCTTTTAAAAATTTTTGGGCGCCACCTAAGCTTCAATATTTACAACCAATTTTCGTGATTCTTATTTTGTTCGATTCAAATTTTAGCCTACTTGTGCAAGCTTGGGAACTTCGGATTTGCTGTCGGGGGGGGGGGGGGGGGGGGGGGGGGGGGGGGGGGATTACCGATTCTTTCAAGCGCTGCTCAAGCTACAAATTTCGACCGATTTCCGTGAATTTTATTGTGTTCCATTACGAATCGAATTCGAAATAGTTTTGAAATTTATGTCAGGAGTTTTTAATTTCATCGAGGAAGGGGTAATATCGATAAATCTTGATATTTTTACTATATTCATCTAATTACCGTGACACTTAGCGAATTTTCAAAGAACTAATGAGCGAAAGAATGAGCTAATTACATGACTTCAAATTTTTAAATGTGGAGGGAGCGGACACCCCCTACGAATCCGATTCATAGATTCACAGAAAAGAACACAATCCAGACGATAACTCCCTTAAAATACGGCGTAAAAATGTCTTCCCAATCCAGAAAAATCCGTTTTGGCAAAAGGCAGGTCGAGTTCGTTGGTCAGCCTGATCGCTCCAGAATTTCAGGTTCAAATTAACAATTTAGCTACCCAAAAAATGCAAAAAATCGGTTTTTTGACAAAAGGGCGTGTAGGGTTCACAGTCGAAGTATTTTTCAGCGCTGAGTCGATTGCGACTACTCCTAGATCTTTAAGATTGATAAATAAGTAGGAAAAACGGATTTTTAGATGAAAAATCCCAAAATTGACCAAATTTTTGAGTTTGGCAGGGTGTTTTAAAATTTTCTTTGCGATCTCGGTCACACGGTCATCCCCTCAGTTTTATTCAGGACATATTAAATCTAAAGGATTATTTCCGTTAGTAGTAATAGTGAAATTATCATTTACGTACCTTTCGGGAAATCCGTGGTCTAGCTAGTGACGACGGATTCCTCCAAAAGTTAGGTACCTACTTAAATGATAATTTTATTATTCATGACATGGTTGACCTCAATGATCAGAATTCAGGTGCCTAATTTAATTGTATCCCCAACGTTTCTTTGAAAAGTCGCTCTCGCAGCCATGCTGCATGACTGAGTACTTTTCTTTTTTTAAATTGTTCCGATCCAGATTCTAGTCCAGTTATGCGACCTTGTAAGTTTAAAATTTTCGGTCTTGTCTGAGATGAACCTGAGCATGCTAAATGTAATGTAATTCTTAACAATCAAAGTACTACCCCAACTTTTCTTATTATTTCCAACACCTATAATCTCAAACTGGACAGTGCCCATACAAAATTGATTGTCGGGCTACAGACAAGACATAATTGAAATCAACTGATAATTGAAGATCTGGAAATTGCTAGGATTTCCTGGCTGAACTTCGGGTTTAGCGATTTCCCGTCCGCGGTACCATACACTCCCTCCGAAACCCATCATTCCGTCAGTCAGTTATAAAGTCGTTGAAGGGTTAAATCGTTCCGTCCTTGTGTAGGTAGAAGCCAATCCTCTCCAATTTAGACATTATACGTTCTGTCGACTATCGGAGAGAGGAAAAACTGCAAGGTATTCAAGCTTCACCAGCAAGCAAGGAAATGAACACTCAGTCATGAGTGACCGTGGTTCCGCTCGAGTCAGAGAAACAATCTTATTTCTATACGGGATTCCCCTAACTTTCTACGTACTACAAGACACTAGATTATATTAAGTTGTCAACAATGGGTGGGAGTTAGTTGGATTTAGCTCACCAACACACTTTTATTCTTGTCTAATACAGATTTTTAGTTCAAAAAAGTTCCAGTCATGCAGCATGATCATTTAAGCGAATTTTTCTCAAGTTATCGCATAACATTATGTTACTTTGATTTGAAAGTTGAGCACTTTAAGTGCCAAGAAATCGTTCACTACCAATTTTATGACTTCAACAATGTTGATATGAGCTATATATTGAAGCAGCTCCTTCCTCATAAACATCCTTCTCGAACGGTCTTTCCCGATCGTAACAATAACCAAAACGGTATAGGTTGATCAGTAAGGCAAAGACTTGAATAACGAAACGACAGTCTATGGCTTTCATAATACATCCGAATCCCTGACATCATTTGAGATCTTTATTTCACCGTAGGAACTCAATAAACCAGGGAATCAAGCTCGCAAAATATTCAAAACCCCTACACCCAACTCACCGAACAGAATGTCACCACGGACATCTTCTACTAGGGCAAAAAAGGGATATATATATATATATATCCTACTCGTGGAGAGGAAAATCTGTTCCGCTCATCATTTTATGCATATTTGACCATCACCTTTGACATAGCGATCCGATCAATACCTGAGGATGGAGCAGGTGGGTGTGTACTGCGGGCGTTCAGGGACCGTCTATGATTTCCTGAACCTTTTTTCAAAGTCCCGAGGAAATATCGGGGAAAAGTTCGCCCGGCGGCGGTTCGGTGTTTGATAAACGAGGGGCATTTTTCTGAGCGACCCTCCGATTCTTTCCGTCAGCTCGGGAAAAATAGTCAGTTGGAAAATTTAAGCCGAGAGGTGTATTGGAAAAGGACACGGTCGTACTAGCCCCCACCGTCAAAACATTCCGAGGCGGATAACCGTCAACCCTCGAAGGGTCCATTTTCCATTTTTCTTAGTTTAAGCGGCCTATATACGACGCCAATCACCAATTTATTACGGGGAAAATCCACTTCAATGAATAAGTATTCAGGGGATTTTGAATACTCCAACGGATATTAAGCAAAAACCCTAAATTTCAGACTAGACTTAATCACTATTGCTACACAACCTCTCCCCTTTCGAGTTCTCTCATTCCCGACCCATACGTAATCAAGAAAATGCACTGCTGCATTACTAATTATTGGTTTCAAAAACTTGGTCCCTGAAAACAAAATAAAACAAAAACTGAACAACATCTCTAAGCTCCTCAATATGTGTGACAACAGATTCTGTATTCAAATGTGCAATTTTCAGGCTTTTTTTGAGGGCATAAGTTGCCTCTTCAAACAGTCGCTTGCTGACATGAAACGGAAAGAACATGAGAAGTATGATAATTAACTGACCAATAGATATAGAAAATAATCGCCTGAACATCCGAAAAATAATTGTACGAAAGTTGCACGATCTGCTATTACAGTCCACTCACTATTACACCAAAATATTGGAAATAAACATAATACCTTTGAAAATACAAATGAAAGAAAATTGCTTTTGATAGAATAATACTGAAGAGAATATACACTATACGGCTAATGATGCAATGATTGGAGCGTTGGCCGTTTTTGAGAGAATTTCGGCGAGATCTCAAGCCTCTTTCACCTCGAACCTAGCTGATTGTTCGTCCTTCTTGATCATGACTGAACTCTTCTGAACCCATGCGAGTTTGAAGAGGTTTTCCTTTTGAAAAGCTTTGACCTGTTTTAAAAGCTGAGGTTTGGCGGAAGCATGTCCCTAATTAATGTAAACACGGTTTGAAATCGATGCATCGATACCAATATCGTGTGTTGATAGGTTCTGCTTGGAACTAGACGTCTTGATAAACGCATCTTTGTCAACTCATCACACAAAGGGCACCAAGATAATTGCAGGTGTCTGAGAGCCAGGAGCTGGGCGACCTGAGAGCGAGTGGGCGACGAGAGAGTGAGAGTGTGTGTGTGTGAGTGAGAGAGAGAGTGTGTGTGTGTGCGAGAGAGAGAGAGAGAGAGAGAGAGAGAGAGATTGATAGAGGGAGAGACAGGGGAGTTGGGATTGAGAGAGGGAGATTGATATAGGGAGAGAGAGAGAGCTCATAATTTCAACCAATTTGTAAAAAGCATTTCATACTCTATTATAGGTCTGAGTTTGAGAGGGAGGGGGTAGAGCCTCGTAGCATTCATGTTAGGTTATAATGAAATGGCTACATATAGTAAAACCTTGATCTGTTCTCCATTCTGTCCAAAATCATTGGGACGTCTATATAATGCATGTATTAATTACCAATATCAAAATTTATGTTCATATTTGCGTTTTAGAGCTTATGAACTAGAATGAATTCGGTCTCGGGTCTGAGATTTTCATGAACAGAATTTCATCGCACTCTAGAAAAGAAGAAAGAAAAAAAAAAGCAATCATATTACAAAGTTTATTTGTAATTCTTTAAAAATTTCATCACCCTTGAACCAAACATGTTGACTTTCCATGCACATATGTGAAACTTATACGCAAAATACATGCAAAGTTCAGGTGTACTACACCCTGAGAAGAAAAGATCACTTCGTTGCTTAATTGATGACTGAATATACCCAACCGACAATTAATTTCTTACAATAGCTGCTTTTTGCAACGCACATATACATGCCTCTGAATTCGTGAATCATTACGATACAACATGCGTCATGCGATGCAACCTAGTCCCATTTATATCAAGATAAATAATATTATTCGTTCTAAGAATAATGTGGACGATGTAGATTTCCATGTTCAGGAGTTGAATAAAGTAGGTAGGTACATAACTACCTTCCCAATGTAATGTCATTCTGTGTAGGTGTAAGGAGGGAGATTGGTACCTACACATTTTCAATTTTCCCAGCGCCACGAATGCCCATGAAGAAGCTTTGTAGTTGGTTTAAAAAACATTTTCTGGAACTGCTGAAAAGTGTGGGAAGCATTAGGAGGGGGGTTACCCTTCATAATTGAAGGGTAAAAAAAATGGGCCACACTAATTTGTTTAATGCAAATGTTAGGAAAGTACAGTAAAGCATAGCATTGAAGGTCATGAGTTCTTTGAGGCTGAGAGCTGGTAGTGCAACTAATACTGCGCAGCGTTCCAACATAATTTCATGGATATATTTTGTTCATCTAGTACACTGGTTTTCCTCGTGTGAAATTTGATAACAGTTAGTCAGCAGTAATTTCAAGATTGATTAACGGTATCTGAAAGTTCAACACATTTTAACCTTTGACTAATTATAATCAGCGATTAGTTAGTCAGAGATTAGACTGAGTATTGATAAAACCAGCCCTTAGGCTTCGGAGATTTTGACAGTATTGTACTAATTTTTTCTCTCCCAATTATTAACTACATTCTATAAACAGCTTTTGGTGGCTCCATGAATTGGTTCTGGTCCAATAGGAAGGGACTCTGCTCCTTTAGCAAGACGATCAGCAGCTTCATTAACATCATTGCTATAATTGGAGATTGCTCAGGGTAATGAGAGTCCCAAACCAACTTTGAGCTTATAGTACGAACCGAAGCAAATGACTATTGGATAAAAGGTAGGTATGTAGGTACTTTTTGATATACAACACGCACCTTCAATGGTAACTTCTTTCCACGGTATTGAGATCGCTAAGTAAGGATAAAGCCCCCTATCAGAGCAGGCTCACAACATTTAACAAAAAAAAAAAAAAAAATTGTGCATGCTCCAATTCTCGACTAGAGCAAAAACTAACCGGAGACACATCTGCACACATGCATAGGCTATACAGTGCATCCCTAGTAGGTTCCGTAATTACATAACACACAGCCGTTTCCGAACATTGTGTTCAATGATTTCCCCGCACAGTAAATATTGGAATACTCAACTCCCCTGTGATTGTCGGTTTTTAAGCTTACCGTTTATTCCAGCTGAAAAAAACAAAACGTAAGGGTAAAAAGTGAAATGTTTACAGGCTGCAAGAGCAAATACAAACTTTGAGGAATGGATTCACTATGTAAGGGAGGCTTGTTTTAGAGTGAGAAAACTGTGCACATTATTACACAAAGGTTTATTATTTCTGTATTAAAAAGCTATTTAACGCAGATCACTGGCCTCTAATTTTAATAACGTAGCCTACGGTGAGTTTTGAAAATATATCTGCATAGACGTAGACAACTACCGAAAAGAAAATCAATGAAATTAAATAAAACAACTTCACTTTACCACTGTACTTAACAAGAGCTGATATATAGTGCAATGGCACATCAGAATCTAAGTATATTTGCAAAGCCATAGGCACCCACAAACTGAAAGTGAATCAGAAAAAATGAAACGCATACCAACGAATCCCCCCGAAAAGACGCTCCGCTTAAAAAATATGCCAAGCCACAAAATGCAATTTGGGCCAAGCCAATAGTTGGATCGAAGCACGGTGCATTCATTCTCTCACTTTGATTTACTGCGTTTGGGAGTGAGACGCTTCTTCAGCGGCTTGGCCGATTTCTGCCTATCTCCCAACAATATTGGTGAGTATGGTGGTGGATTCACACATCAAGACGAGAATGAAAATATATTAATAATAATAATATATTTCGTTCGTATAATAAATGAGGATATGAACCCTATAATGTTACTGTGGGATAGTACAGAGATTTTCCACTTCAGCTCTGCATTAGTAAGAGTAACACAGATGTCATTGTATGATATAATTTTAAGAGAATGACACTCACAATTAAATGGGAGTTGTTCACAGAATTGAATTAGACAGGGATGAGATGAAACAGTGTTACATATTTGTACGGGTCTCGTGTTAAAGTTGTAGAGCTCCGCGATAGTAGACAATGCAGATGTCGTGGGTTCTGTTCCATATATAGAAATGAAATGAAATCAAGAAAGTCCGTTTGAAGGAGATATTCTCCACCACATTTGGAGAACAGCAATGGTGTTTATTGTGTAATTGGTGAAAATCGGCCATGCCGTTGAAGAAGTGTCTCACTCCCAAACGCAGTCAAAAAGAGTGAGAGAATGAATGCATTGTACTAGAAGGCAAACCGATTATTGCTTGGCCCAAATCGGATGATATGTATTTTGAGGAGTTTCTAGAACCTGAATGGAATATAACGCGGACCAAGCGCTCCTGACGGAAACTGGTGCAACCAATCCTCAATCAATTAGATTAGATTAGTTGTACAAATAGATCAGAATGATTTGTGTAGTTTGGTGGTCTGGATGCTCGCAAGCTTTCATCTCAAAAATAGATAACATCAAGTGATCAATCCCTTAGTAAAAATTCATATTAGTTGGACAAATAGATCAGGATGTTTTATATAGTTTGGTGGTCATCCCCCATGGAAGCGCCAGAGGCGCGTTATACTCCATTCAGGTTCTAGGCACTGTTCATATTTTGCTGCTCGGGATCTTTTGTACGCAAAGCGTCATTTCGGGAGGATATCACACATTTTTGGTAGTCAAGGAGGCAAAGCTAGAAATGTACAGGTTGCCAGGCAGGTCAGGATGGAGTCAGCCATGTCATTCGACTTTCGTAGCCCGAGAGACGCAACCCGTCAATTTTAAATTTTCTAGGGCGATTGAAGGAGAATTTAATTCACTCAGATGATCAGGAAAGGGCCCACCAGTTTGTTCGCTTCTTGATGTCCCAGAGACTTTTCCGACCAAATGTCTAAATCCCAGGGTGAACAGGAGAGAATATAGCTCACATAGCTGATCAGGATGGGGTAATTATTTTGTCAATCTCTTAATGTCCTAGAGAGGCTCCCTATCGAATTCCACATTTCTAGGGTGGAAAAGAGAGAATTCAGCTGACTCTGCTGATCAGGATAGAACGCGTCATTTCATTAACCTCGAAATGTCCCAGAGAGTCTCTCTATCCAATTTCAACTTTCTCGAGTGAACAGGAGAGAAATTAGCTCACTCGCCTAATCAGGGAAGAGCCCCTGCGTTTATCCGTACGTTGGTGTCCCAGAGATTCTTGCTATCAAATTCAACATTCAAGAGTGAACGGGAGAAAATTCCATATTTACCCCTCCTTTACAACTCCCACCACTTGGTCGTTGTGACTCCTTAACCCCAAAAGGCTGGTAGCGCCATATTGCATTCAATCACATAAATAATTTCGTTTAGTATGAAATACAAAAACCGGTAAAATTATTGGAAACAAAAACTAAAATAGCGACTGAAAAGAGGGTCACCTAGAGATCGGTCATTTTACCCACTGTGCGGCGGACGGACGGATTTTAGATTTTTAAATAGTTTTTTAAATTCTACGAATCTTAAAAATGAACGAGTAAAGTTTGAGAGGTTTAATAATTGTTTTTCTTGATGGATTACAAAGGATCAGAAACGAAAACAGAAAACCAAAAAACCTGCTCTTTAAATGGATAAAATCAATTATTCATGAACATTCACGAATATCTATTGTTTTGATTGATGTAGGTTTAGAACTTGTACCTATCTCAAACATTATCTGTGTTCTTGTTCTACATTCCTACAAAACAGAGGGTTCATCGGGTAGATTCGAAAAATAATGATCTCACACCAGTCATTAACCGTAATGAGACCCCTCATGGAAAGATGGAGAAACTCTAGCGATGAGTGTAGCAAGGTTATTACACAGTCAACAGGTTCTACCTAATGTGTAAAAGTTCCAGCCACGGCATGATCATATGAGCTGATTTTCGCAAATTATGGTATATAATTGAATTTCCGATTGTTTTGAAATTTGAGCAATTTGAATGTAAAGAAATAAAAAAAAAAGTTTTTTCAGCTTTTTTTGGCATTTTTTAAATCGATTTTTCAGATATTATTGAAAGTCAAGTTTAAATTTCAGCATAAATTTGTTAATGTTCATCGTTGATAAATGTTTTTAAAACTAAATTCTAAATTTCTGCTAAAAACTATACTATCAATAATTTGTAGCCGTTTTCAGCCATTTTTAAAGTTTTTTTTAAGCACATTTTTCGAAATTTGGCAAATTTATAGTGGCCAACAAACTCATTCTTTTCTCTTGAAATACTTGATTTTTGGCGCAAGAACGGAGGAACTTTTATCTCAATTTTGAGGAGAGTAATCTGGAATGACACACACATACACGTAGGCACGCATGCGCGAGCGCAGGCACGCACACAAACACATTCACTCACTCACGCACTCACTCCCTATCAAATCTCAACTTCCTAGGTGAGTATGTAGCTCACTCAGCTGATCAGGAAAAATCCTACCACATCAATCGTATCTTAATGACCCAGAGAGTCTCCTAATCAAATGTCAACTTCCTGGGGCGAGTAGAGAGAATTTAGCTCACTCAACTGATCAGGAAAGAGCCCTTCATTTCAATCGTCTCTTAATGACCCAGAGAGTGTCCCTATCAAATTTCAACTTCCTAGGGTGAAGGGGAGAGAATTAAGTACCTATATAGTATCAACTATTTACTAGTAACTACTACTTAATAGTACCCAACCATTTAGTGTCTTCCATTCCATAATCTTAACCATCATACCCAAGATCTACCGAATACCTACGATCATAACCAAGATTACAACTAGTAATGGATATTTATTGATATCGCGCTACCTACTTACGTTCCCCTCTCGCTTATCTCCCATGCATAACGTTTCTCGGTAGTTACGTCATGGCTAAAGCATGTTCATGCTGAAAAAATGATGTTCGATGTTAGTTATATTTTTGCACGGGGCCGAACCAAGGAACCAGAACGGTTTCAACCCACCGCACCATTAGGGCGCTGAGTTTGACTTTTTTTAAGCCCCAAAACGAATAAAAAGACGCTGTAAAAGACGCCAAAAGAACACAAAGACCTTGAGCTCCTTGGAAAGGGTCTCCCTATAACTGGGGGAGACTAAAGATTCCGTATGTGTTCTTGAAAACTGTAGATCAAACCTTTCTTTTGTTATCCGGTTTTTCTATTCACAAGGGGTTTTTCCTAAAAATAAATTCTTTCTTACAAAATCAAAATCTAGCGAGACCCTGCCGCATAGTTTCGCATTGCCAAGCATTCAAATTCAAAATATATAGAACTGTTATGTGTATTTTCTTTCAAGTAGATTAGTGTTCCTTAAATAAAATAAGAAAATTTTATTAGCTTCGAAGGATAAATGGCATCGATATTAGCGTTAAGAGCTCATTCAACTGATTGGGGTGGTTCGGCAAGTTGAAAACCTATCCTACTTGGCTTACAGAGGCTCCGCTCCAAATTTCAGCTTAGTAGGATAAATATCATAGAAATTGGATCCTTTGAATCTCGAAATCAGCCCACACTGCTGATTATTTATCGATGACGATTTTCGCAACCACTATATTTTAAATGACTAGCTGATCATTTTGCGGCCCTTCCCGTCTAATTCGGTCCAACCGTTTTTGAGTTGAAGCGTTTTTACAAGGATACACATAAATAAATATTTTTATTTATTTATTTTTTTAAAGAAAATGCGCTAGAAACTGACTAGTCGCTATATTGTAAAGAACGAGAAGCGCCGGAATAAGTAACAAAGTAGAAATTTGGCCCAACATTGGCCCTTTCCCGACCTCACCCGGTCGGCTCAAACTTGATTTTTTGCATATCCTGGGAGGGGCATGCCCCCTGAGTCACCTGATGCCAATTATAAAATGGTAGTTTGATTCTATATCAGCTAAAAGGAGGAGTCAAAATTCATGTTTTCGGACTTTCTAGGAATTTCGGAATTTTTCTCTCGTCACACATGATTTTTTGCCCACCCACTTCTACAAGTTCTCCTCAGCTAATTTTGATGAAATTTGAAACATAGGCTACATTTGACCTGACGAAATGCCATTTGGGGTTTTTGAGCCCCTGAAACTAAGCAGTTGGTGTAAGGAAGAGGGTAAATATGGAATTCTCTAGGACATTGAAATTTGATAGGAAGACTCTCTGGACATGAGAGCCGAATGAAATGACGGGCTCTACTCTAACCTGATCAGCTGAGTGATCTAATTTCTCTCCTTTTCACTCTAATAATGTGAAATTGGATAGGGCATTAAAAGAGATGACAAAAATTACGGGTTCCATCTTGATAAGCTACACGAGCTAAATTCTCTTCTGTTCACCCTAGGTATGCGAAATTTGGTAGGAAACCTCACTGGGCCATCAAAAGACGAACAAACTTAGAGGCTCTTTCCTGATCAGCTGAGTGAATTAAATTCTCTCCTGTTCGCCCCAGGAAATTTAAATTTGACAGTAAGCGTCTTACAGACAAAAAAAGTCGAATAACTGACTCCAACCTGAGCAGACCGTCAATTCCAACCTTTTCCTCCTAGACCACAGAAAATGTGTGATAATGAAGTTGATGGGCTACCTGTTTTCAGAGTGTGTTCAAGGGAAACTCAAGTTTATATAAATTAAATATTCAAGTTTATGTATTTGGGAAGTATCTTTGAGAAATGAACTATAGTTCGAAAGCAGACTAAAACAATTGTCTAGATTGAGTTTTACTCAACAAAGGGCATCTAAAAAAATGTTGAATGCCTTTATTATTGATTAGGTATGCAGTCAATAAGTAGCTAACTAATTTATTGATGAGCACGGAAACCATTTCATAATATTCGAATGAGATATCATAATGTTACGTAGAACCTCTAACCAGCCCTTCGCAAAAATATTATTGATGCACTTAGGTTTACATTTCAATACCTAGAAGTTAGGTCATTGCATAGTTGAATTCATGCCCGAATATTCAAAAGTGCTACCTATATAGATTTTCAATAAAAGACAGAAACTGTGCTTGTGTAAACAATGGTTTACTTAGCGTTAAATTTCTACAACCTAAAATACCTCAACCATGATTAGGTTCAAGTACGAACCTATTTATGAAGTTTGTCGAATAAACTAGTAGGTTTCTACGAAAATTTATCCGTAAAGAATTGCTTGTTATTACCATAGGAATCAGATCTGTTCTGAAGGAATAATTTTGATCCAAAAACTTTTTAAAAATAATTCATGGTTGCTATTGCAAAATATAGATTAGGAGGACCTACCTATTTACACAGTAAGATCTGCGTATAGTCTACACTTCAGATAGGTAGGTGCTAAAATTTGAAGCTGTGCTGGATTAGAAAAAAAGGGAAACTTGAACAGCAATATGATTATGTTAAGATGGACCTATTTCATGATTAAAGGCTTTAGAACCTACTAAATCAAAAGCGACCTATTTTTTAGGGAGTGATAAAATCTATCAATGTCAAGCTTAAATCAACAATGTAGGTAAATTAATGGGATGGTAGGTAGTTAGTTTAGTTACCTCATGATTCGGATGGAAAGTCTTTAAAAATCTCCCAGCGAAGCTTATGGGCGGCTGACAGCATCAACCGGAGCAGTCGGCGAACTTGTAGGAACTGAGCGTTCCGGTTGAGATGGAACAGTTCGCGAGCGACAAGCACCCCCACCTCCTCTTACTCACACTATCTCACTCTAGCCTCATTAGCTGCATTCTTCTCCTCTCACTCCACTATCTACGTGGATACTGTACAGTCAAGTAGATTATAACATCCAACCCCGGGGAAGCGCCGGCCAGCCAAGGTCAAGGACAAAAAAGTTTGACTGATGACAGGAGAAGGGACGACTGGGATGAAAAACCGGAGGATGCTTCGAGTGACTAATGTTCGGCGAGAGGTCGTCCACGATATTCTACGACGATACCGCAGTAAAAATCAGCTTGACGCATAACGCCGATAAGGCCACAGATAGCGTTGACAAGATTTATGAGATAGCGTATCGAAAGCAAACAGTACACGGAAAAGAGGAGTAAACATACGATATGCAGTGGTGAAGGCACAAGAGAGAGATTGTGAAAGCACAATCTAATTATAACATCTGAATATTTATGGAAATAAATTATTTATTGTTATATCATTAACAACAATAAATCATTGGCAAGAATTGAACATACCTATTTCTGTACGAGTAATGCACGCAATGGAAAACAAAGACAAAATTATGCTGAAAAATGTTTATAAATTTCATTGAAATGTGTTAAAAAATCGATAATGTAATGAATTTTGTAGTTTTAGTCAAACTAGGATGCTGAAATTTGAAATAGAGCTGCTTTGAGAAATCTAGAATACAATTTTAATGTACTAATGTAGTTTTCTCGATCGCTCGGGGAGGGATGTAGAGAAACACGGGGCAAAAAGTTACCTCGCCTTCAAGACCGCTCGGTCTTGCGGGTCATTGCCAAATCTCAACCAACTGAACCCCACCCCCCTTAAGCCCTTAGTTCAGGTGAGGGTAGACAATTTTAAAATTGCTTCTGCATCCTCCTTTCGGACACACCCAAGAAGATCCCCCCTCTCAGACGGAATCGGTTTAGCCGTTTGGCGATGCATAGTGGACAGATAGACGGAGTTTCATTCTCCTAATATTATAATATGGTCAATATAGATCATAATGTATGATAAGATGATAACGTATGGATTATAATGTAGGAATCAGAACAGCTGTGGGACACGTTGGGCTAATTTTCTTTCTTAATCGACCTACGGTGCTTAAATTTAAGATGGAGATTCTCTGCAACACCTAGGAAACAATTACAACCTACGGAGGCGCGCTGATCAGCTGAATTTTGAGGATCAATAAGCTGAGGGACCAATGAGGTCATTTTCTTTCCTAATCGACTACGATGCTGAAGTTTGAAATGGGGCGTTCCTGGAACACGTAGAAGAGATATGGAGGCAAACTGGTCATCTGACGAGCCTCAGAGGATAATCTCGGCTCTAACCGACCTACGGTGCTGAAATAGGAATTAGAGCGCCTATTGAATACCACGAAAACAATGTAATAAGTATGGGGATCCACTTATCAGCTGAGGGTCTTGTGAGGCTGATTACTTTCTAAACAGACCAACTGAACTAAATTAATTTATTGTAAGGAGGACCGATAGAGGAAGGAGGATCG
This sequence comes from Adelphocoris suturalis, assembly GCA_030762985.1. Classification (NCBI taxonomy): domain Eukaryota; kingdom Metazoa; phylum Arthropoda; class Insecta; order Hemiptera; family Miridae; genus Adelphocoris; species Adelphocoris suturalis. The sequence goes on along the minus strand of CM061041.1, from coordinate 102,380,555 downwards.
ATTGAGGGAATGAGGAGGATAAACATATTAAGAACTAGTGTGCATATTCACTTAACAATATGGTTTAGTTTATTGACCGCTAGGTGATAATTATTACAGTTTTTTGGGGTTCTTGACCGACCGACTAACCGACTCTCAAGAACCCCAAAAAACTGTCATATTCACTTAAACTTGAAACAAACCGATAAATGAATTGATTCCTAAACATCCTATAGTACCTACATGTATTGGTGGGTAGACTTGCGTAAGTTGGTGACAGCCAGAACTCACCCAAAACACTCGAAGTTCATACATGCTTTAGCCCTAAAAAGGAAAAATTGAGTAACTCTTACCCCACGCTGTGTTCAGAGGGTAATGCTGTTGGAGTGAGAGTATGGGCTGCCACCAAATTCAAGATATGCCTCCCCCAGGATGTTCAGTTCTTATTGCAAGAGTGCTAGTGAATGGACGCTCTCCCATCAAGAAGTGCTTCTGAAGGTCAGTAAGTAAAAATTACTCCCCCTTTCCAAAACGTATAGGTCTGCGGAAACTTGCGGTCACCCTGACCCTCGGAGAAATGCGGGGAAACCTTCCCCTTCCTACAATACTCCAGCTAAGTTGGCCTTAATAATAGATGTTGCCGTCTAGAATAATTATAGTGAGAATTATTGTGAAAGATCTTGCAATGCTCCTCCTACCAACTTAACTTATGAAGAAAATACTATTATTACCATTGTATTGATTGTATTGTATTGATGCTGACATTTGTGATAATGAGCACAAGAAGGAAGTCCATCCGATTCAGTGCTGGACCAAGCACTGCTTAGGAAGCTCTCGAACCAATTGAATGTTTTATGAGTTCATAACTGATGAGCATGTAAAAATGTTCCAACTTCGTCTAGTTGAACACATAAATGCATAAACAATAATTTACATAAGTTTTGTTGTTATATTCATGAAATCCACTACTCTCAAACGACAAAATGAAGTATTTCTAACATGGATTAAAAATTACTCCATCTTTCTTTCAAGAACCCAAGAGTTGACCTTTCCATTGTAGGGTCAAAATTCCGAAAAGCGTTAGGAAGCTTGACCAGGGGGCAATCTATTCTTCTAAACTTCACAAAAGAAAAATTAAGTAAACACGATCACGCTGTTAATACGCGACAAGAGCTCACTACGTCTATTGAAAGTGTTCTTTTGTAAACTTGTAACGCAATTCAGTAGTAAACATAGGTACAAACTTACCTCCCTTGAAATGGAGGTGGAATGAGTTTTAGGAAACCTTTTGTTGTTTTTCACAAAACTATCAATCAATTCTACTATTCAAAGCACAGGAACTACGTTTACGTCATAACTTTTAGTCACTAAATAAGGCTAGAGTTGAATGTATGAGCTGAATGTCATGACGGTGCAGAGAGGGTGGGAGTTGGCTGAAGTCAGCAGAATCCTTTACTTTGGTGTATAAATATTTAGCCTGCACTTCAGACTTGGTGGTTAAAATTCTTTACAGATACGACCGTGTTTCTAGGAAAAAACATGTAATTAAAACATAACATAACTAAAAACATGTAATGCATGTATTAAAGGGACAGGAATTTTACTGGAAGTACCCCCTCCATTATAACTTAACATGAATATACTGCAGGCAAAAGATCAAAAATGATGTTCGTGCTAATTGTGCATGGTTGCGCAATAGTGCAGTGCGCGAAAATATCACGGTTAAATTCCTCGCAAAAATTATGAAGAATACCGTTGGTCCCGTTTTTTAGTGTTGCTGAACAAGAAGTGATCCACTAATTGAGGGGACACGCTATATGGACAGTTTTATTTCAATAATATAATAATTGTAAATAATTATATAATACAGGAGACAGTCTAATTCAAAGATTCTATGAACAAGAATCCATTGGATTATACATGGATGTGATGTACAATCCATTGGATGCCCTAAACCAGAGTGTGTTAGGTTACATACAACAAATAAGAGTAACTTATTTCCCATTTTCAATTTTATGTATGTTTATGCCACTCTTTCAATTGGATGGGTACCTTTTAAATGTGTGGATTCTCGAACAGATTTTATGGGTGAATGAGTAAAACGCGAGTTTATGTTATATACATTTGAAACATCATCATCATCAAACATTATAGATGAGATGGACAAATTTTCAAGAATAGAAAGGGGAACCCAAACGTGCAGAATGGCTTCAAGAGCGAATTTCCTTCTTCGTTTTACACATCCCTCTTGGGTTCAGACACTATTATTGCAACAAATTTATGAGGTTTAACAATAGCTCCTTTAATTAATGAAGTTATGCTTTTCGGATTTAAGCCACTTCCCCCCCATTATAAATATTTTAGACATTTTCTTAAGAACTTGAGCACATTTGTGTGCGAAAATATTTCTGACGTTATAATTCATAGAAATCAAACTTTTTTCTGATTATATTCTCCAATACAGTCAGATTTTAATAGTTTTATCCGCTTTCAGCCTTTTTTAGAGTTTTTAATATGCTCACTTTTGGAAATTTGAGTACATTTTTGTACTTAAAAGGCGCTGCCCTCCAAAATCATCAAGCTCATACTTTCATTTGGGGTTTCAATAACTTTGTCTCCCTTTGAAATTTTGCCATAACACCATAAAGGAATTTAAAAACAACTTTGTTCATAATGAAAAAAGTGCCATCAAAGTGAGAGTTCGATGGGGGCATGTGCGAAGTGGTTCAAAATGTGACTTTCGATCTAATGTGACACAGTGGCGATGCTATACACGTAATAAATGTATCAACAAAAAAAAGTTCCAGTCATACAGCATGACCGTATGAGCGAATTTTCGTAGATTATCGTATTATATTAGATATGTTACTTTGTTTTGAAATTTGTCTAAAAATTTCAATAAAGAAATTTTTCGAAAATTGTGATTTTAAAAATTTTGAAGCTATTGCAATAGCTTCATTATCGTCGAAAATTCGCAAAAAAAAAAAAAAAAAAAAAAAAAAAAAAACATCAAACATATAATGCAAGATACGAACCCATGCTTGAGGACTGGTCCGTTGCTTTGTGGCGGCCTCATATGCAAATTAAAAAGTGATTTGGCCGTCAGCCTGCGTGCAAAAAATAAAAACAAAACTAATCATGCTGTCGTGCGAACATGGATACTATAAAATTAAGAATCACACAAAACGACAAAAACAGGTGTTTTGATTTAAAAATAATAAAATTAAATAAATAAATTTAAAAAATGTACATTTAAAAAAAAACTCACAAAAATTAAGTACCTACCTAAAAAACATACATACAATGACTTGTACATTAATCATTTGAATTTATCATGCAGATACACTCAAAATTAACATGGTTGTCTCCAGTAAACAACAGAAAAACGTAGATCTATAACAAACCAAAACCGTCACATACAAAACACGTTTCAAACCTGACCATTATATCTATAATGCAAGGTGCGCATGATGGGTAGATCAAAGATGATAATACTACACCACACTATAATAAAAAACATACATTACAAGTATAACGATGATTGTAACTGGCGCCTCACCTACAACGCTCGAGGCCTTCCTCACATTCTCTTTTGCTTTTAGCGAATTTTCGTAAAAAAAGAAGCTTATTGCAATGGCTCCAAAAATTACAGAATGAAAGTTATTGAAAATATTCTATATTGAAATTCGTTTTGAGGTATTTGAGACGAATCCTGGAGTTTAACGCTTTTTCATATAGGTATATATACAGGGTGTCCCCAAAAACGTCCCCTCCCTCCCTGCTAAAACCCTTAATAATGAGTTAAAAAAAAAAAAAAAAAATTATTATTATTTTTTTAATCCTAATTTTTGTAAGGATCTCAAATTGACAAAGTTGCGCATTGCGCACGAGCGCAATTTACATCAACATCGTTATTTTAAATGTTAACCCCAAGTTTTTATTTCAAATTTGAATTCTACATGAAATTTAATGAATAAATGACCCAACACTCGATTTTTTAGTTGCGCGCAAACGGGCGCGATTCCGCTCCAAAAGTACGCAATTCCGATCTAAAAGTGCAATAACTGAGTTTTTGAAGATACTCAACTGCCACATGTAATACATGATTTTGGAGTATTTTTTCGTGCTGAACCTCGTAATGATGTCCATTTATTGATATTTTCAACTCCAACTTGGAAAAACACCGAAAAACCTAGGTACATTTTAGTACGCTTTGTGATTTGTTGAAATGTGTTAGATAAATGCAATACTGGTCAATTTTTCAGTGTTTTTCCAAGTTGGCGTTGAAAATATCAATAAATGAACATCATTACGAGGTTTAGCACGAAAAAATACTCCAAAATGATGTATCACATGTGGCAATAATTGAGTATCTTCAAAACTCAGATATTGAACTTTTAGAGTGGAATTGCGAACGTTTGGAACGGAACTGCGCCCGTTTGCGCGCACTTAAAAAATCGAATGATGGGTCATTTTTTCATGAAATTTTACATAGAATTGAAATATGTAATAAAATGGGGGTTCCAATTTAAAAAAACGAAGTTGATGTTAATTGAGCACGTTTGCGCACGTGCGCAATTTTGACTTTTTTGATATTGTTATAAAAAAAAATTAAGATTGAACAATTTTTAAAATATTTTTTTCACCCATTATTAACGATATTTGAGCCATTAAATTGGTCAAATTTCAAAAAAAAATGCGCTTGAAAAAATCACTAAAAATGGCCTAAAATGGCTAAAAATTGTTGAAGACTTTCAGTCATAAAAAGTTGATTAACGATGAGCTAGAACACTAACAAATTTATACTGAAAAATTTACATTCCATTATTGTTTGCCAAGAAATGGACGAAAACTGCAAAAAAGCTAAAAATTCAAAATCTTCTTTGAATTCTCAAACATTATTTAGAACGAGTTTTTTTGTCATAAAATTGATAGGTAACAATTCCTTTTTATATGAAGTCCTGAATTTTCAGAACAATTTAACATAATATGATATGAAATTTACGGAAATTCGCTCATACGATCATGCTGCATGACTGGAACTATAATATTGAGCTATTTACTCCTGTTTGCCTGCTTCAATAGTCAATAGTGAATTCGGTAATTATTTTGGCAGCGCTGATCGGCCCCAGAGCTTGGAAAATCATCTATCCCGCAATCGACCACTTCGTTGGAGCCTTTAATATGTGATTACATCTCTCTAATAGTCTCAAACCTCTTAAATCGAAACCTCCATTCTATAATGTAACAGTTCCGGTCAAAGCATGTCTGTCGAGTGTCAGCAAATCCTTGCGACACTCCTACAATTTTCAACCGATTTTTATGACATGTTCATGAAATCTGTGGGTTAGCTATTAAATAAGTAATTGGTTAAAAACGTCATGTTGAAAAAAGCAGGGACTTCAAATTTCATTTTAAAACCGCATTTAAACTTTGGTTAATTAGTTTTAAAAAACTCGTAAGGCAAACTGATGAGTTATTACAAATATTTTACCATTATTCGATTTGAGGGGTCTTGGAATCTAGTAATACAAACATTTTGAGAGAGGGTTAAGCCAACTTATTTTCTCAGTTAATTGCGAACAAGTTTCATTGTTGAAAATAATAATAAAATAAAATAGGTACCTACATGAAACAATAAAATGCCTGACAACTACGAACTGGCACTTGATATCTTCTTTGCATTCATAACACCATTGTATAAATAAATTGAAATATACAGAGAAGATATTCAATATATAGAAATTAACAGGGAAGACATAGAATGTATTAACTAATAAATTGTTATGCAGGGCATTTAACTAGATGAAAATGAGAAAATATAATTATTAGAAAGTTCATAATCAAGTCCCCATGCGCCACGTCTGGTCCTTAACGTAGATTTTTTTATATTTAAAACAAAATATAGTAATGTTAGAGAGGAAGGTTAATTGCTTCATTCCTCCACGTAGGTACTAGTAACTGAGTTTGGAGATGATTTATTATCAACACCCGTGAAACATTAGTGCTATTCTCAATAAACAGAGAAATAGCAACGGGTTTTGATTATTGATTGTGTTTCGGTGAGATGAGAGGTAATGAAATATAGTATCTAATGTACCTAAATCACTCATGTCAAAAATAATTAAAAGTGAAGACTGATCCATATCAGATATCCGATATTTGAGGGTTACCATACATTTCGTGATGAGCGAAACCACCTCCGAAGTTCCTTCATTTACTGGAACCAGCGAAGTGGAGTCCACACTCCCTGTTACTAGTGGTTCAGAAGCAGTGACGATGACGTCCGTTGAAAATAAAACATCCAAGAAACAAACTAAGGAACTTTCTTCAAATAAATTGAAGTTGAGCACTACTGGAGAACCACGCGCCACAGGAAGTACTAAGGAACTTTCTGCAGATAAATTAGAGCTAAGTGCTGTTGGAGAACAAGGATCAAAGGATAACAAGACTACAAAGCTCTCGAGGAACCCATCAATTGCAAAGTTGAATAAGTTAGAGCAGAGTACTACAGAAAACCAAGGATCAAAGGATAAAAGTGCTATAAAGCTCTCGAGAAACCCATCAATTGCAAAGTTGAATAAGCTAGAGCAGAATACAACAGAAAACCAAGGGTCGAAGGATAAAAGCGCTACAAAGCTCTCCAGAAACCCATCAACTGCAAAATTGGATAACTTAGAGCAGAATACTGCAGAAAACCAAGGATCAAAGGATAAAAGCGCTACAAAGCTCTCCAGAAACCCATCAAGTGCGAAATTGAATAAGTTAGAGCAGAGTACTGCTGAAAAACAAGGATCGAAGGAAAATAACGCTACAAAGCTCTCAAAAAACCCATCAATTGCAAAGTTGAATAAATCAGAATTGACAATTTCTGGGGAACAAGGACCGAAGGAAATCAAAACTAAACAGCTCACAAAAACCGGGTCAATACCTAAAATTGATGGGTCCAAAGTCCATTTGGTTGGTACATCTGCTGCAGGGAGTCGCACATCCCAAACCTCCATAAGAAGTGAAAAGACGAGAAAGGCTGCGGGAAATAACGTTGGGAAAACTGGAAAAAATCCAGAAAAAATAGAGGAATCTGCGCCCGTCAGCAAGACTGAAAAGAAGACTAAAAAAGGCGGAGGGCAGAAAGGGGCAGCCGCAGATTCAGAATCAAACACTACAGGAACTGAAGCCAAGAAGAGTGTTGCAAGCAAGAAGTCAGCAGACAAAGAACCTAAGGAAGGTAAGAAGACCAAGAAGAATGATGATGGAGGAACAGATAAAGCTACAACTGGCGATTCGAAAACTACGGAAGAAAACCGCCAAAGTAAGGTTACTAGAGGTTCAGAAAAAAGTAAAAAAAGTGGATCTAGTAGTAAGGGAAAAGGGAAAAAGAAAGGAAAGGGTAAAGAGAAAGTTAAAAAATTGAATAGAAAAGCCATTTATAAGGATGTTAAAATGATAGAGAAGAAAATACAAGATGAAGAAAAACGAAGAAAGAAGTTACAATGGGAAAAGAATAAGGTGTTCTTTTATTGGAATTGTGTCGTTGGGAAGTTGATTGATTTAGGCAAAAGAAATCATCAGCTTAAAAAGAAGCAGGAATCACTGAAGATGGAGAAAAAGGACGCAATGTTCCACGAATATTGGAAGAAGATGAACGAGACGAGAATGGATAGGGAAGAGATGTTGGACAAGAAAAGAAACGAATTTCGGTCAATGATAACGGAATTGAGGGACAACCAGAAAAAACACACAGATTGGTTGTTCAAGGACATACAAACTTACGTGAAAGACACGTATTTGGTGGGTCAGAAATATACTTCAGATGTGGTTGGGATAAGGATGGAATACACAAAAGGGTTGACAGAAACACTTTTCGAAGCCCGGGAAAACTCGAGGATCCTCGAAATCGAGCAAAACGTCAAATATGGGCCAGCGATGGAAGAATTCGAAGAACAGGTAAGCCAAACAAATACGAGACAAGCTCGATTTATATTCAAGTAGATTAGAATTGTGGTTACCAGATGAAATCCTTTGGAGGACATGTGCTCATGAGCAAACATTAATTTTTTATAACGTCTTATCATTCATTTCGACTCATACTTTGTTCTTCAACTAATTCTATACGCCCATGGTACAATATGTGAGGAACTGCCCACCCAACTTTGCAGACGTTTCATTAGTTTCAAACTGCAGTACCAGAGGAACTGAGTTCCCATATGATTTTCAGATGAGGAGATTGAGGAGTAGAATCCCAACTGAGAGGCAAGAAAGGCTTCAGAAGATGTTGGCGGAAAGCAATGAAATGCTCGTGGAGCTGGTGAACGTGTACACGAACATCCTTCACCACAATTTCATCGAGGTTTGCCACACGGCCAATATCATCAACGCCCTGAAGACGAGGGAAAGGCGGCTCGAGCGGGAGAGAAACGACTTGGTCAAAAGAAGGAATAAGATTAAAGAAAGAACCGAATACTTGCACGACAGGGTTTCCAATTTAAAGCGACAAGTGAGTTAGATATTTAACTAAAACTAGTTGTAAATAGTGGTAAAGAATCAAGGGTCCAATGGGGGGGTTTTTTTTTTCAAACTCTACATTTATATGTTTTCAGAAAAATTAAAACCCAAACTAATGTTACAGGTGAATGCTGGAAAAGAAGCCAGAAAGAAACTACATCGAGTGATGAAGGAGCAAGAGGCTCTGCAGAGCAAAAAAGACATCTCCTATATCAATAAAGAATTGACGTATCAAGAGAACGCTAAACTAAATAAGGCTTTCGGGGAGATGTGTGAAAGGTAAAATCAGAAGTCTCTCAGGCAAAATTAGAATAGGTACAGATTTGAAGTGATAAAAACTCAAGTACTCAGTCATGCAGCATGGATGATTGAGCGAATTTTCGAAGAATGTGAATAAAACTGAGGGTACTGCCGTGTGACGAGATCGTAAAGAAAATATTAGGACACGCAACCGAACTAGAAAATGTTGTCAATTATGGGCATTTTTCACCTAAAAATGGATATTTTCCACCTATTTATGAATCTTAGAGATCTAAGAGTGTTCGAAATCAACTCAGCGCTGAGAACTCCACATGCCCTATTGTCTAAAAACCAATTTCTTAAATCATTTTTTGGGACACTAAAGTGAAAATTTGAACCTGAGATTCTGGAGTGAACCAACGAACTCGAACTTTCTTTTGCCAAGACGGATTTTTCTGCGTTGGAACGAATTTTTTACGCCGTTTTTAAGGGAGTTTTCGTCTGGAAATACACCATATAAATAAATGAATAAATAAATAAATAAATAAATGTATATATATATATATATATACATACATACATACAAACATATATATATATATATATATATATATATATATATATATATATATATATATATATATATATATATATATATATATATATATATATATATATACCTATATATATTTAACGTCATATATATACAACGTTAAAATCTAGGATTGTGTTCTTTGATGTATGAAACGGATTCGTAAGGGGTCCCCGCTCCCTCCCTCCCACATTTTAAATTTTGAAGCCATCTAAATACCTCATTTTTTCTTTGAAAATTCGCTAAAATCGAGATATTGACCTTTCAAATTAACAGTAATGTTTTGGGTTGTCATTGATAGATATCACCCCAATGAATCGAATGAAACCACCAGGAAGGCTGTACAGCGTGTGTATACCCCAAAATATTTTGTATTGGTGGACGAATAAGAAGCGGAGGCTAGCATTGAAAGATTCACACTTCTGAACTTTATTCCGTTAAACTTCTGACCTTTGCACTGTTCTATTTTTCAGAGTCAACAAATGGTATTTCCAAGTGAAGAGATTTTTCCTCAAGTCTGTGTTGATAGAAGCCGGTAAATTCAAAGAGCGTGCGCTCCAGCTGGCCAACTACAACCGCCTAGTCAAAAACTTGTTTGATGTGGAGGATGGATTTTTGGAAACCATAGATACGTTCAAGGACCACGAAGAATTCGAAGACACCAAAGCCGGGCTCAAAGTCTTACTCGGGAGCTTTAAACCCTTCACGCTGGCAGACCTCGAAAAAGAGTTTGAAGGCTGCACAGAATCTTTCGCAACTGCCATAATTTTCTTCAAGAGGCGTCTGAGTCAGAATTATCTGTCCCTGGATGATCTTCACTTCTTCATCAAAAGACGGAGTCCCCTGTCTTTCCTGGAGGCGTCCAGAAAGGAGGAAAAAGAACTCGGGAACGCGCTCAGTTACATCCAGAAGAAGAAGCTATCTCTAATCAGCTCGTCTATCCCGCAAAGTTTGTCAGCAATATCGTTCAGACTGTGAAAATATCTAGTAGTTGGAACTGACGACATTTCAATAAGAACTGCCCTACACATCAATAATAAGTGAGGGTGCGTCAATAGCTGCAGTTCACAACTCAATGGGTAGAAATTATCTTTGAAATTTGTTGAATGAGGGCCAATACAATAAATCAATAGCAATACAAATACTAGCGGAATTAATCGTCTTTGATCTACCAATACTTTTAGTGCAGCCAACCCATAAACAATAATTGTCGTAACCAAATATAATACATTTTGTAGGTTTTATCAATAAACAAATGGGAACGAGCTACAAAACACGCGAGGGACAAGTAAAATTTGTGAAGTTAAATAAGAACATTGTCAACTTCCACGAAAATAAAGAGTTACAATGTTAGATCGATTTCAATGGTACGGTCATTATCAGTAACAAACAATAACAGAGCACAAATTAGGAAGCCTGAAGCTTATATAGTCACAGGTTAAAGGGAGCTTGAATCCCATTGGTCGAGAGAAAGGAAAGGACAGGGAGGCACAACCAATCAAAAGCGAGCAATATGATAGGGTTCGTTAAAGATGAAATCAGTGTTCGGGAAAACAGTGGAGTTCATAGACTAAAATGTTATTGGGTCTTGAGTATTCTGGTCAAACTGGTAGGAAATTCTGATGCAGAATAAACGAACATGAAGTGGATTTCATGGAAAATATTGGTAAATCTGAATATACAAATCATCTTAAGAAATCCAACCATAGTTACAATTTTGATTTAGCAGATAGAAAGTTTGTAGTATCTTCATTTGTGTCCAAAGGTAGGTATTTTGAACGTATTTGAAAAAGTAGAAATTATCAAAAGTGACCATTCAGATGTTTAAATAAGGATATCACTCATATGTTTCACCTATATATTTCACTACTGATTGGTCTATTTCTGTAAAGCTTATTTATAATTACCCCTTTTACATTGTTAAAACCAGTTTGATTAACTTTTCCCCCTTCTTTCACTTCATCTAATTGTCTATAATCCCCTTTCAATTTGTTTGCATTTGATCGGATGTATCTCCCGGGCATTTCCTTTCTCTCGTTTAGTGGGGTTCATGCTCCCTGACAAGCAACAGGCTTTCTAATGCATGCTCCGTTCTTGTTTTGATGACCTAACCGTCGAAATCGATCGAACATCGATTAAACAATCGGTAACCAGAGTTGGGCGTAATCGTAATCATGATTACGATTACAATAACAGGGTTTTAGAGTTGTGATTACAGTTACGATTATAATCACAGAACCTAGAGATATGATTACATTCATTATCACAGTTTTTCTGTAATTACAATCGTACTTACTACTTTTTCGATTAAGAATGTAATCACAAGTTTTTTAATGTGATTTTGGCCGTAACAATCGATGATCCCTATAAATTAGCCAGTTACTGCAGATTTTTCCCTGCAATTACAGTCATAATTGCCGTAATTTTAGTTTTCCTGATTACAATTGTTATGTGATTACGATTGTGTTCACAGGAAAAACTAAGATTACGGTAGTAATCACAGAAAAATGTATGGTTATGACTGTTATTACAGGGAAAAATTTGCGGTAACTGCCTTGTATTTATAGGGAACATCGATTGTTACGGCCAAAACCAAATGAAAACGCAGCAAATTATTACAAAATGGTTTATTATTTCTGATTTTTTCCTGTAATTTCATTCATTTACCAGCCCTATCACTTTCGTTGATCAATTTTGAAATTTGGTGGTGGGAGGGGGTGAGTTTTTGGGGACACCCTGTATATATACACATAAATAAATAAATACGCACGTATGAAAAAAGCGTTAAATCGGAATTGTTTATGAATACCCCAAAACGGATTTCCATGAAGAAAAGTTTGGGAAATTTGTATTTTATAATATTTGGATCCATTGCAATAGATACAATCGCCAAAATCAAATTAAATAATAAAAAATTCTCATTGTTGCCGGGAGAAAACATATCTATATTCAGTGACACATCAATGCGTTGTTTTGTCAACTGCTGCTGTTCGCAGTTTGGGAAAATATCAATAAAAGAGACAGGGAGCGTGGGAAAGTCGGAGGCTTAAGACAGTCAACCGCAAGATAAACATCACGAAACATTCGGAATCGTTCAGGATCTTTCCTACTCTATGAAAGCTTATCACTCTGTTAGCTAGTAATACTCCACTACGATGAAATTAGAACACGTTTACGTCAAATAGTTATATTGTGCCTCTTACAATATCTCGATAAACTTCAGACGTTGAGTTCTTGTGCTGTGACCGCCTTTTGACATTAAAACTGCCATAACCCCCCTGAGAATCTACACTAACTAAGAACACCGTTGGATAGAGCGTTAAATTTTCTATAACCCTGATATAAAATAGTTTTTTTTTTTTTTAATATAAGGTAAGTTTTAATTGGCAATGTAAAAAATTAGAAAAAAAAAACAATTAAAATCGACGTATTCAAAGATGTATTTTTTAAAAATATTATCGACCGGCGGTCTCATCCACCGAATAAATTCTTTGCTATTCTATTCAATGTGGAAAAAGACTGATGAAGTACCTGGAGCCGTGTGTGGGTGTGGAGGGGGACTGGAGGTGGTGGTTGTTGAAGTCGCCAGTGGAGGACCACCTTTTGGTGAGCGGTCCACCAGTCGGTGTGTGGTGCGTCCGGCCGTTGGTGCCCGCGTGGTGCGTCCCGTTGTGGTGCGTGCGGGGAACGGGCGTCGGCGGCGGCGAGACGGAGCTGGAGCTCGGCGAGTCCGAGTGGAGGGAGCCCGTGCTTTGGTAGTGAACCCCTCGCCTGCAAAGGACACAAATAAATTTAATTTTCAAATTGATGTAAACCAGAGTTGTTAAAAAAGGAATCGCTAGGAATATATTTATTGATACATTGGTTGTATAGGCCTCAAGCATTTTCGTGATATGAAGAATCCTCTGAAAGGTTTCATATGGGATTGAGTAGCGAGGTGGTACTTCTCCTTTTGAGATCCATTGTAATTCGTTAGATCAATGAGTAAAGCTCTCGCACATTGATGGAGAACACCTTTTTTGCCAGTATCTAGATGTAAGGTTTTTGATGGCTAGCTCGCGAGTTGTACAAACCATTTTCTCATTGCGACTATACATTGAGGCTAAATAGCGATTCTAAGCTTAAGAAGCATTTCACCTGCATCGGCTAGAAGGGAGTTGATTGGAGTCGTTGGAGGCACATCCGGAGAGTACGAGTCTGCCTAGCTTCAGTAGGGAGGAATCTGCCGCCGATGCATAAAACATCGAGCCATTGTCAAAAACACTCCGAATAGTGGCGCAGTAGAATAGCCTGGTCGGCCCCCCCATTTCGTGGAAGTAAAATACTTGAGAATGTTTACATACCTTTCAGCTTTAGTCGGTATTTCAGCAATGTGGCGATTCCACAGTAAGGTTTTGGTAAGATGTATTCCTAAGAATTTAACGTCGTTAGAGCAGGGAAAAATCATCTCACCTCGTTCTATCATTTCTCCTTCAGGAAGGGCTCGTTCCTATTCAACTCAAGTTGAATAGGAACAAAATTAGCTTCAGTGCTCCCCAGCTGATTAGAATGGGTTTTCATGTTGGAGTTATACTTACCCACACCCAGAGATGATCTAATCCAAATTTTAACAACTCAAGTTGAATAGGAACTAAATTGGTTTCAGTACTCTCCAGCTGATTTAATTGTAAAATAAATAACTATGTATCAAACTGCTGCAGCACTTATAATAATAACCAGAATTTTTGTGGTCGAAAAAAATTGTATACATAGGATATGTATATAAAAACTTATATGGTACAGATGGCGGGTAGGTATCATTTTCAAAGGGATGAATGTTGGTTTGCTAACAACTCATGGTTGAATGAGAATAGTCGTTGAGCATTTCTCTGAATGGAACCAGCTGAGTTGGTGCATCACTCAGATTTTTTTTATAGCGTTGTCTCAAATCTCAGAAAGGGACCACATATAATTTAATTTTTAAGCGTTCTACTACAGTAATTGCATTTTTTCAAAACAGGAAATGACGCAAAACTCAAAAAGGTTTGAGAGGAAAGGAAGAAAATCCCAATACAATCATCACCCGATTTGAACTTGGAAACACTTTGATGCCTGATAACTCAAAACTAGGAAACTGTGGTTGGTTCCCTCCTGGTTAATGCCGTCCAAATGTATTATGACGTGAAGTACTATTTCCCATCTCCATTTCTGTAACGGTTAAATTGGAAGGACCCATTATTTTCCCAATAATGAGTAATGGTGATTGAAAAAACCATTACATGTAATTGGAACAAGTAATTGCTTCAAACCATTCCCATTACAGGAGTTGTGATGGTAATTGTAATTAATTTGGAAGGGATTGCCAGCTTAAAACCTTGGTATTTGCTTTTAGGCATACCAAAAAAACCTTAATTCAAAAATTTCAAGGGCTTCAATTTTATAGCTCAGTAAGGGTCAACTTATATTTTTTGGGGGCTTAATTGCCCCACATCACCCTAGATTTTGTTCTTCATATGATTTCAGAGGTTATGTGCCCACCTTTGTGGTAGTGACGTGGGAGTGCAGCTTTGAACTCTCCGAACGGCTTCTCGTCCGTCAGGCGAACTGTGGTGGTTGGAGCCTCGATACCTCAGCCCTCCGCTGTCCCGTTGACTGTGGTGTATCGAGTTTTGACTGTTAACTGAAAATTACATAAATCGACGGATAAGAATCACAATGAAAGACTATGAATGCAAGGGTTCATAATACATAAGACCAGGATTAAAAACCGTCTCATTCTCAAGTCAACTCTTTCCTAATCAATCTTGAAAGTCACATTAAATTCAGTAATTCTTCCTCAAAGTTCTACAATCGAAAATATCGCTGTCGCTCTATCCATTTCTCATGAATGTCTCAAATAAATCACTTCGGCCGTAATTCGTATGCTGTTTCGTACGCTATTTCTCCAGTAAAAATTTTATGCGATTCTGCACTTGGACAGTTCAAATTATTACAAAAAAGGCCTTTCTGTCATTTTTTTTGCGTTTCTCCCTAGGAACTGGGGCTTCTTCAGAGAGAAAAAAAATAAATTCAAAATATCAAATTCAAAATTGTCAAATTTCTACTTGTTGTTTTCTTTTTGTGATAAAAAATCGAATTTGAAGTTATCAGTTCATGAAAATCGAATTGAAAATTGTATACGTTTATGTTGGTAACATTGTTTTTCCATATGTTCCTAGCTTGCTGGTGACGGCAATTATAAATTTAGAGTCCCTTAATCAAATACGAGAAAATTTTGCTCAAGTGTTGAGTGTCTTTTCAGAAGTTAAATAAATTTGAACTTTCCATCATAACCATTTCTAAAAATATTCTTTTTTGCAAATTAGATTTTCTTTCTACAATTCTGAAATTGTCGAAGTCCACAGTTTGTGTGGCAACCATTGCGATTTTTGTATCTTCTTGTCGCAGATCCGATTTTGAAAAATGGATTATTTTAATTATTTGAAAAACTGATTATATTTTGAAAAACGACGCAAATCGGACTGAGACGTTTCCCCCACATATACTTTTCCACACCCACCACTACCACAAGGGATCTGGTAGACCAAGTTTGAACGTTGTTCTTTTGGTGTGAAATCTTTTAGTTTGGAGAATAGTGGTCTGTTCGTATTAAGTGTTCGAAATGCAATTTTCAGTTGTTTATAAGGCTCGAAAACTTTTTTCGGTGGTTCTACCATCCCTTTCACGTGAGACATGGAGTAATAGTGGACTGTTTGTTGATGTTGAGTTGGAGGTATACTGTTCTAAGTGTTTCTTTGAATTGTACTACGTACAGTTTGATCTACCATTCTGATAGGGTAGCCATTAGCCGTCAGGATCACTTTTAACATTTTTGTTTTCTTCGTGAAATTCGGGGTCAGAAAGCGTGAGCCATCGATGTACAATATTTTTCACGTCATTTTTCTTGTACCGGATCGGAGCATGCGACGAGAAATTTAGTAATCGACAGGAGTGTTTTTTTTTTAAGTAGTGGTTTGCAGTGATTGTATCAACTTCTTCATTTTTTATAATTTCAATGTCCAAAAATGAAATTCTTCCGTCATTTTCTTCCTCTACTGTGAACTGGGGAGTGGGGACAGAAAGGCCTGTTTTGTTAAGGCTTTTTATAAATTTGAACTGTCCAAATAAGAAAAACGTTGTGTCGATTTGACTCAATAATGTCTTCGAAGCTAGAAATCAAAAATTTAAACTAATCAGAAAATTAATCATTTGTACTAATTTCAATTTTCTGTTAATTAACTAAAATTCCTCATTAAAAGTGTATCAGTCATGTGCCAGTCTTAAAGAATAACAAAAGTCTTGATAGTAGAAGATGGAATACGTACAGAATTTATGAATGAAATTCATAAGTTTCGTTGAAATTTATACCTATATGGGTGTATGTAGGTAAATTTACTTATGTGAATTAATTAATATTCTTTTCTTGGTATCCTTTGGGAAAACATGTCCTCCTTATACAAATGTGACCTCCATTGTACTGAAACATCCTCCATTTTCGGAGTTTTCCAACAAAATCAAAAAATCGTTTGCTATCTACTAAAAAAGCTACCAACTGTACTACTCTGGATAGTTAGGTACTTGTGTTCTTGATGTTTGCTTTAAAAGTGCTTTAATATTGGTTGAGAAAGAGATTATCGACCCACAATATGTATGTTGTCAAATTATCAGGATAAGGGTCAAAAACGAATAAAAGTCCTTATCGCCGAGCTTTCGGTTTATATAAAACCATCTTCAGGGCTCAAGGATCTTTCACGGTGTCAAAATATAGGACACGGTCATGGGTTTAGAAGTCAATTGTCATATAACAAAAACAACTCAGCTCTGTATGCTTACCAGCAGTGTTTTTTCAAAGTTTTTTTCAATTTTTTTCAATTTTAGCCTCTAGTTTTTTTAGTCCTATTCATGTGCCAACCCTTGTCAGCCTCAACTGCAACCATTTCTTGTTTTTGTTATGACAATTGACTTCTAAATCCATGACCGTGTCCTATATTTTGACACCGTGAAAGATCCTTGAGCCCTGAAGATGGTTTTATATAAACCGAAAGCTCGGCGATAAGGACTTTTATTCGTTTTTGACCCTTATACTGATACTTTGACAACAGTAATATTGGTTGGTTATATAGTTTTGAATAAATTTGAAGTTATTTATGATTTTGTCAATCTTGAAAATGTTGTCCTCTTTTTGGATGTTTTGACCTCCCTCAAGTCCTCCATTCGTGTTTTTCCATCTGTTAACCCTAAGTTAGGTAGACAACGTTGGCGTTTTTAATTTTCATAAACCATTATTAAAACAGATAACAACAGAGACTATTCATCGAAAATTACTCAATCGCACTTGGACGCATGCAAAACAGCGCACTTGCCTTTGGGGTCTGGAAACCATGGGACAACCGCGTTGTTTGGATTAAAATGCTAAATTGTTAATTATTTTGGGGAAAATACCACTGCAATAAATACTAAAACATTAGAATAATCAGAATGTGCATAACAATTGAAGAAGGAAGTGGGAAAATAATCTTAATGTTACGTCTCTAGGTACACGTCTCAAACTGCGTTTCCAGTTGAAATTGACAGAGCACCTCATTTCCTAATTACTAGAAGCAACAATTTCTTTAATTAATTATTCATCTGCACTGGCCTGAAATTCTGTCAGCCGACAATGAAAACCTGATTTAATGAAATAAAAGGCCCCCATGAAATTGAAGTGACTGAAGCGAAGAAATAAAGGGACAGCGTAGTTGCCCATACAGCGATATTGCCCAAAGTTACCCTAATTTAGTACTTAAATGGTTTAATTTGATTAGGAAAAAGTTTCATTTGATTTGGAAAAGGATTTATTGGGTTTGGAAGAGAATTCATTTGATCTGGAAAAGGCATTGAAATAGAGTGGCAATAATCGTAAATTTTGAGAGAAGAGCTAGACAACAGGTTTGAGAGCGAATATCAATATATCTTCGTTTAGTGAAATGCAAAAGTTTTTGGCACACTCCGTTGCTTCGCCAATCTATTTAAAAATGGACATTAGGGTTAACTGAAAGCGGTTACTATGCCAAATCAGAATGTCAGATAGCGAACTAAATCACTCGCGACGAAGTTGTGGAAACCCATTTCAAAACGGAAGTTAGTGAAAAACGTTGTCTACGAGTATTTCCACGAAAAATAAAGATTTCGATAAAAGATTTCGACGGTTAGGCTATCATCAGTAACAAACAATAACTTATTGTTATTGTAGAGTTAACTTATTACAGTTAACTTAGTATAGTTAACTTATAACTTATTGTAGAGTTATTGTTTGTTACTGTTGATGGTCTAACCGCCAAAATCGATTTAACATTGCAACTCTTTATTTTTTCTTGGAAATAGACAACGTTTTTCACTAACTTCCCGTCTGATAGCGGGCAGTGTTCAATCTACACTTTGGTGGAAAGGGGATCACTTTTGATAACTTTGATGAGTGCCTGATTCGTCTCTGCAGAACTGGACAATCTCATGCATTTTTTCAGAGTTTGCCCGGGGCTTACAAGTCTAAGAGTTAATACTTATGGAACCAATTTTCTTTCCTTGGGCAATATGTTAACCATATTAAAAATTGAGGATAAAGTGGAAGCAATTAAATTTTACAGCTTTGTGCTAAACTCTCTGAAAATCAGAGGTAAGGTTCATTTTATCTTTATTTTGATACCTCCACTGCATCTGCGAATATAATATCTTTAATTAGAGAATTTATGTTCATTTATTATTATTATTTTCTCACTATTGCTAATGGTCTTAGCATTAGATACGGTTTGGTCTCAATCTGTAACAAAGAGCCAAAGTTGTATAGGTTCACTAACGTAGAAGAGGTACCTATTGTTTAATTTCTTTTTTTTACCATACCTCTGGTGCTAATTAGATAAGAATTTTGTAGCGTCATTACCTAATGTATTTATTTTTCAATGTTCTTTTCTATTGCTATATTTTCATTACTCTATTATTTTTGTGCTACTCCTTGTAATATCGCAAGATTTTACAAATACACGCATTAACTAACTCCTTAGTGATTGGTATTTAGATCGTCGATCTATCATGACTTATAAGGGAATCTACCTCGTGGTGAGGAAGCGGGGTGCGTGCCTTCCAGTTGTGCCAGCCGCCGGAGGACGTCCGCTAAGGTTGATCGTAAACATACTATTTCGTCTCCCTGCTCCAGGACTTTCTTCTCGAGATCGCATACTCTTTCCCGGACTGACTCCTGCTCCGTTTCAAGCATATCATCTGCAAAAGAAAGAAAATTACAAATTACGTTGTTATGACGAAAATATTTCAACAGATCTTGAAAACATATAGTGTAAAATAATATACTGACGATAGTACTGATATACAATAAAGTTGATGGTACAACATTGCGAGGCGTTGCCCCATGTTAGAAGGCTCGGATCCCCGACCTTCTCATAAGAGATGGATTGAAACTGCAATACCTGCACTTATTTTTAATTTCGGCATGCAAGAAATATGAGATGATCTCAATACAAGTCCGTTCACTGAGGGGAAGAAATACACATTTTCGAGGCGTACTGAGTGAAAAGCGTCTTCCAAGTTGGGCACATAGCTCGCTCGCACTCGCAACATGAATTTATAGATCATTGAAAAGTTTTAAATGATCTTGAAAATTTTCATAGCGGAAAATAGTAAATCAAGATGCAGTTGGACAAAACGTCAAAATCGTCCAATTAGGAATCGAGAAAATAATGTTTGAACTAATTAACATTTGCGCAAGCGCAGAATGAATTAATGATATGATATCAATGAAACATATAGAAGACCATCCTCATTCCCTGAAAATTTCATCAAAATCAGATGAAAACATTTGAAATCGTTACAAGGATTTCACATTTGCGCATATGCAGGAGCTAATAATTATTTGACCAGATTGAAATTGCTATGGAATGCTCAAATCGCCTTCTCCAAACTATCCTCCAATCTTGGACGAGGTAGAATAACTAGGTACTGAGAAAAAGACGCTTCATAGGATTTACTTTTGGGCATGCGCTGATTGAAGTATTGATTTTTGAACAACGAAACTGATAGTGGACTATCTACACCCTAAACCGCAAATCCCATGAAACTTTTCATAAAAAGCTGTTGGAAATTGTAGAAATTGAGCTTGATACAAGGATATGCGGACACATACAGACAAACACGGAACAAAAGTTATTTAGAATGGTCTAAAACGTAAAATGCGAGTTGAAATTTTGATTTTTGAGACAAACATTTTTTCATCTTTCGATAGTGAAAACAATGCTTCCGCTATCTATACGTAGACTCGGAAGCAATTCATGAGACAAAATAAAGCATCTATCAATGCTCCACTAGTAAATCCGCACGGACAATAGTTAATAAACTCGATTTTGCAAAGTTCCATTGGAATTGAGCCATCTCCCAAAAGAGAAAATGAATCTCATTATGAAACATTTTTACGACCCTAAATCGTGTAAGTAAATGGTGAGAGTGATTGGCACCCACATAAGTGAATTCATTTAGATGATGAAGATTTATTCACCGCATCAACAGGTTTAAAGCACTAATTTTACCATCAAAGCCAACGGGGCAATGACAGGATAAGTATGGGAAATTATCGTATTTGCCACTTTGCATTAGGACAGGCTGAGTATCCTAGTTATTCCAGGAATATCAACACCTAACCAGGCGAGAGGGATCCACATTGGCTTTACGACTCCATAACAGCTCTCCTTTCAATCGGAACGGTGGAAATTCATTACCGCGAAGAGATTACCTTTTCAAGCGGAAACTTGTTGATAGAGACGGAAAAGGCTTTTCGCGGTTGAATAGCGGCCCGCCTCACTTTTCCCGGTTTTCTCGGGATTCCTATTCATCAAGCTCTTTAGGGTTCGTTATATGAACGGAGCGATGAAGAAACATGCGTTACGCAACGGGATACTGGTTCAAAATAACGCCTTTCCTTGATCGAAGTTTTTTCGTAGATATATGTATAACTAATTAAACCCAGCCCAATATATATATCCATATCAAAAGAAAAAGATCATGGATATGTCGGTTCAGGGATCGCGCGGTTTAGCTCCTTGACGGCCCCCTATAAATTTCATTGTCGTAAATTGTTTGCCGTAGTCTGTGCGCATGCGCAAACGGTAATTTTTATAACGTTGGTTTCGTATCATCTCTAGTCCAATTTCGTTCAAACTCGAAAAGTTATTGGGTCTAGGGTGGTGCCCTTTGTATTTCATTGCATTCGCTTGAATAATAGGTAACTGCTGCTAAAACCAATATTGGATGTCACTCTGAGAATAGTAAGTCGATTTTGATGAAACTTGTAGTTACTGTGCGGGTTAATCTTTAGACAATTTTCGCACATGCAAACATGGATTATAGCCCTAATTTGCATTCTAGCATGTATATAAATGTATTAAATGTGTATATTTTGCATGCAATAATTTCGGCTCGTACTTTGTTCTTCAACTAATTTTATACGTCTTTGATACAATATGTGAGGAATCTATACTGCCCACCGAACTTGGCAGACTTTTTCTTCCCTTCTTTTGCGTCCAACAATTTTATAAAAGAAGGTATATGTATCTCCACTGCTGAAAAAAAACTACAAGGCGAGGTCATCATATGTTTCACGAAACACCTGGAAATAATTCATCGTTGAAGGCGTCCGTTATTATCCAGGTCATTTACACATTAACCAAGTTTCAAATAAAGGCAATAATTATTGTCTTAATCTGAAACTAATATTGTGGTATAACAACAATAAAATTTTGGTAAAACGACTCACACGAATAGGGTTATTTTACAGAAGAGTTACATGCACGTAATAGGAACTTATAGGCCTTAGATATTACCTGCTGTAGCAGGTATTATTCTTAAGTAATACTACAACTTATCTTCTTTTCATTTCCATTTTTTGGAGGTGGGGAAAACTATTGGTTCAGTTTGAAATTTCATGATAATCCCCCCCCTCTCACTATATTTGTCCATCGACACCCCTGACTACCTCTACTGAATTGTTATCTCTGAGTGCCAAATTTAATTCACTTTCAGCAGGTGGAGGGTGTTTTGCCTAAAATATCTTTGAAACATCCAAAATTTTGCGACTTACAGAGGTTATTCGAAGTTACCCTGAAAGCCTGGGTAACTTTACACCACCCTAAAAACAGAGATAATGAGTATTTAACAGGAAGTTTTAGAAAAACGATGCATCATAATACAAAATTTGGACCAATCGTTATTTGTTTTCAACATAACAAAAAATAAAATAGTAACATAAATGATCATCATATAGCAAGGAACTTATGTAATGTTTGGGATACGAAATTTTACACCAGAATCGAGGAAGGAGAGAGGAATTTAGTGTAGAGGGACGATGCTAGAAAGCTAGGTAGTATATCATTATCCCCGTCACATACAATGAATGAAGGTATTTCTAAAAGCTCCGCTACGGTTGGGGGCTCAACCACATAAATATTACCGGAACGCCATCTTACTTTTAACCCTTTTGTTGGCGCTGGCCGCATTTTTCAAGTACAAAGCTCTCCGTTTCGCCAGCATTCCAGGCGCGAGGATCAGCGATCTCATGGAGGCGGGAATCAGGGTTTTCATCTAGCGAGGAGGATCTTGAAGGTAGAGCTGGAGAATCTGCAATCTCATGTCCGGGATTTCATCTGAGCAGCAGAGATGTGATATCTCATGTATAACGGAGATTTGCGATGATATGTGCGGGCAGATCTGGGATGTGTTATTAGTGGAGCTTTCAATTTCAATGCAGTGGATATCTACGACCTCATTTAGCTATGAATTACAGTGAGGTTAGCGAACTCACGAGTAATGATCACGAATCTCAGCTAGCAATAGCTAATTTCAAAACCGCAGCAGCTGCTGACCTTACGCAAACACGTTTGAGATATCATCAGTAGAAACAAATAAGTACTAGACATCAGCATGAGCGGGGGATCGACAGTAACAATCATTAGCTTTGTTGAATTGGTGATTTTATGAATATACACATCGTACGGCAAGGCTGTGTATACGATCGCACTATGATTCCTGTCAAACGAATTGTCGTTTCTATGGAAGTGGCAATGTTAGATCTATACAGATGATTTGGAACATCTTCAGGGCATTTATTCTGAGTTGATATATATTAATCTGAAATTTCTAGATCTCGAGATTGAAGATTCATTAATGAGGCATTTTCGATATCATCTAAATCGATTTCGCAGCAGTATGCATCTGGGATGCTACCTCACGGTGCAACGGATTTTATAATCTCATGGAATAAGAGGAAGAGAAACCAGAAACTCAGCTTACTGGACGAGGATTTGAGATACCGTTTGGTGCCAGGATTTCGTACTGATCAAATCGAAACTTCAATTCTAGAGGTGATTCGAGGTGTCGAGCAGCGCTGATCTATATCTCTCATTATAGTGTTGCGGTATCACATGTAAACTTATATCCGTTAAAATTTCTTGCGCTGGAGATTTGCGATTTCTTGTATTTCACGAAAAATATTAACGGTATTAAGTGGGAATCGTAGTTTCTAAAATCAAGAATTTGTTATCTGACGGATTGTATGTCTTGGGAAAAATTCCACATTAAGAAACATATGTTTTTTACTATTCAAGCTTTTTCCTGTGAGCTCTTACGTACTGAGTTGCCAGCTGAGAGCAATACTATTCACTAACAGGATCTCAGTTTAATCCAAATAACACTCCAAAGGATGCAGGAATCCGGGATGTCTGGCAGCAGCAATCCAATATTAGTTAACTGGCGCTTTGTTTTCTCCTAACAAGAGGGAGTCTGGGACCTCATACGGTAGAGATTGAGGTTAGGCCAATAGTTTTAGCCAATTAATGTGATCTCACGGCTGTATAAAAAATTCAAGGTGCATCTGACACACTTTTGATTGACAAGAATGTGCGATATCTTAATGAACCACTATTTTGGATCGATAGCAATTAAATTCAATTCCAGTAGCATACAGAGATTTCTGGCAGAATCAATCCAACATGCAGCTAATCGGTGATTTGCTGGCTTGTCTACTTACAGCTGATCTGAGAGATACCCAGCGTGGATTTCCGATTCAATGTTAAGGCGAGAATGTGAGATCTCAGACTACACTTGTGTACTACTCACGTGTGGGTACTTGTTATACCATTCAGATTGAGATTACAAATTGGTCGAAGAGACAAATGCCGACCCCTGCTGACACCAGAAATAAATTTTAGGCAGAACCAATCTCGGAACTGATCAGGACATCTAAGCTCGGGCTGAGGAATTCGCGATCTCGTAGAACGGGATTCTAGAAGTATTCCGCGCTCCGGTCCGCACAACCACCGAATTCCGACTGAGGGCGGATTCCCCGACAAAATCCCCCTTTCTAATCGAACAGCACAACATACAGCTCGCTTTCATTCTCCCCTATCGTTTTTCTTTCATTCGGTCCGCAGGTGGATTTACATTTTCAAGGTCGGGTTGGCACCGGAGGCAGCGGGGCTTGGCGGAAAGCGGAGAAAACCAACAAGCACACGATCCCCCTTTCGAGGAGCCATTCTTTTTCTTTTTTTCAGTTCCATTTGTTTCCGAGACCGAAATCAACCATGTGCGGAAGTAACAGACGGGAATAACCCATATAATAATGTGCTAGGGACCATATATAGAAATAGATATCGTATATAATAATAGATTGATATACTTAGTTATGGGTCATTCCGAGAAAGTCCTCAACTTTCCTCTAGTTCCAGACCAACACTTCTGGATGAAGAATTATGTACTTTATATTGCTCGAACACTTTCGCGTGAGCCTCGTCAAGTGCACCTGGACAAGTTATATACCACTTTGGTTCAAAATATTCTTATGCACACACGCAATGGCTTTAATTGGTATAAATACAGCGATCAGAACCCATATTTTTTGCAAATTCGGTTTCAACGAAGAATCTCATGTGAAAATGAACCATTACTCGATGCGAAAATGGGCGAGACTCCGCACTAAAAGTGCGCAAATGGAGATATATACTGATGTTTGAAGATATTCAATTGACACATGTGATACAAGATTTGGGATATTTTTCCCATGCTGAATCACGTAGTGATGATCGTTTATTCATTTCATATTTATTTAGTTATTGGAAAAACACGAAAACTTTTTTAGTACGCTCTGTGCTGCGCGGAAATGAGTGGAAAAAGTACAGATGGGCATCTCACCTTTTGTAAATAAATAAAAAATCAATAAAAATAAATAAACTCAGGTCATTTTCGGTGTTTTCCCAAATTGGTGTTAACTTACGATAAAAAAAAAAAAAAAAAAATCAAGTCATGGGTCATTTTTACATGAAATTTTACGAAGAAACCATATCTGCATTAAAAAACAGGGGTTCCTATTTGAGAAAACGAAAAAAAAGGTTGGAGTGGTATGCGCGTGATTGCGCGAAAATGTGACAGTTGTATTCCTAGCAAAAAAAGTATGGAGGATACTTTTCTTCCAATTCGTGTATTGACCGGGATAGTTTGCCAGTGCACAATTCTTGAGACACCCTATATAGCTTAGGTATAACTACTGTAGATAATATTTCTTTAGCATTATTGATGGTAGGTACTCTATCGTCTTCATTGATGTCTTGGACTAGCGAGCAAAGCGAGTGGGCACAGCTTGTGTATATAAATAATAATGTATATACATAGTTCGTAAACTGATTTGAATATACCTATGTAATTGCAAATATTTTGTCTTGAAAATAGTCCGGTTCTATTTTGTGAGTACATATCCGTACACCTAAAGGTATATACATATTTATAACCTTTGTCAAATAATAAGTAACCGATAAACATATGAAACATATGAAATAATAACCGATTTCATATACAAAAATACTAATAGTAAATACTTTATATACATATTACACTAACAATGACTAGATAGCTGTTTCACATATATACTCATTATTTATACATTATGCACACAACCTGTCCTATGTGTATATTGGTAAATATATAAATACTTTCACTGGAAAATGAGAATAACAGGATAGCGAAAGCGCCTGGCAATAAGTCAACATCACCCGCACGGCTTTACAGTCGTGCGGGTATAGTATAACTAAACTCCCACAGTGTGAGATGTAAAAACTGTTTCGACGCTAACCCGAAAACGTTCTCTCATTTTACGTTTTATATATATGACAAGTTTTGGTAATATGTACCTTCATTTATAAGGGCATGGTTATGGATAGGTTTTTGGCTGGCCCTGAGAAGTTCCATAGTGAAGTATGACAGTCTCTGCTGCACGCATGACTTCCTCAGTAGTTTACCAGTATTGATGAAATTCGCAGGGATTATGTGGGTTATCCTCACAATGGTACCCTATAAACTCCATGATACTGAGCCACCAATATTCTTTGCACATGTGCAAACGTGTAAAGTCCTCAAAGCTGCAATTTCCCGCAATGTAGTGGTCCGATTTCGCTAAAATTAGGTCTAGTTTAACTTGAACAATAAATGCCTACTTGTATTTGTCAATAATATTGATACTACTACTAATAAAAATTCATCAACGTTAATTGATCCTCTGTAAATTACATCCTTATTGGAAACAGCGTTAGACGATCAGATTGTGCCGGAAGGGAAGCTAAACGCACTGAAGTGTACCCAAATTACACTAAAATTGGCCAGAATGGTGAGTGTAATGAATACTGAACTGCAAGTCTAGGATGAAAGTTTCACTTATCAAAAGTATATTGAATCCTGAGTAGAGGAAAAATAGTGCCAGATGATCAGGTTGGCACCAGAGCGCACCAAAATGCACTATAATTACATTTAACTTAACCGTAAGTCCATCTGTACACTAAGTACAATAGTCATATACTCTTCATTTCCGGTTGAATTTAATGTACTTTTGGCAGACTTTGGTGCGTCAGGGTGCGCTCTGGTGCCTGCCACAATTTTCCATCCACTCAGAATGCCAAATACTTTCCATTCAATAAAATTCCATCGAAATACCCTCCCAGTTGAATTTAGGACAATTTTGACGCACTTTGGTGCGTCTAGGGGAACTCTGGTGCCAACCTGATCTTCTGGCACTATTTCACCTCTACTCAGAAAGCAATATACATTTGATTAGTGAAACTTCCATCCAAAGACTCAGTACAGTGTCATAATATATATACTCGCAGCTTCCCGGTAAAAATGGGCAAATGGGACTTTGGTGCGTCTGGCGTCAACCTCTTCGTCTGGCCTTATTTTTCCTAACTCAGGATGCAATATACTTTAGTGTAATAATCCACATACCCTTCCGGTCAAGTTTAATGAAATTATTAGCGCATTTTGGTTTGGCTATAGGACAGGTACAGACTGCCAGACAATTCACACATTTCGGTAGTAATAAGTTAAAAAAAAATAAATAAAATAAAAATAAATAAAAATAAAAATTTTTGGAGATATTTTGAGATACTGAAACCTTCTATAACTTCCCGGTTTGTGTTTAGTTGCTGGCTTTCAGACTACGAGAGGTGAAGATAGATCAAGCATAGCTTGAAGTCAAAATAATGGACCACCCAAAAAAGAAACCTTATCTGACTACAATTTTGCAAACTATATAAATACAAATGTATTTATAATATAAATACACAAATGTAAAATACAAATACTCATACGCTTCATTTAAAAGAAAATGAATGTGCGTTAGTAATGGACCGGCGATAGTAGGTGAGTTCAGTTAGACTATTTTGGACTAGATACGACCAAAACTTTTCTTTCAGTAATAATTGTATACACCTACAAACTTAAAAAACAATACCTGAGTATTTTGAAATTTCTGACAAAAGTAAATATTAATATTTATTTCTACTGAGATCACTCAGAAATACTAGTGGTAGAAGAAAAAAACAGAGCTACGAGTATGTTTGAATTTAAATTAAGAAAAAAAACAGAGCTATGTTTGAATTTAAATTAACTTCCCAGCCAAATTTGTATGTGTGAAAGGCTTAATTTCTTTCTTTTTTTTCTTGGTCGATTACAATGGTTCATAACCAAAAAGGAAAAAAAAAATCCAATACTAAGAAAATGATGAGCTAAGAACAATTGGCAGTAGGCTTTTAGAGAATTTTCGTTAAAAATGAAGCAATCGCAATGGTTCCAGAAATTTTAAAAATCAAAATTTTTCGATTTTTTGTTTTTATTGGAATCCGTTTTGAAGCATTCTGAAACAAATCCAAGAGTTAAATGCTTCCGCCAAAAAATAAAGGTTTCCAAACAAAACGATGAGTTCGTTGGCCAGCATTTTTAGAGCACATACAATTGGTCAAATGTAAAAGAAATGCTAAAAAATCACTAAGAATTGCTAAAACTGCTAAAAATCGTTAAATTTATTTATACATATACATATAAATTATTTGAAGTTGGGGGATCTTGAGGTTCAGTCAGACTGACTGAACCTCAAGATCCAACAACTTCAAATTATTTTTATAGAATACAGTCGAGAAAACCTACCAATCTATATATATATATATATATATATATATATATATATATATATATACAATATATATATATATATATATTTTAAGCAGAATGTAAGTCAAATTAAGTTTTTCAACCATGAACTAGAGCATTAAAAAATTTATGCAATGTTTCAGAAAAATTTACTTAAATTCCATTAATATTTGCTAAACATGGATAAAAACTACAAAAAAGCTAAAAAACAAATTGATTTTTGAATCGTAAAATATCATGCAGAACAATTTTTTCTTTCAACCATAAAATTGGTAGTTAACTATTCCTTTGCACTCAACAAATTCATATTTCCAAACAATTCACTATAAATATAATACGATAACGTACGAAATTCGCTCATACGCTCATGATACACGACTGGAACTTTATTTCTTAAATTGATTATAAAATGGTTGAAAATGAAATTAATTTGTAGTGCACAATCGAACGGAGTTAATTTAGTTCGTGAAGTTGTGAGAGAGGAAATGTCAAGAACAAGAAGTGAGTTCTCGACATTTAAATTGAACTTATCGGACTGGGGCAAACTTTTTGACTTTTCCAATACAGCCTGGTAAAGTAAACTGACCATAAAGGTCAAAGATGACAGGGATATACTCAGTATATTGAGTGAATGCATATACTGCTTCTTCAAAACTTTCTTTGTTTATAATTTTCAATCATGAATCAAACATTTAGGGAATAACAGATTGTCCGAAGAGTATCACTATTAAATGCAGAATTGAGAGGAGGAAGCCAGAAACAACTCCTAATTATCTTCCAACGTCTTCGAACATATCAAAATTCAAAAATTCATTTCCAATTATCAGGGGGTAAATTTGATGTTAATAAAGTGTAATAATTGTAATAAGACAATAATTTAACGTTAAAAAATGTTGGTAACATATTAATAACTTGAAGTATGATAAGAGGGGTAACTATTGTATAGGTGTAATACCAGAAAAAAAATACGTTTTGACTTGATTTGATTATTCTTTAGGTGAATTTTGATTAATGTTCAATGGCTCCCATCCCCATCATAACGCTGAGGTGCCTTGAAACCAGCTAAATGCCGTTCAATTTATTGATTTCTGTCAGGAAAAATAACTTCTGCCAAAAGTTACATGGACAGTATAGCCTAATCAATTATTGGAACCTTGTAGTTGAAAGCACCAATTACGGTCAAATCGAAGTTATCAGAATTCATGGATGCGGATGCGAACACACCAATATTGATCCAGCCACAATGATATAATAAGAAACCATCTAGGAGACAACCCGCAAAATTCCTCGACCTTTTCATCAAAATTAGTGAATTATTCTCAGAGGTTTAAGAGTTTCAATCAAATTTAATTTCGCGGATATGAAATAGTTATTAGTCAACTAATAAAATCAGACAGCACATTTTTGAAACCCATATCCAACTACAATCCGATTTAGAACAAAAACGGACTGACAGGTCGTCAAAAATCGACTTTATAAGAGAACGACAAGTCGTCAGAAGTCGACTTTAGAAAAAACTCATGTTTGCGCATGCGCAGAGGTCATTATTGAACCGACGCACGGTGCTTCGATAGTGAAATCAAGTCAGAATGTACAAAATTTTATTCTTGACGGACTCAAATAGGAAATTTCACGCTGATTCCGTATATACCCACAAGTTAGGATTGCAAACTACCTAGTCCTTGATGCTATGGTGTAATGTCTGTTGGCATCCAAAATTACGAGTATCTTCCTAGAGCCATTTTAGGGTGTGAAATTGAGAGTTTATTTTTAAAAAGCATGATTTTAAATACCTACTTCAAAACCAAGCGCACATAATTCGGATGTTAGTAAGGTTTCCTGGTGATTTCAATGAAATGTCTATTCAAATAGAGAGAATCAGAGCTAATGCCCTTTAATAAATAATTAATAATAATTTTAATAAATAATTATTTGCACCTATTCCAAGAGACAAGCTCTGACAACTCAGTTCCACCCCTCAGAGTTCCTTGCAAGTGGGAACTCGGGCTGGAACAAAGTCGCAGCTAGTCACAAGAAATTTCAATCAGATTAGGTCAAGGACGAGTTGCAGAAAGTATGAATACAATTTCATGCGACTCTTATTTAAATCTTTTTGGGAAATTCACTTCTGAATTTGAGGAATGAGTCATAAATTCGAAAATATCGTTGGTCAATGGGGATCAATCCCATTACATATACTTTGAAAATATTTTATAATCTTGACTGAGTTACTTGCTTGTGCTCAAACGGTAGTCTGCACAATGTTTACACCTGAGGCCAAAAGACCTGTTGACAGACTTCGGAATTTTCCCCTCAGGCATCCATACGCGACTTTTTGAGGCAAGCAACCTATTGAATTGTACCCAAAAACTATCTTTCGATTTATTAGTGCCTCCATTTCAAGAGGATGTAATCTTTGATTTTTCGACTTGACATGCTCACAGCACTTCGCGAAGGCGGGAAGAATTATAGCGAACTACCTAGGAGTCGATCCACATAATCATTGAACCATTCATAAAAATCGGTCCATTAGTCTCGGAGTTTCAAGTTTATCAACAAATTTTAGTTTAGCGCATGCGCAATAAATATCACTCAACTAACAACAATAAAATTCATAGGGCATCCCCCTAACACCTTTTCCCAACCACCCTCCAAGTTTGAACAAAATCGGACGAATAGATAGTAAGAAATCACCGTTATAAGAAATTAACGTTTGCGGGAGAGCGCACTATATTATTGAATCCGACCGCAATACAATTTATAGGGCACAACCTAGGAACCAACTCGCATTTCCCTGAACATTTCATCAACATCCAACTGAAACTTGGTAATTTTCAGGCGTAAAAAAAAAATTGGCATAGAAACACAGACACATAGACACGAAACCAAAATTTTGATTTGGGAGGACAATTTTTTCGACTTCGCACGAATAGAAAGCTTCCCTACTTTTGCAGTGAGGGAGCGAAATTCTACACCACTCATATGAATTTCTTACTTGTTGAGTACGGAAGCATCGAATCAGTTAGGTAAGTACAACCCGTTATCATATTACAATAACATCTGTAAAGATGAAGATTCAATCATGTTAAATTATCTCATCAGGTAATTTTGCGGTTGGTAAACGAATTTCGTTTCTGGACCGTGAATAGTAAATGGACACATTTTTCATTTCCAAGGTTCAACAGTAATCAAATATCACGGACGGATTCTGTTTTGAATAATTCATTAGTGTTTTTCAACGGTCGGTGCCTTCTAACGAACTGAACGAAGAACTAATTTGAGACGTGATGGAATAACGTCGACTCGGAGTATTTTCGTTGTATCGAGCCATGAGAGTGGATATTCATGTGCATTAGAGTATCCCACTCCAAGAACCAACACAAACATAAACACACTACAAGAAAGAACAATAATCGGATGTTAAAATCCAGCGGTTCATTAAAATGCCTATCATACAATTTTCAGTAGGTACGCACGAAGAATAAAGCCACGTAAGGTTTAAGAGAAGATGCTGTTTATGTATGATAAGCATGTGACAATATAAACATTTTATAATTATTCATATTTACAGTAATAAGGAGCATTTAGCTGGATGAACTAGAACATACTCCATCTCCTAAGAAGGTCCTAGTTCGTTTTGGAGAGTGTTTACTCGAGTACATTGTATTTATAGTATATGCAAATGGTTTTTGTAATTTTTCATTTAAATAAATTTATGGGAAAAACCCAATATAAGGGAATATATTGTTTGGAATAACGTCACACATTCACACACCCGTAGTCTTCATTTGTAACGGTGTACGCTACTAGCGCCCCTATGACGCTCTCATATTGGGCAACTCGTTTGACACCTTGGAAATGATCCAATATGGATTTCGATTATGAAAGTTTTCAAAAACTTAATTCCCAAAATTTCTAAAACTAAGTATTGCATTAGCTCAATTTAAAAAAAAAAAAAAAATTCATCAAAAATAGTCTTATTATGAGTCGTCAGTCAAAATCTGTAGTTAATCTGAATATTTTGAGAATAGGGCTGAGTGGATTTTATAACTGACTGAACGACCAAAGTCATTGCAATAGCTCCATTAATTCTTATCAAAAAGTTTTATTAGACGAGGAGCAATAAACGAATCTTACGTTACTAATAAACGAAATAGGTATGTACCTACTCCCAATCGTTCGACAGTTGTGGGTTTGACAAGCATCCAACCGGAGCGGAATAAAGCGTTCATCAATAATTGTTATTTTCTGTAGCCGTAAAACCGAGCAATGAACGTTATACCTACTACGTATTGTTTGTATACAATGGAGTTGTAAATTTCGTAGTAAAATTACGATTGTTAGTTGTTAGAATCCGTTATTTACACGTTGACTTTGAACCGAGATTGTATGAAAGGCTCCAATCAATTATATATGCAACGGGAAAAATATCGGATCTTGTCCCTTGTATATCAGTCTTATGAGGGGGCTTCAGAGGGACGTCCTAAACAAGAAACGTGCTCTAGACATCTGCTGGCTCACGATTACATCTGATCAAGATCGAACTCGAAATATCATACATCTTTTGTTGCTTTAGAAATGCTGCCAGGTAAATTAAAACTCCATTTTGTGAACAGGAGGAACTCAGGCTCACTATGCTCATCAGCAAATACACTCGCAATATTGCAAACTTCAGCGCCACTCCAATTCTTATCACCGACTAAAAAATAGAACGCTGACGTCCCCTCGACGCTCTATTGGAAACCTCAGAACGAGGTAAACACAGCAGATTCGCTTATTATTTGACACCTAACGACCTTGGGCGCTTCAACGCGAGTGGCCTCTCATTTCAGATAAGGTTGTTAAAGATAACGGCACAGTCCACTTTCTAACGCCCACCAATTAACGTCGGCTTGATCGATTGCTATCGAACTCGGTAACAGAAATTTGGTGTCTGTTCAATAAAAAGAAAAGTTCCAGTCATGCAGCATGATCGATCAGGCGATATTCATCAATTATCTATCGTTTTAGCGAATTTTCGTAGAAAAATGAAGCTATTGCAATGGCTCCAAAAATTTTAAAATCAAAATGTCTTCATTGAAATCCGTTTTGGGAAATTCTGAAACAAATTCCAGAGTTTAACGCTTTTTCAAATAAATTTCAAATAAAAAGCTAAACATAATTCGCTAAATGGTAGGATGAGTTCGTTGATGTTATGGGAAATTTGACACCATCAGTTAAAACCAAAATGAGAGCGAATCAAAGTAAGTACAGCATTATAAGCTGACTGTAGGAGGAAATGGATTCCGGAAATCCGAGAATTCAGCTCATACCAGATCAAGGACGCTGTGGATGAAGATCTTTGCGTGCAGCATGAGATATGACGTCATACGAAAATCCACCTTATGCGGGCTAAGGATAAAACACAAAGGAGGTACATCCTAAGAAATGTCAACCAACGGGTTTTAACTGACGTAACGAGCTTCAAGATTTTTTAATACACAGATGATACCGTCTATTTGTATTGTTTTCTTGCCGAAATGAATGAGGTTGAGGGCCAACCGCGAAAATAAAAGGGAAGCTGCAAGGACATCACATCCGTGAGCCGGTAGTTGTCATTCACGTGCTCACTCATCCTCGAGTAAACTATACGTTACGGCATTGCAAACTCCACATACGAATCCAGTGCTTCTTGATACTCACGAAAGAAAAGTATAGGTCGGGGAGACTGGGATAGATAAATAGATCCTTTCCAGTTTCTAAATCCCTGAAGACTTGCAGCTGTATAAAAACACAGATATTCCAATGTGGCACTCCTAGATGATTTTTGAATCAGGGGGGCTGAACCATATCAGATACCGACATCGTCAGGGAGCTTTTAAAATTTCGATGATCGACGGACCAAAAATTTGTGCAAAAAAAAAAAAAAAAAAAATCAAGATACGGAAGGTGTTTTTGTTTTTTGTTGTAACCTGGGGATACACCGGAAAACCGACCACAATTGCACTTTTCCTAGGGACATATTTCCACAAAGCACATAGCGTACTAAAATGTAGGTTTTTCGGATTCCCCAAGTTGGTGTTGCAAATATCAATAAATGAACATAATTACGAGGTTTAGCAAGAGAAAGTACTCCAAAATCATGTATTACATGTGGCAATTGAGTACCTTCTAAACCTCAGTATTTCACATTAATTGCACTTTTAGAGCGGCATTGTGCCCGTTTGCGCACACTTAAAAAATCGAGTGATGGGTAATTTCTTGATGAAATTTCACGTAGAATTAAAATTTTCAATAAAAAATGGGGGTTCCCACGAAGTTTATGCCAATTGTGCACCGCATACGCATGTGCGCAATGCGCAATTTCGTCATTTTTGAGATCCTTACAAGTAAACATTAAGATTGGAAAATGTTTTTTTACCCATTGTTAACGATTTTAGCAGGGGGGGGGGGGGGGGGGGGGGGGGGCACCCTGTATATATACATATATGCGTCAAAACGGATTTATAATACCTACAATTTCGAAAAATATTTACTTCAACATTTTACGAACTATGCAATAGTTTCATTCTCTAATGAGGTGAAATTCTCCATAGTTTTAAATTGCCACTCCGTCTAACGTCTATTTCTGGTTGGTAGCTTGTTAGTCCTATCTCATATCTTCAAACCGGGGATTTAAAGAGACCTTAAGCTCATCATGAATGCATGGGATGCGGCAGAACCACGTGTCGCGAGTGGATTCATCATCGTGAAATATTCGGCAACCTCCATGAGAAACGAGCGGAAGGTGGGTAATTTACCTTTCCAAGAGCTCGCAAGGGAAGTGACGTTAGTTGGACGAGCAAGCGGCTAAATACTTGACAATCTAATAACCCCAGAGCCATCAGACGACCCGCGGTAGCGGCGTAACGGAGGAAATAACTCTTCAGGTAAGAGCGGAATCCTCGAGAGAAACTTTATAACTCTGATAAACCGTGTAAGTTATTAAACTAGTAGCATAGGTAACAAGATAGAGCCGAGAGTGTGGTGCTCGTGTCTAGACTGGGAAATCACCATCGCTACTCCTTAGCTTAGAGTGTACGGCAAAGTCAAACTTTCTTGAAATGATATTGGCCTCATTAACACAACTTTACGAGGCCAATAACACAAGTTTACGAGGATAACATCTGGTAACTACAAAGCAGTGCACTGCTTCTCCAACAAGGCACGATTTACCAGGGCTACTAGCTTTTTCTTGTTCAAAAACATAGAGTTTCATGTTCCTAACTATATTTAATGCACCTAAGCCAAACTACCCCCCTTGTTAAGTAAAAATTGCTTTTTCAATTAGTTTTATTAAATGCAATAATATAAGCTCACTGAGTATGATTAAATATGCCTACAAGCATAGACTGGGGTTTCAAGCTAGCAATTACTCTAAAGCAATTGCAGTCACCATTGCCATTACTGTAATGGGAATGGTTAGAAAAAATTATTCATTCCACTTATATGTAATGGTATAGGTTTTAGGACGTCCCTCTGAAGTTAGACTTCGTCAGTAGAGGGACGACCTATTGGGATTGATCCAGGGGGTGGGGGACAACCCAAACACGAGAAAAAAAATAACCGCATACAAATCCGCTTCAGACCATTCTAAGGCCGAATCCGTGAAAAAAACCATAGGTGTATGTCTGTGTGTGTGTGACAAAAATTGTCGACGCTGCCCACGCCACAATTCTCAGCCGATTTTCGTGAATCTTATTTTTTTCGATTCCAATTTCAGTGTTGTTGTGCAAAAAACTTGGGAATTGATGTGTGGAGGGGATAATTGAATGAGCTAAATTCTCTACTGTTCACTCTAGGAACTAGAAATTCGATAGGAAGACCTTGTGGGACATCAAGAGCCAAACGAATGACGGCCTCCATCATAATCAGATGAGTTACCTAAATTCTATCCTTTTCACTTTTGGAAATTGAACCTAAAAATGAATAAACTGATCGGAATTTGTGATCGGCTGAGTGAGCTAAATTTTCTCCTGTTCATCCTAAGAAATTTAAATTTGACAGGGACCTCTCTGGGAAAGTCAAATGAAATGATGGACTCCATCCTGATCAGCTGAGTAAGACGAATTCTTTCATTTTTACCCAAGGATGTTGAAATT
Source organism: Adelphocoris suturalis (assembly GCA_030762985.1). Lineage (NCBI taxonomy): Eukaryota > Metazoa > Arthropoda > Insecta > Hemiptera > Miridae > Adelphocoris > Adelphocoris suturalis. Next base: position 102,343,601 of record CM061041.1, on the reverse strand, counting down.
TGGTAAGAAGCCTCTACTCCTAACACCAGCTTACGTTCCACAACGTAAGGTATCTCAAGTAGGTAACTAACTTGATCACGCAATCACAAATAATATCCACTTCAATAACCACGTCTTTTAACACATAGGGAGTGTTCATAATTCTAACATAGATAGGTATTTTGTTTGGGTTTTAATCTGTATTTTGGTGTTTTGGCAGTTGGGTTGCTCACAAATTGTAGCATGGAAACAAATTGTACTAATTTGTAACAGTCACATCAAGACCAAATACAGGAAATGGTGAAAGGAACACTCGGAACGTTCCAAAAATCACGCCAAGCCACTCAGCTCCCTCTTCTTATTCCAGATCATACCACTCTCAAGTTATGAGCTCTATCCTTGTGCGTCTAGCAGTCAACTATCATTCATACGCTATTGATTTATATTTTTATAACCCTATTGCTGTCCTCTCCTACCCTCACCCTCTTGCAGCATCTTCTTACCTATCTTTTCTTTTTATGAGTCCCATTTAAAGAAATTGGTACCTATTCAAATTTCTAAGTGATTACTTTTTGTATCTTAATCAACAACCGTTAACCTCAATAAATATAAATATATATTGTAGAGAAATCACGACAATCACTAAGATTGCCACTACTTCATGGAAAACTATTGAAATGGGGATATGACAATAAGGTGCTCAAAAACATATCCACGATTTCATGTTTTTCCATGAAGTAGCTATATCCACCTATATTATCTTATGGTTCTATTCATTAATTAATTAAAAAATAAAATGGAGCTATGTCAATTTGGAAGGGAAAAAGCAGAAAATGGAGGGCCAAGAAAATATTTGCAACGAAGAATGCTATCAGAGGAGCTTGACGTGAATGTGGGGGAAGCGGAACAAACGTTGAATGGCCCAGCCACCTGTTTTATATGGGTCCCACAAGGGACGGCGAGAGATGTCAAATCTTGTTTGCACAGGACCGATTTACATGTTATCAGCTTTTGTGAGAACAAGCTGGAATTACATGGTGTGGGTGAGAGATGAATACATTGATCAAACAGCACCAGTATTCATCCGCGAATAGATAATTTGTCACTTTATTCTAGAAAAGTCGAATATAAATTGCACAAATTTATCCAGATGATCGATCGAAAGTTATTGAGAATGGAAGATTATGTACCTAACACGCAACTTAACGTAAGATAAGTACTAAATCATGCAGCATGGCTAATAGAGCACATTTTCAAAGAAAAGCTGTGAATAAAATTAAATTAGACACTTGAATTCTGATCATTGAGGGCAACCATGTCTGGGATAACTGTGTGATGACATTGCAGAGGAGATTTCAGGAGATGAAGCACAACTCAAAAACTACTGAATTTTAGCCAATGATTGGCATTTTTTACTTGGAGAATGTTTCAACCTCCGAAACATAATTTTAAGCGTAATTCTAATAATCAGCTTGTCCAACAAATCTGTATTTTACTAAAAGGATTGGTTTAGGATATTTTTTATTCTTGAGATGCGAGCTTGCAACTCAGACCACCAAACTACACACATCATTCTGATGTATGTAGAAAATGAAGCTATTGCAATGGCTCCAAAAAATTTTAAAATCAAAAATTTCGAAAGGTTTCTTCATTGACATCCGTTTTGAAACATTCTGAAACACATTTTATATTCACACATTCACATATCTATCTATACTATTTATAAGAATGAAACTCCGTCTGTCTGTCTGTTTGTCGTGTCTATGCACGGCCAAACGGCTGAGTGGGGGGAGTCTACGAGTGGGGGGATCTTTTTGGGATTTTCCGATAGGGTGTATAAGCGAATTTAAAATTTTCTAATCCCACCCGAACCATGGGCCGTAGGGCGGGAGAGGGGTCGAAGTAAGAATTAATGTGCGCTTTTTGGACTTCCCCGCTTCCCCTACCCCTCTAAACGGCCGTTGAAAATTCCGGAAAAATACCGATTTCGTAGGTTTTTGAATAAGAATGAAACTCCGTCTGTCTGTCTGTTTGTCGTGTCTATGCACAGCCAAACGGCTGAGTGGGGGGAGTCTACGAGTGGGGGGATCTTTTTGGGATTTTTCGATAGGGTGTATAAGCGAATTTAAAATTTTCTAATCCCACCCGAACCATGGGCCGTAGGGCGGGAGGGGGGTCGAAGTAAGAATTAATGTGCGCTTTTTGGACTTCCCCGCTTCCCCTACCCCTCTAAACGGCCGTCGAAAATTCCGGAAAAATACCGGTTTCGTAGGTTTTTGAACGAGGAAGACGACGGCGCGATCGGATCGCGAAAAAAGTATCGGGAAATGCGTCAAAAAAATGCGAGAGTACGGACCCGTTTTCTCGAAAAGTCCGACGAAAAACTACGTTTTTTTCCCATTAAAATATACCCCGTAAAGGTACGTTTTTCGGAACGGTTTTCGCGGGCGAAATACAGCTTTGATCCCGCCGAATCTGAATCTGAAATCGGATATCGAAAAAAGTGGCGGGAACTCGGTCAAATTGCGAGCGGAAGCGAGGGAAGCGTTTAAAATTACATTTTTAATCGACCCAGGCCGCCGTTTCACAATAATGCAAGTTGAAGGGACTCAAAATTCGCTCTTGGCCTCTTGCGAGCTATTCATAACGGTCACATAACGGTCGCTAATGATGCCCTAACACCCTTTGGGGTTCCAAATCCCAAGCGGTGCAAATTCGTAGGTAGTTTTAGCTATTCACATGTCGGAATATGCAGCAATACCTTGCTAGCGAAGCGAGCAACATTCCTTAATAAACTTTTCGTGGTTCCATGTAGTTTTATAAGATTTAATTTGTTTGTAAGAATTTCCAACAGAAAAAAACGTCTGCCAAGTTGGGTGGGCAGTATAACTTCCTCAAGCGAGCGAAGCGAGCAGCATCCCCTTCAGACTTTAAACCTACCCTAAGGGATCTATCATTTGCGAGCAGATACACATAGGTACCTTGCGAGCGAAGCGAGAGCCATTTCAACAGAATAAATACGGACTTTTTCCTACACATATACAGCAATACCTTGCGAGCGAAGCGAGCAACATCCCCGAATAAACTTTTCGTGGTTCCACGTAGTTTTATAAGATTTAATTTGTTTGTAATAATTCCCAACTGAAAAAAACGTCTGCCGAGTTGGGTGGGCAGTATAATTTCCTCAAGCGAGCGAAGCGAGCAGCATCCCCTACAGAAGTTAAACCTACCCTTAGAGATCTACCGTTTGCGAGCGAAGCGAGCAACATCCCCTACACACGTTAAACCTACCCTTAGGGATCTACCGTTTGCGAGCAAAGCGAGCAACATTCCCTACATGCCACACTTTGCGAGCGAAGCGAGCAAAATTCCCTACATGCCACATTTTGCGAGCGAAGCGAGCAATTTAATGGGGGGTCCGGGGGGCTTGCCCCCCGGCTGGACGTGGAGGCGAGCGTAGCGAGCCGGAGCGGCTAGTACTATATATGTGTATATAAGAGCCATTTCAAACGATAACTCTCCACAGGATTGAGAGAAAAATTCCGATATTGCGCCATAAAAATCAAGCTTTCCAAATCAAAGGATGATTTCGTTGGCCAACAACTTTTGAGCGCATTAAATTGGTCTCATTTCAAAAAAATGCTGAAAAAATCACTAAAAATAGCGAAAAACGGTTGAAAATCGTTAAACATATTTTTTAGCAGAATATTGCTCGAATAAAGTTGATTAATAATAAAATAGAACATTCAAAAATTGATGTAAAAAATTATGCTGAAAAATGTACTTAAATTTTATTAAAATGTGCTTTAAAAAATCTTAAAAAACTCGAAAAAAGATTAAAATCCAAAATATTTTTTTAGAAAGCAGATTATAATTTAAAGCGATTTCATTGCCATAAAATTGGAGGTTAACAATTTCTTTTCACTCAGAGTCCTGAATTTTCGAAACAATGTAATAAAAACAGTACGATAATTCACAAAATTCGCTCATACGATCATGCTGCATGACTGGAACTTTTTCAAAATCACGTCATGACAACTGTTGTCCCTAGTAGTTTAAGGGCTATATAATCTACACACAATAGCAGGTCCTTCTGGCGTTTAGTCTGAAAACCCCATTCAACTTTCAATATAAAAAGCGTGTGAGCAGTGGTACTCGTATTAGGTAAGTTAGAAGGAAATAATCTTGGGTTTGAATAGGAAAACAGGACGGTCTAACTACCAATTTCAAGACCAACAAGAATGCACATGGCAAACAGAGTAAATTCAACCAGGCATGTAATTTTCTAATAAAACCTCGAACGGATTTGATCTTATCGTCAAGCTGATTACATCATTTAATAGAACCGACTTGTTGCTCATAGTTCACCCTGTGCTGGGGTAATTCCCGGGTTGGGCGGCTGCCGAAGGAAAAACGAACGGGTTTCGTGCCAAAAGGCGAGTTTGCCCCGGTGGGAGCGATCGCTTGGTGTAGCAATTGCTGAGGATAATCTTGATCAGCAAAAGCGGAGTCGATTGCCGGGTTTCACACGTGTGGACGGGGAAGGAAGGAAAAACGGTTCGATAATGTAACTCAGGAGGTTGTGCTCCCACTGGAGGGAACTGGGCGAAAGCTTGGGAAAAATTAGCTTGGATGAAAAAGAAGGGGCTTGTTTTTGACTTCCTGGACTTCTGACAACAGCTGGAAATGAGCCGGCGGGGAGTAAAAGGAGAGAATTGAAAATGTCAACCAAAGGAAACATTTAGCAACATCTCGGTCGTTTCTGAACATTGGGATTGATTGATTGGTACATGCTACTAAAAGGAAGAGTGTTCTAAAAGTTCCAGTCATACAGGATGACTGCATGAGCGAATATCCGTAAATTACCGTATTATATTTAAGTTGAATTGTCATGAAATTTTATCATTTTGAGCGCAGACAAATAGTTAACTACCAACGTCATGCATAACAACTTGTTCTAAGTTCATATAAATATTTTATTAATATTCTTCCGTACAATATATATATTTAATAGTTTTTTGCGAGTTTTCTGGTAATTTTTTGAAATTTGAACAGCTATTTCGTGCTAAAAATGTTCTGCCGCCGAACTAAATCTTTTTTTTTTTTTTTTTTGGAATACTCGATTTTTCGGCGAAAGAACAGATTTTAAATCTCATTCCTAATCAGAATCTGGAATGACACGCGCACGCCCACTCACTCACGCTCATGAAGAAACACACGTACACACACACACCCATGAGAAAAATTTTCGAAAACATTAAATTTTTCCTCCAATGCAGTAGCCTTATTTTTTTTTACGAAAGTTTGCTTGAATGCTTTGTTTCTCGTGTCTACGAGTGAAAATGAGGGGAACTTACACCGGTAGTCAATAATTTATTAGTTGGGCTAAAAAGGTTCAATACATGAATTATTTGGCTCATTTACTGATGATAAGCAATTTTTTAAACCCTAAGTTTCAGATTTTTTGGCATTTTACATTCCCTACACGAATCAAAAAATTATTAGCAACACCCATTTTAATTCATTTTTATTTCAAAGAACTTTTAAGAGGTTTGAATATCTGCGATCCTTGTTCGAAAATCGAAATTTCGTGAATCCTAGAAAATTGGAGAACTTTTTACGTATCACGCCCTCAAAGTTTTTTTTGAAAAACTAATAGCGAGAAAATCCACAAGACCTGGCTTTTTCCAACGGTATCCTGAATGGTAGTCTCATCGATGTGCGTCATATTCCCATCAAAAAAGTGATTTAAAATCTAAAATGCACCTGGAATTTCCATGATGATTGGATTGGAAAAATATCTGGAAAAAAGAAAGGAAAATAATGTATCGCAATAAAGGATTGCAGGAATGTTAATGGCTAGCTGAAAGTGTTTGTCCCGTCATCTTTTCGTTCGAAAGGTGACAGCTGGTAGTAAAATGACATGGGTGGAGAATCTCGGAGTAAAAGCTTACTTTTATGTACTTCAGAGATCAGCTCGCTACTTTCTTCAGTTGTGATAAATATGTCATTTAATAACCATCAGGGAGAATTGTCTAGAAAACAGGATTTGACCTTTACGAGCGGAGATGGATGCAAAAGGGTTCCGGCCGAGGTGTAACAGATGCCAGGTACACCTGCTCAAACGAAAAAATTCCGCTGGGCCCCAAGTCAACAAAGTAGGTAACATTCACTTATCTACCTTTCCTCGTCTGACTTGTCTCGTACAATGGAAATGGAGATATATGTAACTCACTTTTACTTCCCTACCTACTCGTGTCATAGAGGTAGATCTAACTTCTACCAATACGACTCGTATCGAGACTTTAGGGAGCAATGTATTTTTTCTTCAGTGTGAATAAATTTATTGAAATAAGCTGAACGTAGGGTCTCTCTTAATTGGCTACAAGAAAGATATGAATTATGTTGGCAATGGTCTTACGTTCATGATGTTTCGGCAAGCAAATATACGATTTGATTTACTTCTGGATTGACCCAGCAGCATAGTCCTTAAAGTGACTGGACAATAAATTTATTATTGTTAATGCGTTATTCGAAATATTGCTAATACAATATTTGAAACGTGTATATTCATTATCTAAATAACAAGTCAATGCAAGAAGTCAAAAAATTCCCAACTTCTAAATATCAACTTCTTCCCAATTTAGCATCGCAAGAAGAGGACTGCTCGACTGGAATTTTCTCTAGTAAACTATAGTAGGTAATCATTGGTAATGTCATGGCACAATCGGCGTATAGCAATTAACCATCATTTATATAATCCATCGATTTTTATCTATAAGCCAATTGCTACCCTCACCTATTACACGATCTTGCAAAATCATCTTACCAATTATTATTGAATAACATTAAATATTTGTCGACATAGATTAGTCCGAGAATCCTCCCTCATTATCTCTTCCTTGGAGCGCCATTTAAATAAATTGGTATTACAATTTCCAAGTGTTAAATCTTGTATCTCATCTAATAACCCTCAAACTCAATAAATATAAGTATACATTTTGTAAAGAAATGAGAAATTTAATCACGACAATCACAAAGAGTCTACAATAGTTAACTGGTGTCGGAATGTACAGATGATGTAGAACATGTTGACCGGCTGCTGAGGAAGCTGAACGTAACTGTGAGAAATCCCATTTTTTGACACTCGTATGAATAATAAATGGAATCCTAATGAGTGGGTGAGAGGTCAAGCTATTTTTGGGGGACCCACCCCTTCTGGAGCGAACCAGACCGATTTGCTATTCAGCGGGTCAACAAAGGCCTCGACGACCAAACTGAATCTTATCAGAGCAGAGTCAGCTTGGTGGTAAAATTGCATTTGGAAAAAGTTAAATCAAAAAACGGTATCGATTATTTAAAAAATGTTAAATTAATTCTTAATACCAGGAGACCAAGCTTCGCTCAGTTAAGACGAAACATTTATTTGATAACTTCATGAATGCTTCGTATGAGTTTGAAACACATTGGGCCATTTTCTAGCCTCTATAGAAAAGTCGATCAAGAATGAATACTGCCGCCGCTATCACGGCAAAACATTGCATTATGGATATGTTTTCGGGCAATTGAAACATGAATTCCTGATTTAATGTGTTTCTCCGTGATAACATTAGAGGGCATTGAAACTTAAATACTCCAAAGCTAATTAAAGATGGATGACGAAATCGTAGCAACGAAAAATGCGAATCTATAACTGTAAACGTCATTCCTTACCAACCAAGCACCAAACCCTAAACATGCGCGGTCTCCCACCAACAGTACTGGGTAAAAACTCTGTTCATGGGTGGCGTAACGGATTCTCGTGTTACTTACAACCAAAAATGATATGAAAATTTCAAAAATGTCAAAACAAAGTTTGGTATTCTTAACAAAAAATAAACATTTGCAGTCAACATGGGGAAAAAACATTTTTTTTACCATCCTCAAAATTTGATGGACGAAATTGAATTAAACAAACCGAAAAATTATCACAAGGTTAGATAGGCTTTTCGCGCAGATCAGAAGCTCGTCGTTGAGGAGAAATGTCCCAGATTATAGCAGTACATTTGTTCGGTAGATAGCTACACTGTAAAGGGTAAAATTATTTTCAGTTTTACGCTAGAACGGCTGGATCGATTTTTATTCAATTAAGCTTTTTGTGAAATATATGATCAAAATCAGGTTTGTACATTTATAGTTTTTGATTTTTTAAACGTGTTCCGTGGTGCGTAAATTGTATTAGCTCAAATTTGAACATTTTTCAAAACAGCAAGCAGCCATGGCATTGATTTTCACCCACAGAATCCGAATCAATTTTCGGAATGAATAGGTATCGGAGCAACAGATCGAACGGCCTATAAGGAGGAAAATAAATTAATAAGTAATAAAATATTAGAACAAGAATAAATCATGAAATGTGACACTCCCGCTGTATGGAATGCGTCGATGCCGCAAGGGCGTACCTCAGTACTTCACGATTTCCTCATTTATAATAGACTTAATCGCAAGAACACTGCAACTTATCACACAAAGGTTTTTTATTTCTGTATTAGATATATCTTCTACGCAAATAATTTGTCTGTAGTAAATTGTTAAAGTAAACAGTATATCATCAAAACTTGGCGCTTCCTCCTCCCAAAAGGGTAAAACCTTTAGAGCTTCAGGACCCCACAATTTAAAGCTTTTTAAATAAATTAATGTCGAAAATAAACGGTAGATCGAAAACTAAAGAATTAGCCCGAGAGGTCACTCAGCTGATCAGTACGCATCCGTACCTCTTAATTATTTTCCGGGTGTCCCAAAGGAGCACCATCTAAATTTCAGCATCCCAAGTCGATTGGTAAAGAAATTAGCCTCAGAGGTTTCTAGGCTGATCAGAGTCCCTCCATACTTTGTAATTGTATTCTAGATGTCCGAAAGGAGCTCCCTTTCAGGATTCAGAACCATAAGTCGATTAAGAAACAAATTAGGCTCACAGGTTCCTCAGCTGATCAGTCTGGCTACGTTCACTGACCGAATTCTAGATATCACAAAAAAGCTTCATTTCAAATTCCAGGTCCGTCTGTTGTCATCAATAACGTATAGGCACCTAGAGAGGGAAAATTATTATACTTATTTCATACACCTACACTTTTACTAGTCTAGTCCCCCTGATTAAGTACAACGACATTCAAGTAGGTAGGGACAATAGTTAATAAACTCGGTTTCGCGCAGTCAGAATTCTATTCGAACTATACCAGCTGATCCTTTTTTTCTTACAAGGCAAGTTATATGTGTTCCGATCCTACACTTAACTCTCTAGCAGTCATTAATGGAATTTGGCTTTCGACTCACTAATTCAAAGATGTCACTACCAGCTCATAACTTCTCTAACTTCTCGTGCTTAGAAGTCCAAGGTTTTTTTTTCTCGAGTTTTTTTGAGTTTTTTATTGGAGCGAACGGTTTAACGAACAGAGCGTTCCTGATGGTTTTGTTTGATTGTTTGGAATAGGTAATATATCCATCAATGGTAACCAAAAAAATCATTACTGTTACCAACGGTGTGCCTATTTATGGTTTTACTATGAAACAAAGGGGAGTTATGACCATTCTCGACATGAAATCAAAAACACGAAAAAAATCTTAAAAATGAAATTAAATAAAAAAAGTCCAGTCATGCAGCATGACCCCATGAGCGAATTTTTGAAGAATATTACCGATTTTTACAACCAGCGAACGGCATTATTTCGATTTTTGACTGATTTTTCAACTTTGAAATTTTTGAAAACTTGATACATATTCTTATAGGAAATTTTACGCTGATTCCGAATATACCACATGTTAGTATGCTGAAAAAATTATTTCGCACGACAAATCGCAAAAAACAGGGTATTTTGAAATTTTTGACTACATTTTTGAAAATTTCAACCCGAAGATGTAATCCGATCAAGCTGGCCAACGAACTTGAAGTTTCGTTTTGTGCCCTTAACATTTTAAAATTTGTTTGAAGTTTCTAGCACAATTCTACGGACAGTTATCGTCTGGAATGACACATACATACATATATACATACATACATATATACATACATACATACATACATAAAAAAATGCGTTAAACTTCAGAATATGATTCAGAATAGCCTGAAACGGATTTCTGCATAATTTTTTTTCAAAAATTCACATTCTACAAATTTTGAGGTGAGAGCAATAGCTTAATTTTCTTCAAAAATTCGCTAACAAAGTTTAAAAAATCTCCAAGAGGAAATTTTTGTTGGAAATTAGTTGTAGAATCGATCTCTATTAGGTTTCAAACCAAAAGTGTTAACACCTTGTACATGTAGATATATGTTCAGTATACAGACACTAGAAATAGTTTGGTTCAGATAGACTCAATCAATCCCCATACCTACATCCAATAAGCCACATCCATTTCTAAAATGTTCAGCCGAAATAAATAACTTTCACGAACCCGACAGGTTTCTGTAATTTCCTGCTGCCTAAAAAGGCAGATACAATATCCTCAAAAATTATTCAATTTTCCTTCAGAAATTTTAAACACGCAGCAACTGAAGCAGAGAAAGTGTATAATGGTATATAAGTTCGTTTAGTAGTGGCACTGTTCAGATAACTTATATTGGGGACACTGCAATTTTGGCTGCGGAATGCGATTAAATACACAAAGATGGTTTGTCTTGCGTGAAATTGGCAGCCAAAGAATGCCTTCAAATCTATTATGACTCCCAGTTCATCTCTTAATCGTATGAAGGAACGGTGACTGATTCCGCTTTCACCTCGGTGAATAACAATTAGTTGGCTCCCCTGGCGAACCCTCAGTTAACCTTAGCGGTTATGAAGATAACCTCTCTAATATCCCCCTCGGAGCCGTTAGTTTGGGTTTGGGGACATTTCCACGTGTCTAAAGCGTTTTATTGATCCAGTCTAACCCCTCCAACTTAAATGGTCTCGAGTGGAAGCAAAATATCGACTCGGAGTCGGCTTTTGAGCCAGACACAGCACCACCGGCTGCCAGCTGTGATAGGACAACATTGGGTGCATTTGTACTAAAACATGGCACTTGCCAAACTACTCGTTTAATTGATTTGACGATTGAGCGATCAAGAAACATATTAAATAAAATACAACAGCATTCCAATATAGATGTTAGGCTGCCCTGATGCCCACAAAAGAAAATTCCGTGCATAATTCCTTAAATCGGACGGCATTATTCAATCATCAGGTAGGGGAGAGTCGCCCTGGTCACAGGGTTGCGTCAGTCCGTGGACTTTTACTAGGAACAAAGAGTTAGAAAATGTTCCAACTATCAGTAGCCTATGTCGACGTGTTCTCAAAATAATTACCTGATATTGGAAACTTCCTCACTGTAATTTCTTTTCTCGCAAGACAGCTTTGACATGGCCAAGGAGTATGGCTCGATCGATAGAGATTTATGAGTGTATATGCTGCCAGATTATGGTATACGATGCTTGAAACTAACATGGGTCCAGAGTTATTTCGAAAACCGAAAACAAATAGTAAGTATCGACGGCGAAAATAGTAGCGTAATTCCGGAAGAATATGGAGTTATACAGGGTGAATCTTTAGCTCAACGTTTCTTCTTAATTTGTTTAAATCAATTAGGAATTCTAAACCCAAGAGGAACTGTATACATACTGTATACGCAGAAAATCACGATATGAATAAAGCTTTTGAAAGGATGTGAATGGTTATTGAATTGTAGGTAATAATTTTTTTCAGCAAGAAACTTATTCTGATTGAACGAAGTTCATTCCTGTACATTCCCTATAAAATTTTGAAAGACTCAATGAAGTTATCCAACTATTTTTGAAAAGTTGCTGTGACGAATGAAAATGAGATTTATAATTTGACAATGCCTTCTTCGAGTTGTTATTTATGTGATGATGTAAACTCAATGCTCAACATCGTTCGTTATGGTAACGTGAATAAAGCATTGGTTTGTTTAGCCATGAATGAACATGTTTCTGAAGTGTAACCTGTCCTGTTTTAACAAATGTTATGTAACAAAGGTTTCAACAATTTCTTTGTACTCAAACAGCTCGAATTTCGATACAATTTAACATAATGTAATACGATGGGTAGTTTAAGGAAATTCGCTGATACGACCATGCTGCATGACTGGAATTCCAGTTTATGGGTGAAAGCATTCAACTTTTTGAGTATCAAATTACTTCTGAAGGTTCATTTTCGGTCCGATTAAGGTGACATTTTGACAAACAGTCTCCAAGAGTCTTTATTGTGTAGAATTTATGCCTAAAAACGGAACAAATCTACCAGTATGTCATTTTTTCGCATACCTACCTGTTCATTGCAGTTTGTAGGATACCTTGGTTTAAGCATTTTGCAATAACCAGGTTAATTACTTATGAAGTACCTATTCTGCAATAAGCAGTGAACCGTCCAAAATGGATTTATTGGCACTTGACTGCTATTTCCGTAACCCCACCTGGTATTTTATGCATGCCTTTCCATCCTAACATTCCGCTGAATCGACCTTGCTTCCAATTGTGTCAACACTCAGGTAGGACGAACTAATGCAGCGTGGGTTCTTTATTGCATGATCAATATCACATCACGTTAATTACGAAGGATAATAGAGTAACTAACTAGTGTAACTTACCCGAGTTCATAATATATAATTAGAAATAAAAAAAATACTGCAGCATGGCTATTAGAGCAAATTTACAAAGAAAAGTTGTGAATAAGACTGAGGGGACTTTTGTGTGACGAGATCGCAAAGAAAATATTAGGACACGCAGCCAAACTCGAAAATTTGGTCAATTATGGCATTTATGACCTAAAAATCGATTTATCTCACTCATTTATGAATCTTAGAGATCTGGGAGTGATCGCAATCGACTCAGCGCTAAAAAATACTTTGACTGTGACACCCCGCAACCTCTATTGTCAAAATTTAGATAATTATGGGTATTCTCACCTAAAAATAGATTTCTCTCACTTAATATGAATTTTATAGATCTGACAGAGATCGCAATCGACTCAGCGCTGGAAAATACCTCGACTGTGACACCCTACTTACCCTAACGTAAAAAAAGATTTTTTAACATTTTTTGGGACACTAAATCGTAAATTTGATATATATCTTATTTTGTAGCCCCCCCCCCCCCCCCCCCAATATAAAATTTTGAAGCTATCTGAATAGCTCATTTTTTCTTTGAAAATTCGCTAAAATAACAAAAAACGCAGTATGTATTGCCGAAAACTGAGATATAAAGAATGCAGTGATTACAGTCATTAGGTACCTTTTCCTTGAATAGTTCGTTTGGGTTCTTAATAGAGAGTGTTGGGATCATAAGAGAATGGTAGGTCTCAAAAAAACGAATCAATGATGCCAAAAAGTCAATTTCGGAAAATTTTGTCGCTTAGGTAGGTGATTGCGCAATGCCATCCAATTGTCACCCAGTTTAGATTAGAGCCCCTGGGAATGAGAAAACAGGGGGCCCCTTTTTGTCAATCGTTGGTAGCAAAATCATCGCTTGCGGATCATTCGCAAACGTTGAATTTTCAAAAGCCAACCTCACGGTCTGATTATTTAGCACCATATGTTAGATGATTGTTACGAATTTCTTCGTTGTTGGATGATTAGTAGATAGTACACGTGAGCAAACCGTTGGATCCTCTTCTGAATATAAAAATCTAAAATCATTCTTATTGTATTCTCAAGGTGATTACCTATAGATAAATTTCATTATCAGTTTCCCTTCAAGATATATTACACCAACAATTTATAAATCAACATATTTTGAATCCTCCTGATAAACGTATTTCTATGTCTGAATAATCATATTATGAATACCAGGCGCAACACCCAATTTGGGAGTCATTTTTTTGTATTGTTTATTATTTTCAATAATGAATCTTTCTAACTGATAAAGAAAAATAATTTCCCCTTCCCCTAACCCATGAAATGATGTTTTACGTTTCGAGATGCTTAGAAAATCTAATAAAATTATAATATATACATAAAATTAAAAAAACAAAAAACAAAATCTGTCCGTTTGTTGTCCACACCATTTCGCCGAAACTAATATATGCAAACTTGGGTCAAAAATCACTTATATATGGAGTCTAGGTGGTCCTGGAACCTTGGCTACGATTTTAATCAACACTAAAGGGTGAAATTAAAGGGCAGAAATATTTAAAGAAAACTTTTGAAATAAGTATAGTATTTTGGCTGATATCTATAAATATATTTCGAATGAAACCATCAAGATCGCTGTACTTTCATCCATTCGCTGTACCTAAAGGCTAGAACTTTGTTAGGAAAAAATATGATCTGCAGCAGTGTGAGTCAGAATTTGTGTGAACATGGTAAAAATCGTATTATTAACTCCGACTATTGTGTTATAGACGGACTTGATGAAACGTAGATAGTTGTTTCTATTTCATCTTAATACTTTTCAGTTTGGGTGCCTACGTCAATGCCGACATACTTCTTAAGATTCTGATTTTCTATTCAATGTTCTAAGATACCACCTCTTGTACAAAGGGACTGGTAAAGTTAAGGTAAAAGCCTTAAGTTTTTAATATCATTAAATCCTCTTAGGTAGGAAACTATGCCTAAAAATTACGTTTAATAACTTAATAATAATCATAATAAATTACAATAAATGATAATAACTACTTTTAATAATTACAGACAGTGATCTGCGTAGAAGGGTTCAGTAATACAGAAATAATAAAGTGTATGAAATAATTTGCAGAGTTTTTCCTCTTTCTCGAACGCCCTCCTTTTCCTCACTTTAGTTGGGCGAAAGAAATAATATCAGATAAGTACCTCCCTCAAATCTTCCCCATTGTGCTCCGAGGGGCTCTAGAATCAATAATACGCCTTACCAAACAGCGAAGTTTACGATTGTAGACACTAAAAGAAATATGTATGTAGTACGCGTGAACGTCGTATACAGGGTGTCAAAAATTTAATGGACCAGCCAGTTATTTTATTTATTTTTGAACATATAAAAAAACTTTAAATTGTAACTCCTCTTTATATTTTAAATACCATTCAACCGTGAAATAGTATTTTGATTATCATGCGTCACAGTAGCGCTACGACTCCTAACTCGCGTTTTTCATGGAGGAACCCCCAGTTTTTATTGCGAATTCGGAATCTACATAAGGTTTTATGGGAAAATCAGCCCTCACTCGAATTTCCATCACAAGGGCGCAATTACGCGCAGAAAGTGCGCCAATTGTGAAATATCGAATTTTGAAAGATATTCAAATACACATAGTATGATCCGAATCACGTGGTGATGTTCTGTTACTGATATTTGTAATAGCAGCTTCGAAAAACGTCGAAAATACGGCAAGAATTGCACATTTCTCTATTCATTATCTCAGAGCGCCGTATACTATTTTTTTTTTTTTCAAGTTTCACTGTGGACCGAGATAATCAAAATTAGAATTCACGGTTGAAGTTCCAATCATGAAGCATGATATCACAAGCGAATTTTCTTAACTGACATATATTGTATTATAAGTTAATGTGTATCGACATTAGCGCAATTTGAGCATCAAGAAATTGTTAAAAACCAATTTTATGGCAAACAACTGAAACTAAATAAAATTCGGCGATTCAAAAAAGATTTTGGATTTTGAGATTTTTTTGCAGTTTTTTATAGATTTTTCTACATAAGTAATTTAAGTACGTTTTTTCAGCATAATTCTGTGCAATACTTTTTTAATGTCCTAGTTCATCGTTGACAATTTTGTTTTGACAAAAATTCAGCAAAAAATTATAAATTTAACGATGGTTGGCTGTTTTTAGCCATTTTCAGTGATCTTTTGAGCAAATTTTTTTTAAATTTGACTAATTTATTTTGCTCAAAAAGTGCTGGCCGACGAACTTATCCTTTCATTTAGAATGCTTGATTTTTTGACGCAAGAACGGGATTTTTATCACAATCCTAAGGGTAGTTATCGTCTGGAATGACACACACACACACACAAATTTATATATATATATATATATATATATATATATATATATATATATATATAATATAGACATATGAGAAAGCATAAACTTCAGGAATTGTTTCAGAATGCCTCAAAACGGATTTCAATGAAGAAATTTTTCAAACATTTTGATTTAAAACATTTCTGAGCCATTTTAATAGCTTCATTTTCTACAAAATTCGATAATAAAGGAAGTCACTTTATTTAAAGTTTTTTTATGTCATCAAAAACAAAGAAAATAAATGTCTGGTTCATCAAATTTTAGACACCCTGTATATCCCATCAGGTAAACATTGAGTGAAGCCTCGTAAAATATTTTTTGAAGTCATTTCCATGAGCCTAAAATGTTTTATTGAACTAGCTAAAACTACCTGAGTTGAATGCTCTCGAGTAGAAGCAAAATATCGACTGTAAGCCGTCTTATGAGTCAAACATAGCAACACCGGCGACCAGCTGTGATAGGAAAACATTGGGCGCATTTGTGTACAAACATAGATGTGTACATAACTATGTGTACAACACGTCACTCATCAAATTCCCCGTTCAGAAAACCTTGAGTGATTCAGAAACAGTCGAGATCCAATACAACAGCATTCGGATTGATAGCTATCCTACGAACCCTCAGTGAGAAATGTGAAATTCTAGCTCTAGATTTATCGAGGGGAAAAGTGCCAAACCCGTTCCACTTTTCACATTTATCTCCGTAAATTTCCCGAAAAGCGGACATTTCTACTTCAAATTTATTTTTAACGTGAAACTACGGTTATTATTTTTCCTTTCTTAATTTTTTTCTCCAATTTGGTTAATTTTCGTAGAAAATCAAGCTAATGCAATGGCTCCACAATTTTGAAAATAGAAAAAAGTTCTAAAATTTCCTTCATAGAAAATTATAATTTATGTGTGTGTGATTCCTGACGATAATTCTCCTTAGAATGGCGATAAAAACCGCCAAAAAATCAACCATTCCAAACGGAAGAATGACTTCGTTGGCCAGCATTTTTTGAGCTCATCAAATTGGTCGTTTCAAAAAATGCGCTCAAAAATGACTAAAAATGGCTAAAAATCGTTGAAGGTTTTTTTTTTTTTTTTTTTTTTTAAGCAGAATTTTAGTCTAATGAAGTTTATCAACGGTGAACTAGAACATTAAGAAAATCTTTGCAGAATTAATGCTGAAAAATGTAGGTACTTCAATTTCATTAATATTTGCAAATAATATAAAAAACTGCAAAAAACTAATAATTAAAAATCATTTTTGAATTGCCAAATATTATTTAGAACGATTTTCCCCCCATTAAATTGGTAGTTGAAAATTCCTTTTTACTAAAAGTGCTGAATTTGCAAAACATTCACATAATAAATTACGATAATTTTCGAAAATTCGCTCATTCGATCATAATGCATGACCGCAACTTTTTAAGTCGATCTATGTATGTCAACAAAATCGTGTTCGAATTAAAATGTTTGTAATGGTTACAGAACGGTACTTGAACAGTAATGCTTGCATTTGGGTTTCGGATCGTCATTTCACGTTAAAACAATTAATCAAACCATAACAGAAGATTTCAGAATGCACAGAATACCCTACATTCTTCGGTTTCCCGAAATCACACGCTCAAGTAATTATAAAATTGTGTATCATCATTTAAATTTCTAGAATGTCCAATTGCTTAGGGACCGCGGAGGAAGTCATGTCATGACCCTTGACCCTGGCGTGGAAATCAATATCCAGGTTGAATTTGTGGGGGAAACAGGGGAAGTGAAGTGAAGCCGAGTGGATCTTCTATTGACATTGAAAAAGTTGACTGACTTCACGTGCCTACGAAACTTGAGTGATACTGCCTTGCTCCTCGTCGTAGGGTTGGTTTCGTGTTAACTGAAATAGTCAGCGCCACTATTCCTACTATATTGGGCGTAGATTTGAAATACGAGAAATACTCGTATTTTCATGCGACAGCGGTTGGGGCCTTGAAAGGAAGCTGTTAAATTAAAAGAATAGCGGTCCATTCTGAAAACCTTAGACAAACCTGTAACAACGAGAGGAGATGGAAAGAGAGTAGTCACTCCTTCAAAAGGGAGAGGCGATTAACTTGCTACACTCAGAGGATATCCTGTAAGCTAAGAGCCCAGGAAAGATCCCCTGCAAGAATCGAGAAGGAGGAACTACTTCTATCCATCCCATTCACGGGGCTTTCAGAAAGTGGAAGGAGTATTTGGAGGCTCCAAATAGGCAGGGCATTAGTTTTTTTTTTTTTTTTTTGTGTATAATTTTGGGGTTGTTTGCCCATTTTGCCTATGGAAGGGGGGGGGGGGGGGGGTCGAAACCAAGCTCTGTACAACGAGATGGTGATTGAACGAGAATAGTTACTCCTTCAAAGGGGGAGAGGCGATTACCCTGCTACATCCAGAGGATACCCTGTAAGCTAAGACCCCAGGAAATATCCCCTTAGATTAACATTTGCAAGAATCGAGAAGGAGGAACTACTACTATCCATCACAAATCTAACATACAGCTCAAATTATTAGCGTGGAACACGCTTTTACCGGAACCTAAAAATGAAAAATCGAACAAAATGCTGTCAAAATATTGTCACGAAAAAACGAAGCTAAAGTAGAGGTGGATCTAATTTCTTTGCTGCTGAATGAAGCTGAAATTTAAAATGGAGGCCTCCTGGGACGTCTAGAAATGAATAACGAAGTCTAGAGCCCTCCAGATCAGCTGAGTTAGATCCAGAGCTAAGTTCTTTGCTATTCATAGGCTGACATTTGAAATGGAGGCCCCTTTGGGCGTCTAGAAACGAATCACGAAGTCTAGAGCCCCCCAGACCAGCTAAGTATTAGAGTAAGTAAGTATATAATATCTTATAGCGGTAGGTTACCTCATTATAAGGTGCCTGTTTGTTTAATTATGAGATGCATCATAAATAAACTTCACAACCACAGGATTACCTAAGTTAAGAAGAATGAAAGGAATGCACAAAAATGATAATTCAACGAGTTATAAGATGAAATGATAGTTCAATGAATCTAATTTTCGTTATTTAGGAGATATTTATTCAATTTTGTAAAAAGACACTGATTGCATTTAATGGTTAAATGTAATATGTGGCACATGTGACAAAACCAGCCAAAATAAATGGAAAAAAATCAACGAGTATTATGACGAAATAGACATTAACGCTCCCAAGCAGACAACGTGAAAATGTCGTGAACCAATTATTTATGAGGCAATCCTGTACACTTTAGGGAAAAGCAAGTAAAAAATTAATTGTTTCCGAGAGAGAATTGACAAATAATTGTAAGTTGCTTTTAATAGAGAAGGCGAGAAGGATTTTTCACTTGCAGTTGTGAAAGAGAGAAGGTTGGAAAACAAAAGGGGGCCCCAGGGAGACAATTTATACAGCTGCGCTATTATGAAGGAATGAATCAAAGCGACTGCAATTAGGAGGAGCTCCATTCGCAGTCTGCACAGGCCTTAGAGATTTACTCCACAGCCTGCAGCGAACGGTTATGACTAGCGCAGATTTAATGCGGGCAATACGGCTCAGGACTATTAATACGAGCTAAAGGCATCACGGGATTATCATGGTAGAAGCTATAAGCTAGAAGTTGTAGGAAGCAGTAAGCTGAGACAATAAACTGATGGCAAGAGGGAGACAATACCTAAGATTTTGCCAAGCCGACGACTCCGGCTAGTTTTATTCTTTATCAAACGTTTTTACTATCCTCCAGTGCGGCAGTAAAGTTTGCGTTTTTTTCTGCTTTCGGAGTTTGAAACTAATCAACTGCGACCCTGTGGGAATCGAGAGGTTTCGCATGTCACACAACGACCAACGGCGAATTTTATTTCCCGTTCTCAGGACTTGCGAGTTGTTTTCTTCACATGCTAGGCAGCAGATAGAGTTATTACTCAAGGTTGAAACGCAAATTCGAGTTCGGAGGGGTTTCGTGGTACGCACATAGAAAATTACTTGTCAACCAAAACGTTAAGACAAGTAACATTCGGCTCAAATCAACATGATGATTTTGATAAATGTACCATTGCACGCATTAATTTTGGGGAATTTTCGAAAAAGATGGAAAATCCTAAAACTGGATTTGTATAACAAAATATTATTAAGAAAATCGTAAGCATATTTGACATAGTATACAAACAACAATATATCAAAGCTTCAATAAAATACATTGTGACATGAATATGTTTTTTGGAACTTTTATTATTATCATCATTGGCATTGGAGGCATTATTAAGAGGTCATCATCGAAAGAAGAGGACGATGCGTACTAAAGCATTCGATTTGAATTTAGCTCACTCAGCTAATTAGGAATAAACCCATAATTTCAATCGTCCCAATTTATCAATAGCGAATGCAATCATGTTTACGGAATTAATTGAGAAGGATCACATTGTATGTAAACAATAAATTTATTCACACAACCATGCTCATTCCTCTGATTGTTGGCCACGCACTGCGCAGTGGTAAATGTAATGTGCGACAAAACTACAGGAATTACAATTCCCTTGAAACGCGTTGGTCGTGAGTGACAATCCTCAGACAACGTGCTTTTCAGGTTACGGAATGGATAGCAGCATTTTTTAAATAACCTCCAGCGATAAGACATATTTACGTCAAAACCTCTTAATGTGCAGGGTTGGAACATTTCAATGTTTTCTGAAGAGAGTGAATTTTTCTCTAAGAATTTTCCCACCACGAGCTATCTCCCTCTTGCGATGCCCACTTATTTTTGCAAGTTTTCATCATCATTTTAATGAAATTCCCAGGGATAGTGCCGGTTAGGCTGCAAATGGTCCCCTATTCGTTTCACTACTCATAATCATAGTACAATCTGCGCATGCGCAAACGTAAAATCCGTCAAGCACAATTTTCTTACGTTATATTTGCCCAATCTCGCTCAGATATAGAGGATAGTGGGAGAAAGACGATACAATCATTCCATATACATTTCAAGACGATCGTACCATTATTAGCTGCTGCGCATGCGCAAATGTGAAATCTATGTAACAAGCATTACCACTACTTTTCATTCGATTTTGATGAAATTTTCCAGGAATGTGCGAGTTAGGCTAAGGATTGTTCGAAACAAATTTATCCATAAAAATGAGTAGTTGTCACTGCGCATGCAAAAACGCAAAATCCATCAAGCTTCATTTGCTTGTGGCCTATTTTTCAGATCTCGCTCATACTCGGTGGGCTGTTAGGATATCACCAATTGATTACCCCACATTTCATCATAATCGTATCAATAGCAACTACTGCGCATGCACGAATCTTAAATTTTTAATTCACTATTTCTCCCAACCAGTGGAACTAGGTATGGAATCTTTTAAGTAATTTGAAACATTTTAATGATTTACGCAATTATGTTAGGGATACAAGGAAGCTATAAGCCACACCCAATCGGCAGACGTGTTTTATATGTTTAATATATTGGATACTGCTGAAGATTGATGAGAGGATTCGAGATTTGATGAATGGATTCTGATAATATTGAACTTCTCTGTCATCAACCCCTTCCTGTCAATAACAGGATTTTACCGAGCATTCTTATTCGCAAACTGCCTAGTAATCGATAGATTCAATTGTCGCGATCGTGTGAATCATTTATGCTACCGAATCGATTTCGGGTTTCCTGTTCAAGCTGAACCACCTTGTACAGTTTATACAAAACTTACGGTTATTTTTAACTTGATTGGAGCAGATGTGAGCGACAAGTGGGCTCCAATTGTACGCATTATATTATGTAGTCAGTACGTACTTTCTAATGATATTAAAACCATTGTTCGGGCAATGAATTAATTATCACTCTCTGATCATTAGAATGTCAATTTTTTTACTCTCAAATAGAAGAAGAGGTGCTATTCATAACTTATTTATCAATCTCTCTAAACTGAAACTATGGAAAACCCAATTTTTCACGAATATAAAGATCAAACAATAGAACTACAAAATGTAAAGAGAACGAAAACAAAAAATTGCGAAAGTGCCAGGTATATAGGTACCACTTACTCTCAGTATAGTACTGATTACAACTAATGTTGGGCATTAGCTAACTAACTTATTAGCTAATTAATTTATTAGGAAACTAATTTGTTAGCCAGCTAATTTTTTAACTAATATATAAATTATATTTTAGCCATTTTGCTTTAAGCACAGATAAATTATCTGTTAGCTATTAGTTGTTAGCAACAGTTAAAGCTATTAGGTTTTAGTTACTCATGACAGCTAATGAGCTTGCCCAATCGAATTGAGAAATCCCTTTCACTTAACCCTTTACAAACTCGCTAAAACATAATTTAATTTAATTCAAGTAACAACAAAATTAATGAACCATGATTAAGCTTTCAAAGAGCTTCAAGGTAGGTAATTGAAAAACTGATTCTTCCAACTTTGCTATATTCATCGGAATAATATCAAGTTTTAGGTACATAATCACATTAGTTGACTCCCAATTTTTTTTAGCTTTTCATTAGATACATTACTGTATGCGCATTATTTAATTATAGTAATATACCAGATAATTTTATTTATTCTACTGCTATACCCACATAATGTACCTATACTTTTGTAATAGTTTATTTTCCGTTTCCTTATTAAGGTAATACATTCTTTTCAATGAATTCTCGAGCATATTTTCATTTGCCACTATTGATGCCTAATATTAATGTATTTATCGGCTTCTCTCTGTTTCGGTGAAATTTCAGTAAGAGCTTAGACCGATCATTCCCTGCCACAGGCTCGCCCATATAAGGAAATCTGTTCTTTTTTTTCTAAAATATCGTGTTTCGAGATGTAATTTTAATATGTAATTTGAGAGAAATGAATAGATTTTATGAAACTTCTCTTCCAGATTTCCCGCAAGTAATATTCTTTTATGATGAATTTATTCCTGCCAATATGTTCAACATTAAATTTAAGATTAATTTCTTTGTGGCGCCTAGAAAACATTTAGGAACCGAATTTGCTGCATCTTACCTCATTTCAAATAAGCTATCGCCAAGTGATAAAATACGGACATACCTGAAAAAAAAGAAAAAATACTTTAAAATTGCGGAAGGTTTTACAAAAAAGTAACAATAATAAATGAATAAAATATAACAATAATGATATAAGCTATTTGTTCAAACACAAGGCAAAAATATTTCAGAAAGTACACTGTTTGAAATTCTAGTTTGTTGGAAAAAACGAAACATTACGAGAGTGAGTCTCCGTCTGCACACTCACAACTCATAAATATCTAATCTTATTTTTGATAAATGTTCAGGGCATTGATTAGTTTGCTGAAAATTGCATTTATTTTGTTTATCGGATACGATGAACTTTTATAGAAGAGGGTGGTCCCCAAAATGATTTGGACATCTGGAGAAACTATAGATGTCATCAGTGATGAGCGTAATCACCGTTTTGTGGGACGAGGGGTCCAAGGACAAGAAGGCCAGCTGATGCAGCTCAACCAAAACAAGTTGCAGTAACTGATTCAATGCAACTATGACATGTAGTGAAACCTTCACACATCGGACGCGGATATGGCACACTGAATTCTGGTCCTCCTTGGAGGACAGCTTGGACGCCCGAGGCAGTCGGACGAAAAGCCCCAACCTGCAATGATTGTTTAGTTTACTTTACTGATGCAGCTCAACCACGCATAAACGCGAAACTGCCCAGCAAATTGTGGTCATGCCAAGAAGTTACGCAGCAACCTGCGGCCACATATTGCACGGCAAAACATCCCCAGCGACTTGCTGGACAGTTGCGCGGCAATAAATATTGAGCCATGTTGTGGCTGCGTGCGTGTGAACTGCTAAGGTTCGAGCGAGTTGAACTTTGATTTGGTCATGATGATCCTGGTATAATAAAACCCTAGTATGTACTTTGGAGCATGGAAAGAAGGAGATTTGAATTTAGGTATAGAATGCTAAATAGGTGGGCTGAATTCAGAGGTAAATTTGTTAGTGACCGAGACCGGAATGGGGGATATTGTTGTCAACGAAGGAAAAGGCCGGAATGCGAAATGCCATGGCCCATGGAGGAGAAGGCCAGATCGCAGGATCCCGTGTTCTACATTAGAGAGGTTGAGGCCGGAGTGTGGAACATCGTTGCTCTCAAATGCTGGATAGGAAAGCAGAAAGCAGAAAAAAAAGCAGAATCTCGTGACCTGAGGTTTGTGGAAGGAAGGCGAGGAGCGACGTGAACAAGGCAAGAATCGGATTTAGAGTGATGCTGTATTTGTATTTTGCTTGACCAGAAAGGTACTAACCCCCCCCCCCCCCACCCTCACCGGGTAGCCTGTCGTTTCGGTGGTGCCAGATTGCCTCTTCCTACTTGTCTGGACTAACCGCGTCTGATAATAATTGGTAAAAACTATATGAAATACAAGGCGGGCGACAACAAGCCATATTCATGGCACTGCAACAATGATGCTGCTCATTTAGAAGCCCCTTTTGTTCATGATTGATGGATTATTTCTCAACTCTCCCAACCACTTGGATTATCGCTCTGAAGTCAGTTCACATTCGCGGCGCTAGAAAGAGCCAAGGGTGATCCACAGAAACCGCATTCAATTTTTGATCTAAATTCCTCATTTCATTAAAAAATAGTATTCATGCGATTTTAGAATGGATAAATCGAGTTAGTTATACAACTTGATTGCAACAGGTTCAGAAAGTCCTGATACACTCGCAACAGGTTTCCTATAATAGTAGATCGGATTTCATTGGAGGTCTTGAGCTATTGAAGTGTTCTCAGTTTGTTTGCACGGAATTTACCCTTGAAATGGCCCCTAAAAAAGACGTCTGTGAGGTTAAGTGAGCAGTAAAGCTTTCACACTTAATGTAATACGGTGTTTCAATGATTAGGTGGTTAGATGAACTTGGTCCAGCTGTACATGTGGGGATGAGGACTGACACCCACTCTTGTCTATATTAATAGAATCGTAAGTATGACTGTCTGTACATTGATTAGAATCGTGAAATTTAGCGTTTTTTCCATTTCATGCTATTTGTACTTGAAATTTTCAAACCCGAACATTGTTTAGAAATTTGAGCATTTTGAGTGCAAAGAAATCGGTAACTACCGATTTTGGTAATATAACTCGTTCTAATTATTATTCTGCGATTCAAATAAGATTTTGGATTTGTAGCTTTTTTGTTGTTGCAGTTTTCATCTTTTTTTAAGCAAATATTAACGAAATTTGACTAAATTATTCTGCTCAATTTTGTGCATAACATTTAATGTTCTAGTTCATTGTTCCTGAATGTCTAGTGACTAAAATTCTGCTAAAAAATATAAATTTAGCGATGTTTTGAAATTCGAGCAATTTAATGAGCTAAAAAACTACTGATTAACGAATTCATCCTTTTATTTGTAAACCTTGATTTTTTAACCTTAATTGTAATTGTAACCTTAATTATTGACCCAAAAAAATTCACTGAGATCAATAAAAACTAAACTTTCTTATTTACAACAAATGGCTGAAATGGCGGGAAATAGAAAACAAAAATAATTACTATTAAGCTAAATTGTACGTAGAAAAAGTTTTATTGCCCTAAAATTTATGGTTGAATATTTGAACATTGAAGATCTAGATTTCGTTATAGGTTTTCTTACCATGATGCTTCGTTACTGGTTTGTTTTCCCTCTTTCTAACACTTCGAATGTAATCGGATAATTTGTCAACCAACAAAATTTAAATGTTTTTCATCGAGGCGTAAATTCCGAAGTCTTGTCCTGTCCTTTGCCCAAACTCTACTCGAACTTCTGTCGAAGTAGCTGCGTAATCTGCCCATCCTCGGATGGAACAGACGAATTGAGAAAGGATTTGTAAAAATAGACTCTGAAGAATAACTGTAATTATAAAATTACGACACTGAAATCAAAAGTTCCCGCGGCTTTCTTTTTTTCCAAAGGGAATCGTGATGGTGGATCTCACGTGTTTCCTTTCACTTGCATCATCTGTCGTCCGTCCTTTATGAGACTGGAAGCCTTTTCACGGAGGTCCTCCGCCAGTTTTTGCATTTCGAATTGGCAAATATTATTCTGTAGAAGCAAACAGACCAAGTCGTGCCGTATGCCGTTATGATCGAACTCACCCCCACCCCCTCCCCTGCGAAGTGTTTTGTCCACAATTCCTAACTTAAAATGACAACCTTTCGAATAAGTTCAGGTGTAGTAAGGTATTTTAAATTTTCGCCATTTTCGCTCCTTTTTAACATATATTCTGTTTATTCACTACCGAATCTGAATTTGTATTCATTCAGAATTGAAACTTTCACTGACCTTGGAGGTTTTAAGAGCTTTTTAGCAAAAACCGAAGAAGTTCAAAGTCGCTCAGCCTGTGGTATTTCCAAGCATATTAATTCCAAATTTATAGAAAATAGTTGAGATTGTGCGGGCCTTGACAGTCTTCCAAAAGATTCACTGCTATCGGACCAATAGTCCTGTCACTGTTTTATACCTACAACATAGTCACTGTCTAAAATCAAATCACTTGAATAAGAAAAACAAAATATTTCCTTATTTGATGACGCAGTGATTCCACCATACCGCAATGAACTTAGCTGGATTAACATTCAAATGGAGGCAAGTGACAAAGCTTTTTAAAAACAGAAAATTTTAAAAGAAACAAAATAATTCTATCTGCAACCATTTCAGCAATTTTTCGTAAAAAATAAAGTTATTGCAATGTCTCCGAAAATTTCAAAATCGAAGTTTTCGAAAATGCTCATAATTTAAATTCGCTTTCAGACATTCAGAGAAATTTTCGAGTTCAACGCATTACATATAAATGAATTTTGTACATATACATTTATATTTGCTATGAAATAGAGGTGGGTGACAAAGAAAAATGGGTGTCTCTGTCGGACTCAGCACCCAAAAAAAAAAAAAATTCACGAGCAATGGTACAAACGTTAAATTTGAAAATTAAAATTTGAACAAATATAAATTTTGAAGGTCTTTGTAATTAATGGATGGATCTCTTTATTTAACGCTACCAACCTTTTCCATGTCGTGCTTATAATAATCAACATCTTAGAAATTAACATCATCAGGTTTTCAAACGTCAGTATTTTTCAAGATACCCAATAATTAGAATGGAGTCAACAAGCTCTAGATGGGAAGGCCGGAACGGGAGTGCCCTGCATACTTGGGCCAACTCCCAGCGGCTTCCTGCTAGACCTTAAATCACTCTGGTTAATTCAGAGTTATCATCGTAGTTTTTCAGCTCATTTACACATTTTTAGGCTCTGCCTTAGTGGTTGAGGCATTGCCCCATAAATCTAATGAATCCCACTTCATTAATCCAGGAAAGAAATCGGAAATCCCGCCTGGTACAAACTTTTGGTGATCGATTCGAAATAAATGTGTGTCATGGCCACTCGAAAAAAAAAACCACACACACACACACACACACACACACACACACACACACACACACACACACACACACACAAACACACACACACACACACACACACACACACACACACACACACACACACACACACACACACACACACACACACACACACACACACACACACACACACACACACACACACACACACACACACACACACACACACACACACACACACACACACACACACACACACACACACACACACACACACACACACACACACACACACACACACACACACACACACACACACACACACACACACACACACACACACACACACACACACACACACACACACACACACACACACACACACACACACACACACACACACACACACACACACACACACACACACACACACACACACACACACACACACACACACACACACACACACACACACACACACACACACACACACACACACACACACACACACACACACACACACACACACACACACACACACACACACACACACACACACACACACACACACACACACACACACACACACACACACACACACACACACACACACACACACACACACACACACACACACACACACACACACACACACACACACACACACACACACACACACACACACACACACACACACACACACACACACACACACACACACACACACACACACACACACACACACACACACACACACACACACACACACACACACACACACACACACACACACACACACACACACACACACACACACACACACACACACACACACACACACACACACACACACACACACACACACACACACACACACACACACACACACACACACACACACACACACACACACACACACACACACACACACACACACACACACACACACACACACACACACACACACACACACACACACACACACACACACACACACACACACACACACACACACACACACACACACACACACACACACACACACACACACACACACACACACACACACACACACACACACACACACACACACACACACACACACACATATATATATATATATATCAGAACAGTACTCACGTAGTGAGCCACACGTGAAGCACATTTTCTTCAAAGTAGATTCGGTACTGTTTCTTAGTTTAAATAAGAAAAGTTCATCAGCTTCATTGGACAAATATAATAGGAATCCGCGTTAAAAGCTCACTCACTCAGCTGATTCAGGCGGTTCGACAAGTGAAAATCATATTCTACCTGTCACATAGAGGCTCCGTTCCAAAGTTCAGGTTCGTTGGATAAATAGCTTAGAAATTAGCGAATTAGCTGAGAGCTCACTCGATTCGGGTGGTTCGACAAGTGAAAATCATATTCTGCCTGTTTCACAGAGGTTCTGTTTCGAATTTCAGCGTCGTAAGATGTATTGCATAGAAATTAGCCAAGGGGTCACTAAGCTGATTGGGGTGGTTCGGCAAGTTGGAATCCTATTCTAACACTCTCACACACTCTAAGGTTCTGTTCAAAATTTCAGCAACGTAGGACAAATAGCATAGAAATAGTATTTTTTGAATCACGAAATCAGCTCATAATCTATGCTGATTATCAATGACGATTTTTGCAAACGCTTAATTTTCAATGACTAGCTAATCATTTTGCGACCCATCCCGTCAAATTCGGTCCAGCCGTTCTCGAGTTGAAGCGCTTTTACTAGTTATTATACGGAGGCAGATTATCGTACGGAGTCCGGTTTATTATACGGCGGCTGATTGTTGTTATACGGTGGCTGGTGGTGGGGGGTATGGCCGTGCTGTTGAACGTCGTCGATTTTGTTTATAGGTTCATACTCCTAAAATTGGATAGAAGTTTTCGCGATGAAATGAATACTGGAGTGCTTTTCCTGTTTCAACCGGAGAACGCCGAAGGGATGGCGCCTCTCGTTCAGCTGCTCATTGTTGAACTTCAATAATTCACTCACCTCTAACATCATGTTTGTATGCAACTACGCATACACAACTCCTTATGCCACCAGGTCCACCCAAGCCTTCTACGTGCATACCTCTTCAACGAATTACCACCGCAATAACCCAATCATACGAATGCAGCAGGGTTTCAACAGGCTGTCAAGCTCTTCTCAAGATATTGATATGTTCGGTTTATCGGCGGGCCCCTTCAGGACGAGAATTCGAGGTGTTGACTGGTGAATTTAATGTGCTCGGTGTGTTTCCATTTATTTTTGTTGCCTCAATTCCTGTTACCATTGTTTTTCATTGAACAATCCATTGTTAACATTTGAAGTTTTTTTTTTTTTTTTAAATTTGGCATTTGTATTGTTCTGTTTATTCCTACTGTTTAATTAATTTATATAATGTTGGAATTGCTATTATTGATTATTGCTAGTATTCTATTAATAATATTATGCTATTGGGCTATGCCCGTGTTTAAATAAATAAATAAACTAAGATGAATAAATATGTTTACATTTCATTCATTGTGAAGCTAGAGTTTGAACAATATACTCTGTTATCAAAAATATTTTTCCTTAGCGTAATCAAATATATATAACTAATCGTATGAAATGTGGAAGGCGGAATTCCCCTCTAATTCACTTGGACGACAGTACTGGTCCGCTGGTACTGGTCTACATCAGAATTCGATTTCCACTCACTCCGCCACCCGCAGGTGCTGAGACCGGGCTAAAACCGGCGCTAATAGCGGTAACTCAGTAATGATCAATGATGGACGCTTTGGCAAACCGAGTAATTGAATCAGGGGTCGGCTTCTCCGTTGGGTCACGATCCGAGTCCCACTATCTGACGACTTTTGCCCGCGGGAGGTACCAACGAGTTTTTCTGCATTCGAGGCGCGAGAAAGACAATGGAATCAAACCTGGAAATCCGCAGAGCATAAAAAAAGTCATGCAGCATGATCGTATGAGCGAATTTTCGTAAATTATTGTACTATAATTATATAATAAATTGTTTCGAAAATTTAGGACTTTAAATAAAAAGAAATTGTTAACTACCAATTTTATGGCCAAAAAACTAGTTCTAAATAAGATTTAGCAATTGAAACAATTTTTGGGGAATTATAACAGGTAAGTTTTTCTGCATAATTTTGAGTAAAAATGTTATAATGTCCTAGTTAAGTGTTGATAATATTGATTTGGCTGAAACTCTGGTTAAAATTATAAATTTGATAATATTGACCATTTTTAGCATTTTTAGTGATTTTTTAAAGTACATTTTATGAAATTAGACCATTTTAATGTGCTCAAAAATTGTTGGTCAACGAACTCATCCTTTCGTTTGGAATGCTTGATTTTTTTGGCGCAAGAATATTTTTATCTCAATCCTAAGGAGAGTAATCGTCAGGGATGAAAAAGCGTAAAACTTCAGGAATCTTTTCAGAATGCCTCAAAACAGATTTAAATGGGGAAATTGTTCAAAAATTTCGATTTCAAAATTTTCCCAGCCATTGCAATAGTTTTATTTTCTACGAAAATTCGCTAACATATTTTAGCGAATATTTTTTTTCCTTCTAGACGATAACTCTCCTTAGGATTGAGATGAAAATTCCGATATTGCGCCAAAAAATTAAGCATTTCAAACGCAATTTCCGTACATAGTAAATTGGTCAAATTTCAAAAAATGTGATTAAAACATCACTAAAAACGGCTGAAACTTGTTAAATTTATTATTTTTCAACACAATTTTAGTCAAAATAACCTCATCAACGATAAACTAGAACATTAAAAGCTTTTTGCACTAATTTATGCTGAACATGTTCTTAAATTGCATTATTATTTGCCGAAAAATAGATAAAAACCGCAAAAAAGCCAAATCTTTTTGTGAATCGCAGAATATTATTTAGAACGAGATATTTGCCCTAAAATTGGTAATCAACAATATATTTCAATCAAAGTCCTGAATTTTCAGAACAATTTAACATTAAAGTACGATAATTACTAAAATTCGCTCATCCGATCATGCTGTATGACTGCTATTTTTTAACTACAGAGTAGTTGTTGTCATTCACCAAAGTAGACTCGCCAAGTGGAGAAGTTGATTTGTATTAGGATGAATGCGATTTAGTTTAATAAAACGATAGTGACCAGTGAACTTCTTGATAATAGCCAATCGATAAGATAAGATACCTCCAATTCACAGCGATCCAAGAAATTGCGGATGTCGCGTGCCGCGCCGAGAAGGCCACCTGAATCTTAGCTGTAAACACTACAATACTAAAAGCTTTTAGATCAGAGGACGAAAACACTGTGGGTCGATAAAGTCGTCGAGCGGAGTGCCTAAAAACAATACAGAACTAGGAAAGCTTTATCGTGTTGAGATGGAATAGATTGTCTCTCCTAAATCACGTTTTCTCCAGCAAATTCAAGGATTGATTGCTGCAACTCGACTTCTAAACTAATAAGTGGGTATTCAACAAACGATATATATACCTAAAGAGTGTAGGTAATAGTGAGACAATCACACTGTTTTGAAACTGAAAACAAACGTCGAAGTACTGCACCAACTACGACTGAAGTCATGGTCAACGTCGTAAGACGAAAACTGGAATATTTTGACCATGAGTGATGACACACAACAAAGTACAAAATTCTTCACACATCATGCACGGTTTGAGAGGAGGACTTGAGAGGCAAAAAACGTCCAGGTTGCGCAATCTTCGGCTGTGTTTTGGGGTCGGTGTAAGGTCTACAACCTTATTTTGAGTGCAATAATTTTGATGGGGTGCAAAATCCAGTTATGCACAGCATGATCGTATGTGCGAATATTCGTAAATTATCGTGTTACATAGTTTTGAATTTTGAGCACTTTGAGTGCAAAAAATTTCAACTACGAGTTTTAGGGCCAAAAAAACTAGTTCTAGCAAATTTCGTAAAATGAAGCTCTTGCAATGGCTCCGAAAGTTTTAAAATCAAAATTTTCGAAAATTCGCTCATATGATCATGCTGCATGACTGAAACTTTTGCAGTTTTTATCGGGTTTTCAGCAAATATTAATGAAGTTTAGGTACATTTTTCAGCATAATTTGATTCATCAATTTTTAAATGGTCTAGATCGTCTTTGATGAATAATTTTTCACTAAAATGCAGCTTAAAAATATACGTTCAAAGATTTTTAGCCGTTTCCTGTCAGTTCTAGTGATGTTTTGAGAACATTTTTGAAATTTGAGCAATATAATGTGCTGCCGAGACCAAAACGTGCTGGCGAACGAACTCATCCTTTCATTTCGAAAGGTCAATTTTTTGGCGCAAGAAGGGATTTTTTATGTCAACACATATGAAATTTTGTATACATATGAAATTTGAATTTCATATTTACATACGAAAAAGTGATAAAATCTAGGAATCGTTTTAGAATGTCACAAACGGATTTCACTGAAGAAAATTTTTGGAGCCATCGCAATAGCTTCATCTTCAACGAAGTTTGCTATCAAAAGATGCTAATTAGTATCGAACTTCTGCACATCGGAATCGATACCTGGCATTTGATACCGGATTCAATATCGGTATCATACTTTTGTGGTATTGGATATCCCTATACAATACATGAGGAAGTATGCAACCGGTGGAGCAGAGATAAAGAGAGTAGAGATAAAGTTTCCAATCTGGTTAGGGAAGAAGTAACTATAGAAGAAAAACAATGGATAAGTATACCCTATTATGGGAAAATTTCTGATAAAATCGGCGAAATTCTACCATCGAGGAGTTACAAAGTGGGTTTTAAAACTAGAAATAGTCTTAGAGCATTACTAGGTTCCGTTAAAGACAAAATTATTGTTCATGATAAAAGTGGGGTTGATAAACTAAAATGTTCTTGCGGCTACGAATATTGCGGTCAGACTGGTAGGAAATTCAGGGAAAGAATAGAAGAGCATCAGGAGGATTTCAGGGAAAACAAGGCTAGGTCTACATTTTCAAAACATCTTCAGGAATCAAACCATAATTACAATTTTGATTTGATAGATAGAATTTCTTCATTTTTGTCCAAAGGGAGGTATGTTGAATGAACTTGAAAAATTCGAAATTCAATATATTTGGGGGCTGACCAACTCCTCCGGATTAGTGCCCAACTCCTCCGGTCTTTTTCCTCCGAGGGGAGGGCTAATGGTCAACTCCTCCGGTATTTCTGGGAAGGGGGGGTAACAATTTTCGACGAGCTCTGTACAAATTTTTCTTAACCTCCGCAACGTGAGCCGAACTCAGATGTTCAAGAGCATTGTTCTTCATCACTTCATAGCGCACGATTTTGGATGGCCTATCGCACAAGTCGTCGACTGCTTTTCTTTTGACCGAGTTCGAAATTTTTTCCCTCAGTATTTGCCTTTCAGTGACCACTTCACGGTTATGCTCGCCTTCCCTCGATATCAGCACTTTCTCACCAGACAAATACAATTTGGCACCACATTTCTCCTGTGAGCATCTCAATTTCCACGCGTTCAACGACTTCACAAAGTCAGTTTTATGAAACATGAATCTTTCGAAAATAACTACAACATTTCCGCGTTGACCGATCGACATTTGAAGAGCCATCGCCACGAACTTCATTCTAACTGACCTTCAGGACCGCTGGAGGAGTTGGGCATTGCGATTAGATCTCAAGTAAACATGACCAGAGGAGTTGAACTATGAAATTAATGAGCCCGGAGGAGAAAGGTGCTCGCCATATATTTCACTACTGATAAGTCCATTTCTATAAAGCTTGGAAGTATCCCTTCAAACTGTTGAAGCAGTAATTCTTCCCCTCCTATCTCTCAATTAGGTATAATCCCCCTTCACTTTGCTTCACTTAATTGGTTGTACCTCCAGCCCCCCCTTCCATCTCTCTCGACCAATGGGATTCAATCTTCCTTCACCTGTGACTATATAAGCTGTGTCCTTTCTAATGTGTGTTCGGATATTGTTTGTTACTGATGATGGCCTAACCGTCGAAATCTATTTAACGTTGTAACTCTTTATTTTTCGTGGAAATAGACAACGTTTTTTCTCTAACTTTCGTTCGGTGGAGCAGAGCTCAGAAGGCAAATGTGTGCCGATGGCCAACATACCGAGCTTTAACGACTCGTGAAAATGAAACCCAAAGTAGGGCACCAGGCTTGGGTGACGCCGGGGATTAATTCGGCTCAACACGATGAGTTGTGACGGATAGACTATTAATGTAGCGACGCCCTTGTCAGCTGGGAGGTGTAAGGTTTATGCGGCGGAACGGAAGAGAACTTGATGGTTGTTTCGTTGTAGACGGATTGATGTGATATGGATATCTCCCCGACCGTAACCAACGACGATGGAACGTAGCCGGCCGTGGGGTTCGGCCCGCACAAAACAAAGGAGTTTTCAACGTGAGGGCAATGTGTGCGCTGAGAATCGGTTGGTGTCAACGTCTATGTAATTGTATTAAGATAATATAGCCCTCAATTCTTCCAATAATAATCTATAAGCTGCTGATATTGATATTATTTATTAAGTATAATAAATTGGTTTCACAACAAGTTTTTCTTCCGAGTCTACCTAAAGGTAGCGGAAGCATTGTTTTCACTTTCGGGAGAAAAAAAATATTTGGTCTCCAAAATCAAAAATTTCACTCGAGTTTTACGATTTGGACCATTCTGAACAACTTTGTTTCCGTGCCTGTCTGTCTGTGTGTGTGTCTGTCGTGTGCCCGCAAATCCTTGGAACAAGGAATTTTCCACAGTTTTCATCTGATTTCGATGAAATTTTCAGGGAATGTGCTGGCTAGGGATAAGACGGCCTTTCATCAGTTTCATAATTCTAGACTTAATATCTCACTCTGCGCATGCGCAAGGGTAAATTCTACCGCATCATTTTCTCTCGCCCTAGTCGTTCGATCTTGCTCAAATTTGGAGGATAGTTGGGGAATGACAACTTGATCATCTTATATCAATTTCATCATGATTGTATCATCCTGACACACACACACGCGAGCACGAACACATACACATACACACGCAGAGAGAGAGAGAGAGAGAGAGAGAGAGAGAGAGAGAGAGAGAGAGAGAGAGAGAGAGAGAGAGAGAGAGAGAGAGAGAGAGAGAGAGAGATGGTTTTTTCTGGATCGTTTTCAAAAGCAACTCAATCAACTACTAATATCAGTCTGTTGCAGCACAGACAGCGACGTATCAAAAACCCGTTCGAAGTGTTATCTAAATATTGCGGTGAACTCAAATACTGTCGTTCGCGAATGCCAAGAATTCCTTCTATTTTTAACCCCGCAGGTTCGTCTGCACTTCTACTGTACTAGAACTCTTTTAGTTTCGACATCACGAGTCAGTATAATCTTGTCACTATTAACATCTCATTTTGCAGAATTACCTTAAGAGAAAATTTTCAATAGAATAGGGATCACATTTAGATCCATTAAGTAACTTCGCTTTAACTATATTCAATGTAGGTACTATTATCAAATATGAAACGAGACCTCCTATAGGAACCGATACACCTCTATCAACTGAGTGAGCATTGGATAAAATTTTTTTTAAATTCTTAGCAATGAGATTTGAAATCGAGAATTATATACTATAGAGTTTCAGGGGACCACGATGCTTAGATGATTTGAGGCAGGGCCGACTTGGCTTTCGACTTGCAAACGTAGCGACTTGCGCAACAAGCAGTGACCGAAGTCCTATGACAAGCCTTCCGTGCTAGCTTTCATCTTGAAAATTATATTACCTACTGCTTAAATAAAACTTATTGCTCAAATAATAAACCATTTACCTATAGAAAATCATACTACTAATACGGACTGTAAATCA
The DNA here is from genome assembly GCA_030762985.1 of Adelphocoris suturalis. Classification (NCBI taxonomy): domain Eukaryota; kingdom Metazoa; phylum Arthropoda; class Insecta; order Hemiptera; family Miridae; genus Adelphocoris; species Adelphocoris suturalis. Next base: position 102,307,431 of record CM061041.1, on the reverse strand, counting down.
TGGGGGAAAATGTTACATTAAATAATCACAAGAATAGTACTTTGAACTTTCGATAAATAGTTAAAATTCCGAAAACTATAGAAATAACAAAAACGTAGTCGGTAACTCAGGGTATTACGACTTAACATTGCCACAAAAATATTATACTGGACATTATTCATAAATTATGAACTAATATGAATAGCTTTTATCTATTTATTAAACTCGAAACACAGTAAAAACCATTATAGAAATTTGAGATCGTCATGAAAACGTTGACAACTTTAAGCTTTTTCTAATAATTTTAGCTGGCAGTAGGGCACTTATATCCGAAAAAGATGTTAAATGTTACCTTATCCACTTCTTATAACTGTTGCAATGGCTTCGAACTTTTTAAAAGAGAAGTTCTCAAAATTTTCTATATGAAAATCTGTTTCAGAAAGCCTCAAAACGGATTTCCTTAAAGAAAATTATAGTTAGAAATATTTAAATGTAAGTTTTTGTAATTTCAGGCGATAACATTACTCTCCTCACGATTGATATAAAATCCCCGTTTCTTTATCGCCAAAAATCAAGGATTCCAAAAACAATGGGTGGGTTCGTTGGACAGCACTTTAAACACACAATAAATTGCAAAAATTTCGAAAATGTACTGCTAAAATCTCTAAAACGGGTGCAAATCGCTAAATCTCTAATCTTCAACAAAATATTACTCATACCTATAAAGAATATAAACTGTGTATTAAAACATACAAAAATGTATGTACTAAATTATACCAAAAAATCTACTTAAAATTGGCTGAAAATCCATAAAAACTTTAAAAAAATGGTTAAAATCCAATAAATCATGTTTGAAGCATATTATAGAATATCTATTAGGTATTTAGAAAAAAGTTGTTTGCCGGTAAATATAAGTTATCGATTTCTTTGCAAGAAACAAATTTAAAGCAATTCAACGTAGATATAATTTTAAATAATAGGAGAATTCGCTCATACGATCATGCTGCACGACTGCATCCGGTCCTTTTGTTCAGTTCATTCCTTCTTTTTTCTGGCCATTTCCTTTTTTCTTTGACAAAGAAGTTGACACAACACTTGAAATTATTTTTGGTAAAACAGTGGTGAAGATAACAGATTTCGGTAGGGTCCATTTTACCATCCTGGTCAGTGCATGTTTCTACCAAACTTAGATCACTATACAGAAAATGTTTTATACACAAACAATTGAAGAATTTTGGGCACCCAATCTTTGGTTCAATCGGTTCTACGAACTGCTGTTGAAATGGTGCCTTTCAGAATAACAAGGTGACGCAAAGCCCAGATCAGCTGGGAGAGCTCTGAGGTATATTTATTTTCTTCTCAGTCAACATGCTGAAATCCGAAAAGGCGCCTGAACTCCCTGATCATCTCAGGCAAATGATTCCCTATTCAACGTACTACTATCAAATTTGAGACGAAGCTTCGAATTAATAACAAGGAAACAATACGACCAGATCAGCTGAAGGAGCAATTTTATTTCCAATTCTTTTCACTATTCTGAAATTTGAGATCGAGCATCCTAGACTGCAGCTCTTCAAGGAGCCCGGGTGACCTGAGGAAGCTGACAAAAGATTCTTTCCTATTCCACCCACGACGCCGAAATTAGAATTGGAGGCTGCCACGATAGCTGGGGTTCAAATGAGAACGTACCCGCCGCCCTGATTGGCTAAGTAGATGCTGAGGACAATTTCTTTCCTACCCAACCTGAGAACATCATAATCGCCAAAAGTTCATTTAGTAGACGGTATGTTAAAAAATTCTTCCATTTTTGCAGTTGTAGAAGGCACAACGTCGCTCTTCTTAACTTAACGTCGAATAAGGCAAACGTTACACTCCTTAGCACATAAAAATGTTTTAGATCACCAGTTCCCAACCTTTTTGACATTTTATGTCTTTACTATGGCACATAAATGAAAAAGCGTCACGCGGGGGAGCGTCACGCGGAGAGCGTTACGCGGAGATTCCCTAATGATCCCACGATTCTGAGATTTGGTATGTAGCCCCTTGAGGGACTTCTGAACACAACTGACCGATCCCAGATCAGCTGAGTGGCTCTAGAATCCAGTTTTTTCCCTAATGATCCCACGATTCTGAGATTTGGTATGTGGGCCCTTGAGGGACTTCTGAACACAACTAACCGATCCCAGATCAGCTGAGTGGCTCTAGAATCCAGTTTTTTCTTTAACGATCCCACGATTCTGAGATTTGGTATGTGGGCCCTTGAGGGACTTCTGAACACAACTGACCGATCCCAGATCAGCTGAATGGCTCTAGAATACAATACGGGGTTTTATAGGAAGGGGATGGGGCCGCAAAGACATAAAATGTCTCTCGTGGTTGCGTACTTGTACGAAAGCTGTATCCACCGTATGAGTTTTCTCAAGCGCACCCCTAAAACCTTATTTAATAATTGACATAGTACCCCCAAAGTTCTTCTTTTTTAGATACTGTACTATAAAAATATTATAGAGAGTATAATACACATTATTTATTGAAATGTTTGAACAACAGGTTGGACACCTAAGAATTGAAATTTAGCTAAGAAAATTAAATAGTAACACGATAATTTCTGCTGGAGAGGCTTTGTTAGTGGGGATATCGAATAAGTAGTATACTTAGATGAATACGATGTAACAATTTGTTTAAAGTGTTGTTACAATATACATATAGAAGAGTCAGAATGGAATACATATATAGAATAGAGTCAGATTAGATGTAGAAGATTTCAAGGAGACCTTTGATGTGATCCTTGGGCTTGTTTTGTTGCACATCAAGTTTTGAAATCTAATGGCTAACGGCACTTTTGACAAATACATTCTCATGACTGGACTTGCATAAGAAGAAAAAAATGCGTATGAAGAAAAAGCTCTTTCTACTAATTCCGTAGTAGTAAAAAGCACTAAAACTTTTAGCGCTTTATTTAAGAGAGGCTCGCATTCCATAATAATAACGGATGCGCGTGTATAAGGTGACTACTGTACGTCCGACCCGACCCGACGTAAAACCTACGTACCACTGGACAATGAATTTTTAAAAATTATGTCGATAATTACAGATTATTTTTATCGTACCCTCAACTAGGTCACCACGCACCAAACTAGTTCAATGAAAATTTCAGTAGATGAAAATGTCAGTAAATGAACATTGCACTAAATATATATAGTTTATGGTCGAACAAAATGGTTTACTGTTATAGTGGCAACGCAGGAAGGTCGTTCAGCGCAATCTATTGTACACATGCAGTTGTTCCAGTGACGAGCGGTGAAAATCGTTACAAGGATGGCCATTCATTGATGTGAAGGCTCACTTTATGAAAAGCTGCTGAGACCTTCGTGATAATGATGATTCATGCTCAGAATCGTGAGCTTCAACCCGTCTCCTGAGATCAAGTGTTTCATTAATTTGAATGTAACGAATGCACCTATGACTTGTTGCATCGGTCAATTTCAATCCCTGAAGTCCGGATTCACCAACAACCCCTAACCACGGTTAAAGTAGGTAGATCATTGTTTTACCAAACCACAGATTGAAGTTGATTTAAAACAAACGGGTTTCACCATTGTAATCAATGATTAACACCGATGTAATCAATTGGTTCGAGGACTGACAAAACAGTAGCTCTTGAAAGTCTGTACCCGTCAGAAAATCGATTTCATTGAGGTCGAAATCTGCCGTTCCTAGTTCTCTATAATCCACCGTGGACGGCGAATAGTGAAGTCTTCTTAATCCACGTCAAATTCGTCCTCAAAAACCAATGCTCTAATGAATCCTCTGTGGCTCATTTTCGCGCAAGTAGGAAAACGTAGGAAACAGCTAGGAAAATGTAGCAAAACAGAAAGGACAACGTAGCAAAAAAAGTCTTTCGGTCATGTAAAAAAAGATGGCGAAAAGAACTAACTACCTAGTAATAATCGTTGATTGGAACACTAACCACCCAAATCTGGATGGTTGTTTTATCGTTGATTCAGCGCGTTTGATCATTGATTTATCTGAACCGGAGATGGTGAAACCGAATATCGTTGTTTAACAACTGAGATCTTCGGTTTAATGAGTAACGTTGATTGAAATCTTAGGTGAAACCGGCCCTAAATAATATGTTTCATATTTTTGCTCAATGACTGTAGCTGATGGACAAAACGCCGATTGTGTAGATAGTCAGTAACCATTATTTGGTAGGAGATATTTTATTCATATACAAATTTTACATATACGAAATTCCCAGTTTCTTCGGAGTAACAAAAACAAGAGATTGATAAATTTGGATGAGGAGCGATGATTCGACAAAAATGTTAACTGATCTAAACCATTTGAAGAAAACTTAACAACGAATCATTTCTAGTATATTGCTTCCCATTCGACCAAGGTATCGATTTAAAAAACTGGAAAATTGAAAAACATCCTAAATTTGTTCGAATCGAAGAATATGATTCAGAACGAGTTTATTTTTCACAAAAGTTGTGGTTAACGATTTCTTTGCACTCAAAGTGCTCACATTTCAAAACAAAGTAACATGATATGATACGATAATCTACGAAAATTCGCTCATACGATCATGCTGCATGACTGGAACTGTTTGTCCTCTTCTCCACATTATCCGAATAACGAATTCCACTTTTGATAGTTTTTTCAAGGTGCCCACCTACTTTTTTCGCAATCAACAACTGTGTCATCAAATTTCCTAGGAAAGGGCACCTCCACGAATGATAAGGCGTCTTAAACCTGCGGCACGGTCGTTAGATTAGTTCAAGTCACGTTGAACTCCATCCATTTGGCTCTCATGAGATTGCGGCGAGCTGACATAAATAGTTTTACAACTAATTCGTGTTTGATTAATCGCTGCGGACAGCCCCAGTTTGTTGAATGGGAATAAAATTAGTTCGCGTCGCTGTGTTTGGATACAAACAACACAAGAAAAACTTCTCTTTGTCTTTTAGCTTCCAGTTTCCTTAAAATGATCTATAGATCTATGTTAAGTAACCTGATTCAGGCCTTTAAATCGTGAAATCATGAGTAATAGATGTTTGATCAAAATCACATTAGCCCTAAGGAATGAAGATTTTTTAAACCAGTTTACTCTCAAAGAATTTTATAATAAGAAGATGAAAGTATTTTTTCAATTATCGTATTCAAAGGTGTCAAATGTTTCGACCGACAACTTAGTATTCACCAGTCTTGAATTCTAATCATAGTATAAGTAAATACTCTACAGGCATACCCGTACATGGGAAGCCATTTCCGTTTAAACAAAAATACTCATTTACGTATTATATATACATATATTTATGTGAACCAACTTTTCTCCGAACAATGAATTTGGGATGACCCCTTTTACAAAGTGCGATGAAAGCCTGACTAAATCTATTCATGTACTTTCAATAATCACTCACGTGTAAACAAAACTACATATCAATTCAATTATGTTTCTATTGTAAAAGGAACATCCTGGACAATAAGTTCTAATCCAATAATCATTAGTACAAATAAATGAAGTAGATTTCTTCAAGTTCGCAATAAAGACAGTAGGTACATATTCGTGGTACCTATTTATGAGGGAAAAAAAAATGTTCATAATTTATATTCCAATTACCACCACCACCCCACCACCACCTGTACCACTACCAGCTGTGTGTACCTGTAAAACTTTGGCTTTCTTTGACATGCCTTTACCTATCTACAGAACCATTTCAATAATTAAATAAATTACATTGATAATAATAATGAATTTCAAATTAATTTCAAGGTTTTCCGCCAAATAATATTAGTATCGGTAATAATGAATTGTATCAAATAGATTTTAGTGTTCTACATCCTCCACTAAACTACACAGAAACACTCTTAATTTTACTTAGGACATTTCTCCCTTGGTCCTACATTTCAGCACCACGTTCAAAACTGTCGAGGTACTCAGGAACCTACTCCCAAAATATCTCAGTCTTTGATTATTTAGTTGGGGGGGGGCACTCACTTATTATATGGATAACACTCATATTTCTTTGTATAGCATAAAGTACGTTCTTTGAAGCTTTCAATAAAAAAAAAAGGAACTTGTACCGAAACTACACCGTAGAAATTTGTCGTTTCCAAGCCTGATTTGAGCAACGAGACGCATTATCGAAATTGGTATATTTTGTGTGAGATACTCCTCTGGTCCGTGATCAGGTCCGTAACTAATATAATTAGAATTATAGGAAGAGAACAGTACTCTCTCCATATCCTGATACCAATTCCTTAAGCATAAAGATTTTGCCATAATCTCCGACAGCCAAGATATTCTAAAACTTTTTTCAGCTGGATTTGCATTTTCAGCATGTTCGCATCAGATGATTGGGGCAAATCTAACATAATACAGGCGCCAGCAACGATCATTTCTATCAAAAGCATTCATGCATCATTGCAAATTGTGTTGTAGAATTCCGCTCATGATGGTTAATGGACAAAACATCCAAATTCCTCTCATTTTTAGTTTAGCCATCCTATCAATAACATAATTTGTGAATAGGTGATTCCGTATCATCCAAGCCAGCAAATAATTCAAAACAGCTGCAATTATCATCGAAAATAAATAATACCTATCTGAATGTTCAAGATAATATGATGTTCGTACTTGGAAGCTATGCATGAATCTCTCTCGCATGGATTTACCATTACTAATGACTCATTGATTGAAATGATATTAAAAAACTGTTGATGGATATTACATAAATGTATACTATAATCGATATTTCAATAAGACGGTAGATTCGCATCTAAATAGAATGGCGATTTGGTGACATGTGAACAGATCTAACATAAAACCGGTGACGAAGTTAAATTGCGTTAACCGTAATGGTGTGAATGAGCAGACCTCTACCAATGTGCGTATAGATAGATCGGCGTGATTAAGGCTTGTGTTTAGTCAAGTAATCATATAAATACGGTGGGTGTTGACATAAAGATGTCGTGTAATGAGAACTCACTGATTGTATCCTATTCATGTAATATTACCAAATGATGGAGAGATAATGGTATGGACAGATCAGCACGATTATTGTTTATGTTTAGTCAAGCTGTCGTACAAACACGGTGAAGGTGTTGATAAGATGAAATATTTTCACAAGAACTCACTCTATGCACTAATGACACCGCTGATGATGTCCTGATTCTTTCAATCATTATCATATTATCAATTTTAGTATACTGTAATGATATATGATGGACAGATGGTGATATGGACAGATCAGCATGATTATTGTTCAAGTTTAGAGTCAAATCGTCGTATTAACACGGTGAAGGTGTTGATATGACGATATCGGTAATGAGAACTCACACTATGCATTGATGACACCGCTAATGGTGTTGTGATTCTTTTAATCATCACTAATTTTGGTATACTGTAATGATATATGATTGGACTGATGATGCTATGGATATATAAACGATATTATAGCTTATTTTTGATCAAATCATCATATAAACACGGCGAAGATTTTGATATGACGATATCATGACATGTGAACTCACTCCATGCATTGATGACACCGCTGATGGTGTCCGACGGGCTGCTCATGATCTCTTATTGGGACTCCGTCAGGAACATGATCACAACACTCGTGGTCGCGGACGAACAAGGCCAAGAAAAAAGTAAACCAAAATAAAAGGTGAACAACCGCGGGCGGGTATGTTACGAAATGGAACGCGTGACAGTTGAGCGCGCACTGGCAGGCTGGCCGGCGACCAAGCTGAGTTCCCACCCCCGCAGTTCCCGGTGTTCGCTTCTCTTTCCACCTTGATCGATAAGGTAGACGGGCGGACAGGGGATATGAGCGGTTACGAGGAACGGTGCCTTTCGTTATCGGAAGAACTGTTAGGAAACCTGTTCCAAAATACTTGTTACTCAACAGGTAGAAGTTGAAACACTGAATACGAACCCAGCCATGATAAACACCACGAGACAACAAAAACCCTCATTTGTCGTCGTTATTAAGAAACGTGGTGCAGATCGAACTGATAGCCTTGTGGGATGAGTTCCTGATCGTACGAAAGCAAACGTTGGCCGAAGAGAATAAACATCGACCAAAAACAACTTACTATGAACACATCACCCTATCGAAGAGATAGAGAAAAACAAAATTAATTTTATTGGCATAATATCTTGCATACCGACATTATTAATGGGTATTTAACTTGGTATGCATACATATTAAATTTAAAAAATATTTGCGTTCGTTGTTATAATCGAATTAAAAGGTATCAACGCGTGTAGCTGATACCTAATACATAGTGACATGGATATGTATTATGGCGCCATAAATGGCACACTTTCCAGGGTGAACAGAACAATATTTAGCTCACTCAGCAGTTTAGCCCATCATTTCATTTGACTCTTGATATTCCAAAGAGGCTCCCTATTCAATTTCAACTTACTCAGGTGAGCAGGGCAAAATTTTTCTCAGTCAACTGATCAGGATAGAGCTTGTCATTTCATTCGTCTCTTAATGTTCAAGAGATGCTCTCTATCAAATTTCAGCTTCTTTTGCTGAACAGGAGAGAATTTAGCTCATTCAGCTGATCAGGATGGAGCCCATCGTTTCATTCGCTTCTTGATGTTCCACGGAGACTTCCTAATAAATTTTAACTTCTAGGGTGAACAGTAGAGAATCAGGTTCGGCTGATAAGGATGGAGCTCGTAATATTTCATTCGTCTCTTAATGTCCAAGAGGTGCTCCCTATTAAATTTCGACTTCGTAGAGTGAATTCGAAAGAATTTTCATCATACTGCTGATCAAGACGGAGCTCGTAATTTTATTTGTATCTTCATATTTCAGAGAGGCTCCCTGTCAAATTTCAACTTCCTTCAATGATCAGGAGAGAATTTGGCTCATTCTTCTGATTAGGATTGAGTTCGTCATTTCATTCGCCTTTCGATGTTCCATAAGGACACTCTATTAAATTTTAACTTCCAACGAACAGGAGAGAGTTTAGTTCATTTGGGGAGATTGGACATGAGTCTGGTCAGGAAAAGACGTAAGTAATTGGGCCTCCCAACTGGATCGAACTTTCCCACAATTGAATTGTTTAGCTCATTCGTCACACTAGTTAATCAAATAGAACCAGAAAACGACAATTCTTATCCCCAGTTACATGCGCCTACATTTTTCTCTGGGTCAATGAAACAAGCAGTAATCCTGATTAATACCAAATCCCCTTATTATACCTCGAGAATCGTTTATAACTATAACCCTAAAACCAACCTCAATTAACCACTATTCGTGTAGATCAGCTGATTTTATTACTGGAGCGGCTTAGGCAACGTGAGATTTTAGCATAAATTGAGAGATTTCCAACGAATGGTGACCTATTTCTGTCGGATGAAAACAGTTAAATTTCCTTTGTGTAAAATTGCAGCGTTATAATGAAGAATTATAGTATGAAACATAAATTAGCATTTCATGAAACCCACGGAGATCGTCGTGTAAAAGACAAACGAATCAAGAATGTTGTTAACTATGTGCGCTAATGGAGCCTAACGATTTCCCGGTTATCCTTGTGCTTGTGATTGACGATTATGACTACAGTCAAGGTCTAAGGAAGGACGAAAATTGATGAATAGTAATTACGTATTACTACTAGACATGTACCATAAATACTATTAGTTGATTTCCCAAGATCCATTTACTAACTTAACCTGCACAAGCGAGGAAAAATAGGTTAAATAATAAGAAAATATGTATATTGATTTTTCAATATGTATATTGATATGTATTGCGATTTGATTTTTTATGTATCTGTGTATATCTACGTATTATATAAATGGTAGAAGTTACCGAAAAGCGGTGTGTGCACTGAAATGATCAACTATCAATTTTAAGGAACACTCTTTAAATAAGATTCGGCGGTACCTACTAAAAAAAATTATTTTTGATGAATGGTTTTTTTCCCATTTTTTTAAAAGCACAATGTGGTACTATTTGAAAACATAAATGTATCAATACAATTCAGTCTATTTTTGCTTTTTTTATTGATTTTTTTTATAGTAAATATTGTGAAGTTTGAGCTAGGTACTTATTCATTGTGCTCAAAAATAAAAAGTTCAATGACTTCATCCTTTGTTTTGAAATGCTTGATGTGAAGGAACGGATTTTTTAAATCTCAATCCTGGGATCATTCAAACTGAACTATTTGGAATTTGAGGACTTTGTTCGCACAGAAATGGTCGACTATCTTATTCAACGATAAAAAATCATTTTGTAAACATTGATCTGCTATGCTAACAAATGTCTAAATTTTTACCATTATATTTTCAGCAGAAACAATTGAATCTTCTACTTTATAGCTGATGGACTTTTCCTAAGCAACATCCTGCAAAAAAATATATCTAACTTCAACGATTTTAACCATTTTTGCCTGTGTTAGTGATTTTTTCATATGTTTAATAATTTGAGTAATTTATATAATCAAAAAGGGTTGAATAACGAATTCATTCCCTTTTGGAATGATTTTTTTGGCGAAAGAACCGATTTTCACAATATATAGTTGAAACCCAGGAAAATTATCTGAATGACCCAAAATGTAATTCTGTGAAGAAAATTTTACATTTAAAAGTTTTGGAGTCATTGCAAAAGCTTAATTCTCTTTCTCAAAAATTTGCTTATTATCTTTTCTGTTAGTATGTATACTTTTCATTCACGAAATCCTGATGTAAACACTCAGGAACTGTGACTCAAACAACTGTTCGCAGGAACAGTGATTTAATAACGAACCCCTCGGCTTTTCGCGGTCACAATGGTGTTGTTCCCCCAGGTTATGTTATAACAGCAGTGAGGTTACGCTATAACCTCCTCTTCGGCAGTCCAGTCATCAACATCTTGCTGCGGTTGCGTCGCCGGTCTCAGTTCATTTCACCGGGAGGCCGCCGGCCGGTTTTACGATGTCTCCGCCAGACAAAACAAGGCTTCCTTCCCCTGCCGTCATATTCCTCGCTAGACACCTGCGGCGGGCAGGTGATGGTTCGAGAAACCACGCAGGCTTATTCACCGAAATCATCTCCACCACGGATTGGTTCATAAGTTCGGAAACGAATGAACGAAAATAGAAGAAATGAGAGGAGAAGATAAAAAATTCAAGTTGTGCAGCATGATCATGAGGGCGATTTTTCGGAAATTAACGTATAGTATTTGGGACTACGCTAAATTCCTAAATTAAATTCGCACCTGTCCATCTATGTTAAATGCAACGTTTTGTCAACCATCAATTTTATGGGGAAGAACTTGTTCTAAATTAATAATATACTGCTATTTAAACTAAGATTGAAGATTTTTTTTTGTCAGTTTTTACCTATTGTTTGTTTTTGCAGTTATTATAGTCAATTACATTTTTCATCCTAATTTTTTGTAGGAATTTTTGAATTGTCTAGTTCCAATAAATGGATAGGTACTATTTTTTAAAAGTAATATTCTGTTGAAAAATATGACTTTATTGACGAACGATATCTTTTTATAAATAAGAATTAGCTAAGTATACTAATATGCTTTTTTAAATTTTTTTAACTTTTTATACAGTTTTGATCGATTTTTATTTTATTTATTTTTGCTTTCTCACTACCGAAGGTATTTACCTAATGGAGCGATTTTGATGTAATTTTCAGGAATTGGGCGGTTTAGCTTCAATGCAGCTCTCTATAACTTTCATTGCTATCACATAAATAGTAGTCTCTGCGCATGCGCGAACATTGATTTCTTATAACGTCGATTTCTTTTAAACTATTGATCTGAATTTGTTCAAACTCGAGGGGTTGTTGGGTTCACGATGATCACTGTAGATCAATTAGGAATGAACTTAGAATCAACGGCTCCTCAGCTGATCAGTGCGCCTTCATACTTCGTAATTGTTTTCTAGTCGTCACAACACCATTCTACATTTAAGCACACCTAGATGGATTAGGGAGAAAATTTGCCTAAGAGGTCCCTAAGCTGATCAGAGCCCATTCATACATCGTACTTCTATTGAAGGTATCTCAAAGAAGCTCCATTTCAAATTTCAGCGCTGTAAAAAAAATTAGACTCACGGTTCCCACCTTTGTAACCGATTTGCGTAACCCGATTCGGTAGCGAAAAGAGCGAAACGATGACGTTTTCATCAATACGTCTTTATAGGTGAAACGTGCACTGAGAAAATCGGTGCAATTAAATAAAACATCGCCATTTTACAAGACCATCTGATCTAATATATCGACACTGACTTAGGTACACCCAACTACTGAACATTAATGAGACTAGGTAAACAAAATCACCTACCTAGGCTTCATTAGTCCAACTCTAAATCACAAGAGTCATCCAGTTTGTTATTTAACAAATTCGATTTCTCGAGGTCCGAGTTCCAATGGAATTATATCAGCTGAAACGAACTTCGCAGTCAACAAGGCGATTTTCCCTACAACCCACCAATTATGATTTGCTTCCTTGTTGTTGTTTTCTTTAAAAGTAAAGCGATCCAAGTGTTTTATTCGATTCTTTGGGATTAGTAAAAAAAAGCCCTTCAATTCTACACTTTAGGGTTGATCAAAATTGAAGCCGAGCTTTTAGGACCAAATAGATCCATTTGTGATTTATTACTCAAGTTTCATAAACTTTGGTCCTCTGTTTTCTTAGAAAAGCTGTCGACAAAATAAACTTTCATAACTTTTTAGCATCTGGAAGGGGGTTGATAATGTTGGTCGATTACAAAGGTTCATTATTGAAAATAATTAACCAAAATTATAGACATCTAGAATTCAATGTCATTGCACGTAGGATCACCCAGGCACTGAGTCTAATTCGTTTCTTAATCGACATACGGTGCTGAAATTTAGGAGCTCCTTTGAGACACCCCAAAAACGATTAGGAGGCACAGAAGCGTACTGATCAGCCGAGGGGCGAATTTTTTTCGCTTTCGACCAACTTTGGTGCTGCTGAATCGAGTTTATGAACTAAGTATTGGCCGTGCGGATGTACCTACTAATAAAGTATTGGTACCTAAATGCTAAATTTCATTTATTAAATTGCTCCCAAGTCTACCTACAGGTAGCGGAAGCATTGTTATCACTTTCAAGAGATTAAAAATTTGTAGACTCTACTAAAACCAAACGGCTGTTGTTTTTTTCACAGTGGTACAATTTTCACTCGCATTCTGCGTTTTAGACTATTCTGAACAACTTTCGTTCCGTGTCTTTCTCTCTCTATCTCAGTGTGTGTGTGTGTCATTATGTGTATGTTCGCAAATCCTTACAACAAGCATATTTTTCACAATATTCAACCGGTTCGCACGAAATTTTCATGGTGTGAGCGGGTTAGGGTGAAGATGGTCCCCAATGAATTTCGTTATTCCCAAATTAATACTCCACTCGGCGCATGCGCAAACGTAAATTCCATCAAGCATCATTTTCCCACGTCCCCGTTGTCCGATCTCGAACAAATTTGGAGGATAGATGGAAGAGGTTAATTTGAGCATTCCCTAGCAATTTCAACATAATCCCATCATTAGTCACTAGTGCGCATGCGCGAATATGTATTCCTTTTTAAACGAGTCTAATTCCAACAGTTTTCTCCTGGTTTCGATGAAATTTTCAGGAAGTATGCGAGTTAGGCTGTAAATGGTTCACTATTAATTCCATACTTCTCCAATCATTACTCCATTTTGCGCATACGCAAACGCAAATTCCTTCAAGTATCTTTTAGCGAATTTTTGAAGAAAATTAAGCTATTGCTCTCGCCTCAAAATTTGTAGAATGTGAATTTTTGAAAGAAAAAAATTATGCAGAAATCCGTTTCAGGCTATTCTGAATCATATTCTGAAGTTTAACGCATTTTTTAATGTATGTATGTATGTATATATGTATGTATGTAGGTATCTATGTATGTATGTATGTGTCATTCCAGACGATAACTGTCCGTAGAATTGTGCTAGAAACTTCAAACAAATTTTAAAATGTTAAGGGCACAAAACGAAAGTTCAAGTTCGTTGGCCAGCTTGATCGAATTACATCTTCGGGTTGAAATTTTCAAAAATGTAGTCAAAAATTTCAAAATAGCCTGTTATTTGCGATTTGTCGTGCGAAATAATTTTTTCATCATACTAACATGTGGTATATTCGGAATCAGCGTAAAATTTCCTATAAGAATATGTATCTAGTTTTCAAAAATTTCAAAGTTGAAAAATCAGTCAAATAATGCCGTTCGCTGGTTGTAAAAATCGGTAATATTCTTCAAAAATTCGCTCATGGGGTCATGCTGCATGACTGGACTTTTTAGCGAATTTTTGAAGAAAATTAAGCTATTGCTCTCGCCTCAAAATTTGTAGAATGTGAATTTTTGAAAAAAATTTATGCAGAAATCCGTTTCAGGCTATTCTGAATCATATTCTGTTTAACGCATTTTTTTATGTATGTATGTATACATGTATGTATGTATATATGTATGTATACATGTATGTGTCATTCCAGACGATAACTGTTCGTAGAATTGTGCTAGAAACTTCAAACAAATTTTAAAATGTTAAGGACACAAAACGAAAGTTCAAGTTCGTTGGCCAGCATGATCGGATTACATCATCATCACATCGGCACGATCATTACATCGGGTTGAAATTTTCAAAAATGTAGTCAAAATTTTCAAAATAGCCTGTTTTTTGCGATTTGTTGTGCGAAATAATTTTTTCAACATACTAACATGTGGTATATTCGGAATCAGCGTAAAATTTCCTATAAGAATATGTATCAAGTTTTCAAAAATTTCAAAGTTGAAAAATCAGTCAAAAATCGAAATAATGCCGTTCGCTAGTTGTAAAAATCGGCAATATTTGCATGAAACATTGTAAAAATTCAGATTGAACTACTCTGATGGAAGTATCTCTGTATAACCAATCGTAGAACCATGCTGTTTGAAACGTAGGTAGTATGTGCTTAAAAAAAAAAAAAAAAAAAAAAAAAAAAAAAAAAAAAAAATTGTAATCATAACTGATGAGTTTACTCTGTGCATGTGTTAATAATTTGATTCCATGTTTGTCTATCAAAATCATAAACTAAAATTTCTCAACACGATCAATAGCGACTGAAATGTCGGAGATTTCTTCAAAAATTCGCTCATGGGGTCATGCTGCATGACTGGACTTTTTACGCCCTAGTCGTCCAATCCCGCTCAAATTTGGTGCGTAGTTGGGGGACAATGGTTTAATTATTCCATGTTAATTTCAACATGATGCATCATTATTAGCTCCTGCGCTTGCGCGAAAGTGTACTCCGAGGAACAAGGTCTAATTTTCATCCGATTTCGATTACATTTTCTGGGAATTTGTGCCCTACCAAATCACTTTTCTCAAATCATTACTCCATTCTGCGCATGCGTTAACGTAAATTACTTCAAGTATCATTGCCCCTTTTTTTAAACATCTTTTGTGTGAAGCATAAAATTGCGGGTTCTTGGAACTGTGAAAGTGTGAACCCTTCTCAGAGGCACGATACGCCATGTTCTGATCATGTATTATATACGGGGTTTAGTATTTATAAACCAATGATCTGCGTAGAAGGGCATCTAACACATATATAATAAATCATTGAGTAATAATTTGCAGCGATTTTAGTTCTAAATTATTCTAAGAGGCGTTATAGCCGTTTTGATGTCATAAGGTACAAAACACGAGAAAAAAAACTTAAAAATTAAATTTAGAAATAAATCTAAGTGTTAAAAAAAAAAAGATCAACGAGGAACTTTTGATCAGCAATGAGCTCTGGAATTGATCCCAGAGTTTGATGAACTTAAGTCGGAACAACCTGTATAAGTAAATTTGGAGAAGAAGATATATTTATTTATTGTATTTCTTTGCTTTAGTCGCAAAGTAACTATGTTGTTTCAAAGTTTATCAGATAAATCTCGCGAATCGACCTTAGAATCGAACATAATTAGATGTAAACATTGGATGGTGTCCCGATCTACCTAAATCTCGGCGAACCACCTGTCAAGGCCACTGTGACGCGATATGTAAAACAACCCTGCGCCGAATATGGCAGCTAATAAGACATTCGGTCAAATTCCCCGTGCATTACCCGTCGACGGATATGGCTATCCGGGCAATAAATTCACGGGACGGGCTCGGCCAACACCGATCAGAATTCAAGCGGCATCGGCGGCGCTGTTTTGCCAGGGACGACCTTGTAGGGGCCCGCGATAACTTGCAAAAAGCAAGTCCTTATTGAGTTAGGCTACGGGGAAGGAGGTGAAATCAACGCTGGCCGGATCCGGGTATTGTCTGCATAAACGAATCTGTGGGTGGAGTCGCCCTTAGCTGGAAACGAGCGGGATCATCTTCCCTTTCGAGAGCACAATCACTGTGATGGATTACAAAAACGTCAACGTAACCCAACAACAATCCCCTAAGTGTACGTCGAGCAAGTATTAAACATGGGAAGACTCTTTTCAGTACGTATCCGGAAGATCAATTTTACAAGACATCTTATGAAACCATCCATTTTAGACACAGTTGAGAGCTGAAGCAGTGGTTGAAAACAAAATTCAGCGAGACTAAAATCTGTTTTCGAAACGGAAATAAAAATATGAAGGAAAAAACGTCCTCTCCACTCTTTCAATTTAATTTTTCGTTTCCAATAATGGTGTGCCCCCTTCGCCATTGAGGGGAATTTCGTAAAATATATATACACACACACTTGCTGTAAGACTAGGCGTACCAGATTCTCCACAGTAAACAGCAATGCACAACCAACCCTGTCCACCATGAGGCTGCCATCTGTGTAAAGTGCAAAGTAGAGATAGGTAACATCATCACGAGGTGACCACCTGTGAGGTTCAAATGGCATATCGACTGGCCGGCCATCATAGTGGCCATAACCTCTCACTGCCAAAAAATAGCGAACATTTTCTTCTGTCCTTAAATCTATTGACCTGTCCAGCTATCAACAAACATGCCTGGTGGGAGATTGTCTTGTACACCCTGATGACTCTCAAGCTCTGGAGGAGGAGGTGTTATAATTGATTTTTCGCGATTTTTTAACTTACGAAAAACGTCAGTTTTTTTTACAACTTATTATACTCCCAAAAACACGTATTTCGGTAGGTGAAAAACCGCCAACAATCAATTTCATCACGACGCAGAAATAGCTTAAGATAATACCATAATTTTTCTCAGGTCGCCAATTGGTAAAATTTGTGAAAAAACTGTAGAAAAAACGTCAACAATCTGCTTTAAAAAAACCGTTTTTCGGCAGTTTTTAGGGAAAAGCCACGTTAAAGAGGCATTTTAGACCTATTATATGTGGTATAGGCGTGTTCTGCGTTAAATGTTCAACAAGAATATCACCTTTCAATTGAACATAAATTATCCTGAAATTCAATCAACTTTTTCAAAAATGCAGGTCCCGTACATAAAAATTAGACGTCTCCGTGAAATACGGGCTTCGAATTCGGATTCAGCACCATCAAAAACCACCAGAACCAGTACCAGTTTCGTGAGGGCACGACTTTGATTTTTTTTTTTGGGCAATTTTCGTTTAACATAAAAACCAGCACATAAAGACATGTTGCACGAACAACATTTCCCTCTACATTTAGACTGGTTTCGATTTTGATGTTTTCAACGAAAAAATTACGTTATTAATCATTATTCAAGCGAATAATGACTAAAAACTAACTAGTTATTAGTTGCTGCTAACTAAAATTTGCATAACTAGATTAGTTATTAGTTTCATTGCGTGTAACTAACAACTGAATTAGTGATTAGTTCCACCTAATTTTAACCAATAACTAAGCACCAATTATCTATTAGTTATCAGTTCAACTAATTTCTCCAAAATTATCTATTAGTGGAAGTGTTGTAACCGGAACTAAAAAATAATTCAGGTGAATTTAGCCATAACCAATAAATAGAAGTCACTGCTATCAATTGCAACGCTAGTTACACCAAAAAATTACGTTATCAAATTTAGTTATGGGTGGTAACTAATAACCAACAGTTACTAGTTACAGCGACGGTTGAACTAAAATTATTGTTAAATAAAACTCCACTCTGGACCGCTGCATAGTAATTGTCCAGTTTAAATGATAGAAGAAGACCTGCGCCACTTTGGGTGACCCACTGCAACTAACGTCATCATAATTTATTCAAGCAGGCCGATCAAACGCACCCTTCAGATTAGCGTAACGGGTTCCATTTCACGCCGTCACAGGAACTTGCCGGAATATTTTGATTTTTCGCTTCTGAATATTCATCGCGGTCCCGCATTCCGAAAACTGCTGCGACTTCAGGAAGATGCCCGCTATCCAAATTTCATGGCCTTAACCGCTAAACGACTCCGACGATTAAAACAGGTTTTTTATTTCGAAAAGAGTTGGAAGGCCGTTTTTTGTTGACCGCTCTTAGCGTGAAAGGTGTAAAAGTAAAAAGAGAGAGGTGTACCTACCTCTATAAAAAGGGGACTGAGTGTCCCATCATTTGGGATAACTAACATTCTGAGTAATGGTCAGTCATTCCGGTACAGCTTTCGGGACGCTGGGGAACTATACAAGGTACTATACACAAAACAGGTCCATCAAACTCCAGGAGTTGATTCCAGAGCTCATTTCTGATTGAAAGTTTCTCCAAGTGATTTCTTTTTTAATTCCTTAGTTTTCGAGTAATTTAATTTTCAAGATTTTCCCCATGTTTTCGACATCACTAAAGCTACCATACCTCCCTTAGTTTGTGTGTAAATTCAAGTTTGAGGATACAGTTGGAAAGAGCATTAAATTTCCTATCAGATAAATGCCTAACTTTTTTTTTTTTTAAGAATTAGGGTTTGGGATATGGAAAAGCTCTCTGAAATTCGGATTCGACCTAATTTGGGAAACCTCGTGTTTTTTCGATCGGGAATTAAACTATGAGAAATAATATGATTTCCAAGGCGAAATCAGTTTTACTTTTACTTTGCTAATTTGGGGAGAAAACTATGTTTCAATGAAAAGACGTTCGATGAAAATACGGATTTGGGGTCGGTTTCTACGTAGTTTCTTACGCTGGATCGAATGGTAACACTTCCTTACTTCGTTTTCAAAAATTGTCTTCATTTAAATCCGTTTTGAGACATTCTGAAACGAATCCCAGAGTTTAACGCTTTTTCATATATATATATATATATATATATATATATATATATATATATATATATATATATATATATATCCTTTCAGACGATGATTCTCCTTAGGATTGAGATAAAAATTCCGTTTTTGCGAAAAAAATCAAGCTTTCCAAACGAAAGGACGAGTTTGTTGGCCAGCATTTGAACAGATTCATTTGGTAAAATTTAAAAAAAAAGTGCTAAAAAAAACACTAAAACAACAAAAAACGGGTAAAAATCGTTAAATTAGATTACTCTTTTTGAGCATAATATTGCTTAAATAATGTTTATTGACTATAGAACGTTTGTAAATAAGTCGTAATGGTGAAAAATTTATCCAATTTTCATCAAAAAGTGCTAAAAATACGGTAAAAACTGCAAAAATGTAAAAAATCCAAAATACCTTTTTGAATAGCAGATTAATATTTTAGGACTTTTTTGAAAGCCATTAAATTTGTAATTAACAATTTCTTTTCACTCAAAAAGTCTTTTATTTTCAAAACAATGCAACATTATATAGTACGATATTCTAGAAAAATTCTCAAACGATCATGCTGAATGGCTGGAACATTTTTTATATCTGGTTAATCGATTTGACACATATTTTCCCTCCGAAAGAGGCCGAATTTCAACAGCCATTGTTGTATTGAGAAACTATACCAAGAATCAGATTAAAATTATGATGTAACAAATCCAAATATGCTAATCTTGATTTGAACGTACTCATACAAGTACCTCCAACTAGTATGAAGATACATGAATCGAAAACAGAACAAAATGAGATGCCCCATTGTTTGGTTCATAAGGCTCTCATTTAGAAAACTTCCTTTTACATATCACATCGCCTGAGGTTGATGATCTTCCGGACTGCATAAATAATCAACGACCCAACTGGCATGCACAGTCCATTGAACAAAGGCCGAACCCACGGGTCACTCTTACTTTCTAAACGGGCATTTGAAACGAAAGGCGATCACATAACTACGGCGGTCCGTAGCGCACTTGGGGTCAGTAAGGCGAGAAAGTGAGCATTCTAGGCAATAAATAAGGTGAAAGAAAACCCCGGAGCAATAAAATCCGTAACGCTCCTGACCGAACGATCCGTAGAAATTCCTGGTTGAAAGTTTACTGGTTTTATTGGGGAATTCTTCGAAGCGTTCTAAGCGAGACTTATTAGACAAATGGGCTTTCGTCCGAGAAGAGTTTACTGTAAAATACCCCTCGTTAGCTGACAAAACGAGGATGCTGAAGGAAAGCTGTAAAGATAGAAAAGGAATAAATGAGAAATTATCTGCCAACTGGGATGGGCAGTAGGTACAAATTCTTCCCTTAGAAATCTTCATGAGAAATCGATGTTATCAATCATTCACGGTAGCGAACGTACACGCGCCATTATTCATGTAGCAGTCTCGGAATTTCACGTGCGTCAGCCAACTTTTGTTTTGCATATGCGCTATAGTTATGTATTACTAAACCAAGCGCGGTAAAATTCAAAGGGCCTGACATATACCCAAATACCCTCCGAGTTTGAACGAAATCGGACAGATGATCGTTAAAAATCGACGTTATAAGAAATTCAAGTTTGCGCATGTGCATCCGCCTTAATTAATCTGAAGAGAATAAAATCAATAGGGGCCATCTAGGAGCTGACCCGCACGATTCCTGAAAATGTCATCAAAATCGGACTAAAACTAGGTATAGTTTCGGGAGTGACAAGAAGTTGCCACAGACAAATATTGGACAGATGAACACGGAACCAAAATTGAGCAGCAAGATCCGAAACGAAAACGCTGCAAGTTATTGAACAATGGTTTATTATTTCTGTGTTAGATAACCCTTCTACGCAAATCATTGGTCTATATTTATCAAACCCCCTATGTAATACATGATCAGAACATGGCATAATTTATAACACAATTTCAGTTTAAAAAAATTATCAACGACCAACTAGGACATTAAAAATTTTTTGCACAAAATTATGCTGAAAAATGTACTTGAATTTAATTAATATTTGCTAAAAACTTGTAAAAATTGCAAAAACTATCTAAAAATCCAAAATATTTGTTGAATTGCCAAATTTTATTTAGTATGAGTTCTTTGCCATAAGATTGGTTTTTAAAAATTTATTTGTACTCAAATTGCTCACATTTCAATACAAACTAACCTATTATAATACAATAGGTGGTAATTTAAGAAAGCTCGCTCATACTGCATACATGCTGCATGACTGGAGTTTTTTTTTCAACTTCCTGCACGATCACAAAGCACCTTAGAGAAGAAGCAAAACTTCAAAACTATAGTAAAACCCAAGCAATAAAAAACATGGACTACGCTAGACGTCTGGCTTTGGAGTCTGGCATGGACTACGCTAGATGTCTGTTTTCGAATATAATAGAGCAAAAAATTACTTGGAGAATAGAATTTAGAAGTTGATTAATCTGAAGCGTTCCTACCATCCTGCGCGCATACGAAATAACTTCAAAACCTAGAAACTGTTTCAAAACGCTTCTAAACTGATCTCCATGGAGCAATTATTGAATGTATCTCATATTATACTCCAAAGTCTAGAGTCACTGCAATAATCCCATTTTATTTCACGATTTGGTAAAACGGGACCTGGGAACTGTAAAATAGAGACGAGAAAGACATAAAATGCTTTGCAGGCGGAAGGAGGGCGCCTCTCTTTTCAAGACGGGACTTAGAACTAGGTACGTACCTAATCAATGTTTTTCGAATGCGTCGAACCCGAATTTCCGGTCTACCATTGCTGACCCGTCCGCGGTATTACAAAATCGAGAAACAGGGGTCTGTTCATTCTGTGCAGAGGCAGAGAAGCAGTCCTCGCATTTCATAGAACGACAGGAGGGGCAAACGATTCGAGGAAACTCAGAGAGACGATCAAGTTCTGTTAAGACTTCTAGGAACCGCATCTATACCCTGGCAACGTTTCCCGTCACAGTAGCTTTCCCACATGACAATGGGCTTTGTAATTGGAACATCCTGATTTTGCATAATTCATTCTTGTTCTGTCGTCAGCCAGTTGGCAATTCCACCTACACAATGGATCTAATGGAATCGACGATGGATAACGAAAGTAGGGTTTTTACGAAGTTCTTCATATCTATTATAAGAGTTCGCCGTATGTTATTACCGAGGACCGGATGGAAAATAATCGCTTCATTGAGGCAGCCAAAAATTGTATCATCAACTTGATGTCACTAGATTATCCAGTTCAACGTCGTTTTGAAATTATTCGGTCCTTTAATCAACTGTTTATCCTAAGACAACATTATATTTCTACCCGAAAATCTGTGTAAGTTGGTACTTAACGTAGGCAATCTGTCAATTTAGTAAGGACAGGTAGGCTTATTTCTGTACTTCCTCTTTGTTTTGTAAAAATGTTATCTCTTCTCAAATACCTACCTATAAATATACACTCAAATACACTAAAAATGGCTATAAATCGTTAAAGTTATATTTTTTAGCTGAATTTTACTCAATATAAGTTTATTAACAATGAACTAGAACATTAGAAAATCTATGCAGAAACTTGCGCTGAAAAATGTACTTAAATTTCATTAATATTTTCGAAACCGATAAAATCTGCAAAAAAAGCTATAAACCCAAAATCTTATTCAAATTGCCGAATTTAGAAGGTAATTATTTAAAACGAGCTTTTTTGCCATAAAACTGGTAGTTAAAAAATTCCTTTTTACTTAAAGTGCTGGATTTTCAAAACAATTTAACATAATATAGTACGATAATTGACAAAAATTCGCTTATACGATCATGCTGCATGACTGGAACTTTTAAAGTAACCTCCGGGAAGGCCGGGCCCTCTACAACATGCTGTCTTCATCCAACCCAAATCAATATCATAAGGGCATCCCTCAATACCGAGTTAGGCCGTTATTCCTTACGAATATTTGCCTTTGAGCTGCGCTTCTCACGATGAACCTACATTAAATACAGACATTCCGAAGCAGTAGGTTCCCGAAGTTGTTGCAGGTAGTAGAATTCCCAGACGTCCGGTGAATTTCAATTGCCATGAATTGTGCAGCGGTGGGTATAGGAACGTAGTAGATATACCCAAGACAAAGAACGCAGATACCGAGCTGAATAAATACAAGTTTTTTTTTTCTTTCAGAGTTCACCGGTACTAGAAGCGGTGACCCACTTCAAGGCGTTTGGCCTTCGTACGACCTTACTTGAAGTATTCAGTTGATTAACTCCTGATTGGAGCGCACTCGAACCAAATATAAACGCAGCCCCTGACACAGGAATTACGACTTTCATAGTTCGTAGTTGATACAACCGAGATGGAATTCAAGAGGTGGATTAAATTTTATAATTTGATGTAGGTACTGTAATAATCCACATTTTCAGCCAAAGGCGAGGGCTTACGAGTAGACAGTTAAATCTGCCAGTTGAATGGGCGATTACGGCTAGATGAAAGACTTGGGTTCACATGAGTTCTGGACTTATTGCCTTTCAGTAAATTTATTGTAAACTATAAACACTGAAATGGATCTTTATTGCAATTAAAAAAAAAAGTTGTTCCTACGGATTTCCGATTTGTGTATAAAATAAGAGATCGAGCAAGTGCCCGTTGAGAGTGGCACAACATTGAAATTATCCAGTCATTATATCGAATTGGAGTCTCATCTCTCCTCCCATCAGCAGGCTTCAACTCTCAAGTCAGTAGAATCTTGCAGAGCAGATCAGAACGTTCTGGCAATGTTCTTCTCGTATTAGTTCAATTGTTTTTAAATTCGAGTGTGTGCCCAGAAATAGTTATCTATAAGATAGTAGCAATATAACTGTTTAAAATAATATTTGGCTCTACATGCCAATTACGAAATTTCAAACAATTTTTTTTTTTTTTTTGTTTGCAGTTTTTATCATTTTTAAAACATTAAAGACATTGCATTCAAAATTTTCAAATGCACAAGTTCATAGTTGACAAACTTTTTCTGAGTAATATTCTGATAAAAAGTATAAAGCCTGATTTCAGAAACGGCGCAGACTGTTTCAGAGTACTTCCACTGGAAGAAGCCAGTCAGTTGTTAATGGGTAGTATTAGTTGGCTGTGTGAGTACCCCACCCTCTTACCCTAGTTTGTGAACACAAAACTTTCAAAACAGAGCTCTGCTCTCAAAATTTCGCAATAAATTTGTATAGAACATTCACTTGGAGCCACCGTACAGCCGAAAGTGGCCCGCAACACCCGAACGATCGCTTGGCCTTTTAATGTTTTTGTTATGTTGTTTTCACGATTAAAATTCGTAGTTCTGTTTTCGATTCATCCATGTTGCTCAGAAACCATAATTCGAGGAAACCACAAAGAAGTGACAAATCGGACTGCTAAAAAGTAAGAAAAACGACAAAACCTAAGTAACCAACAGTTGGTAGTTGCTTTAATCCTGAATAATGCCGCGAGATTTATATTCGTCCTTATTCTTGGAACACCTTAGAACGACAATTATTGGCGCCTAATGCTTTGTATTGTGAAATGAGAGTCCTTGACGAATTTACATTAGTTTACAAAACGGTTTTATGCGTATTAATGCAAGAGTTAGTAATTATATGCAATAAAGCTTTATGTGTGAAAGAAAAATAAATACTTGAGATTATCTATATACTATTAAACTTGCAAAAATAAACGCAAAATAATTTAGTAAATATTCGACAAAACAAACATAACTTTCTTGTACAGCAGTTATCAGCAGTGTAAATAGAATGTGCTTATTGTTTGTATTTTCCACAACTATCTTAATAGGTTACCATGACATCAGAACAACTGAAGTATAACTAAATATTAAAGGATATCATATAAGACAGGAATGGCAGCTTGCGTGATGAATCTTACGAAGTCACAGTCAGTTACGGAGATCAAACGAGCGTCTACAAGAGTCTGCAAGCCCCCGATAATACTTTTGGGAAGATTTTAGTAGAAAATCATTTCTCACATTACTTTTGCATCACATAATCTGTGCATCAAAAATACTAAACAACGTCAACATCATTGTTCTCAAATCCCCCTTTCATATGCGCTAACCTAAATTCCATCATGCATCATTTTCTCACCCCTCAGTCATCTGATCTCGCTCACATTCGGAGGACAGTTGGATGAGATTTGATCGTTAAATTTAATTTCGAAATGATAGTATCATTACGAGCTGCTGCACATGCGCGGATGTGAAATCCTTGTAACTAGAATATGAGAGTTAGGCTGCAGTTGGTCCTTTTCCAATTTCATTATTTTCAAATCAATTCTTCGCTCAGCGCAAGAGAAAAAGTAAATTACAGCTAGCATAATTTTCTTGTTTCCTAAATGACCGATTTTGAAGTCTTACACTACATCCAGATTTTCTACAGAAAACCCGGTATGGAATCTGAAGGGATTATTCAAAACATTTCAATGTTCTATACATTTATAATACGGGCACGAGAAACCTATATATGCTATACCCAACTTAGCAGAGTTTTGTATAATATAAAATCTAGCAGCAAATAGTCATCAATATTTTTAGGGATGTAATGCGTTTTCTTTTTATTCAATAAAACGCTAATGTTAGTAGTGGATCTGTATGTTTTTCTTTTGCTGGTCATTATAATAATGATTACGTAAATTTGTAATACTTTTAGAAATAAGCATTAATTGGAGGATAGATATTATGAACTGTTCTTTCGTATGGTAACACTACCTACATTCGATATGTCTAAATCTCATTATAAGGAAATCCCACACGAGTAGCAAACGGCAGCCTCCGTTACATAATTATTATTTATTCCTTTTTTCTCAGGTAAAAATGCGACCAGTTAATCTATTACGTCTCGCAAGATTTAATGATTGTGTATTCTGTCGTGTTTTCGGCGGAGATTAGAAGAAAAAAAAACTTGTTTGCGGATCCCCCCTGTCGTTGATAATATTCACCGTGATCTTCCACCCGTATAATTAGACGACCTTGGGTCGACGTAATAGTTGAAGGAGACGTTTCAGTTGCACAACATCGACGTCGGTTCGAGAAATGCGCAGGCGGGAGATGAGATCGCGTTACCGGTGGATATCGGCGGGCTTGAGTGGCAGCCAACGCGTCTTTCATTAGTTCTCACTCGAGCACTTGACAACATCAGCCTCGGGTCAGTGAGCCGCTTTGTGGAAAAGTAATTTGAAGGGACCTGGTGATCATGTCACGAAGATTAGATCGGCAACTCGTTCCAGATGATCGTTCTAATATAGCGTGCAGAGGTGGACTTTAAATTAACATCTCGGAGCCTGGGGGACCAAATATGCTGATTTTCTGGGAGTAGCAACGAATTAACGAATTCCACCTCATTCGACGTTGCTATGGTTACGTCCGAGTTCACAAAGGTCTAACACAAAGGTAGTGTACTAAGACGATTTTGGGAAGTCGGGAAAACAGTTCCCAGTAATCAGAATCTCTCTTCAACTCTTTGAACCTTCCTGAATAATTGGGGTTTCGTGTTTGTCAGTGTCCACGTTGGCTTTCACTTTGCACTTGATAACATCGTCCTCGGGTCAGTAAGCCATTTTGTGAAAACGTAATTTGAAGGTAACTGGTGATCATGTCACAAAGATCATAATCTAATATAGCATGCGGAGGTGGACTTTAAATGAACAACTCGGAGTCTGGGGGACCAAATATGCTGATTTTGTGGGAGTAGGAACAAAATTAACCTCGAATGACAGTCACCTCAAGAAATGCCTTTCCAACTTTGGCTATAGTCACATCTGGTGTGACCACACGCCTTCCAAAACATGTATTGGACTTTCATGGGTCCTACAGGTGTTTTAATGAGCAAAACCATTAAAATTTTCACTTTTAACGATATTTGCTAGCTTTGAGAGCCCCTCAAAGTATAGACAATGAATGGCATGGCTGGAGCCTATATAAATCTTCCGTGATTTCATCCCTACGGTTCACGAAGTCAGTAAGATCTCTATAAGCAAACTTAGTCGATCGTATCCCAAATCCGAAAACTTAAACTGAGGATAAAAATGAAAGATTATCATTAATGTACATGACATGATCATACCTTACGCCAATGAGGCCACACCTCTTGGAATTAGATGATGCCTACCCACGATGGAAATCGCAAGTGAAAAGAAAAGCGTCTATCAAGTTAGGTGTGTCATATAGCTTCCTCGTATCCGTAACATGAATGTTTAGATCATTTAAATTTAAATAATCATTGATTTAAATAATCTTGAAAGATTTCAAAAGGGTTCCTTTGAGTCAAAATCGGTTTATTAGGCATCAAGAAAAATATAATACATTTTTATTAATAATATATTATTATTAATATAATATAATATATTATTAAAGGTTTTTTTTTCAATGTTCAAGCTCTTACGGAAAGCGAACTATTCAACGTACAGCGCTGGGGGTGATTTTAATCGATTCTGTGGGATTAAATTCATCATTGAAAAGCAAAAAATTATTACTGTTACTTAGAAAGTTCTCGAGATCTCGAGATTTTTTATGTTTAGCTCTTGTAGGACCATCTAGACCCCAAATGTGATTTTTAACACAAGTATCATATACCTAGTTTGGTCTACTAGTTTCGGGAAAAGCCGCGGGCGGCGGACGGACGGATTTTTTTTGATTTATTTATTTTTTTATTTTTTTTAATTCGATTTTTGGATTCTATTCATCTTGAAACGTAAACAAAACAATCTTCAGAAGGTGTTAAAATTTTTTTTTATTGGTCGATTACAAAAGGGCTCTGATTCGATCGATGAAAAAAAACAAAAAACAAAAAATCATAATTCACCGAGGTTAGCAAGTTAACAGAAATCGTGATTGTGACACGGAATTATTCCGCTATAAAACACGCAAGACGAACTCGAATTGAGAAAAGGTCGAGTTCTGGACGAGTTGTTCTCTAAAGGCAAACAATCTTACGAAACTGAAAATGAGATAACGAAAACAGTAGATAGAAAGATTGAGAAATCTCAGGCATGATCAGAAGAGAGCTAATCAGTCGTGATGAACGATCACCTCCGCTGACAACAGAGTCTGAACTCCACTGACACCGGCAACATGGTACTAAACACGTGATTTCTTTCACGGAACGAATGCCGACTTTCACTATGAGCTTACGACGCAGTTGTGCCAAATGGCCGATTTTGGGAACGAAGCCTCAAACCGAACGAATATGTTTCCAAAAGAGACGGATTCTTATGTATTCTGGCACCCTGAATCAATTGAGATGGCTTTTATTTCTTGTCACTCATTTTTTATACACTTATATTGCTGGTAATTATCTTCATGATAATTATAATCTATTATGATCATTATCATTTCAATGTATTATAGCATTTTCCAGTCAAATTAGTATTCTTTCTAACCAAATTAGTACTTTTCCCAACCAAATTAGTACTTTTCCCAACCAAATTAGTACTTTTCCCATTCAACTGAAGAAAATGAAAATAAAAAAAATTTTGGAGGAAAGTTCAATGAAGCGGTTGACCATTGGCTTCAATTGGTAGCAGCAGGTACCTACTATAAATGTCTGTGCAATAATTAGTGCAATCCTGGGGAGTGAAGGAGGCCAAACTTGACGAGATAACGTGGAGTAGATGGTGCTATTCTGGACAAATTTCGTTTGTTTTTTCCAATAAAGTACGCCACCTGATTAAAAATTGTTGGATAAATTTGTAAAAATGTTGTTTGTTAGCTTTATAAAAATTGTTTTGCGAACGCTCCCTACGAAGTTTGGGAGCTTACTTACCCAGATACCACCTACTTTTCAGACTGGAATAGAAAAGGATTAATTTAATAGGGAAAAAGTTGAATTCAATTGGAAGAAGGTTTAATTAAATTGGACACAAGTAGAATTGATGTTTAAAAAAGGTGAATTTAATTATAAAAAGGCTTAATTCAATTGAAAAAAAGGTGAATTCAGTTGATAAAAGGTTGAATTAGAAAATAACATGTATCAATTTTCATACGTTGTTCCTATTTATACTTTTTTCTTCTCTTTTTTTCCCTTCATTTTCTTTTATTGAATGATAAAAGAAAAAGTACTAATTTGGTTGGGAAAAGTATTAATTTGGTTGGGAAAAGTATTAATTTGGTTGGGAAAAGTATTAATTTGGTTGGGAAAAGTACTAATTTGGTTGGGAAAAGTACTAATTTGACAGGGAAATTCTATATAATCATAATTAACTTCATAATTTTCATATTGTAGAGGAGGCCCGACGAATAGTGCAGCAAGTGCCCTCTGAGTCGGTGCCTGACAGAGGCAATAGGCCTCTGGGGGAGGGGATGGGCGTAAGCCAAGAAACCCCTTCTCAGGATCAATCCTCTGGGCTTGAGGGTAGAATTAGGTTCACCACAGGCCAGAGGAAAAGATTCAACCGCTTGGTTGCAGGGGGGATGGCACCAGCGGCTGCCAGGCTTGCGGTGGCAAATTCCGAGCCGCGCGAGCCTGATAATAACAAGCGCCCTCGTTCCTCTGGGGGCACGACTCCGGAGGAAGTGAAAAAGGTGGACCAGCCCCCGGGGAATTCGTCCTCGACGGGTGGTCCAGCAGTCGGGCAGGGGGCAGGGAAATCCTTTTCCCAAGCCCTGACCGGTAGGAGGGTGGGGATTCTCCATCGTGAATTCCCCAGCTTCCTACTGACGAGCGAGCAGATGAACCTGATCCAGGACTGCATTATCCAAGGGATCAGGGGACTGCCGCTCGACGGGCCAAAACCCGCCTTTCTCTCAGCCAGCTACCGAAGGGGTTACAGGGGCTACATGACACGGTGGCCTGGCTGAGAGAACTTGTTGTCTCTTGCGCGCCGTGGGAGGGTGCGAGGCTTTATGTGGCAGAGGGCAGGGAACTTCCCAGGCCAAGGACTGCCACGGCCTTCCTCCCGGGTTGCGCAGAGGAGACTAACGAGGGCATCTTCCAGCTGCTGGAAAGGCAGAACAGGGGCCTAAGACCAGGGAGCTGGACGATCCTCAGTCGGACGGACACAGGACCTAATGTCCTGTTAAATCTGATTGTGGACGAAGTCCGCGAAGACTCTGGAGGAGAACCCTGGTGTCCATGTCCGCTTGGGGCATGGGACGATTAGGGTCAAGAGGGCGCCTCCGGGGTCTGCGGCACAGGCAGTGGCTTCCCGGGGAGGGCTTCCTGAGACGGAGGCAGCAGTGCCTCCGGCGGAAGCTGTGCCCCAGGCGGTGCTGGGTGGGTCTGCTCGGGACACACCAGCACAAGAGTCTGGGACGCCCGCTAGGGGAGGAGAAGGGGAACCTGCGTCCAAGGCGGGGGCGCAGGGCCCTCCACCGGGGCAGTCGGGCCCATTTCGCCTCCTACCGGATCCGGTTGGGACGTTTTCTAGCACGATTTGACAATACGTCATATGACTCCATCATTAAGGCAGCAGAGGATCGAGATGTCGATCCGCAGATCACCAAATGGATACACACCATGCTGAAGGGCAGGGTTGTATCCTCGAATCGATTGGGTCCAGAATAATTTACCCACCATCAAGATGCCTTCAGGTAAAATATTATGGAAAAAGTTCCAGTCACGCAGCATGATCGTATGAGCGAATTTTCTTACATTACCTATCGTATTATAATATGTTATATTGTATTAAAATTTGAGCAATTTAGGTACAAAGAAATGTTTAAAACCCAATTTTATGGCAAAAAAAACTCAGTCTAAATAGAATTTGGTGATTCAAAAAAGATGATGAGTTTTTAGATTTTGTAGCAGTTTTTATAGATTTTTCACGAAATCTTTATACAATGTAAGTACTTTTTTAAGCATAGTTTTGTGCAAAAAGATTTCAATGACCTATTTAATCGTTAATAATTTAGATTTGACTGAAATTCTGCTAACAATTTGAAATGTAACAGTTTGTGGTCGTTTTGCGCCATTTTTTGTGATTTTTTTGAGCAAATTTTTTGAAATTTGACTAATTTAATGTGCTCAAAAAGTGCTGTCCAACGAACTTATCCTATCATTTTGAAAGCTTGATTTTTTGGCGCAGAAACGGAATTTCATTAATAATTTTATAATTATTATAGTAACGGGATTTATACATATATAAATTCAGTTCTTGCGCCAAAAAAAATCAAAATTTTCAAACGAAAGGATGAGTTTGTTGGTCAGCACTTTTTGAGAACATTAAATTGGTCATTTACACTTTCAACTGAACATTACTCAACAGAAATTCGTTATCAACGAAACAGAACAGTACAAAATTTTTGCACACTATTTTGCCTCTGGATGACATTAAACTAACTTTATAGCGCGCAACCACCTGCGAATTTTGATACGCTCGTTCCATGAAGGCAATATTGATAGCAATAAGCTGGTAGCATTATCCATAATCTCGAGAAACGGGGACCATTGTATTACGAAAATAACTTCCTGAGAGTTTATCATGAGGTCGCGAAGTCCGAGCACGTAGGGATTGCGCAGAAGATTACATAGGGATTCAGTTGGCAAGAAACAAATCGAGAAAGTAGAACTGAATCAGGTTCCCGCTTGCTGGACGTCAATTGCCCGGGAAAGGGGTCCGATAAACCGCTCACGGGGTGAAGGACAGCTGTTCACTTTCCATCGGGCTGTTTGTCTTTATTGCGGATGTCAGAGCAAAGAGAAATGAGAAAACCTAATAGGGAAATAAATGTCTCATTAGGAGAGAAACGGAGTTTTCTAGGATGACGATTGACGACTTCATTTTGTGACGGATTGAAATCAATAATAATAACGATCCTCGTTTTTTCCATGAACCACTAAGCAATGTTACAAGCAATGTCCTCACCATATTTTTCTAAATTCTAAAATCATTTGGTTACGGAGATGGTCAATCATGTCTATAACTGTGGGGTTATGGGAATGAATGCGCACTTCGTGTGGGTTAGATCTCACGTGGGATTACTATATAATGAACGGGTGGATATGACAGCGAAACAGGCGGACCTTAGGTCCGCCCTTAGGTGATTCTGTTAATCACTAATTGCCCATGGAGGAGTTCGATGCCATTTCGAAAACGGTAAATGTCATTGAATGGCTGAGATTGTTTTAAAGTAATATAATCCTGATACAACATTCTTTAGTTCACAAATATCTACAATCCCACTAAGAACAGAACCCCGCGAAAACACTTTCTTCTTAAACGGATGAAAACCAAAGAGTTCTGTGTTTGTTACAAGTATTACGTTCGCTCAAGCCCAGAGGCTACCTTTTATCCACCAACAATTCATAGAAAGCCATTTCGACCGCACCTCACACAACTGCTGAGAATTTAATCAAATTGAACGAAAATCGTAGAATTTTACAACAATTTTACACTTGCGCATGCGCTACACTACTCTCCAATATCGATAATAAGCGAGACTCTTGTAGGAGACCTAGCGGCAAATTGGCACAGTCCACCAACATTTCATCTTATTTATGATCTCTGTAACTTAAACCCAGATCTTCAAAGTTTGCCTGAGACAAGGAATAACTTTAGAAAGGGCTGAACAGCGGATAGAGTGGAACGCAAACCAAAAACCAAAACCAAGAACGCAGAACCAGAAATCAGTGGAACTCAAAAAGCAAGTGGAACTGTGGACCGAGCTAATAATAAACTAAACGAACTAAATTACTCGCGATTACAACGCTGACGGTTGGGACATCAACAGTTTTTTTGTTTGTTTTAAATTGTTAAAAAAAATTAATTTTAGTTGATAAATTATGTTCATCTCTCGTTCCCCATACTAATATCAACAATGCCACTTGTAGGAGTTTGAAGGAAAGATTTAACCTGTGGTATCATTGACTAAGATGGCTTGGTCGCAAGCAAATTGCGCGGTAAGGGCGTTGTTCAGTTCAGGGAGATCATGCACATGAAATATGAACATATGAGGGGTCCTAGGATACTACCTTGCTCAAATCACTGATTCGCTTGAAGTGGATTCATTAACACTGACCCTAAATGTGCGATATTCGAGATTTGAGGAGAGGATTCGATAAAATGTAAATGATAGGTAAGGTTTAATTTTTGCCAGCAAACCTTTATGCCATACCCTGTCAAAGGATTTTTCAGCGTCTCAATACATTCCAAGATCAATCATTTCTCTCGCATACTTTAAGTGTATGGTCCAAGACCCTGTGATGTTGCCAAGGACAGGAGTGTAGACTGCGAAATCCAATTCGGGTTAATGGAAGCAAATGTTCAATTTGACGTAATAGCGTTGGAAAAAATAAGCCGCTAAAAAAAAAAAAAAAAAAAGCGGTAGCTGTTAGCGATGTCGGTGTGCTTGCCTTTTTTGTGCACCTTAACTATTTTAGCTCGTTTCGACTGCTTGGGTAACATTGTGTTAAAGATTTGGGTGAGTAATACCAAGGGTTTCCTGGGGAAATTAACGATGAGTTGTTTGTTGATTCCATCAAATCCCAGTGATTTTCTTTCTTCGTGGTACGCGCTTAATGACATCCAAGATATTGGTTGGGGAGAAGAATCGATTGAAGGATACCCAACCGTAATGGCTCTGATAGCAAACTGTCAATGCTGGTCTTGTGACGGGCGGGACCAGGTGGTTTTGGAGTAAATTGCAACTTAAGTATCTTTTTGGGGGTTTCAGATTTGACTTGGGGTGTGGTAACCCATCTATTCTAGTGTTTTAGAGGAGGAATAATTACGATTTTTCTAGCGACATGTTCCGTTTTTTCAGTAACAAAAAACAACTGAACTGTTCAGTAATCGATTGTTACTGATGATGGCCTAACTTCATTGAAGCAAGTGGAAATATTCATTTTCAGAGACATCAAATTTTTCAACAAACTGCACAACTAGAGCGAGGAAAGAGTTATTTACTAAAACCTGGTCATTAAGAACTTCGAATGTTTGAAGGAGCTAGAAGCACCATGATTAGACTTGCAGGGTCTTATTGTTACGATACGTACCTATTCAGGCCTCATCAGACGCGACACCGATCATGGGATTCCTCAAAGTTGAAAAGCCGAAACCTCCCCATTCTTTCCTGGATGAAAGCAACGCTTTCCGTCCCCGTATCGTTGACAGCTCTTTTTCACGTGGGGCCGACATCAGCGTATCGCATAACTATAGATCCAATAGGCGGGTTCACCGTTCTCAGTGCCTTCCTCGCTCCAGCCTCCTATTGAAAGAAGGTCCACTCCCACGGTCCTATGACAAAAGCACCTGTTCCACTCGGTTTAGCCCGGCCTCAGCGGTTATGCGTGGGCTCTTCTCCAACTTTTTCGTGAATTGAGCTCATTTATCACCGAGAGACGACCGCATTTTGGCTGATACTAAACATTATCGAAAGGAAATATAGGTAAATCTTTACTTAAACGTAAATCTCTTTGACAGTTTGTCTATACAGTGCTTCTGTACTTGGATACGCTGCACTTATCTCCATAAAAATTGTTGATCCGTTTACTAATAACTATCCCTTGCAATGGAACTTAATAAATAATTAATATTAGTAATCATATTTCGTATTTTTTAATTAAATAATCCCAAATTTGTAACTATGAATTAACTTTAGACTTCTGTAGCCTCATATTGTGTTGTTGGCTTAGCATAGGTGTGGTTTGAAGAACACTTACATATCCATGATTATGGATGTTATACATCTATTCTCGAAGCTGTTCATCGTGGAACTTACTCATTCTATGATATCCATACTACTCACTTTCTTTAAATATCCAATGTAATACCCTTTGAAATACAAATATCCAAGTTGATAAAATACGTAAAACGCCTGATGATAATTACTACATTAAGTATCAAGGCTTCTGGCTACTTCTCAATCCAACTACATGTTGAGTGGACATGGCAACTCTGGATATCTCATTATACAAATTGTGCATCCTGCCCGTTACCAACGTTCCCATCTGCAATCTGCTACTTGTTGCACCCCTTCCTCACCAAACTAACTCGCCATTACCCTCAATTTATTCAATTGTTGCACCCACGTGAATTACCATTTTAGATAATTCTGCCTTCAACGAGTTCATTTAAAAAGTTAGAGGACCAGCTACCCGAACGAGAAAGTCGAACGATATAATACACTCGCAAGTAAATATATTTGAAAGTGCAAATCGTCAAGAGATGTTTTCCAATAAACTAGAAATTGAAAAATTAATATAAGAGATTCTTCAATGAAAAATTCTGGGTTGTATTGCAAGGCATTATAGACAGGAAGAGTGAATGATCATATAAACTATAGTGAAACATTTATTTGAAAAAATGGAAAAATAAAAATAAAATTGCTATAGTGTATTAAGGAAAGTGGGTTTTTCTACTAAATCACACTTAAAATTTAGTAGGAAAACACACTTTTCAAGACGTAAACCATACATTTGTCCCTTAAAACCTTATGTTTTGTCATTTAAAACGAATTACAACACTAGGAAGTTCCACGCAGTGAATGAAACGCAACTACGCAAATCGGCCTTCAACGCGATCTCAATAGCACGCAAAAAATTTTGTCAGTGCAGACATACACATAGAGTTTACTCAGGGAATCAGTTTCAAGGCGTTCTGGGACGGATTATTCTTTCTGCTCTCAGTTGAGTGTTATTGACATCTAAGACAGATCAAAACCATAACGACATATATGTTTCTCTGTCGGTGCTTGTGTAATATTTCGGGAATTGAGAAGTCTTACATAGAAGTACCCTTACAGTAGGTACTTGAGACCCCCCCCCCCCCCCCCCCCTGTTTGGGAACTTTGACTAATAGTTTCCAATCATTATACTCGTATTACAGCCCACCAAAATATGGTGGATTGAATTACCGTGAAATAAATTCCAGAACATAATTTAACCGTGCTTCCATATGAAGAGTTTGGTAGGGGGGCTACACCATTAAATTCGATAGCAATGACGTTAAAGGAGTGTGACAGCTCCCGGAATTCTCCCCCCCCCCCCCCCCCCCCCCCCCCCCCCCCCCCCTATGGTGTTCCTGGTTGAGACATTTCCCATTATATCAACCAAAGTATCGAGAAAAGTGCGTACAACCGTTTGGCTGACTTTGACTGTTCACACACAATTGGCATACCTAACGTGAAAAATCGTATTCCGCATAACTGGTAATTCAATATTTTACCTGCCAAACCTATTATCATTCCTAACGAGTTCATTTAAAAACCCAATTAACGCAACAACAGCCCCTAGAAGAATATAATAATTAAGATAACAGGAGTAGTGGGGAATGTCAAACTAAGGGCGTACGTAAAATTTTCTTTGTTCTTTTACATGAAAATGGGATGTTAGGTTAACAGCTAACGGGAGACACCCCGGGTTGCTGATGGCGACATTTCTCATTATCTTAGGTAGGCCTAGCTTCTAACTTTAATTTCAGAATTTTACACAAGGATTGGGTTCTTTTGCATATATAAAACGATCCAGGTGGTTTTCTAACGAACGATTAACAATACGGTACAATGTTAAATTATTTTTTATCGAAAAGTGGAACATACTTGCTCATCAGGCGCATCGCCATAATATCAAGTTCCTTCTAAATTTCAAACGTTTTATTGTTATTTTAATGATTTTTCATCGACTTACCTGTCGGTCGGGAATCATCGCCTTCCATGATAACTCCATTTGATCTCATTTTGTACGACGCATCACCTAAAAATAAAGAAATTTATGATGAAGACTTTTAAAAAAATTAATTCTTAAAAACAATGAAAATAACAATCCGCGCTCTGTCAAAAGGGGTACAGCGATGGCCACTGTTTTAACACTTACAGAGAATAA
The DNA here is from genome assembly GCA_030762985.1 of Adelphocoris suturalis. Taxonomy (NCBI): domain Eukaryota; kingdom Metazoa; phylum Arthropoda; class Insecta; order Hemiptera; family Miridae; genus Adelphocoris; species Adelphocoris suturalis. Next base: position 102,270,542 of record CM061041.1, on the reverse strand, counting down.
AAAATACCTGCTATTTATATTAAGAATATTTCTTTCTAAATTATCTACCGACAATGTTATTCCCCAATGTAATAACTATGTAAGATTATATCATCATCAATGAGCTTTAAAATGGTTGATTCAAGTTTTAGTCCTTAGGTTGAATTTTTTTCTAATATTAACTGATTATTACAACTCCATAGTGATTTCTCACTTTTGAAGGCGCAGAAGTTTTCTGTTTTCGAATAAATTTCAGTTTTTCAACGGTATAGTCAATTCTACTATTACTTTCCTCGATAGGGGAGACAATTATTTTTAAATGTTAAAAATCGTTTTATCCCGAAGGAATCGAGGGTTTTCTGGGAAAATGACCGATGAACATGAGCCTGGGGTCGGTTTCTAATCTTTTTTTTTTTTTTTTTTTTTTTTTTTGGGCTGAATTGTAACATTCTCAGATTTCTCCAGTTACGTTCCATTGAGTTTTGCACGTTTACTCAACACATTTTTCGTCTATATCTTGAACTGAACTTGATGTGCTCTTTAATGTAAAATCATTTAGATAGAAAGGCACAACTAGGTTATAACGGAGTTGGAGGAATCTGCAAGTGTTACCGTTCGATTCTTCAAAGAAAATAACGAGAAAACCAATCCAAAATTCATGGAGGGTAATTTTTTCAAGAAAACCCAATTTCTTTGGTGGGAAAACACGTTTTTAACATCAAAACATAATTTTTTTCGTAATGAGAAAATCAAAGCATAAAGTCAAATACGCTGAAAATCTAATAAGATAATATATTAGTAAACAAAGCGTTTCATGAAAAATCTATAGGAGATACTTTTTCTTGGAAATTTGTTGTAGAATCAAACCCCGAAGTTTGTAAGACCTCAAGTGTACAGAAATGAGACATGTGCAGCTAATTTCAAATTATGATTGGAGAATGTCCCACCAATATTTGGCGCCGAGGTATCAGATGGGGTGTACTAACCACCTGTAGACGAGCCAGCAGAAAGCTAAAGCAAAACGAAAGAAAGATAACAAAACGCCCCCAGAAGCCAAAGGAACAGACCAAAGAAGGTTTTAACTAGCAGTTTTTCCCTGTGTTGAAAGAATCCTGAGTGGTCTCAATTATCCTAACTACCTCTTCCTTTGCGCGCATCACTTGAAGAGATAATCCTTGTTAAGCAAATCCGCTCAGAAGAGCCATCGATCCGGCTCGTGATGACTGCATCACCAAGTCCAACAAAGGATGTAACACACCTTAAAAGGCACAGGATGGGGTGCTGACGTCAACTGGAGGATCGCAACTTACCAATCTCAAAAGACAAACGATATGGACGCCGTTCCGCATAATTAATAGGTAAAAGTTGAGTTGTTGGAGGCTACAAGGCGCTTCGAGGTGTTAAGAATCGGCTTCTTTGAAACATACACAACTGGGTTCAGATCAGGGTTCATGTCTCTATTCTATATTGATGATTACTAAAATAATTATTATAAAGACCACCATTGAATGGGTATATTGAAATAAACAGGGAGATTACGTTATTTATTATTCTAATCGCATTAAAAAAATAAAAAAACCCGATGTAAAGTATAACACAAAGGTTTATTATTTCTGGATTGGATAACCCTTCTACGCCGGTCTTTAATTTATTATTAAAATGAGTCTATCATACATTAGGTATCTGTATAGGTATAGACACCTACCGAAGAGAAATTAGTTAAATTAAAAACACACCTACACTTTACTAGTATTTAACACGTTCTGACCTATCAACTAAAAATTATTTATACAAAATAAATTATGATATCATTCTGCTTACTATATTCGTTTAATATATATTATATTACACTCGGAATTATATCAGCTGATACAAGCGTCGGAGTTACAAGGCGACTTTGGCTATGTTCCCTCAGTTTACATTTCCTCCCATGTTGATGATTTTTCCCTGCAACCCAGGTGGTTGCATCCGATTCTTCGAGGTGGCTTCTATAAATGAGACCCCAAAAAACATTACTGCTACGTTGAAAGTTTTTGAGATCTCCAGTTTTCAATATTTCAGCCATTAATTACTACCCTTTATGGTAGATCAAAGTTGATGCCGATATTACTGGCACATCCCCGGCCGATGAAAATTTTTTGAACCAAATTTCATAAAGTTTGGTCCAGTAGTTTCGTAGAAAAGTTTCGGAAGGTGGATAAACTTTTTTTAAATTTATATTTGGATTCTACGCATCTTGAAACATAAAACAAAAAATTTTTTAGGGGGCGTTACTTTTTTTGTTCGGTTACAAAGGTTCATAATTGAAAAAATATAAACAAAAAACATACTTCGGTAAATCAAGATATTCTTCTATTTTCAAGATAATTTGCAGATCATTTGTCAACACGATAAACGCTGAATATAAGCTGAATGAGCTCGACTGCATATAATTTTTTCTTTGAACTGCTCCTCCGTTTGGAATGTTGATGTTTATAATAATGATTAATAATAATGATGAACTCGAAATCTCAAGCTAAGCAGGAAACAAATTTAAAAGTATCATAAGTTCAATGGTGGTCATACTGAAAACGTGATTGTGACGTTACCGCTTTGGAGTATTCGCAAATAGTTTTTTTAATATTTTTATAAGAAAGTTGATTTTATCCTGAGCATTTTGATTTTACTGCGCTCTCCTACGATGAGTAATTTCTTCTATGATTTTTTTAATGTTTCAAATATGCTGTGAATAGGCAGAGGGATACCGCCTAGGTGCTGTGACAGAGCAATTATTTGAAACTATGAAATCAAAGAAATAAAGTGGTATTGTGACAAAGTAAGTAACTATTTACAAGTTTACGAAATCATAGAAAACGAAGTACTTGAAGTAGGAGAGCTTGAACTTGGCTGGTGTGAATATTCTTAGGAGGGGATGTTACTTTATTTAAAACATAATAAACAAATAGTCAATTATTATTTTTTTTTTCTTTTCGACCTATGCGCATACCTTATTTGTTCATATTGGTATGCAAGAATTGATTGCAAGAATTCATTGTCTGTTGAATCCAAATGATGATCTGATCCAAGGAATTCACATTGTACTCAAGTCAAAATTAGACGTCTATCGGATGAAAATCATCGCTTCATTTGTTAAGTCTATTGTTTTGAAACGGGGTTCACGACGGTGAACAAAAAATCGTCAAGACTTGAGAAGGCAGTGGATGTCACAAGGTTTGGACGTCAGCCTTTCAAACATCTATCGGAATAACCGGATCTAAACTGGCTGATTTTCTACCCGAAAAGGTTACTCGTTTTTTTCCTCTTGTAGCAATATTTTGCCCTCCCTCAACCTACCTACCCCTTCCCTTTCCGTTCAAGGTCTTCTACGGTTTGTTTTTCCGTGAACGGCGCCGACCCCGAAAATTGTTTGAAATACCTGGAAACAATGGGGTCCGGTGGAGGGCCCGATAAAAATGTAATGAATTGCGAGATACTTCTGGGAAACCGGAACCAATTTCGGAGGCCCTGTGAGATTGTCCCCATCCTAACAGCAAGGTCGGCTGTTGACCTAGCACATCAGTTCTACACTTTCACAAATCATCTTGGGTTCAATATTTCTAAAATCTTATTTGATCCACTCGAAACCCAGATGACAGGAGTACGTTTGCGAACGATCGAATGCCAGGTAGAGAAACAGTTCCAGTCATGCAGCATGGTTGTATGAGTGAACTATCGTAAAGTATCGTACTATATCACGTTAAATTGTTTTGAAAATGTGAGCAATTTGAATAGAAAAAAACAAATTTAGTCCTAAGCACTAAATCTTGACAGAACATGGAACATGTCCCTTGGGAAAACAGGAAAGAATAATTTAGGTCACTCAGCTAATTCGAAAAGATACCATCATTTCAATTGTCTCTAAATGTCCCAGAGAGTCACTATCAAATTTCAACTTCCAAGTTTCTTTCCAGTCAAATGTCTTCACTTCCCACTTTAATAGTGGTTGGAATCATGTTTAAAAATTGACAGAGAAGTATCACCTGTAGGTAAACAATTATTCAGACAACCACACTCATACTCATACTCTTATTCAGATTGTTGGCCACACACGGTGCTAATGTTACGCAGTTACATTACGAATCAGTTACGTACTAATACTAATCCGTTTCACACATCAAAGAACACAATCCTTGATTTTAACGTCGTATTTATATAGTTATTTATTTATGAGGTGTATTTCTAAACGATATCTCCCTTAAAATTCTACATAAAAATTTCGTTCCAATGTAGAAAATCCGTCTTTTTAAAACCCTGGTCGAGTTTGTTGACCTGTCCGATCGCTGCAGAAGTTCATGTTCAAATTTTATAATTTAGTAACCCAAAAAATGCAAAAAAAAAAAAAAAAGATGTGAGAAAATGCCCATAATTTATTGACTAAAATTTTGTAGTTCTCGAGTTTTGTAGTGCTGCGTGTTCTAAAATTTTCTTTGCTCGTCACACGGCTGTCCCCTTAGTTTTATTCAGGTCATAGTTGGCCTCAATGATCAGAATTTAAGAGCTTAATTTAGTTAGTTCCACCACTTTTCTTTGGAAATTCACTTCATTTGCCGTGCTATACTGAGTACTTTAAATTAAAGTAGATTTCATCAAATAGTTAGATAGAAGTGAGACACCAACCGCTCTCTCCTAGGGTAAACAGTTTTCTTCCTATGCTATTCCAAAGTTTCGTGCACCGGTGACGTCACATTAATCTGGCAGGGTGGTCTTGCCCAACCGGGAGAATGGATTTACAGTCACAAGAACAGGGAACCGAAAAATCATAGAAAAAAAGCCACTCATTGTAGGAAAGTGCGGGTGGTTGGTTAAGTTACTTCTGTAACTCATTTTATTAAAAAATATTAAATGAATACGTGGGTACCGCTCGTTTTTAACGAGTAGTAAACTATGTTCTTTGGGGCGGAAACAGAGAAAGCTGCCTAGAAACTTATTAGATATATACTTCTGTGCTCACTACCGATATGTAGCGACCCACAAAACTACTTGCAGCTGAATCATGTTCCATGTTAGAGGAAGAAAAAAACATGATGGCACCTTACTTTTCGGTCACGAATGCGTGTCTTCGATAAGTGGTCATTCGAGCCACTCATTCAGAGCCGGTGGAGGGTATAACGAGCTGGATCTACCAACTATTACATACGCCTGGTCATTACAACTTCGCTCGTCGTCGAGGCGTTTCGGAACGAACTAACTAATTAATATTTGATGTTTTCGATACGGTTCTTACCAAAATATTGGGCGTGACGTAAAAAAAGAAGTTCATTATACCATAAGCGCTTCAATCAGTGTAAACAAGTACTTCGAAAAAATCCTTTCCTTTTGGAATGAGTATTTTTTTGTTTGTCAGTAATAGTTAACAACTCAAAGGATCAAATGAATGGTTTAGAATAAACCGTTCGCTCTCCCCAAGGGCAGAACTTTGTTAAGAAAAAATCAGCTCTAACTGAGCAAATCATTACTGGTGGAACATGGTAAAAATTGCTACGCTACGCTAAAGCTGTGCTAGTATAGTATCACCCTCGAGCGGAGCCGAACGGTGGCGCTCTCCTTATTGCGGCCGAGAATCATTTCGGAACACTCAAACGGCCTCTCTCAAAAGTATTCCATATTGAGTAGCAAAGTACAGTGATTGTTCATTGAATAGTACGGTCTGTCGTAGTCTAGTAGTTAACTCAACATGCTAACGAGATGAAGGTCTCGGGTTCGATTCCAGTGCGGCCTGAAATTGCACATTGCACAGTTCGGTCCAGTGCCTCTAATACATATTTTTAAACGTAATTTTGACCTGTATGTCCAACTATTCTGTATTTTTACTAAGGGATTGACAACTTGATGTCAACAACTAATCTGAATTTTTACTAAGGGAGTGACTACTTGATGTTATGTATTTTAGAGATGCGAGCATCCAGACAACCAAGCTATACACATCTTTCTGATCTATATTACCAACCAATCAATATTTTAATTTAAGAATTTTGAGGAGAGACAATAATTTTGACGATTTGACAGCGGACAACAGGAGAGAAGAGTACTTTGATAACTAGACAGTCATGATGAACAAGAGATAAGATAAAAGAGCGGTAAGAAGACAACTGGGGAAGTAATTCACCACCGCGGTACGGAGTGCGCCACCGTCTGGCACCGCTCGACGGGGAGATGCTACTAAGCTGTGTTAAGCTACATTATATCGATAGCATTTTCGCGAATTATCGGGGTATTTTTTCACGCTGTAAAACGTGATGTCCTTTTATTGATATTCGTAATACAAACACCGAAAAACAAAGGGGGAAAGAATGCCATAGAATAGCACATATTCCCCCTTGTTTTCACACAGCGCAAAGCGTATAAAATTTTTAGTTTTTTCGGTGTTTTTCCAAGTTTATATTGCAAATATCAATAGAAGACCATCACAGCGTAGGCAATTCAGCGCGAAAAGAATACCCAAAAATCATATATCATATAATGGCATTTGTATATCTTCAAAAAAACTTCTCGATTGGCGCATTTTCTACGCTTAATTCGCCCGTTTCGGCGCACTCAAAAATGAGAATCATTGGTCATTCTGCCATGAAATCGTATATAAATTTCAAATCCGCAATAAATAATGGGGTTTCCCATTTAAAAAACTCGCGTCAGGAGTCGCTACGCTAACATGGTGCATAATAATAAAAATGCAATCCATTTCGCCATTGAATAACATTTTAAAAATAAAGGGGACTTGCCATACAAAGTTTTTTGATATCTTCAAAGATAAAGATAATAAATGGCCGGTCCAATATTTTTCAGATACCCTGTATACATAATCATATATATGTATAACACTACAAGAGTATGTAAATGTTCGCAAAATTTTTAGGAAAACAAGAACGTACGACACAAAACGAATTTTTATATTTCGGCTTAACATGCCTTTTTCAAAGCTACAAGGAAGAATGAATTTTGATGTTGGTATGAAGATATACTGAGATATAGATTGGCAAGTATATCTCCGTACCAACATCAAATTTCCGAAATTCATTCTTCCTTGTAGTTTTGAAAAAGGCATATTAAGCCGAACTATTAAAATTAGTTTTGTGTCGTACGCTCTTGTTTTCTAAAAATTGTGTGAATATATATATATATATATATATATATATATATATATATAAATTATTAAGAAATTTTGCTAACTACTACCTACCCAAGGAAAACAACTCATACCAGATCTTACCAATTATTATCATTATTTTTTAAATTCATTTATTACTTTTTTCTACGATTGAGCCTAGATTTTTAGCGAGGTGTTCAAAATCCATCTCAATTGCCTTAGCAGTTACACTCTGGATTTTGACAGAGGACAGAAAATAAATCTAACAAGGATTGGCCAATTTGCAAGATTGGGAGAACAAGCAAGGCTGAGAATGTGAATAATAGCCCATAACCCCCAGCAGGGATCATTGAGAGACCTCGGGAAAAAATGACTCAAGCCCCAAGCATCCCGCTTTCTGCATTAGCATGTTTAGATACCATCTTGAAATTTTAGTGATCGTTAAAAAGTTATTGTTGGACGGGATTATTGTCTAACGACGGGTCTTGAGAAAGGCGACGCAAATCGTGCGCCCAGTTGCGAACAATGAATCCGTCTGAAAAATACGTCCAAGGAACGACAACAAGAGCCCGTGACTAGAAGAAAAGAGAGATAATAACGGTTAACACCCTAAATACAAGTTGAGTGGTACAAAGAACATAGTCCCAAACTTACATACAAGTACGAAATACGTGCATCAGAGCATATGTATGTATGTTGATGTAAGTTACTCTTTTGATGTATGCTTTCTCGGAACAATGCGAGTTGTATACATGCAAAAGTACCATGAATCTTCCCCGACACTTGAAACTTGACGAAACTCCGAAGAGAATCAGCAGTACAGGATGTACTTGTAGAACACAAATAAGGCACGAGCACACTGCGTCCTTCTGGCAACTCAAGACATTTAAACGACTTCTGTCTATCAACAAGTGCGTTAGCGTGAAGTGAACCACCAGTAATCCCTTTGCGAGTCACTTGTAAGTTAAAACCTCGGGTGGTGTCTGGCGACTTACTTGTGATTGGGAAATGACTGGAAGGATACTTCGAATAGACCACCATGGATGTTAGGCTGCCATAGATCAAGCCATAGTAGGAATATAATAGCGCCATAGGACTACGAACACCCAAGTGATTTGAAGGTGGATTTCAAAAGGCTTTTTGGGTAGCAAGAACGAACCTATTTAATGGTAATATGGATTCCTGCTCATTCCTGGAAAAAGAGTTGGAACCGACGACACAAGCCAGATCCTCCACATTCCACATGCCAGTTGCTCTTTCGGACGCGATGTGGCCCTTTCAGTAAACGAAAAGTAAACAAAATTCCAACAGAGACCATGGCACAAACAACTACAGAGCACAACTCAAAAGGTTTGTTCCAGCGTGATCAAAAGAACACGAATAGAACACAACTGATTCAAAACGAGAACTGAGGTGGTGGGGTTCTCGACTTCTTTCAGTTTGATGATCTCAAACGCTGCAACGCAGTCTGAAAAGCTACTCCTCACTTACCTTCCTCAAAACTCAAACTTGCTAAGAAAAAGAATGTTTCCAGCAGGTCCAACTACAATATCTGTTTATGCAAATCACAGAATAGTTTATTGACAAATCGTTAAATACGCAACGTGATTTACACGAGGAAGAATACCAGCTTGGTAGCGTGAGAAAAGATAGAAACTAAATTGTATCAAAGAAGGTTACACGTCTCAGCAAGATTATCTTTTCCCTGCTCAGATCACAACCGTGCCTTCGTTTTGGAGCAAGAGGTTCATGACCCAACTCATGATCTCGGGGAGCTGGAACTCTACAGGGTCAACAAAGTACAAGAACTTAACCACACTGGAACGTGACACTAGCTGCTCAGAGAGACTGCGCCGTACTAGCACATGAACACGGGTAAACAAACCGAAAGTTTACTGGAATGCAGTGTTTTTGTGGAGGGAATATATCCAATTCATCAAGTTACGCACGGAACATGACACGATTGGGAGAATCCACCTATGATCGAGTTGCTGTATGCTGTATGGGAGTTGTGGGGTTCCCCTTGAATACATCGAACACGTCTTTTGAGTTTGCATGTGTTTTTTTTTTTTTTTTTTTTTTTTTTTTTTTTTTTTTTTTTAGGTTTAAGCCGCATCTCAACCAGAAGGGTCATTAGCGGCACAGAGTTTGCATGTTGTTATCCATTTTACGGAAACAAAACGAATTGATTCATAGATCGAACATGTACACTCTCACTATTATTCACATCTACAAAACGCATGATACCGAAAACATATATTTTGATCTAACATTGGAGGCGCAGAAGCTCAAGACGTTGTGTGTGGGAGATAAGCGGCGATCTGACCATCCGCAACTTCGGAGGATTGACCCCAATAGTTGACAATCTATCAGGTCCAGACAAGGACCAGTCCCTGTTGCTGTACCTGAGAACTGCTGGGCTCTACTACAGATTGTGGTATCTGACCTGTAATATATTTACGTGCATTTAGTCATAGTTTTATTTCACTTCGCTGATTATTATACAAGGAGTACCAAAAGTAAACTCCCCCTCCCCTAACTTTTTTCCGTTCTCCCCCGACATCTTATTCCGTTCTCAGATTAGAGCTAATGAACCAAGAAGCGCGATTATTCCAAAAGTAAGTACCAATTTTCAAAAAAAAAATAGCGCTTCTTCATGGTTCAACTCAAATCCTAAAACGAAATAATATATCGCAATTTTGGCAAAAACGATTAAAATGAAGTGTGACTAGGCAAAAAATGGGGGTTTTTTCTTTCAAATTTTCCCAGGGTAGTCCAAAAACTTGGGGGCTGGGATTTACTTTTTCGACACCCTTTAATAATGTGTAGTTAGTTACATGCCTATTCATCATCTAGTCTTAGTTGTATTATTCTATTTAAGTGTTTTTTAAATCAGCTGTATGGGTTAAGCAGTGGTCATCGCTGTCATTCTCCCCCCCCCCCCCCCCCCCCCCCCGATCAGCCAGCGGAGTCCATGATTGCAACACGGCTCCTCTCAGAATTGTGCCACTTGCAGCATCCCCTCAAACATCTTGTTCAATGCCGTTAATGACCCTTCTGGTTGAGGTGCGGCTTAAATCATTAAATAAATAAAATTTAGGATAGAACAGGTTGGAGATTGAGCCAAATAAAGGGGGAGGGATGAGGTACTATGAAGCCTCACGCCATACATTTCAAGGAGTGAATGAACCACGCTGTACTATAGTTTACAGTACATTTTACTGAAAATCGTGGCATATAAAGGCGGTAAGGCGTCTGGTCTCCTTGAGCCTGTATGACGCATTGCGCCCTCCGGTGGCTCATGGAAGTTCCTGTTTCGAGCTGTCCGTAGCCGGAGCAAAGGTGTGCCCATCTAGGGAACCTAAAAGGTCTCCCAGTCGGCTGAACTGTGTTAGTGTGTCAGTACCCTTGCGGGGCCTGCTTTAGGCCGACTCACTCCGTCACCCTACTTCGTGTATTTAGATAAAATCCCGAACGAATTAATATTATACTCGATGCTCGGAGGTTTTTTCCTCAGCTTTGGATGAACTGACCCTAAAAAGGCGAAAACTGATTATGATGAACGATGTGAGGAGGAAGGAACCTTGGGTGGTCCATATTCATCGCGGATCTGCATACAAGGCTTTACCTCATTTCCGTGACTGAGCACCCACACCCAGTAATTTTGGCATGTTCACATTGCCAATTTACTTACAATAACCACTTCCCTATGAAGCTGAACAGCAAAAGCTTATGTACAGCAGCGAGTTATGCCAATTTTTAACCCTCTTTGATGAATAGGAGGTTTTCTGTAAAACCACCATTTAGATTCACAACAATAGATGTCAATTAATGACAACATTTAGAAGCCAGAACTGAAATTTATGAGATAACTATATACTCAAATATTCTCATGTTAGTAATTACATAAGAATATTTGAGTAAATGAAGAGTTTTTTTCTTCCCGTAATTTTCTACCCGTGTACGCAAAAAGACTGAAATACCAACTGTGCATGCGCGTGTGTGGGAAAGAGGCCTACTTTATGCGTACGCGGGAAAAATGCTTTTTGTTGGAATACCCGTCCTACGCGTAGTCATCATAACCAGACGCAAAGGTGACCACAAATTCAAGAGTATTATTTCTCCCTCTGACTGCTGTCTTATAACTTTCACATTCCCACTATTAGTCGAGAAAAAATTTGTAAAAAAGGATTAAATAACACAATAGGATTGTGGAAATGGTGAACTCTAACTTTTAATTTGCCTGAGATAAATTTATGAGCAATAAAATCAATAATGGTCAACTAAGTGACTATTTAGTTAGGAGTCAGAATAACGGAATCGTTAAATCCTAAACAGAATGTCCAGGGATGGCTCAGAATAGCAGCGGTTTCATGGAAATTGAGAACTATGCTAGTTAGGTTGTTGCTATCGGTGGAGTTGTAGGGGACTACACAAACCCCCAACCAAATCAACATCAACAAGGCTACATGAAAATGTCGCCCATCATAAAAAATTAATCAATACATTTTTCAAGCCTAACTCAACTTTTTGAACAAATTTTGTTCCATGTCTGTCCGTCTTCATTCCATGTCGGTATTTTTGTCCGTGGTCAATTTCGTGTGAAGTACGAAACGAAAGGAAGTAGAAATTAGAAATCAGACGCTCTGGGACACTAAGAGACGATTGAATTGAATGGGTCTTTCTTTTCTGATCAGCTGAGTGAAATTTAATTGAGACATTTTTAACCTGAGACACAAAACACATATTTCACAGGGGGAAAAATAAGGCATATCCATGTACCGATGTATCTGCATGTAGTGTAAATTTTTCTTTTGGTAGGCAACATCGTCCAGTTATATTTCGATAATGCACCATAGTATCAGTTTGGAAGGTAATTTTTTGGACCAGTGTTCTGCGGTTAAGGGCTATCTAATACAGGTTTACTGTATACGGGGTTTAATAATAATTCATAGATATCATCCCCGAGAATCGAAACAAACCACCCAGGTAGCTGTAACTTCTTAGGTTAGCTCTCCTCCCTAAGGGCTAGAACATTAACAGGGGAAAAAATCAACATGGGATGAAGCGCAACAGGTGAAACATAGTAAAAATGACCTAATAAACTATTGCGATCGTATCAGCTGATATAATTCCAAAGGAATTCAGATCATTATAACTTTTGTCACCAATAAATGGATCTGTGAAGGGTAGGTAGGTGATGTACTTAATATCATTAATTTTCAGTTGGTTGGTCAGCTTGTTAAATTCAAAAAACTAGTAAAATTTAGGTGTTTTTAATTTAATTTCTCTTCGGTAGGCGTCTATGCCTCTACAGATATGTTTAGATAATGAATAATAGACTTTGTTTAATTAAAGGGCTATCTAATACATAATAATAAACTTTTGTGTAATAATTTGCAGCGTTTTTTGTCATAAAATGCACACTGGATGCTCAAATTTGAACAAATTAACATACATATTGTATGAAAAATTCGCTCATACGATCATGCTGCATAACTAGAACTTTTTCTTCTTGTCAGCAGTAAATCTGAACGTGGTAGGATTTGATAGGTTTTTTAAATCCTCGAATCGAGATAAATACGAAATAGATACAGAAAGCCTTTTTTCAAACACGAACGAACCTCCCTGACCATTGAAGATAATAATATAACCTTTCACCGCGCCATCTGAACGTGCACTTTCTCCATGATGTTAAGCGGGAAAGACGAGGAAACGGAGTGATTGTTTTGGCGGTAACCTGAAGGATAATGATATCATTGAGATACTCAGATGTAGCGGATAACCAGGGGAAGACGTTTTGCTGTGCTCTGGGTGGAAAGGCCGCCGTTCCGATCTACATCACATCTCAAGCACTTCTTAGCCAACCAAGTGGATTAACCAACACTTAGCGAATGCAGCGGTGCAGCGCATCAGAAGTCATGTACCTCTTTATGAAGTTGTAAGCTGTAATGTCGCATCTTGAAACATCCAGATTACATACAAGTTGCTCCGCGTTCTTCTAATTGGAAATGGATGCAGGATGCAGCAAATCAAAATTGCGGTATCTTGAATGGAAATTAAAAAACACTTACTTACGCAATTTACGTAAGCAGAACCAAGTTTTCGAATCGGTCAGCTGGAGCTCAGGGTGGACCCCGTCATTTCATTCGTCCTTTGATGTCCTATAGAGTTGATGTCCCTATCCTTATGCTAGTAATACAACATATCAGAATTTGGTCCCAATCGGACCGGCGGTTTCGGAGGAGTAGTGAGCACAAAATGTTGTCCATTAATAAATAAATGATACCAGTACAACAGTAATTGGATTTACCCTATGTTAAATGCTCATTCTTCATCCTGACTAAAACATATGTATACCTACAATCTACCATTAAAAATCCGCTTGCGTACAACTCCACAACACAATGAGATATTTTCAAGAATCCATGTAAAGTTCGAGAATGTAAATTGCCACCGCTATCAGTGCGCCTTCGCATCTTGAAATCGTCTTAACTTCAAACTAGGAAGATGATGTTCAGATGCCTAATAGATAACTAAGCCGGAACAAAAACATCAAACAAGTTTTTACACCTCACAAAGCTTGTAAACAGTGCTTCTCAAGGTTGTATGGAGGGAGAAATCGGCAGCGTGGCATGTGGCGAAGATTAAGATAAATCAAAAGCTTTCCATCAACTGGCGAACGATTTTTGTACGATGAAAAATGGCAAAGATACAGTTCCGAAGGAATAATTAGGTTGTTAACCAGAATTATCACAAAATCTCGACAACAATAAAAGTAACGCTTTTTGCGGTTGTGTGCCAAAGCGAAGACATTAAAATATAAAATTAATGTGTACACATGAAAGAAGTGAACCAGGCCAAATCATTAAGGAATTCCTTGCAAGGCCAGGAAGTCAGAACACAATCATTATCAGAAACCGAACATTTCTATCAATGATCCCAGGTATGAACTGCTGTTACTCCTACGAAATTTTACTCGCCAAATGTGATATTTTTGTGTTAGTGTTCAACTAATAATACATATTTATTCATCAAATATGTGGCTGGAATGAATTATACGTCGGGCAGGCAAGAGACTCCGCTGCCGCCAGTGCACCACTGAACAACACAATCGTAGAACAATACAGATAGAATCCTCGTGGGTTTTGTAAAGGCGGACAAAAGAAGCGTGAAACGGACATTAATGGGATCTCGAGATGATCAACTCCGTTTCGGCACAAAGCTAATGGGCCCTTGAAGATGGGCTGGCGCCGCAACTCATTTCTCGGAGAGGTCCATCAGAAGACAGGTAGGAAGTCTCGTAATCAATATCACACCTTCTAAATCACTTCAGCTTGGCTCACAAAATCACCATCCAACTCCGAAACGAATGGCATTGTCAGAGAGCTGCAGGGTGTCCTAATGGAAGAATACGCTGTTTTCAAATGAAAGGAATGAACCCAATATCTTAACAGTTAATTAAGTTGCAGAATTCTAGTGAACCTTTACCGAACGCCATTACCGATCTGGGAATATGATTAGATAAATCGCCAAATACATATGTAGCCATGAGTCAGGTTGAACGATTTCTTGGTGTCACTACGCGTACCAATAGGAACGGCCTTGCTAGTTAAATTCAGATTTCAACCTTATTGCGAGGATTCACTCAACCTTCTTAAAATATATTCTAATTCTCAACTGGCATGGCTGCAATCCTGCAATTAGTGTTTTTATATGGGACCAGAAAAAAATTCTTAACGGTATTTTAGAGTCTGATGACAGGGATGTGAGTACTGGACATAGTTTTTATACACGTTAAGAGCAACTCAAGTAATTTTAATCAAAATTATTGAAGAAGATCCTAACGAATTGGGACCTAACTCAATGGCAATATGTCAAACTGATTCCTTGACGTACTTATGGAAACGATTAGGGAAAGATGCATCTTTATGAGCCAGCAAGCGATTCTGCATCGAATGCCACGTTCTGGGCGGCATGGGACATATATATATAATCTAACTTGTTAGGGTTCTCGAGTTGGTAAAAATGAAAAACACTTCCTTCTTGGCTGACGTTTCGAAATATTTATATTTCTTCTTAAGAGCTGGCAACAAAGGATGGGTACAACTGAGTTACAATCATCCTAATGTAGGAGATGTGATGGTATTACTGCTGTTTTAAGGAAAAACGCCCCATTTCAAAAATTAAAAAGTTTCAGTAATTAGCTTCAAAGTTTTTAATCGGAACCCTTGCTATAGACCTCCTCCATTTTTTCATACGTACCCCATTTTTTGGACATACTTCGATAGTACTTGAATTTACTAAATTATCAAGAAAACAAATTTTAATGAAAAAATCGATTTTTCAATCAATTATTCCCAGATAAGGTGATAAAATAAAATCGAATATTTTTTTGCCTTGTTTTGAAAATGAAATGCCTTAAATAAATAGCATGTGATGCGTTTTACCTTCAAAAACAAATAAGTTTGATAGGTGATGTTTTTGAAGAAAACACCTCAGGTAGTACAATATTATGTAGGTACTTAGGAAAAAATTATTTATATTCATTTTAAAAACAGAATGAATAATGACTTGAAATAAATGTACGTAAATCACTTCGGAAGAATGGCTTGGCACGAAGAACTAAAATAATGAAATCGCTGGCCGAATATACCTACTGCATATAAAAAGTCAACTGCTGAAATACTAGAAAACACCTCACACCACGACTAGGTGTGTGAGGTTCTTCCTTCAAACGGCAGTGTAATGAACATGAGTTGATATGAACAGATAACAAGTAACTACAGGATGAAATTATAGTGCTTACATAACTAACTTACATAACCAACTTACTTATTAAGCAAAATTAAAATCACTATAATTTTATCTGTAGTTACATGTTGTTTGCACATACATCATATTATCAACTTAAGTACGGTACAACCATCATATCTCAAACAACAGGACGATTCTCTGTTGTGAGCACAGAAGAAGAAATATAAATATTTCGAAAAGCCAAGAATGCTTTCTTTTCATTTTGATCAACCTCAAGAACCCAAACATCTTAGATTGAACACAGTGGTCGAAACAACCCAGACAGATCATACTATATTCGTTAACTGTAACAAATCCACCAAAGAGCGGGACATATGCTGCAATGGTGCTCTTATTCTTATCATACAACGGATGACTAACACAAATTTGAAATTTGAGAAAAGACACGAAACGAACATTAGCAAATTATGCAGTTTCGAAAAGTATGGTTTGATTCTATAAAATTCTATATAAAATGGATTCGATAATATGTTGATTCTAATATTCAGAGTAAAGGTTGTAAGGTGGACAACTCTCAGCCTCTCAAAATTAGGGGGAGGAGGTGGAAAACATGGATATTAACACCCCCCCCCCCCCCCCCCCCCCCGCGGACCTTAACCTTATTGCCCAAAAAGTACCAATTCTCAGTCCAAGGCTTCCCTTGCAACTAAATAGTGTTAACCCGATAAGTACACTGAACTCTGTCTCACGAAACCTGAACCTCTCTGGGACCAGACTTTTTTTCTCTCCTTTTTATAAAAGGTTAAAGGAAGTGGGAGGCCGGCAGACACAACATTGGACGTCCTGGCGAAACAACAAAAGGAACCGGGCTATGAAGAAAACAGACGGCGGGAAGTCAGCTGGCCCACCTGCTGCCCACAACAGGTACATTTTTAGGCTCCCAGCTGTTGTGACGCCGCGCCGGCAGCTCTGACTATGTGCTTTGAAGGGCTCGAGACGAAGATGAAACCCTACAGAGGTGATTTCATCCAATTAGGCTCTTGCAGGTAAACACCGAAAGATGGTAGCATACGTTTGAGGGGCTTCCTTTAGTTAAGAAATAGTCCAGCGATTTCGAATGAAAATTGTTTTCATACAAAAACGTCGCAATTATTATGCAAACTATTTTTCATCTTAGATAAAACTTTCAAAAAGAAATGTGGACGTACTCATTCTTCCCTGTTAAATTCTTCCACAGCTAATTTATAGATAATGAACTTACGAAGCCAATAAACTTTTGATACTGCGATTCACAATCATGTTTCTTTTAACTAATTTTTGTCATAGATGAAGCCATTGCAATGGCTCCAAAAATTTTGATTTTAAAATCAAAATTTTCGAAAAATTTGTCCATAGGAATCCGTTTTGAGGCATTCTGAAAAGCATCCTAGAGTTTCACGCTTATTTATGCTTACGTATATATATGTGTCATTCCAGACAATAACTCTCCTTAGGATTGAGATAAAAATAAAATCCATGTTCTTGCGCCATAAGTCAAGCTTTCCAAACGAAAGTATGAGTTCGTTGACCAACACTTTTTTTGCACATTAAATTGGTCAAATTTTAAAAATGTAATTAAAAATTCACTAAAAATGTCTAAAAACGGCTAAAAATTGTTAAATATATATTTTTTAGCAAAATTTTAGTAAAAAAAAAGTTTATCAACAACGAACTATAACATTATAAAATGTATGCAAAAAATTATGGAGGAAAATTTACTTAATTTCATTGATATTGGCTGAAATATCGATAAAAGCTCCCTAAGCATTGTAGTTTGTCCTCTTTTTGGCCAATTAAAACTAACTTTAAAAAAAAAACTTTATTTTATACAAGGGTGATAGATGGGAAATGTAACGTTCTTTCTGATGGGTTTCTTTTGAGTTTACAGTGATACTATGAGGAGTTATGGCCGTTTTAATGTGAGAAGGTACAAACAAAACACGAAAAAAAAGAAAAAAATCTTAAAAATTGAATAACTCGGAAAAAGCGTTAAAACAATCTCTAAGGCGAAAATTCGATCAGAAATGAGCTCTAGAATCGCCCAAATTTGGCGTAAGCACCCTGTACACTTTGCTGCGATTTTAAGAAAAACGTGATAAATTTCTAGCTGTGGGTACAGGCTGTAGGTCAAGTCTGTGGGGACTATAATCGTCAAGAGATTGTTTAATCGTGAATAGTGCAGTTTATAGCAACCTGTTAGGTGTCATAGAAATCACCTGTTATACGTGATAATTGTTGTGGCTCATCATGGATAACAGCTAAGTGCATTTTCCTTCTAGAATGGCAGGCACACGCATGTTTAGAGAAAATAAATAAAACAATAACATAAAACGCCCTAGAAGTACGATTGTGACTGCTCAATAATAAGTCTTCCTAACGTAATAAGTGAAGATGATTGTGATGACTGAACATTAAAAGTTGGACATCATTGGACAACCAACCAACATGCATGCGTTATCAGACTGATTATAGTTCATTCATCTTGATGGTTAACTGTTGATGCGTTCATTGGCTGGCACTCAAAAGCGCGGGTGTATTGTTCAAATACTTCCCAAAAACGATCCTAGCCAAAAGCGCGGTGGTTTGAATTAAAGAATGCCAAACGCATTATGATGGTAGTTAACACATGATCAAGGCGAAAGAGAAGGGTCAAATAGACCAGAATGATGTGTACGTTTGGTGGCATCCCACGAATAAAACTATACCCTATTTCAATCCTTTTAGTAAAATAAAGATTAGTTCGACAACTAGATTAGAATTATGAGCATAGTTTGGTGATGTGGATGCTCTTTAAGCACCGGCGCTTCCGTCCCACAAGCACTGGAGCATTTGTACCTTTTCGCCCGTAAAACCTGCGCTTCCAAGCAGCTCTGCCGCGTTCACTTAAACATTCTCAACTTGTCAATCCAGTTTACTTATTATTATTCAAAACCTCCATCATACGAAAAAACGGGTGTTCTTTACTACTGCTCCCTATTTTGAATGAGAGATTTCTCCCATTCAAAACATCGCTTTTTCATTTTGAAAATACTATTTGGACTCTTCAAAACTACCTCTTTTTTACTCTTATCATTTGAAACACTCTACATATGATTAAGATTAATTAATTACGGTTTTCACAAATCGGGGGACAGTAGTAAAGTTTTTCACAAAGGAAAAACTTAACACAGAATGTGTTTGCGTTGTCGCGCAACCAAGTGACAACCAAACAAGCGTCATGGTTTACTATTCATTTATAACATCAATTTATATAGTTATAGTATGAAACTACGAAAATTGCGTTGTCGCGCAACCAAGTGACAACCAAACAAGCGTCATTGTTTACTATTCATTTATAACATCAATTTATATAGTTATAGTATGAAACTACGGAAAAAAAAAACGAAATAAATTCGTGATAAATCAAGAGCTTTCCAACGAATGGTGAACGATTTCTGTGCGATTAAAATGGCGGAAATTCCATTTCCCTACCAACGGCTCGGTTATACGTGAAAATCATCCGTCACAAATTTCGTTCCCATCCCGCGTTCCATTTTCGGCTAGTTAGTCCATGGCTAAAACACATTCTGTGTTAAAAAACCCATCATGAAGTAATGACTGTTGGGTAATGACTGTAGGACTCGGCTCTGTTCGATCTCAGGAGTCTGGGGGATTTTCTACACTGATATAGGTTAGTTGGACAAATAGATCACATTAGGGAGTTGAGGGGAAATCCCAGGATTCTCTTGAGATTGAACGGGGAGGAGTCCAGCCATACCTACTTAAGATATCAACTCTCAACCCCTTAACTTCAGATCAAGGTACATATCTTACAGACATGTATTGTATTATCCCGTGGTTACTGCTGTTTGGAAGTGGTGGGCAGTAGTAAAGTTTTTCACCAGGCAAAAACTTTACTACTGCCCCCCAATTTTTTTAAATAGGAGCGTCTGGACGCAGCGCAATTAGCCATTTCATCTCAGATTTAGCAGCTAAGTAAAGTAATTGAATAGATACATTTAAGGTCCTCTGTAGCCGAATGGCTAGCGTTGCAGCAGATCACGGGTTTGAACCCCATTCAAAACAAAAAATTTTGCGTCGTATGTCACTGTTAGCGTTCCGCTTTATACGTCAAACTAATCTGAATTTGTATAAAGGGATTGACTGTTTGATGTTATGTATCCCACCACCCCCCAGACTACTGATCTATGCTAAAAACTGATGCGTGTAAAATCTCTCTAGGAGTGTCGCCCTGCGCCTAGACGCTCCTTCTTAAAACCATAATTAATTATTGCTAATCATACTTAGGATGTTTCAAATGATAATAGTAAAAAATAGGGAGCTTGAAGTCCAACTCGTATTTTTAAAATGAGAAAGTGATGTTTTGAATGGGATGAATATCATGTTGAAAATGGGTGGCGCTTGGATAGAACACCCGAAAAAACTTCCTATTCTCTTATTTTAGGCAATGCTAATCATTAATTGATAATTAAGCCGGTATGATGCAGTGGTTGAATAGTCGCTCACAAGAGGAAGTTGAATGTTGACTGCCTGGGATTGGAGGAGGCAGTGTTCTCTCAAACAAATCGGGAACCTGAAGAGCGTCGACCGAAGAATCGCTCAGCTAGCGACCCCAGACGACAAAAGACGGAGTCTGGACGTGTTTCGCGCTTTAGGATCACCTCGGGGTCCTGGGAGGGCGTCTATTACCGCAGGCCCCCACTCACCGCCTGACAAAGCGAATTTTATCGTTTGCAACACAAAGGTATCTACCTCGCAGAGTGGCTTAGTAAAAGGTGGTGAGATCACGCCCACATTTATTTCTCGGACGGACGAAGTGGTTTATGCAGACTCCGGGGGCAAGTTTTACATGTCAATAGGCCGACGAAAGAGTTGCGACCCGCGAACGTTTCCGTTCACTCATACAAATGGGAATAATTGTAGAAATGAGAGAGGAAACAGGTCAGCTCTTTTAGCAGCGAGCGGAGTAATACATTTGTCAAATTAGCTCACGCCTAGAAATAGGCGGGCACTCAAGCGAAAATGCTATACAATTCATTTATTAATATATTCCAATAGATGTTTTCCAACCTTGGAGATACATTTGACTCAACAACGACAAAGGTGAGCTAACAGCCGGACTATTGAGTTCTATCATCCGTTTCTCCGGAATGTTACTGGAAATACCTTAACTACAGTGAAACTATCGTGCTCAATATCTATCGCCCTTAACAATGTTTTTGGAACTACCCCACGAATCAGGTCCCGGTTCATGCCGAAAACAAATTTTGACGAATAACAGAAATGTATTTTTGTTTGTATCCGTCTGTGCTGGACGCTAATGATACCATTATTAGGTTGTTTTTTGTTCATCCCAGCCTAGTTAATTGATATGATTTTTTGTATTTTCTTTAAACTTTTGGATCTCAAGGAGATTGGCCAACGAAAAGACATTATTCAAAGATAGTTCACTGGAAATTACAAGCCAATTTGATTTTAGCATGGAACATGCCATGACCTAACCGCCCAAAAGCGTTAGTCTGAGTTGCGAAAATGCGACCCCAAAGTAGCGGTCTTATGATTTTCAACTAGCTACGTACCTACGTTCCTAGAGAAGCAGTCGGTGCGTTATAATTACATATTATATTGTAATCTGGTTAAGAAGAAGTTCCTATAAAAAAGACTGATTGTTTCTATAATTATCCTCCTATACAAAAGAACGGCTCCTATACAGGTCTAAAGGGCTTGACCAATTTTGATGCGGGTTTTCGCAATGTTGCGTTGTTGAAAAAGCGTGAAACTCCAGGGATCATTTCAAAACGCCTCTTTATCGGATAACCATGAGGAAATTTTTGACATGATAGGATTTTAAATTTTGAGCTTCATTTCCTATGAAAATTCCCCAAAAATTTTCGTTTTTAGCTTGAGTAATTGTGTATGTTGGTACTTAATTGAATGATGAATCGAATTGAATGAGTTTAATCAATTCTTTCCAAACAGAATCGTTATACTAATATTATTATTGTAGCATAACAGCGCACATAGCTACAAACTCTCGTATTTTGACATTGTGAACTTAATCAGTAGTTGAAAAATTCCTTGGGTAGCACCCCACGGTTATGAGAATGTTTGAATACGTCATTCCTACCGAGAAACGAGGAAAGTAATATCAAATGAAGCCTTGAGTGATTGAGGGTTTTTTCCAAAAATCGAGGGTTTCGCAACACTGTGCGATGTTGTCCCGGTAAACTAGTACGTAAATAAGGAAAACCCTGTTATGCGTAACTACTTTACCCATCAAATGAGGTTGGGATTGGATCAGGTGGAGGATAGAACTTACTCTTACATATCCAAAGATAACAAAACGATTTCTGTGGGTTGAGCTGTTAAGTTGTAGTTGACAAAGTCAGATCTTCAAAAATTTATATTCTAAACGCCTTACTACTTGCAACACAAAAAAGAGGAATCTGCTATCACAATCGCTGTAGTTTCTTGACCATTTGTTGACAGTCAATTAACATAATACTACAGAGGAGGATAGTATGCTTGATTGAAACCTCTTTACGGGTAGGAAAGTCCTCGAATAATGTTTTTGGGTACTGATATACAAAACGATGGGAATAAAAAATACACTGCCAAGGAAATGGCACATGAGCTTCCTCGTGATCTTCACAGTACGTCACCATAAAATTCCAGAAAACTAGAAACGACCGGTTCTGGCATCAGGGAATTAATAAGGTGGGAAATTGGAAGCTGAATGGTACATATAATGAATGAAATTAATAAGGAAAATTTTGATTTTAATATGGGACCATCCAGGATGTAGTCCGCATGTTCCTCATGACTAAGCTGTGACCGTAACAAAAACATCACTTTCGCGCATGCGCCTAGCGTACCGCTGCTGATGATGTGATATGGGACCTCAAGAAACCTTGCCCGCATCATCCCTGAAAATCTGACCGAAATCCGTTCACAATTGCCTGAGTTATGACCGAAACAAGAAAATTTTGTTTGCGCCTGAGCAGAGGCTACCGTTGATTCGATCATGATGGAACTGATAGGGGACCATGTAGAGCTATACCCGCACGATCCCTAAAAATTTGAAGAAAATCGCATCAAAATTGTGGATATTACGGCTGTTGCAAGGACCGTAACAAGAATATTTTGTTCACGCATGCGCAGAGCGTACCGCTAATGCAATTATGATAATTGTCTTATGGGACCTCAAGGGACCTTACCCACATCAACCCTGAAAATGTGACCGAAATCCGTTAAACATTGACCGAGTTATGACCGTCACAAGGAATTCACGTTAGCGCCTGCGCAGAAGCTACCGTTGATTCGATCATGATGAAGTTGATAGGGGACCATCTAGAGCTTAACCTGCACGATCCCTGAAAATTTGGTTAAAATCGGATCAAAATTGTGGAAGTTATGGCTATTACAAGGAAATGTGGACGGGCAGACAGACAGACAGACACGGAACCAAATTTGCTCAGGAGGCTCTGAAACGCAAAATGCAAGTGGAAATTTTGATTTGGAGCAAACAATTTTTTTCATTTCGAAAGTGAAAACAAAGCTTCCGCTGCCTTGCAGTCTCGGAAGCAAAATTGGATGTGACTTTTGGGTGGGGAATTCATGGGCGAGGACGAAAATGAACTTCTCATTAAACAGGCTCGCCTTGACATATGGAGCTGGAATTTCAGCACAATCAATAATTCTCATTCCTTTCACCATTTATTTTGATTCATTACTTATTTTTATCACATAACTAAATACCTATTCTGATCATTATTAAGCAATTTCATCCTTTTACATTAATGGCATCTGTGTTTCTTAATAGATAGAGGCGATACTAATTTTAATAATGAATGTATAAACAGACAGAATTATTCCATTAGGCAAAGCAATTAAAATATCTTTAATACATAAGTATAGGCAGGTTAAGAATGACAACCCTCATCAATGAATAAATGAGTGAATGAATCCCTCACCCTCATCGATTGGGTAAACTCTGAAGCAAATTTCTATCTGCATAACACTCTACAATTTGAAATGGAGCCTCTATGGGACTGGTGGGATAAAATGACAAGGTACACAGCCACCATGATCAACTGATTAGGCTCTAAGCCTGATTTCTTTCTTATTCTACCAACGATGATGAAAATTTAAACGGCATTTTCTATCAGGGTGTCCTCATTCTAGCGCCCGTTGTATTTTCAACAACGGGCTTTCCTGTTATTGGTACTATAAGCCAAGAAACTTCCTTTGAAGTTACGAAATTGGCAGTTATAATTATTTCATTGCAGTCAAAGTGGTCAAATTTCAAAACAATGTAACACAATATAGTACGATGATTTAGGGAAATTCGCTCATACGATGATTTCGCATGACTGGAACTTTTCAAGTTTTCCCAGAGTTTTGGCAAAGTAAGGTTAACGCAAATGTACCTACATGTTGAAAAATGAAGTGATTTACGACTGATATATCACAATCAAATCGAGTAATGTTCTTCGCAGCCAGACTAGCCCAAAAACTTAAAGACTTCCCCATATCAGGCATAGCTTTTTAGGGAATAGAAAGTAGGTACGTCGATTTGCCTAAGAGGCCCCTGGCGGGGGTGGGGGAGCACAACACATCGCTCGCTTAGCTTTCTCTCGGCGGGAAGCAGTGCATCGCAATCGCCGCTTCCTATTCTGGGGCCCCACAGAAAGGAACCTCGTCGAGAGCTTTTGCCGTTAATTAACGAGGAAGAAAAGTACACAGGGGGTTTTAGAGGATCGCACTTGTAAGGCGGCGCAGGTCCGTGCGACGGTCTCACGGGACCGCCTTCCAGACATGGATATGAGAATACGAGCGAATTAAAAATGAAAACATAATATGAAGATCACACTATTCAGGCGATATTTCGTAACCTAGTTACACCACTTCTATTCATCTGAACTAAATACTTGCTTCTATCTTGGAAGATGGCAAAAGAGCAGAATTTTTCTTCAGACTCATAATTACAACTATTTTTAGATTTCTTCTCCTTCAACAAAACGAGTTGCATGTTACAGTTTTACAGAAAACATCAAGCAAAAATCCTTCATATTCATTAAAAGGCCTCACGACAATAGAATAACGTAGTAGATCAATTAGTTAACAATTGGTAAGGTACTAACAATGGTAGCCTAGACGTCGAATGATTTGTCGTTTTGCGTCTTGTCACTGTGCCAAGTTTAGTGAGAAAGTGGATAGCTGATTCTGAGTGTGCCCCACCATCCCCTCCTTTAATACGATACCCAACATACTCTATTATTTTACCCACTAATACTGTTTTGTTTCTCAAATCGTAACTAGAGCTAGTTGGCATTGTAATTTCTATTTCCCGTGCCAGAAATCTAATATGAAATAGATATGTTGGGTGTGATACTGAAGAGCAAGAAGGGTGGTGCATACGCAAAACAGATATCTACTTCACCCATTAAACAGATGAAGGTGATTCCTAAATGGTAGGTGATTACTCCGAGGAAAAGCCTTTCTAGTTATTAAAACGCGTTCTGGAAAACTATAGTAACATCAAGAAGAGGAATAACAAACCTAATTTAAAAATCTTACTCAAGTAAGCAAGCCTGCTAACATTATCTTCAGCTAAGTAATTACTGCTAACAAACATACAATTTCATAGTACTTTGAAAGCTTCTAGAATGAGGTCTTCATGTCGGAAAATGAGTTCTTTATAATAGGAAATTAATACGCACGAATTGAAGAGAAGAAACGTATTGTTCAGTCGTGCTTCAAACCATATTTTTTTGTACAAATACCAACTCTCAATTAGAAGGACGAAAGTTTAGGAGTGGCAGTTGGAACAAAGGCTTTCACCCTTTCTCGTAAATAACTAGTCAGCTTCAAGCCGAACTAACTGCAACGTGATGTCAACCGCACTGGAATGGAAGGAAAGACCTTGAGACGTTGGGAAACTCTAAACCCCGTGGCGAATTACTACCCGTAAGTCGATACTCTGCCTACCTATAGTTGGCTGTGGTTAAGGCTGGTAGCAGTAAGCTGCTTACGTGTTAATGTTGAATGTTCGATTTTATAGTTAATAAACTTTATTTGAGCAATATTCTTATAAAAATGATAAAATTAACGATTTTTGGACGTTTTAGCCATTTTAAGTGATTTTTTTTTTTTTTTTAGGTTGACCAATTTAATGTATTCCATCCATCATCCTTTCCACTCAAATGAATACTCGGGGGAAACCAATCAACAATAAAACTAATTTTCTTTCAGCCTTACCATCTTCGCCATTACAGTCGAGACCTACTGGAAGAAACTTATCCACCGTCTCAACCACCGTTATATCATGAAGGAAAGAATGCAGTTAGTTGTACCGTATGAGTTGCTGAGTTAAAACTGATGACTTGAAAGAAAACGTAAACAAGAGGTACTGACGGAGGTTACATAAGATGTAGGTACAGTAAAGGCGGGAGTAAATCTCCATGGCGGAAAGTGGCGTCTCATCATTTTTCATTTTTGTAAACAGATAATGCCAGAGTTCTTCTAGCTATATTGCAACATTGTCCGTGACGCTTTCACCTCCATCCCAGATCATTCAGCTTGTGCACACGGTATTTTTAAAGGTGACACTTGTAAGGGCGAACGGTGACGTTATATGACGTGCTGTACCAGAAACTGCACCTTCTTCTACGTGCAATCTACGTATTTCAACATCCGTTCAGATAATTTTCAAACATCTGACGCGAGGCTTCGTACTTCTTTCCTAATAGGTAGTACCGATTAAATTTGTATTGTTCACACAACTATTCATTCCTATCAGAAACGACAAGTAAAAAATCAGTCATGTTGGGTGTGGCAGATAACTCTCTTGTATTTGTAAAATGACTGTACATAGATCATTGAATAACGTCATAATAAGTTGGAAAACTTGGCGCTGCGCAGGTCGCAAGGGGCTCCGCCCCATGACCCCGCTGGGGAGACTCCAAAACCCCTTTTGCTTTCACCTTGAGCTTCGGCTAAACACTGGAGGAACATGGAACACGCTCCATTTCAAATTACAGCCTCATGGGTTGAACAGCAAAGAAATTAGCTCCGGAGCTCACTCAGCTGATTTGGGGAGCTTCAGACTTTACGATTCATTTCTAGATGTCCCTATGGTTCCCATTTCAATTTTTAGCTTCGTGGGTAATCTAATAACAAAGAAATTAGCTCCAGAGCTCAATTAGCTGACCTGGGGGGCTCTAGACTTTATGATTCGTTTCTACGCGTCCTAGGGGCCTCCGTTTCAAATTTCATCTTCATAGGGCGAATTTTGTGCGTAAAAATTTCACATTTTTGATCCAAGAATAGGATTCTGTACCCTTGTAAGCTACCAAATGAAAATCTTAAGCTTTAAATTTCAAAAATGGTATCGACAAATTTCCGATAGAGAGAAATTACAAGACGTCGTAGGTAGACGGCGGTGAGGTCCCCTGTGACGTCATTCAGCTTTCTTACACTGCTGTTCACTTCCAGTCATCAGATATCCTTGATATTTCACCTTTTTGGAAAAATACCTTCGGGATTTTCAGCTGCTGAAATAGAATAAAACAGATGAAATTGCCCAACGGGTGAAAACTAGACGTTTCGCAATTTTATAGAAGTTTTCACAATAATTTTAAGGCACATACGAGTAGATGCAAATTTTTTCGTCTTCGAAAGTGACTAGAAGGCTTTCGTAACCTTGGTTGACTCGAAAGCAAAATGCACCTAACTCTTCCTTTCCCGGACACATGATGCCGTGCCGCACCTGTTGAACCAAGAGACTTCCCGTGCCGACCGACCAGCTCCACCTCTGCTTCTCATTCAAAATCAATCATGCGAAACGACGCGTCGCTGAAGAAATTTCTCTTTTCAAACCCCCTCCACTGGATCAAGTGAATCAGGAGTACTCAAATTATAAATTGTAATTAAAATTCTAAAACGAAAAAATAACCCAGCTTCACTGATTTTTATTTATGTGTACCTTGTTATAATTGTCATCTGGTCTCCAGGTGATAATAATAGCGTGAGGAGTAAAAAGATAATAACTGCCGAGGACGTTACACCATCCTTTCATATTAGACTCACAAGGCGACTGAGCGATTTCGCTAAAGATGGCAAAAAATATTTATGGGGCAGCTTCTGTTGGCCAGAAGAAAAAAAAAAAAACATTTGACAAAGAGATCAGATTTTTATCAACTGGAGTACAATTAATAAAACAAGCAGGTCAGTGCTCCCGAAGTCCCCAACACAATCTCTTCATATCATACCCACAAGGCGACCGAGCAATGTCGCCAAAGATGGATAAAATATTTATGAAGCAGCTTCTCTTAGCGCGCGCGCGAGAGGGAGAGAGAGAGAGAGAGAGAGAGAGAGAGAGAGAGAGAGAAAACCATTCACGAAGAAGAAAGAGATCGGATATTTATCAACCGGCGTAATTTATAAACAAATTAACGAGCGTAGGACGGAGGACTTGCGGTTTGTTAACTGGTCTGTTTGCTATTTGCTTCTCGAGCCAGGTAGCCTTCTGAGCTTCCCATACGCTAACGGTTCCAGCACGCATTCCTGGACCAGGTTCGGTTCCTAACCGCATCCTCTCCGAGACTCCCTTCCCTCCCGGAATACTTTTAGTGCGGCAGGAACCGCGGATAGAATTCATGTGATACCATCTGCGGTCTAGGCCTTCGAGGTAATTATTACGATCTAATTTGATTCGGTAGTGCGGGTATAAAAAAAGGGTTCCGTTAAAATGATGAAGTAGATCAACATCCCCAAACCAAGTCGTTAGTGGGTCAGTCAAGAATATGATGGCTCGTTAGCGAATTGAAAACATATACTAGATCAGTTCTCACATGCCGAGCCACATGTTAAACGCATTTTCTTTTGTCGATTAGCGTTTTACAAGGAATGACGAAATAAGAATTAGCGTTAAGAGCTCAATCAGCTGATTGGGGGTGATGGATCGGAAAGTTACAATTATATTCTGACTGTCTAACAGAGGTTCCGTTCCAAATCCCAACGTCGTAGGATAAATTGCATAGAAATTAGCTTTAAGAGCTTAATCTCTGATTGGGGTCGTTCGGCAAGCGAAAATCTTATTCTACCTGTCCCACAGGGGTTACGAGACAAATTTCAGCGTCACAGGATAAATTGTATAGAATATCGCGTCAAGAGTTCACTCAGCTGATTGGGGTGTTTCGGCAAGTAAAAAACCTATCTTGCATGTCTCACAGAGGTTCTGTTTCAAACGTCAGCTTCTTAGGATAAATAGCATAGAAATTAGAGTTAAGAGCTCACTCAGCTGAATGGGGTGATTCGGCAAGTTAAAATTCTATCCTACTTGGCTTACAGAAGCTCCGTTCCAAATTTCAGCTTCGTAGGATAAATAGCATAGAAATTTGATTTTTCGAATCACAAAATCAGCTCACGCTGCTGATTACCAATGACGATTTTTGCAACCACTTTATTTTGAATGACTAGCTGATCATTTCGCGACCTATCCCAGCAAATTCGCTCTAGCCGTTCTCGAATAATCGCTTTTACAAAGATGCACATACTTTTTATTATTATTATTATTATTTAAATAAAATACGCTAAAAAGGAAGTTGAAACTTTTCGTTCGAAATTCAAAATAGGAACACCCTTTGGGACATTTAGAGACGATTGAAATGATGGGGTCTTTCCTGACCAGCTGATTGAGCTACTCTCTCCTGTTCACCATAGGAAGTTGAAATGTGATAGGAAGACTTTTTGGGACATTCAGAGACAATTTAAATAATTGGCTCTTTCCTGGTCAGCTGAGTGAGCTCCCTCCTATGCACCCTAGGAAGTTGAAATTCGATAGGGAGACAATCTGGGCCAGTAAGCAACGATTGAAATGATGGGCTCTCCCCTAATCAGATGAGTGAGTTAAATTTTCTCCGCCCAAGGAAGTTGAAATTTGATTGGCAGGCTCTCTGGGACATTAAGAGACAAATGAAGTTATCAATCTTGTCCTCAAGAAAGCGTTACCATGTTTGGCATGGTTTCTTTGTTTTTATAAACGAGCAGTCAGGATAACATTTCGGCTTAAATCGATAGCCAAATTGAACGTGAAATGGACAAGGCGTTTGGAATACCTACTCAGTGTTTTCCGATGGAATCGACGATTTTCTTGAAAAATTGTCCTCTATATAAACTTACGAGATTGGGGTCCTGTTTCTACGTATTTTCTACGCTGAATCGAATAGTAACACATTTTCCGACTTCTTCTAGGAACCCAAATCTTTCCCTACCTTCGGCATTGATGAAGCGATGTACGGGAATAACAGCTAACTACGTGTCGTAGGTCGTTGGTAGATTAGGTTAATCTTGGCCGCGTTGTTTCCATTTATCGGCAAGCACAGCAAACGGAACAAATGGGTGATTGAACAC
This sequence comes from Adelphocoris suturalis, assembly GCA_030762985.1. NCBI lineage: Eukaryota > Metazoa > Arthropoda > Insecta > Hemiptera > Miridae > Adelphocoris > Adelphocoris suturalis. Next base: position 102,240,229 of record CM061041.1, on the reverse strand, counting down.
AACTGAAGATAATTCCTATCCCTATCTAAACGACTTTTATTTCATCTGAAGCACTCGTAATTGGATTCCTATTAAATATCTTTGGCAAACGTTGGATGCCTATTGAGATTTAAATGTCACGCAAATCATGGGCACCATATGCTTAATGATGAACCGCTTCAATGATTTGGTATTTAATGATTTCATGAGAGAGATATAATAATCATGTATCTCATTGTGCTAATGGTACTAGAGGTAAGTAGACCAATCATCGTGAGGTACCAATTATAGAGTACTGACATCTTTCAATCAGGTAGGGTTTGATATTCTGTTTACTATTGCAACTACAAAACTATTATAGACAATAAAGAATAAAGTGGTATGGGGGAACGCTTTTGGAGGACTCAATCCTTCGATGGGGGACCTGCATTAACTGATCTCGATAGGTAATTGATTGATGGAAAGAGATAAATTTCCGTTCATGAGCCAAAACATCAAGCAATCTCTATAGAAGGAATGAGTTTGTTGGCCAGCATTTTTAGAACACGTTAAATATACATGTTAAATTAAAAAAATAAATTTACACACATAAAAAAACACTAAAAATGGCAAAAATTGCTGGAAAATTGTTAAACTTATATACTTTAGTGGAATATTGCTCAAGAAAAGTTTATCAACAATCAACTAGAACATTTAAAAATGTTTGCACATTATGCTGAAAAAGTACACAAATTTCGTTACATAAATCATGAACAATTCGAGAAACCGGATAAGATGCAACTGAAGGTAAAAGGGGGTAATCCACACGTACATACTGCACCAGTATTCCTAAGTAAAAGGCCGTTTTGAAAATGAACTTTATGTGTAAAATGACCTAAATTTCATGAGTTCGGTTGGAAGTCAGAGGGGAAAGGTCTCAGCAAAAATATGCTCGATATGAACTTTGGAAAGTAATCTTTAGTGGAATGAGCTTTGGTAAGCGAAATCACATACCACTATTAAGGCAACTAGGTGATTTTGAAGGGCAACAGTAGAGGGAGGAGGGGGGCTTCTAAAATTAGCCTCATTTTCGATTGTCCTTAATTCCCTTATTCCGGGAGATAATTTATAGTTTTTGAATCGAATCGCTTTGGGTTTTTAATCTCTACATCTTAGCTATACATAAACATTTCTGTAGGATGTACGGTTTAGGAATTATTACAGAAAAACTTTAAAATGGGAAAATTAAGCTATATTTATGAGGCCGCCATTTCGTATTCGACCAATTTTGGGATGGCAGACGATTTTCTCACTCAGAATGAACTAAATTTTCAAAATTCAATTTCAATTCTTCTGAATTACTATCTATTTTCGGCCTTGGCTCCTGGACTAACAGGGTGCCCACCCTCGTACATACCGCATAGCATGGACGCGGCTTTAGAGATGTATTTTTAACGCTTAGTTAACGGGCAATTTTAATTTTCAAGGGTTTTTCCCGTATTTTCAACCACTATAACCAGCTATTATAACCAAGTTTTACACTTAAGCTAACTAGCTTCTCCCCTAAAAAAATATAACATTTATCATACCAAATGAACTCAAATTTGTGAGGTAAAGTGTAATTACAACGGGGGTGGACAGATATATGCAAGTGGTACGATTCGATTCAGCGTAAGAACGAGTACCTACATAGAAACCGACCCCAAACTCGTATTTTCGTAGGTCATTTTTCTAGATAACCCTTGATTTCATTGTAGAAACAATGTTTTTCAACATTGAAACATGGTTTTCTCCCCTAATTATTAAAGTAAAAGTATAATTGGCTACACCGTTAAAAAAGTGTGATTTTTGCACAGTTTTTGCCGTTATAGCCTTCAAAAAATTATTTGTTCCCATAGTTCAATTTCCGATTGAAAAAACTCAAGGTTTCCCAAATTAAGTAAAATTTGCTCTTCAGAAGACGTTTTCCATATCTCGAACCTTAATTCTTAAAAAAAGTTAGACATCTCTCCGATAGGAAATTCAATAGTCTTTCCAACGGTATTCTCAAATTTTAATTTACACAGCAAATTAAGGGAGTTATTATCGTTTTAGTGACAAAAAGTCGATAACACGAAAAATTCTTAAAAATTAAATTACTCGAAAACTAAGCGTTGTTCGATCAGAAATGAGCTCTTAAATCGACTCCTACGTATGGCAAACCTGTTTTTATACACATATCGGTAAATATTGACTGGAAATTTCACGATAATTCTTTCTACCGTTAAAAATGCATGAAATACTGGGTTTTTCATTCACTAACTACGTCCAAACTGGAAGTTCCATACTTCAACTTTCACTATTTTGCAACAGACGTTGATTCTGCTGTGTGAAAAGTGTACATCACAGTTTGGTGATATCTCTAGATTCTAAAATGGCTGGCGTAGAGCTGCTAGGTATCACAAAACGCGTGGTTTCAATCAAGGATGCATTCCAATTTTTTTGGGCCTCGAGTTCGCACCTGGGAATTTTGAAATTGAGTTTTTTGTGAGAATTACCCAAATTTTCTATAGGTACTAGGTGTATGCAGGTACTGTAAATCCCCAAAAATTTGTGGTTGGTTCTGAGTGTGATTCAAAACGTCACAAATAATTTTTTCAGATGACAAGTTTCTAGTGTTTTTATTGAGATACGTACTGAGATAACCTTGATAGTATCAGATAGACACTTTCAGCTAATAAGGTAAAAACTCGATTTTAATGAAATTTCAGACTTTAATGGGGAGCGAAATGTCCCCTAAAATTTGCCTGCCTGCAGATGATAATTCAGTGGGACTCCTATACATTTTCTCCTTCTTGCTCATGAGGTAAATTCCTGAAATTGAATTTTTAAATTTGTCTGTCACTACTTAGGTACCATACAGGTCAAATTCTTGATTCTTGGCCGGATGCCAATAGATTACGATGAACCGCCATCCTTTTCCTAAATAATGAAGAAGGCACATACCTATCAAAATAGCCCTAATAAAATTTATGTGATGACAACAAAAGTTAATTCTTAATCATAGATGGTTCTAGAAAGAGGACCAAGAATCGATGAGCAAAAACCCTACCTGCAAAGAATCCTCTTGTGTTTCCATAGTTCCATATATATATTAATCCCCGTTGATATATGCATAGCACTGAAATTGAGTTTAGATTTACATTAGTACCATGGTACCTATCAAATTGATGACTTAGATGTTTAGGTAAACGTATAACTCAAGCACAACTTACATTTTTAGGAAGGTACAATACAATACATTCTTTTCTACACAATTTAGAAGCAGGTAGATAGGTACCAAACCAAACAGGTAGGTACCTACCAAACATTCCACTGGAAAATCTATCAATCAGGGATTAATCTAGTAAATTCTAAACTACCTATTTGGTAGCTTTTTCCGTCGAAAGAAATAATTATTACCATAGAGTGGGAGGGATGGGGGGAGGATTAGTGGAATGGCTGAACCACGCAAAACAATTCTTTCACAGGTTGTCCGTTCCGGTTCCAGAGGTTCGACAACTCATCGCGGATTATAAACCAAATATGTAAGAGTGGAATCACTGTCAATGGGGACAACTATCATGTTGAAGTACAGGAAAATAACAAATAAAAATACCTGTAAACAAAGAACTTGGAAATGTAGGTTTTCAACATACCTTCTGACGTACTATCCGCTTTGAGGGACATCAACGTTGTCACTAATAATGAAGGCAAGACGGGAACAGTTTTCTTCAAATCGAGAAAAAAAAATCACAAACAACTCCGAGAAAAATTAACGCGAAGGCTAACCGAATGCCGAATCGACACTCAACTAAACACTGAACCACTGAGGCTGGCAGCGGGTTGAGTTGCTGGAACGAGAGATTTCAACGGAGGAACGGAGAGGCGTGACTTGACGGGAGGTGGTGGTTGTTAGTTGAAGGTGAAACAGGAATACCGGTAGAGTGCAGCAAAGGACAGTGGGCTTATTATTGGTTGGAGTTGAGAACGCTAGGTAGCACTTGAGGCACTTTAAACAATCATGAGTTGGAGAGTGAAACGCAGAGCAGAGCGTAAGGGGGTGGGTTACCTAACCGATTCATCCCCAAACAAAACGATCAAAACAGATAGGTAGTGGGAGGGGATAGCTGTCGAAAGAAAAATTCGGCTACATCCAAAATACAGTAAAACCCCCGCAAGAAAACGCTCAAAATTATTACTCAAAGGTTACTAGGAATTTATTATTCCTGAATTTGACAGCCCTTTTACGCAGATCTCCTGTCTGTAATTATTGAACGAAGTCTGTTATCCATTATATAGTTAAATATATCTCCATAAGTAGTATAGACGCCTACCGAGGAGAGCTTAATTAAATTAAATAACACACTTAAACATTCCTAATTTCTAATACGAGTTGTCTCACCAACTGAAAATCATTTATATAAAATAAATCACCTACCTATGCTTCAGGAGTCCTTTCACAGATGACAAAAGTCCGTTGAAGTGAAAATTCGATTGGAATTATACCAGCTGATTTATTAAAATCGAAATTTTCGAAAATTTTCTTAATTGAAATCCGTTTTGAGGCATTCTGAAACGATTTCTCGATTGAAACACTTTTTCGTATGCATAGGTATATTATATTTATATACATGCACGAGTCATTCCAGACAATAACTCACGTTAGAGTTGAGATAAAAACCCGTTCTTGTACCAAAAAATCAAGCTTTCCTAATGAATGGATGAGGTCGTTGGCTAGCATTTTTTGAACTGGTTGATCCGAGTTCAAGACCTGATTTGAGTATTGAACGGAGATCGTCCGCAATATTGGATTTCACCATGGAAATTCATGACCAACCGACGTTCAGCGTTGAATGTTCGATCTCGGCCGGTTACGGGGGTGTAAACGCGGATCAACGGTGGCTCGACTCCCCACTTACCGTACAGCCTTATAGAAATTTGGCCAAAATTCTCGTGAAGTGTTCTTAACCTTATTTATATTATTATTTTGTTGCGTTTATAATTTGATTGTATGATAATGGCAAGAGCTCTCGCTCTGTTTTTTTTTTTTTTTTTTTTTTTTTCTCCATTAATTTGTCCTTTTTTCGCCACCTTCTTCAACAGAAAGACAATATTAATAACTTCATTTGATTTCCATTGACGATATTAATGAATGTTGGAGTGGACGAAATAAAGGAAAAGGTGTATTCAAATTTACTCACACGTGCGCGTCAACGAGTTTTTTTTTTTTTTTTTTTCTAGTAGATTTTAACCAATTTTGATATTGGTAAGAACTGGAATAGACTTCCTCAAGCCCATTTTTTCCATCTCTAGTATTTAGTGAGGACCGACTGGGCGTCGATTTTTGTAGATTCGAGAAAATCAAAACGGTATGAGGTCTTGGAGGTGCTCTTTCTCCGAGTGGGAGAACGCCGGTTCTCTTTGCTTCTTCTTTGATTCCATCAATCAGTATAAATAATCGTACAATCTCATCTATCAACACAAAAAGCACAAACTGAATATGCATTCGTGGACCAAGCAAATGATGGGTGGGGGGAAAACCCGCTACCTTCCCGCCCAGGTAACCGGAACACCGGAAGTTCAACCTGGCATCTTGGATCAACGGTGGTTCAACTGGAGTTTTTAGTGATCCAAGTTCAGTCGAAAACTTGGGTGTATGTGTCCCCACTTTCAAACTAATATAAATCTGTCATGAATTTGACGACTGTTTCTAAAACCTCCGAATCTCCTTTTTCCCATGGATCCATGATAAATAAACTTTCTCCTTCGCGTACGTGAGAAATAGGGCATTGAGAAATAGGGGGACTAGTCAAAAAGTTCCGTATGTGTCCCCACGCTATTTGTGGGTCAGTCAGTTGAGCAATGAACCCTAAAACCCTTTTGTTGTTATCTCTGACTAAACAAAGTTGATGTTCATATTGTGTACGATGATACAGGCTCTTGAATAAACATGCATCTTATACCAACCAACAGACTCTACAGACAGAGTCGGGCTCGCCTGAACTGGGTACCAGCGGCAACTAAACCACCTGAACGGCACTTTCCAAATCTTAGGTAGGCTGGGTCTGCTCCCGAATTGTTACTAAGGGATGCGAGCTTGCGAGCATCCAGACCACCAAACTATACGTACACATCATTCTGAACTATAAGTCCAACTAATCTGAATTTTCTATAATAGGAGCTAGCGAGCATCTAAAACACCTAACTATACTTATACATAATTCTGACCTATATTTCCAACTAATCTGAATTTTTACTGAGGGATTGACTAATTGCTTTTTTTTTGTTGTTTTTTTTTTTTTTTTTTTTTTTTTTTGGAAATGCAAGCTTACGAGCATCCTGACCGCTAAACTACGTACATTCATCTATTGTAGAAGGTTTTCGCTAGATGGATTTGAATATAGCGTGGGGACACAAACGGAACTTTTTGACTAGCAAATAGTTCCTTATGTGCCCCCACTTTTTTCAATTCTATAAGTCTCATGTACGCAAAGGAGAAAGTTAATCTGTTATGGAAACATGGGAAATACGAGGTTCCTTGGTTTCCGAAGCAATCGTCTAATTCATTTTTTGGTAAGTTAGAGACAGATTTACATTGGTTTGAAAGTGGGGACACATACGGAACTACACCCGAAAACTCGTTCCTAGGAACTCAGTTCAATATGGTGAAACCGAAATGAATTCAATCTGGGATAAATACATGGTTCACATTGAACTTGAATCCTGATAAACCGAGTCAATTTTATATAAAGTGCTCAATTCGATTTTTGCATTTTTGTATCTTGAAATTTAAACCAACATATTTGGAGGAGGGAAACCACTGGTTCGTAATTCCATTAGAATCGATATTTTGAGCAATCACCTTTTGTGAGTGCAGCAAACAACTAAGCATCATACATCAACGTAAGTAGTAAACTCGCGGCTTACTTGAGCCACGCATTGTAGCTATACTTTTCAGTAGATCAACTAACGTCTCCCAGACGGTAGGAAATTCCTTCATCCTGGACTACAGTAAGTGGTTTCTCTATTACCATTGTTGGTATAGTCTATTACTCGTATATTGAGAACCTTTCTTGTCTGTCTGACTCAGTGCTGGCCTACGAACTCATCCTTTCATTTCAAAAGCTTGATATTTTAGCGAGGGGTCGGAATGTTATAACAATCCTAAGGAATGGGTATTGGTGTGAAAAAAAAAAGTTAAAATAGACCAATAGCAAAACGCACTTTTCTATCTCAACCCGTTCACGAAATACGTTTTTTGAACATTTGTTTCAGAAAACTTTTTTTGTCCACATAAAAACCCATATTTCTACTCTTTTAACGAATTTTTCTCAACTTTTGACCACATTTTAAGAATTATCAGTGAATTATCTTCGCTAACATATGATTTTAATATTCATTTAACAACATTTAGACTCATTTAATATGAAACAAACGTTAAATCTTTTAGAAATCGGGAATTTTAAAAAATGTTCAAAAATGAGCCATTCCCACAGAAATAATCTTGGAGAGTGCCAACTTTCACAAAAACTGGTTTATTAATACCCTTGCCTACGGTGCAGTCAATTAAATTTTACGTTGCTAAATAGAGAAGAACATTATGTTTTAATGTTGAAAAACATAGTTTTAGCGAATTTTCATTGAAATTCCGTTTTGAGGGATTCTGAAATGTTTCCTAGATTTTAACGGGTTTGGTTAATTATTTTCAATAATGAACCTTTGTAATCGGTCAAGAAGAAAAATTTCGTTATTTTATTATTAATGTATTGCAAATCATAATTTCTCCCTTGAGAGGGAAAAACATTAAATCATGTTTAATGTTTTAGGGCTGGGGGTCGTTCTGTGAATTCCGACACGCAAATCATGTTTAATGTTTTTCCCTCGCAAGGGAGAAATTCGGACCCTGGGCATCGTCAAGTAAATGTCCTGAAGAGGCTACATACAAAATTACAGCTTCCTAGAGTGTAAAGTATAGAAATTACCTATTAAAATGATTTAACCACCGCTTCACAAATCAAACCGTTCTCGCAATATTCGGATCACCTGCTATGAATCAAATCATCGAAACACCAACTCAATGAAATCATCAGAAATTAACAAGCGGTTGCAATCATGTTCACAATATCAATTATTGAGAATGATCACCTAAGTGTACACAATTATTCAAATAACCATGCTCATAACTCAGCTTGTTGGCCACGCACTTCGCAGTAGTTAACATAATATGGTTGGATAAATCGAGAGCTTTCGAACGAATGGTCAACGAATTTTGTGGGATGAAAAACGACGAAGTACCATTTCCCTAGCAACGACTCGGTTGTAAGCGGAAATCATCAGAAAAAATGCTCAAATTAACCTCTGCCACTTATCCTCCGAATTTGAGCCAGATCGGGCGTTGGGGGCGTGAGAAAATAAAACTTGATGGAATTTACGTTTGCGTATGCGCTGAGTAAAGTATTGATTTGAGGACAACGAAACTTATATGGAACCATCTTCATCCTAACCCGCACATTACATGTGAATTTCATAGGAATTAGTTGAATATTGTGGAAATTAAGCTTGATAAAAGGATTTACGGACATACGCACACGGACAAACGCACATAAACACACAGATAAACACAGAGATAGAGAGAGAAAGACACGGAACGAAAGTTTTCAGAATAGTCTAAATTGTAAAATGCCAGTGGAAATATGAACGGCGGACGAACTGATTTTATATTTAGATTATTTTAAATTGGATTTTTGGAATCAACGTATCTATTAAACGTAAACCATTTAATGTTGTGGGGGGTTGAAATCTTGTTTTCCTGGTTGATTACAAAGGATTAAAAAGGTGGTTGAATACGGACATTACAAATTTTAAAATACAGCTTTCGTACAAGTACGCAACCACGAGAGACATTTTATGTCTTTGCGCCCCCTTTCCCCTTCCTATAAAACCCCGTATTGTACTTTTGTTTGTGGAAATTTATTGCAAAAACACGTTTTTGAAAAAAAAAAAAAAAAATTTTTCATTCAAATAAATTTCAAAATACAATTTTGTTTTACTCATTCCATAATTACATCATTATTATCATCAGACTTTGTAACGAAGAGTAATGGCCGATGATGAGAAAAGTACGATGTGTAGGCTAGAGTTTATTATGGAAAAAACTGGATTCTAGAGCCACTCAGCTGATCTGGGATCGGTCAGTTGTGTTCAGAAGTCCCTCAAGGGCCCACATACCAAATCTCAGAATCGTGGGATCATTAGGGAAAAAACTGGATTCTAGAGCCACTCAGCTGATCTGGGATCGGTCAGTTGTGTTCAGAAGTCCCTCAAGGGCCCACATACCAAATCTCAGAATCGTGGGATCATTAGGGAAAAAACTGGATTCTAAACCCACTCAGCTGATCTGGGATCGGTCAGTTGTGTTCAGAAGTCCCTCAAGGGCCCACATATCAAATCTCAGAATCGTGGGATCATTAGGGGAAAAACTGGATTCTAGAGCCACTCAGCTGATCTGGGATCGGTCAGTTGTGTTCAGAAGTCCCTCAAGGGGCTACATGCCAAATCTCAGAATCGTGGGATCATTAGGGAAAAAACTGGATTCTAGAGCCACTCAGCTGATCTGGGATCGGTCAGTTGTGTTCAGAAGTCCCTCAAGGGGCTACATACCAAATCTCAGAATCGTGAGATCATTAGGGAAAAAACTGGATTCTAGAGCCACTCAGCTGATCTGGGATCGGTCAGTTGTGTTCAGAAGTCCCTCAAGGGGCTACATGCCAAATCTCAGAATCGTGGGATCATTAGGGAAAAAACTGGATTCTAGAGCCACTCAGCTGATCTGGGATCGGTCAGTTGTGTTCAGAAGTCCCTCAAGGGGCTACATACCAAATCTCAGAATCGTGGGATCATTAGGGAATCTCCGCGTAACGCTCCCCGCGTGACGTTTTTTCATTTATGTGCCATAGTAAAGACATAAAATGTCAATTACCCTCTAAATAATCATATAGCCAAATTTCAGCTATAATCATATAGGTACCTACCTACCTCACTTCTACGAATCATAATAATCATTGAGCATATTTCGTTACGTAACGTAACATAACGAAAATTTGGTTGTGTGCCATAGCAAAGACATGAAATGTCAAAAAACGTTGCAGATTTGCGTGTCGGAATTCACAGAACGACCCCCAGCCCTAAAACATTAAACATGTTAAAAAAAAAACACATTTTTAAACATTAAAACAAGCTTTTCTCCCCTACATAGAAATAGTTGAGTAAAACTAAAATTGTCTCTACTGTTAGAAAGAGTATTAAATGAAGCAGTTTTCATGAGGTTTTCCAGTTTTTTTTTTTTTTTTTTTTTTTTTTTTTTTTTTTTTTTTTCTAAGAAGGGTCTTGATGTCTAAAGATTTTTAGAAAACTTTTTTTAACACAGAATGTGTTTTAGCCATGGACTAACTAGGAAAAATAGCTAACGAAATGTGAAACGAAATGTGGGACGTAATCTGTGACGACAACATTCTGATGATTTCCGCTTACAACCGTGTTGTTGCTAGGGAAATGGTACTTCGTCGTTTTTCATCCCCCGAAATTCGTTGACCATTCGTTCGAAAGCTCTCGATTTATCCAACCATATTATGTTAACTACTGCGAAGTGCATGGCCAACAAGCTGAGTTATGAGCATGGTTATTTGAATAATTGTGTACACTCAGGTGATCATTCTCAATAATTGATATTGTGAACATGATTGCAACCGCTTGTTAATTTCTGATGATTTCATTGAGCTGGTGTTTCGATAATTTGATTCATAGCAGGTTAGCAGGTGATCCGAATATTGCTAGAACGGTTTGATTTGTGAAGCGGTGGTTAAATAAGCTAAGGATCGTGTAACCTGTTGTAACCTATGTAACCGAAGCTGAAATTTGGGAGGGAGGCTCAAGGGAGAATGCTGAAGACGCCTGGGTGATCACTGATCAGCTGAGTGAGCTCCTGAGCCATTTTCTTTAATATTCAACGTAGGAAGCTGAATTTTGAGAGGGATGGTCAAGGGAGAATGCTGAAGACGCCTGGCTGATCAGTGATCAGCTGAGTGAGCTCCTTAGCCATATTCTTTTCTATTCAACGCAGGAAGCTAAAATTTGGATGGGAGGCTCAAGGGAGAATGCTGAAGACGCCAGGGTGATCACTGATCAGCTGAGTGAGTTCCAAAGCCATTTTCTTTCCTATTCAAAGCAGGAAGCTGAAATTTGATATGGAGGGTCAAGGGAGAATGCTGAAGACGCCAGGGTGATCACTGATCAGCTGAGTGAGCTCCAAAGCCATTTTCTTTCCTATTCAACGCAGGAAGCTGAAATTTGAGAGGGAGGGTCAAGGGAGAATGCTGAAGACGCCTGAGTGATCACTGATCAGCTGAGTGAGCTCCTAAGCCATTTTCTTTCCTATTCAACGCAGGATGCTGAAATTTGAGAGGGAGGGTCAAGGGAGAATGCTGAAGACGCCAGGGTGATCACTGATCAGCTGAGTGGATTCCTAACCCATGGAATGTGTTTTAGCCATGGACTAACTAGCCAAAAAAGGTAACGAAATTCCGTAACAAAATCTGGGACGACAACATGGATACCGATGATACGGAACAAAGGACCGTGTAACCTGGTGTAACCTATGCAATATTTTGTTATGACGCGGTTAATGAGTTATAAATATTTTTAAGTTATTATCTCACTGTTGGAAGTTAACCAATCTTCAACCTAAGATTGAAGACGGGTTTATGTGAAACGCGTGAGCTAAAACACATTCTGTGTTTCAATAATTTCGTCCGAAGTATGTAAATAGAGGTAACCGGAGGTCCAGGGGGCTTGCCCCCTGGCGAGGCGCGGAGCGCCGAGTTTTTTTTTCGGCTTGGCATTTGTAGGTTCTGAACCACTAAGAAAAATCACAAATCATTTTCTTCCAGAAAATATTGACAATGTTTCTTATGAAAACATTAAGCTGGGTTTTAATGAAATATTTCAACCAATTTGAAGCAAGGATCGATATTGAAAGGGCTGAAAGAAATTCCGTAGAGACTATATCAGAGTTCGGAGCTAGACTTTGGGAATTGGGTTTAAGGTGTGATTACGCACCAGCAATGATAGATGAGAGATTGCGCGACCGATTTTTCGCAGGAATTCATCATCTGGAAATACCTGCACCGAATCGGAAAGTCCGACTCACCCGTATGCCGTTTTTGCATAATATGCGAGGATACACGCCAACACCTGATCCTTGAATATACAACTCACTCAGCAGCAAGGGAACCCTTCCTGGAGGCTCTAACTCCAATGACTCTCAACCCTCTGAACCAAGGCACCATCCTAGCTGAAGAAAACATGGATATCTACTGTTGGATTTATGATATTATTATTCAATGCAATATTTCATTTTAACCACAAGTATGTTTTGTGAATTTCTAATTCAAGCTTTGCTCACAATTTATTATCTGTAAATACTTTATCTGTGAATACCAATCACTAAAAATGTAATTTCACTTAATTTGACAAAATAAATAAATAAAGCCATAAATAAATAAATAAAAATTTTAAATGAATTAAAGTGAATAAATTCAAGTTTCAGTGGGAAAAATACGGGTTTCCTTTATTTAAAAAAAAAAAAAAAAAAAAACCAGGTGTGCTAAAGACCACACGGGAGAACTGTAAACTTCTATGACGATTTGGACATTACTTTTCACTCTGTTAGGATGTTGGGAAAGTAAAAGTGGACAGGCTCCGCCCCTGGACCCTCGGTAACTTTCCGCCTTGAGCCTTCGGCTAAAATGCTAAAACATGGAACATGCTTTCTTCCCGCTAATTCGTAAATGTAAATAAATTTAAAACTACGACATAAATGGTTTAAAAATCGAAATTAGAACAGAGTAGCTAAGTAAGTAATTTTCTGTTATGGTGCGCGTCTACAATAAATTACTATAAGCAAGATTAACTTCTCAACCAAGTTAGGTACAACAAAACAAGCGGCATTGTTTACTATATCCATCAGTGGCGAAGCTGTGTCATTTCTCATGGAGGGGCACAGTCGAGGATTTTTTTATTCTATAGTTTTAGTAGGTATTAATTTCTAGTGCTTGTTGCTTAGTATACGAAGACTGTTTATAAACTGTCAAACGTTCATATAAGTAGGTAGGTGCTCAATGGCTTTTTGTTTTGATCTGAAATCACGGACGCTTTCAAATTCATAAACCTACCTATGGATTATTAAAGCATAATACTACTTAGAAAAAATATTGTCCAAATAACTACCGATGAATTGAGGAGCATTAGGTTTATTATACTATTATTCTAGACTTACTGCGTGCAAATACATATACCTATGTGAACTTGCTGTTTCACAGGTTTATCCTCAATTGTTACTTCCGTGCGAAAATTACTTTTTCTGGACGATATCATACAATTGTATTATAAAAGCAGGTACCTACCTACTCGAAATAAAATACAGGGCATGAAACCGAGATCAAGAAACATAACAAAATTTAAACAAACTCAAACCAGCAATATGCTAGGTTAGAAAAGAAATACTGCTACACTAGATTATTTTAATCTTTTCTATCAAACTATTTTAATCACCACTGCGGGCTTCTTTTTATTTTATTCTTGCTTCATTTTAACCGGGATTTCATTCGAAAATTAATGGTATAATCCAACGAGAAACTGTTTTGAAACGAACAACCAAGCTTGATCAAGTAGGCAGTGAAAAGTAGGAGAAGGCCATAGGGGAATTAGTGGATACTGAACGATGGATATTTTTCTAGGGAAAAATCGCATATCCCCAGAAGGTAGTGGGGAACGACTTGGTTTCAGTTTGCAGTATCCACATTTCCGTTTCGTTGACTAGGTGATTTTACTACGCTCAGTACAATATTCAGGTCATTTTGCCCCTACACAAACGAACCGAATAAAAATTTCTTTATTTCCAAGAGCGTCTCAAGTGGCTCGGCAACCAGAAACGTACAATAATAATAGTAGTAGTGTTTTACTAATTACATTCTTTAATTGAAGGTGTTACGTACTGTAGTTGGAAGCGTAAAATTATTAATTTTGATTGTATCCTTACAACAAAATTCGGCATACTCTATAATTTATGGAGGGGCTCTGCCCACCCTGCCCCTCCTCAAACTACGCCACTGATATCAAATTTTTCGACGCGGTGTGCCTGTAGAAGTTTACACTTCAAAAATCATATCCCGAGAGTGGATTTAGATAAAAATATGCGGTTGCGGCATTTTACTCCATTTTTCATGTAATTTTACGTAAACAATTTTTTCCATACACAAGCAGTTCACTCTGTATAATCATATTATATATTTATATCATATATAGCTAGCTAATTTGGTTCATACTCAGTTCGACATGCTGAAATTTTGAACGGTGCCTCTAAGGCTGTGATAAACTATATTGACAACTTTGCGGATCACTGATCAGCTAAGTGAGCTCAGTAGGGAACTTCGTTCATTTTCACCTAAAGATGATGTAGTTCTGAGCTCTGTTGCTATTCAGCTCAAGACTTTTGAACGGGGTCCCTCTGGGTGTAGGATATTACAAATGGTATAATTTCAATGCAGAGTGTAGCTAATAAGGATAATAAGCCTTGGGTAAGCGGAGCGGTTCAATTAATATTCGAATCCTTCAAGCCCTCGGCTGCGGCCTATTGGCGCCCATCGGCCGGAATGCTTTCATCCGATTGTGCGTAATAGCGCCACACCCTCACATCTGCCGTCAGTGATCAATCTTCAACCGAAAGCAGCTCCACATTACTTCCTAATGGATACCACGTATTGGCAGGAGTGAAAGTAGTTCATAGATATATTTATAAATACCTTATCTACATAAATGTATACATACATCTTATCTTAGTTATCCTTAACAGGACGCGGGAACGGTCGAGCGTGGAGTTCCCTGGTGTCTCGTTACTCAGCGTTGAGCCTCACGGAGTAACAGATAGTGGGGGTGTGTGAATCAGGCTGCCGGCCGGTGCCTTCGGCCAGTTAACTTTTGTTGATCAGTGATAGTCAAGCAGTGATAGTGTCCGGTGATGTCTCCCACTCTTCTGTCCCGAATTGGATACAAACCTCAGGTATGCAAATCCAGAAACATCTGAAGTCGGCAGCAAACGCCATCACATATCTCAGCTTGAGAATTGTTACTTGACTAAATTTAAAAAAATGTACCATCTTGCCATCATAAATTTTGTAGGAAAAATTCATTAAGTATGTAGATACCAACATCTACCTAGTTGACTTTTAAATAAGGTACTTTTCCTGTTCATAACATAAGGCGAATTCCTGTTCATAACGATTTTTAACGATTGGTAATTGATAACTTTTTCTTTTATTTAGGATGTACCTCTGAAGCTAGTTCATATCGTAGGCTTCGTATTTAAGAAGGACGGCCTATTGGAATTGATCCAGATGGCGTGGGAAAAATAATAAATTCAGATATAAACATATAACATACATATATATACGTATAGGTATATAAATACGCCATCTCATGCATATAATATGCTGTTTTCAGTGAAGCGAACATTGGTTTATCTATGTACCTATATTGTAGCGCATCTTAGCGGCATTACGATCAATAGTGTAGTTTTCTCGCTAGCATGGCATGTATAGGAACACGGGGCAAAATGCGACCTCACCTTCAAGACCACTCGGTCTTGCGGGTCATTGCCTAACCTCAACAAGCTGACCCCCCCCCCCCCCTCCAGCTTTCCAGTCCATGGTTCGGGTGGGGGTAGAAAATGTTAAAAGGGGGCTCCGAACTAACAAGGTCCACCGCTAGGAGCGCTAGGGAGGTAGTGTCCTAAATGAAATGGTCATTGACATGATTCTCCACTTGTCGGTACCTTGCGTCGTACCTCTTCGCTCTTAAATTCTTTCCCCGCACCATCAACCTCATCAATCCTTTTCAAAAATGAAAATTATATTGTTAATAAATAAATTATAATAAAGAATCATATCAACATACAAAATACCGACAGAACAACAAAAACATCTTGTGTCCGTCACGACTGCCATTATAGGCAACAAAAGAGTAGCGAATCGGTAAGGTCATTGTTAGCGTGCTGCGCTCTATCTCGAGCTTCTCATGATCGGAGCCCTATTGCTTATGCGCCTTTTTGGACAAACCCAAGAAGATCCCATCTCTCGTACACGTGCTTAGACGTGCCGTATGGCTGTGCATAGCGTGGACAAACGGAGTTCCATTCTTATAATATTATAAGACTAGCTGACCCGGCGGGCATTGTTCCTTACAGTCATAATTACAAATGACAATAATTTATTTATTAAAATGTATTATTTAATTGAAGCGAAGAAAACGTTGAAAATAAATAATAAATTAGTAGGTATGTATAAATGGTGAATACGGGTGTGTAAGGGGTTATAATTTTGATTCATAGCGGTGCAATTCATTTTCTTGGTGATACCTCTTAATCCTAAGCTGTTCCTCTTGCTTTTCAGTTTTCTCCAATTCCCTTTTAACAGACGCTGTTATGTCACTTATAGGAGGCCTATTTGAATTAGTTTCTGTTGATGTATTTTCCAAATCTTCTGGAGACGTTGAAAGATACGTCGGACGCTGTAAGTGATGGTTCATGGAAAGATACCATAATTTTAGTAAATTCTCGATGTCCCAGAGAAGCTCCCTATAAAATTTCAAATTCCGAGGGTGAATAGGAGAGAATTTAGCTAAGTCAGCTGTTCTGGTTGGAACCCGTCATTGCATTCGTCCCATAATGTCCTAGAGAGGCTCCCTGTCAAATTTCACATTCCTAGGGTGAAAAGGAGAGAAATTAGCTTACTCAGCTCATCAAGAAAGATCTCATCTTTTCATCCTATTCTCGATGTCAAATTTCCAATTCCCAGGTGGAATAGGAGAGAACTTAGCTAAGTCAGCTGATCTGGTTGGAACCTATCATTGCATTCGTCTAGAGAGTCTCCCTAGCAAATTTCAACTTCCTAGGGTGAACAGGAGAGGATTTTGCACACTCAGCGGATTAGAAAAGAGCCCATAATTTCAATCGTGTTTTAATGTCCCAAAGAGTCGCCCTATCAAATTCCAACTTCCTAGGGCGAACAGGAGAGAATTTAGCTTGCTCAGCTGATCGAAATCGTCAACACCAAACACGCGCGAAGAAAGGCCCCGAACTGTGTGTCGACAACCATAACAAAATTTGGGAGTCAAACAAATCGGTTTTCCGTCCACCTATCAATAATGCAACACTTGCTTAAGAAAGAAATTAGCCTCAGAGCACACTCTGCTCATCAGGGTGGCTCCGTACCCCGTCGAACAGACCTAAAGAGGCTCCGTTTCAAATTTCAGCATCATGGGATGAATAGGAAAGAAATTAGCCTCACGGCTTTCTCTGCTGATCAGGCTCATGACTTAAGACTTTCACGCGGTTACTTCCCAGTACCTAAAGAACATCTGTACCGAATTTGGCCGAAATCTATCTGTGTGGATTAGTATAAACAACATACATACATACACACAAACTTTTCACATTTACATATATAGATTAGATTATATATTAAACACCAACCGACTTACTACAAGCAATGATTTATCGACTTATATCTCCATGTATATTGTCACCAGAAGAAGTTAAAACTGGTGAGTCACTTTATAACGAAACCGTACAAAAACCTGGATAGAAATGACTCCTGAGAACCATTTCTGAGAATCTTTCTCCTGAAAAGAGCTATCTGTTGTTAGTTCAAGAAGATTCCAACTGCGAACTACCAATCTAAAAGTAGTTTAGTTTACATGCCTATATGAAAGCACAACATTCTTCTCAGTGCCTCATCTTTCCCTTATTCTCTGCTCCCACACATCACAACGCCGGGCACAATGGGGAGAGACAAGGAAGGGTTCACACATACATACAATTCTTTTCATCTTTAAACAATGTGGGTAGATAATTTTCGTGTTATCCACCCCTGCTCATCTCTTGAACCTTGTTTTATTTTTATTGAAAATATAATGATGTTCCTTGTCGTATTGCTCTCAAAATATATTACGACTTTAAACAGCGTATAATGAATTAGTCCTCTGTCCGTTGTTTTTAATCAGGGTACGGGTAATGATTATGCTAAACCTAAAACTAAAAAAGTACTTAGTCATACAGCATGGCTAATGGAGAGAATTTTCAAATAAAATTTGAGGATAAAATTATATTAGGTGGAAATTTCAGGACTCGCAGATCAACTCAAAAACTACAAAATGTTAGTTAATAACTAGGCATTTTTCTCCTGAAAATCCATTTTTCTCACTTATCTATGAATCTTAGAGATCTCGGAGTGGTCGCAATCGACTCAGCACTAAAAAATACTTCGGCTGTGACACCCCATATGCCCTATTGTAAAAAAAAAGTGTTTTGGGCCACTAAATTGAAAATTTGAACCTGACATTTTGGAGCGATCGGGCTGCCCAACGAACTCGACCTGTCTTTTGCCCAGACCAACATTTCTGCGTTGGAATGAAATTTTTACGCCGTATTTTAAGGGAGCGTTATCGTCTGAAAATACGCCCTATATGAAACGGGTTTGTATTCGATATTGCCACTGTGACTTCATGATGGAGTTAGATTGTAAAACAATGTTACAATTGTAAAACAATGTTGAAGCTAAAACTGCCCATGCAACTTGGCAGACGTTTTTGTATAACATTGTAATTGGGCTTGTCCTGTATTATCTACATAAATGAATGAATGTCATTAGATGGTGATAGAATTGATAAATCGAATTTTCCATAAGCAAATTTTAGAACAAATTACTGGATTCCTCATCAATCCGCAATTCTGTGATTCTTCCAAGATGTCGTTCCATATAAAAGAGACAAGAGAATGAGCCCAGGGCCCGTTGGTGAGCGGGCTCAGTCAGAAGTTGGCAGGTGGCTTCACCCAGCTCCGTGATTTGAATGCATATCGTGTGGTTTTGTATGCCGGTGACGCCTACTCCCTTCGCCGGTGGTTACGACAGCCGCATTGGGCGGACGATCGTAGGACAACACATAGGGGACGTTGTAACAACGATCAACAAACAACAACTCGTGGAGGTATTCCAAAGACATCTTTACCTTTCTATAGCCACTGAAATCAAAGGAAATTAAACACTTTTGGCAGATTTTCGTAGAAAGTATGGTATTGCAGAGTGGCTTCCAAATGTCGGAAAACAGAATTTTATGGGACGAAACCAAGTAAATATGATCGAAATAATAAATTTAATGTAAAGTAGATTTTTATCACGAACAGTGTTAAGAATTACATCATAAGCTTCAACTACTGGTGAGGGAAGAAAAACTATTGAACAATATTTACTTAATCGGCTATTCCCCGTCAAAATGCATCAAATTCAACATTGAGGTCTTAACATTCCCCTGAATCCTCACTAGTGAACTAGTGATTTAGACAATAATAAATTAGTGCGCTTAAAGTCCAAGAGAAATCTGTTAGTGTGTCTACTATGATATAAGGGTATTTAAGTTTATTTTTACTAAAAGCGCTAAAATCCAACGAACCGCTGATCAACTTATGAATGAAGATTTTATCAATTACTATTCTCCTTTATTGTTTCAATAATACTGGTTTGCCACTTGACTCACTTTTTGCTTACGGTTGTTACGATTTACTGAGGCCTATGAAGATTTTTTTTGTTGTCCAATCCCGTCCATGGGAACTGAAATAGGAGACTCCGGCTTCCGGAGGTTTTTGTTTCGAAGCTCCCCCTCAGCCACGCACGGAGTGTCAGCCCATCCGCTCTTCCCGTCGATCCTCATGTTTTACCCTTACTTACCTATCAGCCTACCTAGAAATACCTACCTACCTCCCTCAGCTTACCTACGTGTTGAAGGAACACGCGCTTCGAAAAATACAAGAAAATGTGTACTTTGATTCCATTTCGAAAAATATTATACAGCGTCTAAGAAACACGAATAACAAAATATAATATCACACTCACGTTGTGAGCCACATGTGAAGCGCATTTTCTTTCAAGTAGAATAGTGTTCATAAAGGAATGGCGAAATAAAAATTTCGGGGGGACGTCCAACGCATGAGCGGAGCACAGTTTATTATTATTAATATTACAATAATTATACAGATCTTAATGATTGTAATCCAATTCATTATTATTCCTTATTATTGTTCGTTAATTATTGTTCCAAATTTCAGCGTCGTAAGATAAATTGCATAGAAATTAGCGTTAAGAGCTCACTCAACTGATTGGGGTGTCACCGTTAAGTTAAAATCCAATTTTACCTGTCTCACAAAGGTTCCATTCCAAATTTCAGCGTCGTAGGATAAATTGTTCAGAAAATAGCGTCAAGATTTCATTCTGCTATTTGGAGTGGTTTGGCAAGTTAAAATCCTACCCTAGTTGGCTCACAGAGGCTCCGTTCCAAATTTCAGTTAGTTAGGAAAAATACCAGAGAAATTAACGCTAAGTGCTCAGTCAACTGAATGGGGTGTCACCGGTATAAGTTAAAATCCAATTTTACCTGTCTCACAGAGGTTCTGTTCCACATTTCACCTTCGAAGGATAAATTGCATAGAAATTAGCGTTAAGAGCTCACTCAGCTGATCGGGGTAGTTCGGCCAGTTAAGATCGTATTCTAACTGTCTCACAAGAGGTTCCGTTCCAAATTTTAGCGTCGTATGATAAATAACACCCCGAAATTTTACGCTTCACAGTAAAGATGTTTAAAAAAAACTGCAAAATTATGCTGAAATAATTTACGTTAGCGCATGCGCAGAATGGAGAAATGATTTTAGAAAAGTGAAATTGGTATGGTACAATCTACGGCCTAAACCATAAATTCCCGGAAAATGTAATCGAAATCTGATGAAAACTAGGCCTTGTTCTCAGAGTACACCTTCGCGCATGCGCAGGAGCTAATAATGATACAATCATGTTGAAATTAACAGGGAATAATTAAACTATTGTCCCCTAACTATGCAACAAATTTGAGCGGGATTGGACAACTAGGGCGTAAAAAATTATGCTTGCAGGAATTTACGTTTGCGCATGCGCAAAATGGAGTTATGAGTTTTTTTAATGCATAACCCGCACATTCCCAGAAAATTTCATCAAAATCAGATGAAAACTGTTGAAATTAGGCTCGTTTAAAAAGAAATACATATTCGCGCACGCACAATAGCTACGAATGATAGGATTATGTTGAAATTGCTAAGGAATGCCAATCCTCCAAATTCCTGAGATCGGACAACGGGGGCGTGAGAAAATGATGGTTGATGAAATTTACGTTTGCGCATGCGCCGAGTGAAATATTGATTTGGGGACAACGAAACTCATAGGGGACCATCTTCACCCAAACCCGCACATACCATGAAAATTTCATGAGAACCGGTTGAATATTGTGTAAATTAAGCTTGTTACAAGGATTTGCGGACCGAGAGAAAGACACGGAACGAAAGTTGTTCAGAATAGTCTAAAACGTAAAATGCGAGTGGAAATTTTACCTCTGTAAAAAATCAACAGCCATTTGATTTTAGTGAAGACCACAACTTTTAAATCACTCGAAAGTGAAAACAACTGCTACCTATAGGTAGACGTGGGAGCAACTTAAGAGATGAAATTTAGCATTTAGGTACCAATACTTCACTAGTAGGTACATCGCACGGACGATAGTTAATGAACTCGATTTCGCAACGTTATAATAACTGCCATTGGAACTATATCACCTAATAATTCCAATAGGTATTGGAATTATGTCAGCGGATATTTACAAGGCAATTTTTATGTAGTATCACTATCAAGCTATCGTTCGTGGGATTTTCAGCTTGACTGTTTATTCAATAGATCCGACAGCAGCGCGTGATTTCTCTACCTCCTAGCGCTTAGGAATTCGAAGACTTTTTCCCTCGATGTCGAAGCCCTTAGGGAAAGCCAACTATTCAACGTACAGCGTTCCGGGTGGTTTTAATCGATTCTTTGGAGAAAAAAAAGCATCGTTGACAAGCAAAAAATTATTACTGGAATTTAGAAAGTTTTCGATATCTTGATATTTTGAATGTTTAGCCATTTAATACAACCCTTTAGGCTTGATAAAAATTAATGCCGAGCTTCTAGGACCATTTTGACCCCATATGTGATTTTTAACACAAGTTTCATATAGTTTGGTCTAGTATTTTCGAAGAAAAGCCGCGGGCCGCGGACGAACGGATTTTTTAAAAATGCGATTTTTGGATTTTACGTGCGTATCTTAAAACGTAAACCAAATACTTTTCAGGGGGTGTTGAAATTTTGGTCGATTACAAAGGTCCATTATTAAAAATAATAAACCAAAACTAATGATTTCCATGAAATGATTATTTGTTTGCAACCTTGGTTTAAATGGGAAGCTGCTGTTTATCGGTATCGCGGTGTCGGTGTCGTGAATTTCAGACTGACCCCCAGCCAACAAAAATATCCATGTTAATTTGAGAAAGCATGTTCATCGAATTATGCCGAATAATGATTCAGAAACAAGTAATATCACAATTAATATGAAATTTATTTTATAAATATTAGATTATATGAAAATATCAGGAAAGATGAGACTTCACTTCAATTAACCACACAAGAAATCAAGAAGTTAGACACTTCCGTTTTGATAAAATTTCCTCACTATACAAACTGAACTCTATTATATGTAGATGCTAATTAATAAAGTAATTTGTAAGTGAAAAATAAAATAATAATTATATCCCTATATTTAGGAACGTTTTAATGTGAGCTGAAAAGAGGGCTTAGGCGCCGCCGTCAATTACCCGTATGAGAGATGGCCTCAACGTGTCGCCGCATGTTTGACGGGTCCCCTATTTATATATAAACTGAGCGGGGTAATTTTAGAACTCATCGCTCTTCTGGCTCCAGCTGCAGTACCTACACCTCTCCAGGTGGGGTTGCCATAGTGAGGGCCTCATATCCTTTCTGATAAATTGCGAAACGAAAAGTTTCAGTCGTGCTGCGACATGAGCTAATTTTTGCGTTACATATGTGACATTTTCCGCTTCCTCACTACTGAAGGTAGGGAAGCTTTGAGCTGCTACAAGAAGTCGAAAAAATGGTTGCCCACCAACTAGAAAATTTCCATTCACTTTTTACGTTTCAGGGCTTACTGATCAAATTGCGTTCTACGCTTGTCAGTCTATCCGGCTGTTGTATGTCTGGCTGTGTCTATTCTTTGTTACGCCCAAAACTAAACTAGGTACTTGTTACCAAAACTACGTTCAAGTCCGATGTCCTCTATAAGTAATTTGTATTGCCGTCGGATCAATAGTAGCAAGTGCGCATGCGTAAACGTGAATTTATTTTAACGTTGAAGACTTATGATCTATCTGTCCTATACTGTCCAAACTGGGGGGGGGGGGGGGGGGGGGGAGTTGGCTATATGTTTCAGGGTGGAGCCCTATGAATATTATCGCAATCGGTTCAGTAATATTGCGCCTGCGCAAAACTAAAATCTGTCGGCGCATTTGAGAAGATGCGCAGACAAAGGGAATGTATGGTTACCCCCTGAGCAGGGTATCCATTGTGTATGACCACCGCTCACGCTATTTCGCCGTGTACAGCTACAGTACTGTAGTACTCGGATGTAATACCGTCCTAAAATTTGTTCTCAATTCCCGAATATAACCCAAAAACGGTTAAATATTGTTGTTTTGGAGACTCTAGAAAAGACACCCGTCTGGAAAGACCTGGTTTAAATCTGACAGTGACATTTCTTCTATTTCCACAACCCTGTGTCGTTTTCCGTTTAATTGTCGCTCGACATTCATTTGACATCGCGTATCCTACGCAGTCTTCAGTCACATTTTACGCCCCTTTCGTATTGTTATATCTATGTTCTTTCCCAAATTAAAAAAAAATTGAAATAGTTCAGCCAGAAGGTAGGTAGGCCACTTGAAAAGTTCAAATCAAGATTAAGTACGCGTTATTATGCGCTAGTAACAATGTGTGATTGTATAATGCCATGGTCAAAGGCAGTAGGAATGGGATCCCCTGGGAATTTCTTCCATCCGGGGACCGAAATCAAATCGAAATCCTAGGCGGAAAAAGAAGCCGCAGCAATATTGATGTCAACTGATCGAAGCTTGTGTGCTTTCAGTTGCAGCCATTTATTTCCCGCCGTCAATTGACTGGTCGATAAATTGGGAAGGGGGGAGGGAGAGAAACAAACTGTTGACGCTGTTGGCATCAGCCTGCTTGAACGGTAGCTCTGCGCCTGAGTGCAACAGAGTCCGTGTACTGAGACATCTGCAAGAGGAAAATCAACTTCTCCTTCATTACCCAAAACATACAAGCATCTGGGTCCTGGCTAGCCTCTCTTCGCCGGGCATGCACGTATGGGGCTGATTCCCCGCCACAGCCAATTCCTTTTTCTTTCTTTTGACATTTTATGTCTTTACTATGGCACATAACTCAAAAAGTGTGACGTTACGGTGTGACGAAGAAAGCGTTATGAAAATTTCTGATGATTTTCACTTACAACCGAGTCTTTGCTAGGGAAATGCTACTTCGTCGTTTTTCATCCCACAAAATTCGTTGACCATTCGTTCGAAAGCTCTCGATTTATCCAACCATATTATGTTAACTATTGCAAATTGCGTGGCCAGCAAGCTGAGTTATGAGCATGGTTATTTGAATAATTGTTTACACACAGGTGATCATTCTCAATAATTGACATTGTGAACATGATTGCAACCGCTTGTTAATTTTTGATGATTTCATTGAGCTGGTGTTTCGATGATTTGATTCATAGCAGGTGGTCCGAATATTGTGAGAACGATTTGATTTGTGAAGCGGTGGTTAAATCATTTTAATAAGTAATTTCTATACTTTACACTATAGGAATCTGTACGTAGCCTCTTTAGGACATTTACTTGACGATTCCCAGGGTCCGGATCAGATGAGTGGCTCTTAAAGCTAATTTCTATGCTTTACACTCTAGGAAGCTGTAATTTGGTATGTAGCCTCTTTAGGACATTTACTTGACGATGCCCAGGGTCCGGATCAGCTGAGTGGCTCTTAGAGCTTGCATACGAGTCTGCAACTAAAGACATAAAATGTCCCAACGTGGTGCAGACTCGTATGCAAGCGTTTCTGATGATTATTTTTAATTACCCCGTCTCAGGTCTCTTACTCAATTTCAATCTCTAACTCAAAAACTCCTATAAAAATCTAAACCATCCAAAATTCTTTTGTTGAGTAAAGTGCAGTGCCAAATAATAGATTCAGCATTTACGCGCATTTGCTAAGAAGATGCGTTTCATCCAGACCCTAGACTTGATATAGCAAAATGCAAAAGCTTTAACCCATCTATGATTTGTTTCGGAACGCCTCTAGACGGATTTCGATTAAGAAAATTTTCAAGTTAAAAATTTTGATCCATCTATAAAAGCTCTCTATAAAAATTCGCTAAAATGTTAAAAACGGCTAAACATTGGTGGATTTGGTTTTTGAGCAGCATATTGCTTGAAAAAGTTTACCCCACATGGATTAGAACATTTAAAGATTTCTGCACAAAATTGTGCTGAATGAAAAAGAACTTCAATTTTTTTGAAATGCGCTAACACCAAAAATTACCAATATTACGTAATTATTTTGACCATGTACTCTTGGCATAATTCAATAATCAAACGTTTCTGGCCACACTGAGTGCCCAAATTTCGAAAACTTTAACACAAATATAAAGCGAAAATTTGCTCATATGACACGCAGCATGATTGGCTTTTTTTTCTTAATCTAAGATAAGCCCAAAGTACCAACTATAGTTGAGGAACTAGAGTGGAAGCCTTGCATCAGAAGTTTTGAACATTATTCCTAGAACAAACGTGATGAAATAATAGTTTTATCCACAGTTTCTACGCTGTAATAATAGTAAAATGATACCAAGAGGGCATAAAACGTGCAATTCAAGATATTCAAACATCACTCAATAACTATCATCCTATAATGCATTCTCCTTCGTTTTTCAAGAAGATACCTGGACAAACTGTAATTATTTTATAAATTACTTTTTTTTCTGAAAGACATAATGAGATGCATCGATCCGAAGTAATCTTACAAATAGAAGTTTATCTGGAAATAATTTTTTTTTTTTAAGATCTTTGCAAACTGCAGTGTCGTCATTTTACCGCCCTCCCTTCCCTCTTCCTTCTCTTCATTTTTCCCCGGTTTGTGGGACCTATTCTGGTAGGCTCATTATTTTTAAGTATAGAAGCTACTACACTTTCTCACGGAGAGTTCCCATCTCCTAAACCGGTACTCTTTTCCTCGGCTTAATTAATATACGGTAGATCTGCTCTTGACGACCTCAAGCCTGTTTCTTTGGCTTCCCCTTGTTTCTCAAAATCGGATGAAATGGCAAACTTATGCGGCAAGGAGATTGCTGTGATGACGGCGTTCAAATTGATTTAGGGGGTTATTAGCGCCGGATTTATGGTGGGCCGGCAGCTGCCACATATCTTAGAAAACGTCTTATATTCGGAATCCCGATTAAATGCAATTTTTTGACATGGATACGCATTTTACTGGGAGGGGGGAGGGGTCAACCACAAAATTGTTTTCCATTTTTGGATTATAATACTCAATAATGAACCTTTGTAATCAAGAAGATAAAAAATTTTAACCTCTCTCAAAATTTGTTGTTTTAGGTTTTAAGATGCACAGAATCCAACAAAGTTTCAGTCATACAGCATGATCGTAAATTATCGTAAATTTTCGTAAATTATCGTAATTAAATTATAATGCGATATTGTTTTGAAATTAGTAGCACCGTTTTGAAATGTCAGCCCTTTGAGTGCAAAAAAATAGTTAACTACCAATTTTAAGGCAACAAAACTAGTTCAAAATAATATATTCTGCGATTCAAAAATTTTAACATTTCTAGGGAGTTTTATAGATTTTTAGTAAATATTAATGAAATTTGAGCAAATTTGGCAAAATGAATCAATTATTTGGAGCAGTTGGTTTAAACATCGTAAACCAAAGCGCCGGTTTTCCCCCGAGGGCCCGCACGATGTTGAACTCCGATGTTCAGATTTTAAGATGTTTTGTTTCGAATCATTTAAAAAACACGCCCAAGTCGAGACGGTAAGCCCTCAAGCGACGAAGCACCTGCTGCATACATCCGTCCGCCTTTTAAAACGGATCCGCTCCAACGCTCCGCTGAGCAGCTCACAAGGACGGGCCAAGTGATACTTACTGCTAGGTAGGTCTACCTCTACCTCCACCACTACCTCTATATATCTACGTTACTATTATATATACCCACCACCAACCTTCAGCTGCATGCTGCACAGGTGGGGAGCGTCCGGCTCGAAGTCCGAGCGGTAACAATACACCCGGATGACGGGCTACCGATACCCTTCTCCCGATTTCGAATTTTCTAGGCTGTGACAAAAATACAGTGAGCTCTCTAGATAAGTGCGGGTGACAGAAGAAACTTTCTGTTACGGATAGGATTCCTTGTTAAACACGAAATGTTTTTCAACGGTTCCATTCTCCATAATCCTCCATTCTCATTTAGAAACAAAGTGGTTAGTGTTGATTTTTCATGGCTGATCTATGCCTGAACGTTTATCCCCCCCTTTGATTTGATGGAATAGATTCTCTTCAGTACATTAACTAAGTACCTTTAAATTTGTAATTTTTTTTTTTTTTTTTTTTTTGAGAGAGGAAAATTCTTCATGAACGAAGAGGAGTAGCTGTACTCCTCAACAGTGTTGGGTGCTGGAGTCTCCCTTTTTGGGCTTTTTGGGCATACCAA
This sequence comes from Adelphocoris suturalis, assembly GCA_030762985.1. Classification (NCBI taxonomy): domain Eukaryota; kingdom Metazoa; phylum Arthropoda; class Insecta; order Hemiptera; family Miridae; genus Adelphocoris; species Adelphocoris suturalis. The sequence continues at coordinate 102,212,437 of CM061041.1, read as the reverse complement.
CTAAAACCCACCACGGGGTACTTCTCTTCTTATAGAGAAGTACCCCGGAACCACTTATTCAGTATTGCTTCGGGGTAGTTTTATTTTTTTATTTTTGTCATTTTGGCTCCTTATCTCTTTATGTCTTCTTCATTCCCAGAGTCTATCCTGCTCTTTGGCTTTTAGGACCGCAAAAATGTATATTGCCACCGCGTCCCAATTATCCTTCTCGGCTACCATTTTGTTGACGATGGTCTCCGGTGCAATCTCTCCTACTCTCTCCTCCAGGACTCGGCAAGCACTTCCCCACTTTGGGCACACAAAAATGTGTGATGGGCATCTTTATTCCCTTATCGGCAGTAGCTGCATCCGATCCTTCATCTTTCCTATCTTTGGGAGGTATGAACGGAAGTAACCATGGCCAGTGAGGAACTGGGAGAGGTAATAATTCACCTCACCATGCTTCCTATTCACCCAGACGTCCAGGCTGGGAATCAACCGGTATGTCCATCGGCCTCGGAGGTCTGATCCTCCATCTAGCCTGCCTTTTCTTCTTACTTAGGGGAACTTTCTTTCCTTCCACTCTCTCTCCTCCTTCTTCTGCAACTCCCCTCATCGCTAGAGTTGGCGTCGAGTAAGTCTGGACGTCCTCCCCACTTTTTTCTACTTAATGGTGTGTCCCCTTTAAAAAAAAAAAGTGTCTGTAGGTATGTCTGCAGATCCTTGCAGTATGCATAAGTTTTGCAGTTTCCATCAGGTTTTGATGATATATTCAGAGAATGTTTGGGTTAGGCAATATATGGTCCACTAACCACTACCTCTACCTTACTATACCCATCAACTACCTACAGCCGACTGGGGAGCGTCCTACTCGTAGTCCGAGCTGCAACGATACACTCGGACGATGGGCTACCGATACCCTTCTTCCGATTTTGAATCGCTTAAGTTGCGACAAAAATACGGTCAGCTGTCTAGATACGATGAAGTGAGAGAAACAGAAGAAAGTTGCTGTTACGGATAGGATTCCTTGCAACGGACGAAATGCGTTTTTATAGTTGGTTTTTTGAAGGTATAAAAGGTAAAATTAACATTGCTTCCTAGTCTACCTACAGGTAGCGGAAGCATTGTTTTCAATTTCGGGAGATAAAACATTTTCCTCCAAAATCCAAATTTATACTCGCATTTTACTGTTTCAGCCAATTTTGAATAACTTTATTTTCGTGTCAGTAAAAGTAGGTATGTGACTGAGGCGGTCACGATCCAGGAACCCCAGTTTTCCGAGGCTTTTGTAGAGGGATTTGAATTTCTTTGTAGAGGTCATTGAGCTTCGGAATCTTATTCGTTGTTTGTTAATCTGTGGGTTTTTGATGTTGTATTTCACTCCCCAGGCAAATTACGGGGTTTCAATCACTGTGTGAACAACAGCATTAGTGTTTGAAACGAGACCTCTTCTCTCACTCTTTTCTTAATTTAGAAGAATTCTAGTTCATTATTTTGCATTTGTCTTCAAAATGTTTTCAGACTATGGAAACCCCAAAATTGGCAGGTTTCATGTAGACTGTATTTATAAATCTATGAAGACTTGCGGTTTGTGCCCCCTCACCTTCACTGTTCAACACAGTCTGTCACTCACTGAACTCACAGACTTGAGAGAAATTCTGTCTACATTTTTTCTTGTAAGGCGGCTTTCACACTGCCCGCGATTTGAGCGAAGCGAAGCGATGCGATTACGCGCGAAAAAGACAAAACGCCGCGCGAGTAAGGTTTTTGAATGAGAGGAGGCGACGGGTGTTCACACTGCGAGCGGTAGAGGGCGGTTGCGAGCGATTTCGTGCGAGTGGCCTCTCGCAATCGCAAGGAACGTTGCGATTTGAAGCGAGCGATTCGTGCGAGTAATAGATTTCGCGCTCTCCAGTTTGTTGTGCATTGTAAATTATCTTGTTTTTGAATTACTTATTGGTCTACTCGCTCGCCTGTAATCGCTAGCAGTGTGAACACATCATCGCATCGCATCGCTTGGAAGTTCGCGCCTCTATTCGCTTCGCTTCGCATCGCATCGCATCGCGGGCAGTGTGAATTCAGCCTAAAAGCCAGGCGAATACCTTTCAATGTCCAAATTTCGTATATAGAAGACAAAAAACCTGTACTTATATAGCAACAACGAATAAATAACACTGCTCAAAGCAAAAACAAAAAAATCAAAGTCGAGCCCTAACGAAACTGGTATTGGTCCTGGGTTTTCGAGGGTGCTGAATCCGAATCCGTAGCCCATTTTTCACATAGCGGTCTAATTTTTGAAAAAAACTTATTATACCTAGATGAAATAATCATATTCTTTTTCCAATATTATGTTATTAATTTTCTTCTTGCACCTATTTTTATTATCAATTTTCAGTAATTCAGTTATTACCTTAAATTCTCTGTATTATTTTGCTACTTTTGCTACGTTGTGTTTTGCGCATAACTGGTTTTTTTTGTTCACCTTAGGAAGTTTTAATCTATGTTTATTACTTCTTAACTCATGTGCGTTTTCGTAGAATGGGTTTTTATTTATTTTTATGATCCTCATCATATTTTTTTGTATATAGCCGATGTATCGTAAATTGATGTACCTAACTCTTAAAATAATAATTCAGATGAATATCCTCTAGTTTTCCCAAATGTAGTTCTAAGGGTTTATTGTTTATTAAGTATTTGAAGGCACCTCCCACACTCACAACCCTCCTTCACAACTTTTTTAGGGAAGTATTTAATTGAGTGTAGTGTGTGAGTGTGTGTGTGTGTTTGTGTGTGTGTGAGAGGGAGAGGGAGAAAGAGCGGAGGGGACTTTATTCACGAAAAATGTACTATAGTGAAACAAGAAGAATAAGAAGCTCGCACAAGAAAAATATCAGCTTCTGCTTTCTTGGTAGAGTTACAAGAATTTATTTGAAGTAGGTAACCGTAACTTTCCAACCAACCTTCGGAATTAGTTTTTCAACCCACAATTATTTTCTATACAAATTCACGCGTTAAGCGCATTCACTAGTATTGAGTAAAGTTATACATTAGTTAAATCAACTGTGCTTTACATCGGGCCAATAATTTACACTCCAATACGCTCCAACTGCAACCACTCACAGCTGATCAGTGAGCGCTCGGACGACCAGCACTAAAGCTTTCCGAATTCCTAGAGAAAAGGGCGACAATCAACGGGCTATTCAATCGTAATTCAGCGTCCCGTGTAGTACGCCGTGGGTGGGGAATAAAACGCCCACTTGTTCTCAAGTTAAACGCACTCTGCTGACCCCCAACTCCGCGAGCTGCTCGCGATTTGCTCTCTCATTAACGTGGAATCCAATTATCTTCCATTATGATCTGATTGCTTCGCGGAGAACCAATCAAACGTCTTGTTCGTCCCTGAGCAAACCTTCCTCGCGAGGTATCAGCGAGAAAAAAACAAAGTTGAAATGTTCACAAAATTAATCTTATTCTGGAGTTCTCATCGCTCAATTTGTTTACAGCTTTTCGGGGTTATCCTTTGATAAAAAACATTCCATAATACTGGCGCCGAAATTAAAATAATTATGGGTATTTAGTTAATAACAATGAACTTGAAATGGAAGTTCTGCTCCCAGTTCGTTGATTAATACGTATCTGGATGGATCTATGGTGATCTATGGATGGAGCTCAATTTCAATAATGACAGAGAAAACCTTGAAACATTATGACGAAATAACTAGCAATACATTGGAAAGAGAGTAAATAACGCCAATCATTGTAACATCTGAGTAAAAAACAAAACAACGAACAAATATAAATATAAAATAACGCTAAGCCACTACTCTACCACTAATGAAGAACCTGAAAAGACCACAGTGGGTACGAAATTGGTAAGTGGACGATTTTTCTTTCAGCATTGGTATGTTGAACCAAATCTGCGAGTGGTTTGACCTCTTACAATTAGAAGGGCCAAATTGGGACTAAAATCCAGAGCCAGCCAAATCCTCTTTGGTTGTCAAGAAAGGACTAGAAGAACAAAGCAGAACTCTATTTGGTGACCTCAATGTACAAATCGTTTACTGTTATAGATTCCATGGGGAAGTTATTGGATCAGTAGCTCACAAATAGAGTATGTCCGCAAAAAAGGTGAGAAAAAGACGGAATACACAAAATAATTTGCATTAGTTACTCACGAGTGTCCTCAAGCTGTCATCTCTGCTTTCACCGAATTCTTACAGTTCGAGTGGGGCTTCAACCAGAGTGTCATCAACGTATGGGTCAATGAATGTCTTCCATTATGCAAGATTATATTCGTCAAATCTTAATGTCATCCATTTTGGGTCGTGAAGTGGGAGGAGTAGAAGCAGACATATTGAGCTTACCAGCAACCTTGGGTGGCCTTGGTATCTCAAATTCTTACTGATTCTTCCCACACTTCAAATTTTCCAGAAGTCCAGTAAATTTCTCATTGCAGCTATCCATTCAGGCGGCAGCCTCAATTTGAACGAGTACAATAATGTTGTCACAACCATCCAAAAAGAAGAGAAAATTGCACATGAATCTGTCCTTAAGGTACAAGGTGAAGATCTGGGGCTGGGACCAAATAGGAAGAGCCATTCAGCGTTCAGTTGGCGCCTCACAATGGTTAATCTGTCACACCTACTTCAGCAGATGGGTTCGAACTATCGGCAACTCAATTCAGAGATGCTCAAGGCAGAGATGCCTTAAGCCGGCGTACCTCAACATCTACAGCCGAACTACGATGGATTCGGATCAGTTTTCGATCTTTTACATGACATAAATTGCAAAAAAGGAGGAGCGGTAAAGGGGGATATGAGGATGACCTTAATAAGTGAGCAGTGAATGGGGTCTGGAAGAGTGAGAAGCCCGCGTTTTTTGATAATCGCATGGTTAATGTGATGCTGCCTCCTGTCTCTCTCAAGACTGGGGACAGACGGCACGATTAGCAGCGAACGCAAAGCAAGCCAAGTAGGACCAAGCTGCGGGGAATCACAGAAGGTCGTTCACGCCCAGAGTTGCTAGATGCCCGGTTTCGGCCCGGACAGTCCGGGTATTTAACAAGATGTCCGAGCGAAAATCACTCTGAAAACCTAAAGTCCGGTTTTCCTAGAAAGAGCGGCGCATTTCCAGTAGTGGATCCTATCCTAGGTTGCTATTATACGAACGCAGCCGTGACTTCTAGAGGACCTACCGACGTCAACCTTCCAACCTAGTTGTTTTATGTTTTCTTTTGGAAATCGACCATAGAAAGCGATCTAAACGTCCATCCATTATCATAAACATTTGTACTCTTGTCACATTATTTCATAAGAAGGAACTCTCGATCTCTTCCGTTAGCCATTACTTGTGCATTCGCTCTTTTAGTTTTAGACTGAGGTGAATATTCTTGAACTTAGACTTAATATCGTGATTTTTGTTGCTAAACTTTCAAGTTATCGGTTATTTGTTGATTCGAAAGTTTTGTGCCATTTTAGTAGTACCTATGTAACCTACGTAAATATGATTTTATAAAAGTTTTTAAATACCACACCTAATCAGTACCTATTGTTTACTTATTTACAGTAGTATTTACTCGCACTCCATTCTTCGTGACTTTGAGTCTCAATGAACCAATAAAACCAAAAATTAATAATTTCCAGCTGTTTATAATTTAATTAGGTAAAAACTCAGAAACGAGCATAATCAACCTCTGTTTAGGCTATAATGTTGAAATCGTTAAATTTGTAAGCCTTCAGTGGTTTCCAACAAAATGGAGGATAGTACCTAATTATTACGTTCTCGGTTATTCTTCAGTCTTCGTGTGATACGTATACTTCCATTACCATAATGTCGATAAATAAAGAGGTATCTGACGGTTGTAATTATCGGTACACAAAAATGTATTTAAAACATCACATAGAACAAAAATGGCTTCATTTTAAGAAAATATATTTAGTTTTCAGTAATATATTTTAGCAAATCAGATAGATAATTCATATCAACTATTAACCATATGCATATCACTTATTGTACTGGATACATCGAGCTTATAACTGTACTTTTTGACATGGATATGTCTTTGCTCTGGGGGGTCAACCAAAAATTTTCGTGACGCAAAAAATATGTCACAATTTCTAATGATGTTCACGTACAACCAATCCGTTGCTAGGGGAATGGAACTTCCATAGTTTTCATGGCACAGAAATCGTTCGCCACTCCTTGGAAAGCGCTTGATTTATGTGATAAATGTTCACATCTCGTTACCAATTTCACCCTCCTTACGTACCTGGCTACATTCCTAAACTAAGTTGATTGGACTAAAAACAATTTTAATAAGCCGGTAACAATATTCTTAACGTAAAGCTATAGCATCATGTACTCCACTCCATATGAAACATTATCATCCTCTTGACAACAGTCGACTGTAAACAACAACTCATTGCAGTGGCTTCTCTCCACAGTTATTTTCAACATTTCTATAAGTAAACCGTTGTTTTGTTGGAATTAGTCGGAATGCGGCCCAGGGAAAATAAATGAAATTATTTCATTTATTGTTTTATTTGATAACGTTTCGTCTTACTGAGGACATCTTCAGATCTTGGTGTGTCCAGGAAAAAATTTATAAACATCCGAATATAACGGATTTGTCAAATAAAACAGTGGCTCACCAAGTCAACTCAATGTCAAGAAAGCAAGATCTGAAGATGTCCTCAGTAAGAGAACGAAACGATAAATGATGAATTGCATTTATTAATGAAAAATCATTCTATCATGAACATAAAAATGATAGCGCCTGTATTGGAGAAATAACTTTAATAGTATGTATAGTATGCTTATTGTGTCTCCAAGAATAATATAATAAATTCTTTATCCTACATTTCGTCGCCTACAGTCCAAAGTTAAAGGATTTTTTACAACTCTCGAGGACAACCGTTATGAAATACCCAATCGAAGACATATCCATGTAACATGGTATCTGCTTGTAAAGCAGATAGTGGAACTCGTTTACGAGTTTATAAGTAGGTATTTTTAACAGTTTTTTGAATCTGCCTTCTTGACTTATAGCGTCCGGTTTTTTTTTTTCTCTCTCGTACCACCTGGCAACCCTGTTTACACCCCTGGTGTGATTTTGTGAAGCGTTCCTGAAACGAGCAGCGAACGTTTTGGCAGAAAAATGGAATCGCCCCTACTCACAACTGTCAGGATGGGTGAGCATGCAAAAATACAGAGTGCCATAATTCGAGCGACATCTCTTCGAATAAGAGGAGCTAGCAGAAAAGTTAGACTTCTTGAAATGGATGATGGAGCGGGCTTGGCTTTGCTGGTCGACCGAAGTTGAGAAAAATTTGTCTGAGATTCACTGCATCCTCTAATGAGATCCAAATTGCTCAGCAAACTATTCGATAATTCCCAGTTTTCCTTTCCCTAAATATACATTAGAAATGAACAAAAACAAAAAACATCACAAAATCTTATTAGATAGGAACCTATCTATGTACTTCCTAAGAATTATAATGTGCTTAAAGTTCCTGATCATTCAGCATGATCGTATGAACATTGAGTTAATCATCACACATCGATTTCAACACAAAAAATGAGTATCTATACTTTGATTCGGCTGGCGTGTGGTGTGTGTGTTCGGTACTACAGGCCGCAATTTTGGAGCTATCAACTTGAAATGTGGTAGGTGGACTTGGTAGATATCCGGGATTGGCTGAATAGTTTTTGGTGACGATCCAACAACATGAATATGTCGTCGGCGACGAAGATCGTCGCCAAATCGACCGATTATCGCGAATTTAGTATCCTTTTAATACTCAAAGTAAAATTTGCCGATGATGCAGAGGTGGCTAATCAGATTATGGCTAAGGGTTGGCGCAATAACTATTTGACGTCCTCTGCTTTAAAGTTTGTTTTCATAAATAATACAACTCGGTACCGGTTTCGATCACTAATTTCATTCTCAGTCCAGAACGTTGAAGTGTCGGCTTCATCAGCTCAAACTGTACAGTTTGGATGCATTCTGCCCAGTTTGGATGCATTCTGTCCAGTGCAGTTTGCGCTGTTGATAATGAAGCTCCACCGTTCTGGATTGAGGATGACATTAGTGGTCTAAACCGGTCTCTCGTTGCATTATTTATGAATACAAAACTTTAAAGAGGCGGACGTCAAAATCTTTATTGCGTCAATTCTTAGTAATTTTAATAGTTTTCTTCACCCAGAATCGGCTGTATAGTTTTTGTTGTTGTTCGATGACAGTTACTTTTCGCCGGCAACGACGACCGTCGTCAAGTCAACCGGAAACCAAGTTTGGTATCGTTTTCAATTGTTTTCGCTACACAAAATCGAGTGAAACCACTATAAAAGCGATAAAAGTTGTCCTAAACGACAATACGACGTCGTCGTCACTGACTTTAGTCATTTTAAAATTATCAAAAATCGTGTTTGTTATCGTTTTCAATAGTTTATGTCACATAGAATTGATTAAAATCCTACACGGCAACCAGCTTTCAAATTTCAAGAGGAACCTGGGCAGCGGACCACATATGAAGTAGTATTATAAGGTAAATTGTATTAAATAATAAATTTTAAATATTTTACGGAAAATTGCTTTTGTACACAACTGTGTAGCAAATCAGTATTTCTCCTGAATATCAAAACAGCTCCCTTCAGTGTGAACAGCCGAGGGTTTATCGTCAACCACATAAATCATAAAATCTTTTGAGTTCTCCCTGGCATGTGCGAGGAACATGGTGGTCCTCAGTCGAACATGGTGGGACTGCAGAACATGGGGGTTCTGGGGCGCATGGGGGAAGCCGCGCCGCTCCGGCAAGCGCCAGTCGGTGATCCGCTTCCGTTCCGGTAGGTCCCTCAGACCCCCTCAGGTCCCCCACATCCTGTGCGAGCTCGTCGACTCGAGCGCGATCTCGAACTTCACTCCCCCTCATCAGTGCAGCGCCGGCCGGAAGACCGCCGTAATTGTTATCGAAGGCTTCATTTCGTCTTGAGGTTTTTTTTTCGCTCTATAGTTTTTAAAGTGTGTCGGCGTTCCGTTCGGTTTTCCCATGGATCCCCACCTCTACAACACTGTCGTCAATCTGTACGTCAAGGTTTGTTTAATTTTTAATTACCACCATAAAACATCATAAAGATATGGCTTCCGAGTCTACCTAAAGGTAGGGAAAACATTGATTTCACTTTAGGGAGAAAAAAATGTTTGGTCTCCAAAACCAAAATTTCCTTTTCCCATTTTAGGTTGAGTTTGTTGAGGGTAGAGACATTTTGCAGGCTTCTCTAATAATGTGGTTAAATGCATATGCTGAGTGCGTCCGCCGATATAATTATGACCTCTTCAGAGCTTAATATTTGATTGATGAAATGTATTATGTTTAAAGTATAAATTTTTGAGTTCCTCCTTGAACATCCCAGTCATGACCAGTTATAGTTGGTGATGTTACAGAGTCAAATATGTTAAAACCGAGGGAAATGTGAAATTTATGTGGAGGACACACATAGTCTGATAGTTGAATCTCTTGGTCTTGACCTTTTATGTTTGGTATTGTTTACTGTTTTATCAGTTCAGACAATCTGCATCCCTCCCCACAAAACTTGAATATTTCTCAATTTTAGTACAAAATTGAACCCAGTAAACAATACCAAACATAAAAGGTCCAAACCAAGAGGTTCAACTATCAGACTATGTGTGACTCTCCACATAAATTTCATATTTCCCTCGATTTTAACATATTCGACTCTAGTAAAATCACCAAATATTACTGGTCATGACTGGGATGATCCAAGGAGGAACCCAAAAATTTATACTTTAAACATAATACATTTCATCAATCAAATAATAAGCTCTGAAGAGGCCATATAACGGCGAAAGCGCTCAGCATATGCATTAAACCACATTATCAGAGAAGCCTGTAAAATTTCACTACTGTCTACAAATCCAACATACTAAGGACAAGGTAACAATCCATAACCAATACTCCCATTTTACGTTTTATACCATTCTAAACAACTTCGGTACCGTGTCTGTCTGTCTAAGTAATAAGTTTATTGCGTCTGTATAGTGTGTGTGTCTGTCGTGTGTCCGCAAATCCTTGTAACAAGCTTATTGACATGGATATGTCTTTGCTCTGGGGGGTCAACCAAAAATTTTCGTCACGCAAAAGTTGATGTCACAATTTCTAATGATGTTCACGTACAACCCATTCGTTGCTAGGGGAATGGAACTTCCGCAGTTTTCATCACACAGAATTCGTTCGCCACTCGTTCGAAAGCGCTTGATTTATGTGATAAATGTTCACATCTCAAGCTACCAATTTCCCCCTCCTTACGTACCTGGCTACATTCCTAAACTAAGTTGATTGGACTATAAACAATTTTAAAAGGCCGGTTACTACTCCACTCCATAGGAAACATTTTCATCCTCTTGACAACAGTCGACTGTTAACAACAACTCATTTTAGTGGCTTCTCTCTACAGTTATTTTCAACATTTCTATAAGTAAACCGTTGTTTTGTTGGAATTAGTCGGGATGAGGCCCAGGGAAAATAAATGAAATTATTTCATTTGTTGTTTTATTTGATAGCGTTTCGTCCTCTTACTGAGGACATCTTCAGATCTTCTTATGACCATGAAAAAATGTATAAACATCCGAATATAACGGATTTGTCAAATAAAACAGTGGCTCACCAAGTCAACTCAATGTCAAGAAAGCAATACCTGAAGATGTCCTCAGTAAGAGGACGGAACGTTATCAAATTAAACAATAAAATATATAATTTCATTTATTAATGAAAAATCAGGCTATCGTGAACATAAAAATGATAGCGCCTGTATTGGAGAAATAACTTTAATATTATGTATAACTAGCCGCTCCGGCTCGCTACGCTCGCCTCCAGGTCCAGCCGGGGGGCAAGCCCCCCGGACCCCCCATTAAATTGCTCGCTTCGCTCGCAAAATGTGGCATGTAGGGAATTTTGCTCGCTTCGCTCGCAAACTGTGGCATGTAGGGCATGTTGCTCGCTTTGCTCGCAAACGGTAGATCCCTAAGGGTAGGTTTAACGTTAGGGGATGTTGCTCGCTTCGCTCGCAAACGGTAGATCTCTAAGGGTAGGTTTAACTTCTGTAGGGGATGCTGCTCGCTTCGCTCGCTTGAGGAAGTTATACTGCCCACCCAACTTGGCAGACGTTTTTTTCTGTTGGAAATTCTTACAAACAAATTAAATCTTATAAAACTACGTGGAACCACAAAAAGTTTATTCGGGGATGTTGCTCGCTTCGCTCGCAAGGTGTGGCATGTAGGGAATGTTGCTCGCTTCGCTCGCAAAGTGTGGTATGTAGGGAATGTTGCTCGCTTCGCTCGCAATTGAAACATGTAGGGGATGTTGCTTGCTTCGCTCGCAAACGGTAGATCTCTAAGGGTAGGTTTAACTTCTGTTGTAGGGGATGCTGCTCGCTTCGCTCGCTTCAGGAAGTTATACTGCCCACCCAACATGTAAGGAATGATGCTCGCTTCGCTCGCAAACGGTAGATCCCTAAGGGTAGGTTTAACTTCTGTAGGGGATGCTTCTCGCTTCGCTCGCTTGAGGAAGTTATACTGCCCACCCAACTTGGCAGACTTTTTTTCTGTTGGAAATTCTTACAAACAAATTAAATCTTATAAAACTACGTGGAACCACGATAAGTTTATTCGGGGATGTTGCTCGCTTCGCTCGCAAGGTATTGCTGTATGTGTGTATGAAAAAATCCGTATTTATTCTGGTGAAATGGTTCTCGCTTCGCTCGCAAGGTACCTATGTGTACCTGCTCGCCTCGTAACATTGCGAAACACCTGTGTCATCGAACCCCTTGACGTCTTCGTAGAGCCTCCTCGCGTCCGGGGATGTAGGGGATGTTGCTCGCTTCGTTCGCAAACGGTAGATCTCTAAGGGTAGGTTTAACTTCTGTAGGGGATGCTGCTCGCTTCGCTCGCTTGAGGAAGTTATACTGCCCACCCAACTTGGCAGAGGTTTTTTTCTGTTGGAAATTACTATCAAACGCGGCACATTATGTGGAACCACGAAAAGTATAGTTATAAGAACACTTCAGTACTAACAGTACAGTCAGATGTTGAATGTTTGTAAGTATTTATTTCGCAAAGTGTGGTATGTAGGGAATGTTGCTCACTTCGCTCGCAAAGTGTGGCTGTATACATGCGATGTATTTCAATTGAAACATGTAGGGGATGTTGCTCGCTTCGCTCGCAAACGGTAGATCTCTAAGGATAGGTTTAACTTCTGTAGGGGATGATGCTCGCTTCGCTCGCTTGAGGAAGTTATACTGCCCACCCAACTTGGCAGACGTTTTTTTCTGTTGGAAATGACTATCAAACGCGGCACATTATGTGGAACCACGAAACGTATAGTTATAAGAACACTTCAGTACTAACAGTACAGTCAGATGTTGAATGTTTGTAAGTATTTATTTTCCAGTTCTATTTTTCTGAAGGTAGGCCATTAATAGGTACCTGCTCGCAACCCGTTCCCGTCAGGTAGGAAGTTATTCCTAAGCAACGTTGTGTAACGGCGGCCCGTGGTCGATTAATTTCTGATGTTAAACGCTTCTCCTCGCTTCCGCTCGCGATTTGACCAACTTAACGTCACTTTTTTCGATATCCGATTTCGGATTCAGATTCGGCGGACCCGAAGCTGTATTTCGCCCGCGAAAACCGTTCCGAAAAACGTACCTTTATGGGGTATATTTTAATCGGAAAAAACCAAGTTTTTCGGCGGACTTTTCGAGAAAACGGGTCCGTACTCTCGCATTTTTTTGACGCATTTCCCGATACTTTTTTCGCGATCCGATCGCGCCGTCGTCTTCCTCGTAGGAAAACCTACGAAACCCGTATTTTTCCGGAATTGTCAACGGCCGTTTAGAGGGGTAGGGAAAGCGGGGAAGTCCAAAAAGCGCACATTAATTATTACTTCGACCCCCCTCCCGCCCTACGGCCCATGGTTCGGGTGGGATTAGAAAATTTTAAATTCGCTTATACACCCTATCGGAAAATCCCAAAAAGATCCCCCCACTCGTAGACTCCCCCCACTCAGCCGTTTGGCCGTGCATAGACACGACAGACAGACAGACAAACAGACGGAGTTTCATTCTTATTAATAACTAGCCGCTCCGGCTCGCTACGCTCGCCTCCACGTCCAGCCGGGGGGCAAGTCCCCCGGACCCCCCATTAAATTGCTCGCTTCGCTCGCAAAGTGTGGCATGTAGGGAATGTTGCTCGCTTCGCTCGCAAAGTGTGGTATGTAGGGAATGTTGCTCGCTTCGCTCGCAATTGAAACGTGTAGGGGATGTTGCTTGCTTCGCTCGCAAACGGTAGATCTCTAAGGGTTGGTTTAACTTCTGTAGGGGATGCTGCTCGCTTCGCTCGCTTGAGGAAGTTATACTGCCCACCCAACTTGGCAGACGTTTTTTTTCTGTTGGAAATTCTTACAAACAAATTAAATCTTATAAAACTACGTGGAACCACGAAAAGTTTATTAGGGGATGTTGCTCGCTTCGCTCGCAAGGTATTGCTGTATATGTGTAGGAAAAAACCAATATTTATTCTGTTGAAATGAGTCATCGAGTCCCTTCTGGTTAGCAACATTGTGAAACGGCGGCGGTCTCGATTTGTAGGAGGAAGTTATATTGGAGGAAGTTATACTGCCCACCCAACTTGGCAGACGTTTTTTTCTGTTGGAAATTCTTACAAACAAATTAAATCTTATAAAACTACGTGGAACCACAAAAAAGTTTATTTGGGGATGTTGCTCGCTTCGCTCGCAAGGCATTGCTGTATATGTGTAGGACAAACCCGTACCTATTTATTCTGTTGAAATGGTGCTCGAAAGGGAAAGTTCCATCCTTATACGCGCGCGTGCGTTGGCCTGCTCGCAAGGTATTGCGTAGAAGTCGAGTCCCTTCCGTTGTGAAATGGGCGGCGGGGTCGATTAAAAATGTAATTTTAACGATTCGCCTCGCTTCCGCTCGCGATTTGACCAACTTAACGTCACTTTTTTCGATATCCGATTTCGGATTCAGATTCGGCGGACCCAAAGCTGTATTTCGCCCGCGAAAACCGTTCCGAAAAACGTACCTTTATGGGGTATATTTTAATCGGAAAAAACCAAGTTTTTCGGCGGACTTTTCGAGAAAATGGGTCCGTACTCTCGCATTTTTTTGACGCATTTCCCGATACTTTTTTCGCGATCCGATCGCGCCGTCGTCTTCCTCGTAGAAAAACCTACGAAACCCGTATTTTTCCGGAATTGTCAACGGCCGTTTAGAGGGGTAGGGGAAGCGGGGAAGTCCAAAAAGCGCACATTAATTATTACTTCGACCCCCCTCCCGCCGTACGGCCCATGGTTCGGGTGGGATTAGAAAATTTTAAATTCGCTTATACACCCTATCGGAAAATCCCAAAAAGATCCCCCCACTCGTAGACTCCCCCCACTCAGCCGTTTGGCCGTGCATAGACACGACAGACAGACAGACAGACAGACAAACAGACGGAGTTTCATTCTTATAAATAACTAGCCGCTCCGGCTCGCTACGCTCGCCTCCACGTCCAGCCGGGGGGCAAGCCCCCCGGACCCCCCATTAAGTTGCTCGCTTCCCTCGCAAAGTGTGGCATGTAGGGAATATTGCTCGCTTCGCTCGCAAAGTGTGGTATGTAGGGAATGTTGCTCGCTTCGCTCGCAATTGAAACGTGTAGGGGATGTTGCTTGCTTCGCTCGCAAACGGTAGATCTCTAAGGGTAGGTTTAACTTCTGTAGGGGATGCTGCTCGCTTCGCTCGCTTGAGGAAGTTATACTGCCCACCCAACTTGGCAGACGTTTTTTTCTGTTGGAAATTCTTACAAACAAATGAAATCTTATAAAACTACGTGGAACCACGAAAAGTTTATTAGGGAATGTTGCTCGCTTCGCTCGCAAGGTATTGCTGCATAGGTGTTGTTAAATACCCGTATGAAATTCCGTTGAAATGAGTCAAGTGCGTAGTGAGTCCCCTGTGAGTCATCGCGTCCCTTCGCTCGCAAGGTGTGGCTGTGCGGATGCGATGTATTACAATTGAAACATGTAGGGGATGTTGCTCGCTTCGCTCGCAAACGGTAGGTCCCTAAGGGTAGGTTTAACTTCTGTAAGGGATGCTGCTCGCTTCGCTCGCTTGAGGAAGTTATACTGCCCACCCAACTTGGCAGACGTTTTTTTCTGTTGGAAATTCTTACAAACAAATTAAATCTTATGAAACTACGTGGAACCACAAAAAGTTTATTCGGGGATGTTGCTCGCTTCGCTCGCAAGGTATACCTGTATATGTGTAGGACAAAGTCCGTATTTATTCTGTTGAAATGGTTCTCGCTTCGCTCGCAAGGTAGGTACCTATGTATACCTGCTCGCCTCGCAAACCCCTTGACTGCGTAGGCTAAGTGCCCCAAACACGTCTTCCCAGAGCCTTCTCGCGAACACGGCAAAATTAATTTCTGATGTTAAACGCTTCTCCTCGCTTCCGCTCGCGATTTGACCAACTTAACGTCACTTTTTTCGATATCCGATTTCGGATTCAGATTCGGCGGACCCAAAGCTGTATTTCGCCCGCGAAAACCGTTCCGAAAAACGTACCTTTATGGGGTATATTTTAATCGGAAAAAACCAAGTTTTTCGGCGGACTTTTCGAGAAAACGGGTCCGTACTCTCGCATTTTTTTAACGCATTTCCCGATACTTTTTTCGCGATCCGATCGCGCCGTCGTCTTTCTCGTTTCAAAACCTACGAAACCGGTATTTTTCCGGAATTTTCGACGGCCGTTTAGAGGGGTTGGGGAAGCGGGGAAGTCCATAAAGCGCACATTAATTATTACTTCGACCCCCCTCCCGCCCTACTCGTAGATCCGGCCCACTCAGCCGTTTGGCCGTGCATAGACACGACAAACAGACAAACAGACAGACAGACGGAGTTTCATTCTTATAAATAATAGAGATAGAGATAGAGATAGAGATATGCTTATTGTGTCTCCTAGAATAATAGAATAAATTCTTTATCCTACATTTCGTCGCCTACAGTTCAAAGTTAAAGGATTTGTTTACAACTCTCAAGAACAACCGTTATGAAATCCCCAATCAAAGACATATCCATGTAACATGGTATCTGCTTGTAAAGCAGATAGTGGTTTCAATTGATTTTTTTTCCCACAGTTTTCATCCGATTTGGATGAAATTTTTACGGATGTGCGCGCTAGGGGGTAGACGGTCCCCTATCAGTTTCATCGTTCTTGACTTAATGCCTCACTCTGCGCATGTGCAAACTTAAATTCCACCAAACTTGATTTTCTCACGCCCTAGCCGCCCGATCTCGCTCAGATTTGGATGATAGTTGGGGGATGACAATTTAATCATCATATATCAATTTCAACATGATTGTATCATTAATAGCTACTGCGCATGCGCCTATGTGAAATCCTTGTAACGGCCTTAATTTCCGCTGTTTTCATCCGATTTCGATGAAATTGTCAAAGAATGCGCGGGTTAGGTTGTAGATGGTCCCCCATCAGTTTTATTGTTGCCAAATCAATACTTCATTCGGCGTCTGCGTAAACGTAAATTCCATTATGCTCCATTTTTTCACTCTCTAGTTGTTCGATTTCGCTTAAATTTGGATGATAGTTGGAAGAAGATGACTTGGTTACCTCATATCAATATCAACACGATTGTATCATCAATAGCTACTGAGCATGCGCCAATGTGAAATACTTAATGTGCATTTCTGTGTAATGACCCTAATTTCCACAGTTTTCATCCGATTGTGATGAAATTGTCATCGAATTCGCGGTTTAGGTTGTTGATGGTCCCGTACCTATTTCATTGTTTTCAACTCATCAGTTCATTCTGCGCTTGCACAAACGTAAATTACATTGAGTATAATTTTTTCGTTTCTTAATGGACCAATTATGACATTTCATGCTACTTTTTGTTGTTTGCTTCCTCACTAACAGAGGTAGGAAAGCTTAGTCTTCGTGGAAGAAGTCGAATATATGTTTGTCCTCCACAATCAAAATGTCTACTTACTTTTTGCGTTTCAAAGCTTTTTGATCAATTTAGGTTCCGTGTCTGTCTGTCCGTCAGACATTTATCTGTGGTAAATCCTTGTTAAGCCCAAAACTATACCAAGTTTCAGTCTGATTTCGATGAAATTTTCTGGGATTGTGCGGTTAGCTCCTAGGCAGTTCCCTATAATTTTCGAAGCCGCCTGATCGACAGTAGCCTATATGCATGCGCAAACGTGAATATCTCATACCGTCGATTTCTTATCATCTGTTGGTCCAATTTCTATCAAACTCGGTATGTAGTTGGGTAGATGTTCTGGAAAATGTCCTATAAATTATATCTTAATTGGTAGAGTAATAACGATTGCGCTTGCGCGAAACTAATATCGTTTGAATATCCGCATGCGCAGACGTGAATTTCTCATAACGTCGATTTCTTATCCTCTATTGGTACGATTTCGTTGAAACTCGGTATGTAGTTGGTATCATATTCTAGAAACATCCTATAAATTAGATTGCGATTGGTAAAGTAATAAGCAGTGCGCAAGCGCGAAACTAATATCGATTAACACAGACAAAACTCCGAATCTAAAAGAACGATTTTGATGAAATATTCAGGGGTTTTGCGGGATAGCTCCTAGACGGTCCTCTATAAATTTAATCGCAGTAGGATAAATAGTTGTCTGTGCGCTTGCGCAAATGTTAATTCATTATAAAGTAGATTTCTTATCATCTGTTGGTCCGATTTCGTTCAAACTCGAGAGGCTGTTGCTAATACGCAAAACCAATATTGGATGACACTCCGAGAATAATGCATCGATTTCGATGATATTTTCAATTATTGTGTGGGTTAACCTTAAGACAATTTCCGCATGTGCAAACATGAATTAAAGCCCTAATTTGCATTCTAGCAAGTATTCACATGTATTAGATACTGTTATATTTTGCATCCAATCATTTCGACTCGTACTTTGTCCTTCAACTAATTCTACACGTCCATGGTACGATATGTGAGGAAGCTATACTGCCCACCCAACTTGGGAAACGGTTTTAAATATAAAAGCATTTATTCAGAAAAACGTAACATTCGAAAATAATTATAAATATCAATGCCACTCTTCACATGAAGTAAAACTCGTGCTGTGGGGAGGAGTTGAAATTCTCATGTAAACAAAATAACACACATCTCTTCTATTCGCACTTATTTCCATTCGTATCCTATTGTGAGAATATATAGCGTACATAGCTTTTACGAATCAATTTCACCCGTTTACAAATCTGAAAGAGGGAGATCACCCAACAACCTTGAAACTATACACCAAATCACTCATGAAAATTAGAAGCAAACAGGGTCCTAACACAGAACCCTGCTGTATTCCACAAGGAATAGAAGACGCCTCAGATATCATGCCATTGCAAGACACCAACACCACTTGCTTCCAGCCCACGAGGTAACTATTGAAAAATGACAATGCTACATCGTCAAAACAATAGAACTTAAGTTTCTCTGGAAGTAGCACGTGTGAAACTAAATCAAACGCTTTTGAGAAATCGTACAAACTTAGAGATGTTGTCATTTTAGCTTCTAGAGCCTGAAGAATTTCGTTGACCAATGAGCATGCCGCTGTACCAGTATTCTTTCCCTTTCTAAACCCGTGATGGTTAGGGTGCAGTAAATTTTTCTTCTCCAATAAAGCAACTAATATGTTCCATAATCTTTAAAAATATTGGAAGTTTCGATACTGGGCGAAAATCTTCATATGCTTTGTTTTTCCCTTTCTTGGGGATAGGCGTAGTTGTTGAAAACTTCATGCAGTCTGGAAACTCTCCTTTAGTGAATGATACCTTTACCAGATGCGCTAATGGCTCGATGATGCAATCAGAAATACTTCCTAACATTACTAGGGAATAAATAGTGTTGTCCAGGTTCTCCGCCCGGGGGTCAGGTGCCTGTTGTTCGCTGACGACATGAAACTTTTCGTGAATTCGTTGGATGACTGCAATGCCTTGCAGGAGTCTGTCCGTCTTCTGGAAGCGTGGTGTACTAATAACCACCTGTTTCTTAACCCTTCCAAGTGCTCGGTAATTTCGTTCCATAGAACAGATGATCATCTGACTCATGATTACAGCCTCTGTGGTGCTCCTCTTATGAGAGTCAAGTAGATTAGGGATCTGGGAATTATCTGCGACGAGCAGCTCAACTTCAATAAACATGTAGAGGTTGCGGCAGCAGGTGCAATGAAAACCTTGGGTTTCATTAAAAGAAATACCAGAGAATTCACCAAAGTTGAGCCAATCATACTTTTATACAAGGCCCTGGTGCTACCAAAATTGCGAGTACGGTTCCCAAGTGTGGTCTCCCTTTTATGCCTCCCACAAGTATATTCTGGAAAGAGTTCAGCGGAGATTTCTCCGCTACGTAGCCTACAAGCTTGGTGTCCCGTCTCCTGAGATAGACTACGATTCTCTGCTAAGCAGATGCCGCCTTCAAACCTTGGAAAAGCGCCGACTATTATCAGATGTATCCTTCCTTCATAAGTTGCTCCATAACCAGATTTCTTCACCGGACCTGCTCTCCAAGTTGAACCTCAAAGTACCTCAAGTCTCCACTCGCCTCTCTCACCCTTTTTTCGTCTCATTTTTCCCTTACAATTATCTTCAAAACCGTCCTTTGTACAGAATACCACGATCCGTTAATCACATTGTAAGCATTTTTCAAGACCTCGATATTTTCTCTAGCCCGTTTTATGAATTCAAAGCCTGTATTCTCTCACCCCTTATTTAGCTTCCCCCCAAATTTTGTGTTCAGTTTTGCTTCCCTTTTCTAATTTACTTTCCTGCAAAAGTGACCTGCCAATTTACCTTCCTGCCAACTTAAGATGATGTACTTTCTTTTTTTTTTGTTCTCTTCTTATTTTGTATTATTGCTTCCGATCAAATACTTATTCTTTTTTACATTGTAATTGGGCTCGCCCGTTTATAAATAAATAAATTACCGAAAGAATTCCGAAAAAATCAGAAGAGTTGCCAAATTTCATCAAGCGTATAACAGATTAGATCTGTTCAACAGTTCTTGGTTGACTGCTTATGGCTACAGAATTAACTTATTGATTTTGACAAATGGTTTCAAAACAATGATTTGTTTTTGAATAAGAATAGAAAAACGTTCCACTGCCTCATTCTCCTGATCGTCGTCACCATTGATTTTCAACTATGTGATTGGGAGTGACGCACATTGCTTCGATATTAGGATCGGATTGGAAAATTTCTATTCTTGACGGATTCTTTTAGAACATTTCACGCTGATTCCGAATATACCCATTGGGGCCATAAACTAGTCAAACGTTTAAATAACAAACAAAAAAAAAGCTAAAAAAACTAGTTTTTTAGGTCTGAATTTGGAAAAAATAATTTTATTTTTGTTGGCATACACAATTATCTTCCTAAAATCATTTTAGGGCGTAAAATGAAGAATTTATTTTAAAATGAGCATGAATTACAATATACCCAAAACAAGATACACATAATTCATTTGTTAGTAAGGGGTTTCCTGGTGTGTTCAATGAAATTACAATTTAATCATAGAAGATCAGAACTAATATCCATTTTTTGGAAAATGAAACAATACTTGCTGTTATTCCAAGGGAGCTCCACCTCTCATAGGGTCAGTTCTACCAACGAGAGTTAACTCCCGAGTCTAGCAACACAGGATCTAGATTACAACCGCGGGTCAAGTGTTTTCACTGTTCCATCATCAATTTATAATCCAAGATCAGCTGATCCGTTGATTAATTTATCTGAGTTACTATCCTCAGACCAAAAATTAGGAAACATCAGCTCATAAAAGTGGAGATACAGTATTTTTGGTCCACAACACATCATCATTCCGACATCAAAATGAAAGATGATGTGTACAGTTTGGCGGCAAACATTGCTCTGAGGGGGCAATGTTTATTTTTTGGTAGGTTATCGTTACCATTTCAGACTGACCACTCGATAACAACTTTAAAATTTTCTCGGTCATTTTTTTTCGTGTTGTGTAATTTTCCCACTATCAAGTCTAGCACAAAATTAATAGCCCCTTGGATAATGATAAAAAATATTTGCGTTCATTCTTCATTTGGTTAATAAAATACCCGAGTAGTAAGCCAGCCTGATTAATCTCCGAATCAATTTATCATACTCGTACCTCGAGGATTGTTTACACTTTACATTAAAACATCAATAACTTTGCGTGTAGCTCAGCTGTTTTTATTTCCGAAGCGGTGTAGGCAACATAAGATTTTAGCATAAATTGAGATCGTGAACAATTTCCGTCGGATAAGAACTGACGGAACTACGTTTCCTGAGGAACGGCTCCGTTGTAAGTGAAAATCACTGGAAAGAAATTTTTGTAAGTAAACCCATAAAAGCTGTCGATTTTTCCCGTTGTGTGCCTACATAAGTAATAACATGAAAATTGTCACGATGGAATAGGAAATACATAATTACAGAAATACGGAGGGGTCGTATTGAAGAAACTAACTGAAAAACAGGGTTATGTTCACAACTTTTTAAGATGGGTGGTGTTGACAAAGATGCGGATCAGCGCTGATCCGTGGGTTAACCCGCACCCCAACAAGTGGATTCCGGAATCCGCGCGTTATCACAACAAAATCCAGTCAAGCGTTGGTGAAACGGTCATTTCGCCGTTATGAGAAAACTCAGGAAATATATGATTTATAATAACTGTCACCAGTGAGCTAGGTAAAACATATGGAAAAACATAGTTACCTATATAAACTTAAACAATTTTAAATTTGATTTTCTTAAACTGAATTTCTGAATTCGATTTTTTATCGCAAAAAAGAAAAGGATAAGAATTTATTTTACAAATTTTGAATTTGATATTTCGAATTTAGTCTCCCTGAAGAAGCCCCAGTTCCTGGGGAGAAACGTTGGTGATAATACAGAAAGGCCTTTTTTTCGTAAAATTAATCCAAGGAAAACTCTCGTTGGTGAAACTGACCCGTTGATAGTGGGAACTCGGGCTGGAACACTTATTTTTCTTTTCTTATTTTCATCGATAGACAAAAAGTCGCTGCTGGTTACAAGAAATTTCAATGAAATTAGGACAAGAACAGGTAGCATAAAGTAGGTCTAAAATTTCATGCTAGTCTTTTCTGATCTTTTTTGAGAAATTC
Source organism: Adelphocoris suturalis (assembly GCA_030762985.1). Lineage (NCBI taxonomy): Eukaryota > Metazoa > Arthropoda > Insecta > Hemiptera > Miridae > Adelphocoris > Adelphocoris suturalis. The sequence continues at coordinate 102,190,211 of CM061041.1, read as the reverse complement.
ACTTTTGAAGTTCGGAAAGAGTCAAAACTTCGGAAATATTGATGGTCCCTATAATAGTCCTCAATGGGGATTGATCCAGTAACATCTTGATTGAGTTATTTACATTTGCTCGTATTCGTAGAAAATGAAGGTTCATCCCGATTCTTAGTTCTTAGCCGATAGATTCACTAGACCTGAAACGGTTGTCTGCACTGTGTTTATACCTGTGTTTATACCTAGGCCATAAGTCCTGTAGACATGCCTCGAAATTTGACCCTAAGGCATCCAAACGCAAACAGTTGGGCAAAAAACCTATTGAATTGTACTCAAAAACTATCTGGAGATAGATTGGTGCCGTAATTTCAAGAAATTGAATATTGTAGATTTATCGACTTCTTACACATATCCACTCAAATAAATTGTGATCATCGAGGCCAACAATATCCTGAATAAAACTGAGGGGACAGTCGAGTGATGAGATCACAAAGAAGTTTGAAGACATGCAGCTAAACGATGCCATTATTTACCTTAAAATCTATTTTTCTCATTTATTATGTGTAACGTTTGATAGAATAAGAATCAAGTACTTGAACGTAACGTAAGGTTTATATTTTTACTCTAACTTCAAAGACAGTAATCACAGGAAAATTCAACCCCGATGATCCAATAACAACATATGTTATTATCGGTTTAATAACAACTTGAGAACTACTCCATACATCTCCCCTTCTAGGAAAACAATAGTTCACAAATTCATTCGGTTAGGTGCTTTAGTAACGCGACCTGAGGACGTCGTCGGTTGTCTCGTCGTAGGATCCACCAGTTGGTTCGTTGGCAATGGTCGAAGCATGGAATGATTTCTTCTAATCTCTCCCTCCCTCGTAGAGACGGAATAAGACCTGGGTGCTGGTTCCCCCTGGTTGAGTGATGGTTCCCTCTTCTTTTCTGTCTGGAATGTACACATGGGAGCCAATAACCAAACTGGTCTCCTGTCTAGTACGATGGCGTTGGTTGTATTGCTCAGCTTGCTCCATTCGGTATCGTCTATCTCCTTCACGAAAACTGACATGATCAATAAACAGTGGTTGGAGCTCAGCGGGCAACACCGGAACTCTTTTCCTAAGTTTCCTTCCCATTAGAAGTTCTGCAGGACTGTACCCAGAATGGCCTGGAGTGATTCGATACTCCAAGAGTGCTAGAGTATGGTCTTAATTTTTCATTAGCATTTTCTTTAAGGTTTGTACTGCTCTCTCTGCTTCCCCATTCGCTTGATGGTATAAAGGACTGCTGGTGACGACATGGAAGCCGTACTCTAACCCAAATGATTTCCACTCTTTACTCAGAAACTGAGACCTCGAGTCAGAAACCACTATTTCCGGAATCCCGAATCTAGCAAAGGAAGCTTTCATTTTTTTAATCAGCTCGGCGGCAGTCATGGTAGACATGTTGATGATTTCGATGTAGCGCGAGTAATAGTCTACCACTACCAGGTAGGTTGCTCTCTTAAACTCGAAGTAATCTACTCCTATTTTCTGCCATGGATAATCAGGAGTATTTGAAGGAATCATATCATGTTTCCTCTCGTTTTGATATTTGGCGCATGTTTGACAATTTTCTAAGAATGTTGTAATTTCATCATTTACTACTTCAGCGGATGTAGATCGAATCAAGCTGGAGAAAACTGGATCCCACCGCTGTCACCATGTGACGTTTGATAGAATAAGAATCAAGTACTTGAACGTAACGTAAGGTTTATATTTTTACTCTAACTTCAAAGACAGTAATCACAGGAAAATTCAACCCCGATGACCCAATAACAACATATGTTATTATCGGTTTAATAACAACTTGAGAACTACTCCATACATTATGAATCTTAGAGATCTGGAAATGGTCACAATCGACTCAGCGCAAAAAAAAAAAAAAAAAAAAAAAAAAAAAAACACTTCGACATCCCCTATTGTAAAAAAAAATAAATAAATAAATAAAGTTATCGTCTGGAAATACACCCTATAAATACAAGTACATATAATATAAATAAAGGATGTAATAAATGTAATAAATTAAAATATAAATATATTTACGACGTTAAAATCTAGGATAGTGTTCATTGATATATGAATTGGATTTGTAGGGGTTCCCTGTCCCTCCCTCCCACTTTCTAAATTTGAAGCCATCTAAATAGCTAGTTTTTAACACAGAATGTGTTTTAGCCATGGACTAACTAGCCGAAAATGGAACGCGGGATGGTAACGAAATGTGTGACGGATGATTTTCACGTACAACCGAGTCGTTGCTAGGGAAATGGTACTTCGTCGTTTTTCATCCCACAAAATTCGTTGACCATTCGTTCGAAAGCTCTCGATTTATCCAACAATATTATGTTAACTACTGCGAAGTGCGTGTCCAACAAACTGAGTTATGAGCATGGTTATATAAATAATTGTTTACACACAGGTGATCATTCTCAATAATTGATATTGTGAACATGATTGCAACCGCTTGTTAATTTCTGATGATTTCATTGAGCTTGTGTTTCGATGATTTGATTCATAGCAGGTGATCTGAGTATTACGAAAACGGTTTGATTTGTGAAGCGGAGGTTAAATAATTTGAATAGGTAATTTCTATACTTTACACTCTAGGAAGCTGTAATTTCGTTTGTAGCCTCTTTAGGACATTTACTTGACGATGCTCAGGGTCCGGATCAGATGTGTGGCTCTTAAAGCTAATTTCTATGCTTTACACTCTAGGAAGCTGTAATTTCGTATGTAGCCTCTTTAGGACATTTACTTGACGATGTCCAGGGTCCGGATCAGATGAGTGGCTTTTAAAGCTAATTTCTATACTTTACACTCTAGGAAGCTGTAATTTCGTATGTAGCCTCTTTAGGACATTTACTTGATAAATCGCTCTTGATTTATCACGAATTTATTTCGTATTTTTTTTCGTAGTTTCATATATAACTATATAAATTGATGTTATAAATGAATAGTAAACAATGACGCTTGTTTGGTTGTCACTTGGTTGCGCGACAACGCAAACACATTCTGTGTTTCAATAATTTCGTCCGAAGTATGTAAATAGAGGTAACCGGGGGTCCAGGGGGCTTGCCCCCTGGCGAGGCGCGGAGCGCCGAGTTTTCTTTGAAAATGCGCTAAAAGAGACATTTTCGACGAGACAAAGAGACATCGCTGGGAGGATTTTAGTTACCAAGAAGTCATAAGAGAGAATAACCTTAAATTTCCGCTGTCTCGTCGAAGGGTAGCTGATGCTTCATTTCTTGGGCACTGCCTGTGTAAATAAAATAAAGAAAAATAATAATAAAAATCAGAATGAAACCAATAGTTCATAATAAGTTATTATAACCACTAATAAGTTAATGTAATTTCTTCGATACTTATACTGTATTTTGTCCATATTTCAGAAAAAGATGCAGACCAAAACGCTCAACACAGAAGTTCTCAACAACAGCACACCGGCGTTGCAAAACAATAACAACAGTTTACCGATCCTGAGCTCTTCACTCCCAGCACCAATACCGACGCCAGAAACAAGCCAGGTGACTGAAAACTTTTTTCTGGTTATTGTCATAGGTATTCTTCGATTTTTCAACATGTATCATGTTTTACCGTTGGGTATTGTGCTTGAAAACTAGCGAAATCCAGCCCGAGCCGACATGTTTTCTATTGATTTACACGTACCTACAACCAATGCGTTGCTAGGGGAATGTAACTCCCTCAGTTTTCATAGTAGGAAAATCGTTCGACAACTTTTTGGAATGCTCTCATTTTATCACAACATCTCATGATCCCTAAGGACCCTAAGCAGTTGTAGTAGTGTGAACGAAAGCTGATTTATTACGTTACGTCATATACTAATATTGCTAAGTCACCATAATGAATTAATAAAGCGAAACGAAGGCACTACATGGTAGGTGCCTACTATTCAGTAGTAGGTACTTACTATTCGTAGTAGGTACTTACTATTCGTAGTAGGTACTTGTAAGCAGTAGGTACTAGACGATGCTTAGACCTCTGACGACCTGATTGGCTCCTAAAACTGATTCAACCTTTGAAGCATAAAGCTTTATTCGGAACAGGGTCTGCATCAGACAGGTAGAATTGAATTTCAACGTAAATAACCACCATAATCTGCTGATTGAACTCGTAAGCTAATTTCTGTGCCGTTTAATCTATGAAGGTGAAATTTGAAACAGAGCCTCAGTGAGACTGGTTGAATATAATTCCATAGTGAGGAACCAACATAATCTGCTGAGGTTCCTAATTTCTATGCTATTCGTCATATGAAGCTAAAACTTAAAACTGAGCCTATTGACCATTGAAGTTTGATAGAGAAGTTTGATAGTCTGATTTTCGTCCGATGTTTACGAAAATTCGCTCATATGATGATGCTGCATGATTGGAACTTTTTTCACGCTGAAACACGTAGAGAAGTTAGTTTATTAATATTTGTAATAGCAACTTGAAAACCACTGAAAAAAACGAAATTTTAGTACTCATTGAGTTGTGTAGAAAGAGTGGGTAATGTGTGATTCTAACCGCTTTTTCGGTGTTTTCCAAGTCGGTGTTACGAATATCAATAAATGAACATCACGAAGTGATTTCGCATGAAAAAATACCCCAAAATCATGCATCAAGTGTGACAATTGATTATCTTAAACAATTTGATATTTCAAAATTTGTGCTCTATTTACGCGTGATTTTTCTTGTTTTTGCGCACTCAAAATTGTTAGTGATGGGCCATTTTTTCATAAAGTTCTGTGTAGAATCCAAATATGCCTTAAAAATTGGGAGTTTATCTTTGATAAAACAAGGTTGGTGTTAATTTATTGTGCGTGGTTGCAGAATCGTGCGGTGCGCAAAAATGTGTTGATTGTATTCCTCTCAATGAGGGATACATTTTTATTTATTTTCAAGTCTTACATTGGCGGAGCATAACTCGTGAGACACGATGTATGTTAGAAACAACCGGCAGACGGTAAGGTTGATTCTCGCTAAAGCAAATGACCTCAACGATCAGACGTTGAAACTCAACCGCACAATCTGCAAGAACGAACCTGCGGTTAACCTCGAAGGGTAAGACGACGTCGAAGTGAAGATGAGGAGGATATCCGAGAGGACGATATGCGGGTCGTTTCCTCATGTGAAGAGGTTAATAAGAGGGGTTTATTCCGCTGGCCTTGTACGGTGATTTCAGTGGTTGTTATCGACGATTTCCAGTGAAGATCGAAAGGAGGGTTCGACATCAACACTACACTCGTATCCATGGCGGCCAGGTGGCATTGGACCAACCTTTACCAAGTTTAGATAAACCAAGTTAGTCAAACTCACAAGAGACTTGCGACAGGGTGGCCGCCAAATAAAAATTTCAAATTTCCCTAACATTTTCGATTTTTCCCTAACCGAACATCAGATTTCCCTGCCAAAAATAGATATTTCAAAGTAAAAAAAATATATATATATATTTTTTCTCATAATTTTAATGTGTCACTGACACCTTCAATGCTTCTAAACGAAAATCGTGTAATTTAAAAAATAAAGAATTGCCTAAGCCTGCTTACTGGTAGTAATAATGAAGATGAAGCAAGGGAGAAAAATAACTTTTAATTGGTAATTGCATTTGTGAAAGAACATGTTAATAATTTTCAACAAATCGCAGTGAGACATTGCCTGACAAGAAAGGAAATGTTTTGAATACATACCGAAGGTAAATAAATTATTCCACAATAAATTAATGTAAAATCTCGAGGTAAAACTCGGAGAATGGGGAAAAAGTGACAATCTTTTTTCAAAAACCCGTTAATTCAATATTTCAAAAATTGTTAATTCGAATAAATAAAATAATAACGAATGCCAAACAGCCAAAAGACCTTATCGAAACACTGGATTCTGCGTGACTAGAACTTTTAATAAATTTGGTTGATTGTGTCAGTGGGTTATTCCAGACGATAACATACATGGTCTTAGCTCTAACGGTTATTTCAAATTTTCATCCGACAGAAAATAATAGCTAGCTCGTTCAATTACTGAGGATTTTTCTCACAAATGATTTACGATTAGGTGATGTAACCAGGAGAGCTAAAAAAATTTATTCAGGTGAAAATACGGATAAATGAAGTTTAACTCCCTACACTACACTTAGTTACGCACCTATGGAGCTGGCAACGGTCCCATTCGACGCAAAAGTTAATTTTCTCTAAGTTTACTATTGGGTAAATTTTTTTCAAGCAATGTCTTAGGGCTTTAGATGGCAAAATATGTTAAAAACGTGTTTTTAAAGCATTTTTTGCAAAAACATAAGTAAATCTCGAATATTAGGTATAGAAACATGGGGTATATTCGGAATCAACGTGAAATTTCCTATAAGAATAAATAGGAAACAGACTTTTGTCCAAAATTTCCTGTTTTTGGACCACTGTGCGCTGGTAGGAGCGCTAGGGGGCGAAGGACTTGAGGAATATGGTGGCTTTCCTCTTGTTGATATCTTGCTTCACCCCTTGTCATTTGTTCATTCGTTCCCCTCACCATCAACCTCATCAATACTGGTCAAAAATGACACTTATATTGCTAGTAAATAAATTATAATAACTAAGAAACACACAAACAAAAGAAAAATATCGGCAAAAAAACATAAACAACTAGTGTCCGTCAGTTGCCCTTATAGGTAACATACTCGTAGAAGAGCAAATCGTAAGCCCCTTGTTTACGAACTGCGCACTACCTCGAGTTTCCATTGTTCGGAGCTCTATCGGCGCTGACACATGAGGGCATTAGAGTATACAGTACCCGCGAAGCAGTAAAGTCTTGATGGTTAGTATCCTAGAACGGTCGGGCTCCGAGCGCTTGAAACTGAAACGCGTCTCGTTTGGGAAGATCATTTATTGCAATGATGGAATGAAACGTTATTTTATTCACATTTAAGAAATGCATTTCAGTTACTTTACACGTCTTCAGTGAGGGGATTCAATAATGATAATGGGATTATACGAGAATAATTTTATAAGTAAATAATTTTGGTTTTTAGCGAATTTTCGGAAAATTCGAAACTATTGAAATCCGTATTGAGGCATTCTGAAACGATTCCTAAAGTCTGCGCTTTATATATGTATGTATATATATGTGTGTATGTGTGGGTGTGTGTGTGTGTGTGTGTGTGTGTGTGTGTGTGTGTGTGTGTGTGTGTGTGTGTGTGTGTGTGTGTGTGTGTGTTTGAAGACTTGTTTGTCTTATTTGAAGACTGAAGTGTTGAGGCTCGGGGAGCAGGTAGGCCGTATTGATGGTTACGAGAGTGCCTACCTGCAGGAACTGGCGAGGCGGGCTGTTGAGAGGCCTGTTGGCTTGGAAGATGAGGTCGCGGCCTATGTACAGAGGATCTTCCCACAGGTTGGGGATGCGACCGTGGCGGGGCATCAGGGAGGAGTTCCTCCTACTTTGGTGCCTCGTGGAGGTCGCAGAGCAGCGAAGAAAGAAAGAAGGCGGGAACATCAGCGGATCCAGAATTCGTGGAGGAAGAATTCGGCTCGTGTAGCTGCGGAGGTACTGGAGGGAGCTGGGGATGAACAAGTTTTGCCCCCACTCCAGGAGTTTGTGGAATTTTGGGAGCCACTTTTGAGTGCTCCCAGCCACAACCCTGGTGTGCCAGTGGTACCCCCAGCTTCCACCAGGGATTCCTTACGTGGCATTATGTGCACGCCGGTGCTTCATGACGAGGCACATAAGTGCCGTGTCAAAAACTCCACGTCTGCTGGACCTGATGGTATTTCTGCCCGACGCTGGAATAAAGCCCCAAAATGTGTCAAGCTGCTTATCCTCAACCTGTTACTTCTATCGGGAAGGCCCCCGAAAGCGTTGACCCGTGCCCGAACCATCTTCATCCCAAAGAAAGGAGGAAGTGGGCCTGGAGGCTACCGTCCGATTTCAATATCATCGGTAGTTTTCCGCCACTTCCAAAAGATTCTGGCATCTCGCTTTCAAGTGGCTGGTGTCATAGGTGACGTCCAGAGAGCATTTCGGCCAGCGGATGGCACAGCGGAGAACCTAACAGTTCTCCAAACTGTCATTTCGCTGGCCCGCATCAAGAAACGGCAGCTCCATCTTGCCGCTCTGGACGTCGCTAAGGCCTTTGACACAGTTAGCCACTTTGCCCTGACTGATTGTCTTCGTGGTGTCGGGGCACCTGCTCGTTTAATTGAGTATGTTGCCTGTCTGTACCACGAAGGCGTGACGGTCCTCGAGGCACAAGGTGAGATGTCAGGGGATGTTGTCATTGGGCGCGGGGTACGCCAGGGGGATCCTCTGTCGCCACTCCTCTTCAACCTGGTCGTGGATACAGCCTTGGGTAAGCTGCCAGATGAAATAGGGTTTGATCTCGCCCCTGGGGTGCGAGTAGGTGCATTGGCTTTTGCCGATGATGTCATCCTACTCGCAGAAACCCGCGAGGGCTTGCAGGTCGCCCTCAATGCCTTTGCTGAGCAGCTAGCCAGGTGTGGTCTAGTGGTCAACCCTTCTAAGTGTGGGTCGGTCTCCTTGGTCCCGTCTGGCCGCCAACATAAGGTGAAGGTGGTGGATGAGGAGTGCTTTGTCTTAGGACAGACACCCATCCCCGCCCGATCCGTGTTGGAGGTCTGGCGGTACCTTGGGGTCGACTTCATGGGTGTGGCCACTATAGCCGCAAGCGGTGTGGACCTTGGTGGAGCATTAGCTCGTGTCACCAAGGCTCCATTGAAGCCACAGCAGAAGCTGCGCCTCCTTCGCACGTACTTACTGCCAAAGCTAACCTATGGGTTAGTCTTTGGCAGGCTTACTGCGGGGAGGCTGCTTGAGTTAGATCGTGAAGTTCGCTCTGCTGTGCGCTCTTGGCTAGGCTTTCCACCTGGTGTCCCAAGTGCTTACATCCACGCACCGGTCAAGGCCGGTGGGCTCGGTATTGTCTCTCTTTCTGCCAGCATCCCATCTTTACGCCGCCAGCGCCTGCTTGCCCTTAGGGGCTCGAGCTGGGAGGTCGCCCGCACTGCTGCTGACCTGGACTTTGTCCGGCAGCAGTTGTTGTGGTGCGATCGAGCAACACCAACTGCTCCAAAACCCAGCTCATCTGCTGAGTTCGCTGCTGCACTGCATGAGTCAGTAGATGGTAAAGAACTCCGACAGTGCTCTGAATCCCCCATTTCTACTCAGTGGGTGGAATGGGCTTCAGAGGGCATTGGGGCCCGCGACTATCGCCATTTTCACGCCGTCCGGGTGGCTACGTTAGCCACCTCGGTGAGGTGTTCGAGGAGTAGTCGCGGGACAGTAGACACCCTTTGCCGTGCCTGTCGGGGTAAAAATGAGAATCTTTATCATGTGGTGCAGCAGTGTCCTCGTACTCACGGTGGCCGCATTCTACGTCACGATGCGGTTGCCAAGCAGATAGCAGGCGCTTTGTCATCTAGCGGTTGGGATGTCGAAAGAGAGAGACTATACCATATGCCGAGTGACCGGGGCAAGAAGCCAGATATCGTTGCGATCAAGCCCGATGGGTCTGCCATAATCCTGGATGTCCAGGTTGTCAGTGGCAGCTTGGACATGTAGCAGACCTGGCGGGCTAAGAAAAGTAAATATGATAGAAATGATCTGCGTCAAGCGATATCTGAGCTAAAAGGAGTGGCACCTAATAACATCAAGGTCATTGCCGCGACCGTGTCATGGCGCGGGGTGTGGTGCGGGAAAAGTGCCACGGAGTTGCTCGAGTTGGGCATCTCGGCAGGAGTACTCCGTGGTATCACCACCCGCGTCCTGAGGGGTTCTTACTTGAACTGGTGGTCATTTTATAGGGGCACTTCCTTTCATCCCATTCTTCCTCCTCGTCCTGCAACATCCCTTATCCCTAGAGCCGGCGTCGGGTAAACCTGGGCGTCCTCCCCACTTTTTTATTTTATTTATTTATTTTTCAGTTTAATGGTGTGCCCCCTCCGCCTTTGAGGGGAGTTATTTAAAAAAAAAAAAAAAAAAAAAAAAAAAAAAAAAAAAAAAAAAAAGTGTGTGTGTGTGTGTGTGTGTGTGTGTGTGTGTGTGTGTGTGTGTGTGTGCGTGTGTGTGTGTGTTAAGACAACAAGACTCATGTTATAAGTGTCATTCCAGACGATAAGGATTGAGATAAAAATCCCATTTTCGCGCCAAAAATTCAAGCTTTCCAAATAAAAGAATGAGTTCGTTGGCCAGCACATCTTCAATGCATTAAATTGGTCAAATTTTAACAAATTTTCCTAAAAAATCACAGAAAATTCATAAAACGGCCAAAAATTATTCGAATTTATAATTTTTAGCTGAATTCTAGTCAAAAAAAATTATCAACAATTACCTAAGACATTAAAAAAATGTTGAACATTAAATCAAATATTAAATTTCATTAATATTTGCTGAAAAATCTATAAGAACTGCACACCAAAAATCCAAAATCTTTCTTGAATTGCCGATTTTGAGTACTCAAATTTCGATACAATTAACATTTTTTAATTCGATGCCTCGGTAATTTAAGAAATCTCGCTTATAGGATTATACTGCATGTTATGACGTTTTTAAGTACTTGTCACTTGAGGCCTATGAGGTCCTTTAGTTTTCCCAAAATACTTATTTATTTCTAGATTTATTTTTGTGACGATACTTATTTGTTAGAAGAGAGAGTGACTACCTACTTAGTATTCCAGAAACATTCCCGCAAGCGAATCACCGGCTGAGCTTAACCTGCGAGAAGGTCTAGATTTTTGTATAGTAAAAGAATTTGTTGGTGTTCCGAAATTTGTATATGTTGTTAAAATTCGATAGAAACAGACTATCTACTAAGTATTCCAGGAACCTTCCCTCCTAGTGAATCACCTGCTGAGCCTAACCTACGGAAATCTCAGAGTATTTTTGTAGAGAGCAAATTATTAGGGTTAAATAGAACTCTTATTGAATGGATATGAGATATATTAAATTTTTAACTGAAATAACAAATTCTTAGGAATATTTTTGACAGAGAAGAGTTCTAGTTTTATATATATATATATAAAACTAAAAGTATGACTCTAACTTTTCTCTGTACAAAACTATTCCTGAGAATTTGTTATTTCAGTTTAAAATTTAATATGTCTCATATCCATTCAACAAGATATATTATATATATATATATATATATATATATATATATATATATATATATATATATATATATATATATATATATATATATATATATATATATATATATATATATATATTAGGTTTGAACTTAGAATATTTATTAATTATAGAATTCTATATTGGGTAGATGGGAGTAGATGAATTTTAAGGCCGAGGCCTGTGTTTGGAAAGAGAGAGATTGAGGAGAATGGTAAGTGTGCTTACCGAGCGCGAACTGAGGTTTATGATCGCCATTTGGCCTTTTTGTACCCTGGTGATCTCTCTCTTTTTCGCAGCTCGGTGGTTGAGGGACGAGGATTATCAGGAAGGGATGTCGTCAGCTCAGGGATGCGTCCTGACGGTTGGAGTGTGAAACATCTGACCATTTCCGACTCCAAGTCGTTCTTCAGAAACATGACCGCGAGTATACAAAGTCGTCATGGGGTATGGGGGGGTCGTACAACAGTTCGAAGTGTCAAAGTAATGCAAGTAGCTCGATCACGCACAATTTCAAGCGTCGTAGAAACATTATAGGTAGATAGTTATGTACTTTGTAGCGATGTTTCTTAAATCGAGCAAAGATAAGAAAATAAAAAAAGGTAGGCAGATAACACTCTGAATCTGGATCCACAAACTTTTGGTCCCTGCATCTTTGGCCCCTGAATCGCCGTCACCTCCGAGACCCATCTGACAAATGATCTCCTCACTGTCCTGCCAGTTCTTTATTCATCAGTCCATCGTTAGATATCGATCAACCAAGTTATCCATACACCCCACCATTTCTTTCTTCCAAATCGTGTGCACGTGCCAATCAATCCAAGAATATCTCATTGTTGAAAACCAAATATTTGCAATTATTATCACCTTAACCGGAGGGAAAGGAAGCGTTTAAAGCTATTAAAATAAATCTCTAAGAAGAACTTTCGATCAGAAATAAGTTCTAAAAATAATCCCTTGATTTTTTCTTCAAATTTGGTGTTGTCACCCTGTATATAGGGTGTTTAAGGCTCCCCCAGACGATTTTATATAAGTGCTCTCCTTTCTGCGTTTCGTAAAAATCAAGCGATGGTAGAGTTGGTAATTTGTAGAGATGGCAATTGTGCTATCAGCACCATTACTGTACAAGATTTAGATTGGAGGGAAATGTGATAATTCTCAAGCTCGCTCTTACTATCGCGACAAGAAGCCCGCTCTACATGGAAAGCTCTCACTTTACCTGTAAACATCACGCTCTCAAAATCCCTCTTCCCAACTTCCTATTCCATAAAACACGAATCAAATTGGCACGTAAACAACAATCTTAATATTTATGATGTTTTCTTATTATGTTTTAAATTATGACGAGAAGACGTGACGGGATTGAGAGTCGCATTTCTTTTTCCTCGGGGTCTGATTTATTTTACTACTTATTGGACGGCAAGATGCAGCAGGTACCTACAAATTTCTCCCATCGGTAATCGAAAAAACAAGATGGAAAGACATATCCACGATCTTTCGATTCTTCCATAAGGGAGAAATCACTACAGGAAATCGCCCTTAACACCAAAAAATACTCAAGTTTCATTAACGTAAAAAAAATCACAACAAATTCTCGATATAATGCTGGAAAACGATTGTTCCAAGCGTTTTTGCCAATAGGCTGGTTCGATTTGACGGTAAATTTCATTATAAATCATATTTTTGTAGAAATTCTCTTCAGAAAGATAATGACTTGAATACAAATCTATTTGCTGAGAGCTCCATTTTCAGAGCTAATATCCATACACAACTGGGATTACTGACAAATGATTTACTTGATTTACTTGACAAATGGGATTACTGTTATCCATTACTAGATTATAAAGATGCCTACTGCAAATATCAATTAGGTACTTGATGCATGATGTTGTGGGAAAACGATGTATTCTGAAAATTTTAATGGAGGCTCCGTAGGGCGTCTAGAAACGAATCGTAAAGTTTAAAGTTCTCTAGATGAGCTGGGTGAGCTCCGGAGCTCATTATTTACTCAACCTATGAAGATGAAATTTGAATTAGAAGCCCCTTGGAACGCACAAATCATGAATTCTAGAGCCCCCCCAGGCCAGCTGAGTAAGAACTGGAGCTAATTTCGTTGCTATTCAACATACGAGTATAAAGCTTAAATTTTAAATGGAGGCCTCTTGGGACATCTCCAAACGAAGGTTTGAAGCTCCCTAGATCAGCGGGGTGAGCTCCGGAGCGAATTTATTTGTTATTCAATCTATTAGCTTAACAAATCATAAAGTCTAGAGCACCTCAGGTCAGCTGAGTAAGATCCGGAGCTAGTTTCTTAGCTATTCAACCTATAAAGCTGAAATTTGAAATAGAGGCCTCTTGGAACATTTAGAAACGAAGGTTTGAAGCTTCTTAGATCAGCTGGATGAGCTCCGGGGATTTTATTTATTTATTCAATCTATTAAGCTAAGAATCGAAATAGAGAACCCTTGGAACATTTAGAAACGAATAGCCAAGTCTTAAGCTCCCCAGATGAACTGAGTGAGTACCGCAGCTAATTTCTTTGCTATTCAATCTATGAAGCTGAAATTTGAAATAGAGGCCTCTTGGAACATCTATAACTGAATTATAAAATCTGAAGCCCCCTAGATCAGCTGAGTGAGCTCCGGATTTCATTTCTTTGCTATTTACCCTATGAAGCTAATATTTGGAATGGGGAACGCTTGGAACGTCTAAAAACGAATCATAAAATCTAGGGCACCCCAGATCGTCTGGGTGAGATTCGGAGCTAAACTCTTTGCTATTCAACCATTGAAGAAGGAATCTGAAATGGACCGTGCTCCACCTTGCGAGGTGCACAGCGCCGAGTTCAACTGTGTACGTGTATATGTCTCGTAAAAATGACATTAATGGGTGAGACTGAGAGATTTGTTGAACAACTTGTTTTGTTGTCTAGAAAACAGATGATATCTGGATGGCATCCTATAAGAATATGCTCATCAACTTGAAGGCTTGATTGATTGACTAGATTGGAAGATAAATTCGTGGAAGGTCTTCTTTCCGACACTATTGTTTCAAATTCGTTAATATGGTCGAATTCCCAGTGTATATGCTGAGATTGGGCTTCCATCTGATTACATTCTCAGAGTTTCCGTTTACATCCTCACCCCTTTCACCGTCTAAGCTCGTCATCTTCCACGATCCAAGTCATTTGATTCATCGGAATCCTGGCTAAGTATTCATCGAGTTTCTTTAAAAGTGACACTATACCTATTGAGTGTGTCCACTATCAGTTGGAGGAACTGTTAGCTTGGGATGACAATCCGAAGAATGTGTTGATAATTTGGGCTACTGTTTACAAGTTCTGATATTAAGAGCTGTTTCCCTCATTTTTCTTATCCCCTGGTAACGTAGATTCAAGTATTCTTACTTTAATATCGTATCGCTTTGTCTTTTCACTGAGATCGGGCTTCCATCTGATTGCATGCCTACAGTTCCTGTTTACATACTCACCCCTTTCACCGTCTAAACTCTTCATCTTCCCCGATCCGAGTTATTTGATTCACCGGAACCCCAGAAGAGGGCGCCAGATTCTCAAAAATGATTTTCTGTTCGCAGGAGCTGCCAGGACCGCTAGCGCCACCTGTGCCACCTCGCTCGCTCCTTCAGTCTCCCTCATCTCCACTTCTTCCTCACAACTCACAAGGTGAGTCGCTCTGATCCCCTTCCCTTTTTTACAAGTTTTTTTTTGTCATCTCCATCATAATTAATTTCTTGCGGTTTACACCAAATTCCCGTTTAAAACGACTATTTGTCTTCGCCGCTATTTTTTCGTGACTCGAACGCGACAGAACAGTTCTCTGTGGGGTTTTATAAAACCGCACAGCCTCCCAAAGGGTGTTATAGTAGGTATTGTTGTGAGTGCTAATTTGGATTATTTTGATTCAACGCTGGATCCAATAAGGGGCCAAGGTGAGTGTCTTTGTTTCATTGTAATCTATTTCTAATTGTATCCTTGGAAGAGTCTAGTAGAGTCTGTCGGCCAACAACATTCTACAGTTTACATCCTTCCCAACTGTTGATATCTCTTATCATCACAAATCAACAAGTTAAGTCATAGTTTCTTCGGGAACAACAACCAAGACCTCCATGAAACAGAAACTGTTGTACTAATTACTTAATCATAATAACATTAAATCATGTCCAGTTATTTTATGTTATAACATTTACCACTTAACTAGTTATTACTACACGAACTTGCTGTTACATGCACTCATTTGATTAAACAACGATTTATATCATGAATCCTCACTTTTTTTTTAATAAGGTATCTACTAAAAAAGCAACGTCTGATAATATATTGAAACAATTACAATTTCACGTAAGCGATGTATATAATAATAATATGTGTGTATCCGTCTATTTAAATGTGTCCTCCCAAACAATAACTCTCCTCAGGGTTGAGATCAACGAATCCGATCTTTCACGAAAAATCAAGCATTCCAAAATCACTATGAGTTCGTTTAACAGGACTTTTTGAGTACAATAAATTGGTCAAATTTCAAAATATGTGAAAAAATAACTAGAAATGGCAAATCAGCTTTAAAAAAAATAAAAAGAAAAAACGTGAAAATAATATTTTTTAGCAGGACATCACTCAAATGAAGTTTATCAAATACGAGTATGTTAGAACATCATAAAATCTATGCTAAAAATATACTAATGTGTGCTGCAAAATTTACTTAAATTCCATTATTATGTGCTGATAAAATCTGTTAAAAAACATTAAATATCCATTATTTTTGAAATGCTGCATACGTTTTATAATAACTGTTTTGCCTTGAAATTTCTTTGCGTGCAAAGTGCTCAAATTTCAGAATAATTCAACACACGCGATCTGGCTGCACGACAGGAACTTCTTAAACAATCACTGTCAATCATTGCGTTATTATTCAAACGTGATCAAAGAAATAGATGGAAGGTAAAATATATTTCATGTAATAGGTATTTGAGTCTTACATTTTGTGCAAACGCAACTTAGGATTGTAAATCTATACTTGTTATTTTAGTGATATTCCATTTGAAATCGGTCCAATATTTACACAAATGTGATTTCTGGTGATATTATACTGATATCAATTACACATCAACCAACCAATGATAGGTCCATCCCAACGGTACTATATAGTGAATCTTTAATAAATTTTGAATTCGGATTTCGAAATAATTTTCCTGTATCAAGACATGTTCTTTCCGTACATGATTCAATATACTTTTAGAATAATTTGTACAGCTGCTTATTCATTATGCGGGTAACCAAGTAATCTAATATTGAAGTAATAAATAAATTGTAATATTTACCTGATAATTTATATAAAGTACTACAATCCAAAATTATCTATCTTATTTGATTTTTGCATTAAGAGCCCAAGTATGAAAGCAAAATTTGGGAGAAAAAATAAAAAAGGGATTATAATATAGCGAATCACCTACATAAGTACATTCAACATTTAATCGTTTCATTATCTATGGTGTAAATTGTGGTGATGTATATTCCTGTATATGTCTTCCAGTTTTATTATCTTTTATGATCTACGATTATCGTCTACACCGTATTGCTCATGAATTCGTGAGATATTGATTCATTTGAAATTGCTCAATAATGATGCAAATACGTTTAAAACATATCTAATTTATTCGTGGTTGGAATAGTATTTCTGTAATTGATAGTAAAATAGCTGGATAAGATGCCTCTAGAAGATCCACAACACCAAGGAGTGAACTGGATGGGCAGGTAGGTACGTCTACGCTCCTTTCCCTTTGTGTGGAACCGTCGCATTCTGACTGGCGATTGTCGGTAGATGAAATTACGAACACTCAGTGAAAGTCGAATCTTCTTTACCTACAACGAAGATGATGGAAGCTGGAAATTACGAGTCACAAGCGATTTGCAAGGCCTTCCTAGGCAGGTGTCCATTACGTAGTACCTCGGCAATGAACACACATGAAAAAGAACTCGATAATCATTGGATTTTGGTGGTGAAAAGATATTCAGGTAGACGGCCAAATCGTTGTATTCGTCCTCTATGATCGTAAAACAATACGATAAATCAACCAGTTGAAAAATTTTGTCTAATTTTGACACAGTAGCGTTAATATTTTGGTATAATTGGGTTCGTCTCTCTCAATATTATTCTTGACTTGGCCGTGCGGGTTAACCGTTACAATAAACAATTTCTCAAGCGATTGGGGAAGCAACGTCGAGCGTGGATGGGCGTCTGCAAAGGCAAGGGTCATCCGTCCAAGTAGTTCAAGGGGGCAAGGCAACGAGTTCTGACCCTCCATTTGAAGGACAGCTGATGACGTCCGCGATGCCTGTGGAGTGGGACGAAAAGCTCCAACCTCAAATGGTTTTTTACTTTACTTTAAGTACATCAACAATGAATTATAGACCATTAAAACAATGAATGCACAAATTATGCTAAAAAATGTACTGAAATTTTTTAAATGTACTCAAAATGTGCTAAAAAATGTACTGACATTTTTAAATGTACTCAAAATGTGCTAAAAAATTAATTAGGATTGAAAAAGAGAGTCAAAAATCCTAAAATTGGTTAGAATAACAAGATATAATTTAGAAAAAGTTTTTTTTTTTTTTTTTTTTTTCATAAATTTGGTACCTACATGAAGTGCTCAATTTAAATACATGACATAACTTAATGCTCAAATTTAAAAAAATATATACTGCACGAGTGAAACATTTATGTGTAATAATAACCTGCTTTTTTTTATTATGTTTTATCATCTATCTTGGTTTCTGTTTGGTATTAGAAAATGGGTGCAAATTAGATCGAGTAGCCTGAATGAATCACTAGCTCAGGAATTTCCAGTATTTATTTATTAATACGGAACAAGGCCAATTACACTGTACTACATTAATTCAACCAGTTGATAATAAAATGTTAAGAATAAATACTTTCAAAATGAATAGATAAAATAGTACTCAGATATGAATGAATGAACGAATAGGTGATATTGTAATGATACTTGGTTTTTACAAGATAGGAATAACAGTCAATACTGCCAAACACTTAAGATGAGTAAGTACGTTATATCAACCCACAATAAGACTAAAAATACCCCACTGAACTCAAACTGAACACTTCCACATTTTGGCAGCTAGGGTACTTAATTTTCAACTTACAAACAAATTATATATTAATAGGTAGTTCTTTGTATATAAATAGCCACACTCAAAAGTAACTACCTTCAGTCATTATACAGTAGTGTTGGGTTGGGGGTTGTTTAAAAAGAAAAACACGTTAAGACTAATTTGAACATTATTCAACTTCATAAGATCCTGCAACGAGCCCACCCCTTGCACATGCTCAGATACTGACAAACAAATATTACAAATTAAGTTCATATAAATGCATCCCACATCTCCACGTTTAGTTTCTATATGTCGATCGCAATTGTCCTTATTCCTTCCTTGTACCTTCCTTGTCCTTGTACCTTCTGGTGCGTTAGTGTCCATCCGACCCCACGGATGGATCTTCAGTTTAGAAAGTGGAGGGAATGGGGAATAAGCTCTCACATCATCATCGGTTCATATTCCGTGTATTTTCGTTTGCACCAGTGTGTTCTGTTTTACTGCGAAGCTCCTAAGAAAGTAAGAACATTGCGATCGAGTGCCAAGTTACCTGTCAGCCGCTCAATGGGGTGGTCGCTATCAGAGCGAGCACGCGTTCTCACGAACGCCGCATTTTCCCCTGCCACCATCAGCGGCTGGCCGGGGTTGAATTGAACCGTGAGAAACATGGAAATGGCGCTGTTATACCAACTCGCTTCCCACGCCCGGAGTATGGGCACAGAAGAGCTCAGAGCGGGAGACACCAAATAACACTTGTATTGAGAGACAACAATAACAAAATCCGTATGAATTCCATCCTAGTGAAAATCGTCTCAAGTATAACGGGACAGGACACCCTATATATACCTATGAGATAGTTTATCATACAATCCATGATGAAAGGAACGAAGCAGAATCAATGAGGAATACCAGCATGTTTTTATTTTTTCATAAAAAAGCAGGGCGGGTTGGAGAGGTTATGGAAATACTATGTTCGTATAGCCCATATTCTCGTGATGTCACGCCTGGAGTTGGTTTGAGTTTCTTCCAAGGTCCGCCATGAAGTGGTAGATGTTACTAGATCGCAACTCAACCAACCTATTTTTCACTAGAAGTTTGCCGTCGTATGTCAACCTAATACGTTGTTATAATGACATTTTTCAACAGTTTTGTTCTGCGAAAGTAATATTGTATCAATATAACGCTTCAATTCAACTAAATGGTCACAGTAATCATGCCTGCTAGCGCGATTATTGGTTGTAGACAACGATACCGATCTAGTAGTGAACAAGTTTTCATTTAGACTAGGGACTGACTGTTATAGGAAATCAGTGTCCGAAATCTAAAGAACTTCATTCTTTTAGACTGAGAATAAATAACCTGAAAAATAAAGGAGAAAAAATAATTGAAAATTCCTCAGATCTCTGTACTACGGTGTAGGTGCCCTGGCAGTTTAATCAGCGTATTAGACATGTTCTTATTACTATAACTGAGGCAGCTTTACTTGTTTTATTGAATGAATGAAAGGATAGATTTGGTAGTTTGTCGAAGTAAACAAGGCACGTTGGTGCTCCACCAACAAACGAAACTACGTAGATAAGTACAGCCTACCAAATTCGCTGTTGGTTAAAAGTAACCTAAATAGGAAGATTGTTGCTCTGCCAACGAATTTCAACTGTTTACCAACAAATTCGTCGAATATCGAATCAGGAAATGTGCAACATGAATTATAAACCAGCTGTAAGGAAAAAACTTTGAAATTCATTCAAGAAGGGCATTGTCAGTGCAGTTATTACGCGAGTTTTGCAGTTACGCAAATTTGTGGGACAAAACTTTTTGTGTGAAACATTGTAATGCCATATGGGTTTATAATTACTAATAAAATTCATTCATTCCAATCGGTTTTTAAGACAAAATATCCATTTCTTCAATAAAGTCGGATGAGATTTCACTGTCTCATACGGTATTTCACATCTTTAAAATCTATTCTTGGCTAATTGAGCTGTTTTAATTTATAATTTTCTGTCCACTATAAGTAGTAAGGTATCTAAAACGATATACCTGCTCATGTTTCTTCACATATAGTTATTAACTTGAGCCGTACATGGGATGAGCATACTTTGAGAAAACGCAGTTTCTGTACAGGAACTATTTTCAGACTTGTGTTTTTTGTTCTCCTACTCGGTTCTATTCAGTCTGCTAACGAACTTGACCGGGTGCTACAAAAACTGGCCCTTCAGCCCCTGCATCTCGCAGTCACGACCCGATGCAACCGATCGAACGCGAAGGCCTCTAATATTATATCTGTCATGTCAGCGAAGGTTACAGCGCTGTTTTCCTCCGATCTTACTGGCATTTGGTGGACGGCAGTCTTCGCTTGCGGCCCCCATTCTACTATTCTAGTTGAATACAGCGTAGTACTAACGAGCCCAAACTTAATATTCTGTGAATTTTTGACTAATTATATAGTACCCAGTGACTTTTATAAAATAGAAAATTATATTTCAGATAATTTTCATGATTGAAATCCTTTGTGGCATCGAAAACCGATAACACATATTATCGGTTCATTATTAAGACCTCCACAAAATTCGTTGGTTCTCGTTTTAAGATACTTAAATTTGGAAAATCCATTAAAAAAAATTTTGTCCGTTCGCCGTACGCGCGCTGCACAGTGGACCAGAAACCGATTCTAGGTGAACAAAACTATTCAGCAAAATTAATTCAGCTTTAATTGCTCATTCGTATAGGAAATTTTGTGGTGATTCCAAATGTACCCACGTCTCTCTAACATGGCTTCTTCGACCCAAGAAATCGATTTTTGACAATTTTTCTCTCCATATGGCCAATGGAGCTGACAAAGATTTTGCAGGATGGAATTTTGCATCGAATGAGACCACTCTACAATTCTCCTCTACAACTTTTACAACTCTACAACTCTACTCCTCTACAACTTTTACAACTCTACAACTCTACAGCTCTACAACTTTTCCTCGATTGTTGGTGATATTTCAAAATTGTTGTGACCTACCACTCACTTATCGAGGATTTCCATAGAAGTGGGTAAGTCACAGCAATTTTGAAAAATCTCCAAAAATCAAGGAAAAAGGTTAGAGAGCTGGCGGTGAACTCATTCGATGCAGAATTCTTTTTTCTACAACTTTCTTTTCATACAAAGAAAATTTAGGTCAGTTCCAAAGGTCAAGAAGTGAAAAAAATTGACGAAAATCTATTTCTTGGGTCTAAAGAAGCTATTTTAGACATAGGGACACGGGTAAATTTGGAATCAGAGCAAAATTTCCAATAATTTCCTATTATTTCACATAAAATAATTTTGTCCATCTAGAACCCGTTTCTGGCTCATTGTGCGCCGTCTGAAGCTTTTCTCCAAAACTTCTGGGCTTGTGGTTTACGAAAACCGGCTCAAAAATAGTAAGTACAGCATTATTTTCGAGCAACACCAAGGAGTGAAATTTAAGGGTTCAAATGTTTAAAAACTATTTTGTAGTCTAAAATATGCAAGAAAGCTTGAACAGTGCTTCGATTACTATGAAAATTTGAAAGTGTTCAACGTTTAGGATAACAAAGGAGAACTTCAGTGCATGAAGCGAAACAAACCCACTGAATTTAATTGTGCTGTGCCAACAAAACTCAGAGTTATTGTTCTTGTTATGTATTAGGGTCTTAGGACCGGTTTCACCAAAGTATTAATCAACGTTTACTCATTAAACGGAAGATTGCAGCTGTTAAACAACGATATTCGGTTTCACCATCTCCGTTTCAGATAAATCAATGATCAAACGCGCAAAAAAAAAGTTATGATCAAACAGCTATAAAAACTGACCAGCCGGATTTGGGTGGTTAGCGTTCCAATCAACGATTATTACCAGGTAGGTAGTTCTTTCTACCATCTTTGTTTACATGATCGAAATTCTTTTTTGCAACGTTTTCCTATTTGTTTTGCGACATGTAGGTACCTACATACATGGAATATAAAATACAGTTGTAAAATAGTGTTATGAAATAGCCTACGGCTCATTATGATTTGAAATGGCACAATGTGTTTAGATGACCTTATGTATCGTAGGCTGTTGTCATTATTGAAGTGATGGGAGATACAAACATAAACATACCTAGTCGTGCAACTTGACCATAATATATTATGAGAAAATTGTAACCTGTTTCCTGCGCTCTTTCAGTTAAATTTGGAATTTAGCTGATTTTTAGGAGACTGACTCCTGAAATTCTCAGTGGATGCGAATCTAAATCGTGTTTGGAGTATTCCAGTGGTTCGAAACTTCGCATTTTTTACATCAAGTTCAAATCCAGAATTCTTGAAAAACCCCACATATGAACGATGTACTAATTTCGAAATGGTGTGGCAGTAAAGATTACGCCTAATAGTTTATATAAAATTAAGCTATCAGAATGGATTAAAAAGATAGAAGCATTGAAATTCTCATTGTGTCTCAGATTTTCTCATTCCCTGATTGACCGATTTTGCTCAAACTCTTAAGGAACCCTCCATGGATTCTTTTAATATTATTTTAAACATTTCAATCTATGTATTCATGTTACGGATACGTGGAAGTTATGTGCCAGACGTAACTTTGCAAACATTTTTCCAGTTGCCAAGAAAATTTCTGAAGTTGTAAAATCCCTGAAAATGAGGTTAAAATGGTGGATGTTGTAAGAATGGCAGCAACAATCATTGGTGTGAGGCTTTGTCAAAAAATTTTGATTATGCGTTCTAGTTTTATTACCGTCATCAGGTCTATACCGAAGGCCATAAATAATAATGAATTATTGCCTCGTATCACTGAAACCTTCATTCACTCGGAAGTTATGTGTTTTTCTGCAGCGTCACAGTTTCGGCTCCTGAAGCCATTCCGTCTTATCCGGTTTCTCACGGACGTCTGTTACTCAATGCTGACGTATTTCTCAACACAACTCATTCAATTACGCGAAGAGCGTTATCGGATTAAGAAACGCAGAAATTATTAACCACCTGGGATGTTCCCAACGGCATGAAAGAACAAAGTACAAGGTTTATTTATCCTACCTCTTATAGTCAGGTATCCCATTCTTGTAGTTATCACAATGGACGATTTTACCTATTTAATTTCATTCCATCAGCTGATCTCAGAGAGCTTTCCAAAATGGTGCAATATGACGGATATTGGATGAATAGAAGTGGCAAAAACAGCTTTGAAAAGATAGCTGAATGACATCATAAGGAAACGACCTCAAACTCACCAATGGGGAACCTCAACGCCATCCTCTACTACGTCAATTCATCTTACTTCTATTTACTTTGTATTCTTTTGTAAGGGCACTGAATCCGATCCTTTGGTCTAATATGAAAAATTCCTATAAGAAAGTTGTCCATTATCAATGTAATAGGGTCTACTGAAATGGGATAAGAATCCCTCTTGTACTTTTTTAACAATTTTATTGCCCTAAGTAAATAACTTATCAACAATCTTATTTAGAAAATACAGGGATAAGTACTCAAAAATAAGATACTTCAGTGAGGTCTGTTCATTATGACAGATGCTTTTTTTCACTTCACTGCTTCACAATTATAGTGTAGTACGCAATATCATGTGGTTTGGTACGCTTATGATTTCACCAATATCAATCTCCCTTTACCAACTTATTTTCTACTACTATTCTCATCAATGTTTGCTGATGATTTGGTTTTCGGAGCAGCAGATGTCTCATTTGAAACTGCGACAGACAGGTTGCAAGCCTCCATTGATTTGCTCAGTCAGTGGTGCACGAAATTGCGAATAAAAATCAACCCTGGAAAATCAAATATACTCACTTTCATGTACAGACGTAATAACCAAGACCTACCAATCATGTACCTGAAAGACACCATCCCCATAGCCACAACCTACAAATACCTAGGGGTCATACTAGACAGGATGCTCACCTTCCAATTCCATGTTGCCGAGCTCGTGAAACGACTAAGAAATCGAGCCAAAATGCTGTGATCCCAGCTTCACAGACCGTGCCTATTAATACAAAATAGGCTACTGGCCTGCAAAACAATAATAAGACCAATATGGGCTTATGCCTTGCGGATCTGGGGCACATTTTCTCTGTCTGTCTGAAACTCCACAATCTACTACGATTTCAAGCTGGACACACCATCAGAATATCGTCAAAAAATTATGGTGCTCTTTACCATAAATGCAAGAAGCAACCAGAACCCCCTAGTTTCTCAAGGTCTACAACCCTTTAATGTAAACCGACTGAATACTACCCGACATCTATCTTTATTTTTTCCCAGCATATTCGACCAAGGATAAAGTGTTTCGCAACCCCCCCAAAAAAACCAAATTCATTTACTTATTTTATCTCTACAATCAGCTCTAATTGTTCATGTCTCATCATTGATTTAACATTTTAATACGTTTAACTGCCTTCTTACACCCGATTGGAACTTCACGAAACCAGAGCTCGCGCAAAAGCACTTAAATGGCAGTGAAGCTTTTTTTTAATTTAATTTTTTTAAAAATTTATTTTGAGTTTTTTTTTTAGATGGAAATCACTTTAAGAAAGTCAATCAAATCAATCTTTATTTTTTCAGGTCCTTGACTTATATGATGTAAATTAACAATTTCTTACATTAACATTATTTTACACTAAATCAACATCTGCCTATAATGGGTGAATGAACTTTCTAATTCTAATATTAGAATTATCTAATAATAGCCACTATAAGAATAGTACAACATACGTTCATAATCATTGTATTTTGACCTCGTAACAGAATTTTGAATAATAGCTGAACATTTTTCTATTTCGTTCCGGTTTTGACTTTCCCAATGTTCTTGCCAACCAATAATATGTATTTCCTAAGCTGTTCTGACCAATTGCATTTTTCTATTCAGCGTCCGTTTACAATCGTTCTCGCCAACTAATTCCACATTTCTGATTGTAAAGTTGGATTCAGGGTCTTAGAAACCTCGTGATTTTTAAATTTAAGCTCAAATTTCCAGCCATTTTGGTGACGTCACTGTGTAAGGGTGCTACCCCTAACGAGAATCTGTTTCATCTACAATTTTAATTATTCCTCCAACTTCCACGGAGTTTCCACCAAGTTAGACGGAGAGTATGATAACTGAATAATAATGAATTGTTTTCAGCAAATTGTTAAATTGTCTAACTAGGTTTCGTATGAAAACATTCCATTATGAAATACTATAAACTGCATAACCATAAGATATAATGATATGATGATAAAATTCAATTCCAGTAGTGATGCTTAATTTCTTTACGAGACTCAAGTGTTACTTATCTATATTATCTCGGTTTCATTGAAGAGTTACTCGAGCGAGTAAAATTATACATCATTCCAAGGCTCCAAATAAGCAGTTACAAAAGTTTGATAGTAGACATTGCTGATAATCTTACAATTCATTAAATACATACGTTACCATTAAATTGAATGCATATCAATAAATCGCAATGAAAGGTACTCAACCTTCAGATAGCATCGGGCTCCTTAAAGAACTGTTCTTTGAAGCTATTAATCCAGCTTCCAGCCCATCAGATTGGAGGCCTGCGGTCTTTTGAAAGTGAACTCATAAGGTAGATTGGTCCAATTGAATGGTTCGCGGTTCCCCGGATTTCAGAGGGAGATGAGATCTTGTGTCCAGTTAGCCTCCGAGCTATAAGTTACCAACCGATACCGTTCACCACTCGGGACTGCCGTTAGATGGGTCTTTTTGTCGATATGTGACCGCTAGGCCTCAATGTTAGTTAAGAGTTTCACCATGGGCCTATCTACACACGAACACACACACACGCTCTACAAAATCATTTACTTAAATGTTCACACAATTTTTAGAAAAACAAGAACGCACGACACAATACTTATTTTTATATTTCGGGTAAATATGCCTTTTTCAAAACTACAAAGAAGAATGAATTTTGTCAATTTTGATGATGGCACGGAGATAAACTTGCCAAGGAAAAAACGTCTGCCAAGTTGGGTGTGGCACATAGCTTCCTCGTTTACCTGTCATCTTCTTCCAACTATCATCCAAATTTAAGCGAACCCGAACGACTAGAGAGTGAAAATATGGAACATGGTGGAATTTAAGTTTGCGGATGCGCAGAATGAAGTATAGATTAGGCAACAATGAAACTGATAGGGGACCATCTACAACCTAACTCGCGCATTCCCTGACAATTTCATTGAAATCGGATAAAAACAGTGGAAATTATGGTCGTTACGAGGATTTCACATAGGAGCTTGCGCAGTAGCTATTCATGATACAATCATGTTGAAATTGATATGGGATGATCAAATTATTATGCCCCAACTATCATCAAAATTTGAGCGAGATCGAACGACTAGGGCGTGAAAAATGGAGCATAATGGAATTCACGTTTGCGCATGCGCAGAGTGGAGAATTGATTTTGCAACAATGAAACTGATAGGGGACTGTCTGCCCCCTAGCCCACTTATTCCCTGAAAATTTCATCAAAATCGGATGAAAACTGTGGAAAATAAGCTTGTTACAAGGATTTGCGGACTCACGACAGACACACACAGACAGACACTGAACCAAAGTTGTTCAGAATGGTCTAAAACGTAAAATGCGAGTGGAAAATTTGATTTTGGAGACCGGAAATTGTTTTCTCCCGAAAGGGAAAACAATGCTTCCGCTACCTTTAGGTAGACTCGGAAGGAAAAGATTGATGGGTAAGGAAAGAAATAAAGGTTCATAGCCCCCTCAGCTGATCAGGGCGCACATATCAGAATGTTCAAAACTCAGGGAATTCTCGCAATCAAACATCATTTCCTCCGGAAAAGTATGCTGAAGCTAGTTGCAATGGATTCAGCATCCTAAAAACACATTCAACGAGACCCCACAACACTATGTAACTAAAACCCTCAAAATTCTTGTTCCCATTTTCACCCATCACAGCCATGGGAGGATCTGCACCTAAATCGATTCTATGTCCAAAATAACATTGAGAGCTCTAAAATAAACGACACCCCACATGCCTATGTAACCAAAAACACCGAAAACCCATTTTTACATCCAGTTTTACACCCATTTTTCACCCTTAGGTGTGGAGTAATCGGGCTGGCGAGATGTTAGGAGCCACAAGGGACCAAACAGAACCTTTGTGCAAAATTTAAGATTTTTTAAATTGATTATACGAGTATGTAGAGGTTTTTGGCACTTTTCATGGTTTCTGAACCATAGTGCGGCGTACCGATTCGCTACAATCCTTTTTTAGCATTATAATTTGCGTATGAGTGGAATAAACAATCGGGACTTCACGGAACCCGAGCTCGTGCAAAAGCACTTGAATGGCAGTGAAGTACTCGCTCGACGCGTTCAAAGCGAGGGTACTCTTGAAATGCATAACTCCGGAAACCAGTTCCGCGCTCCCTGAAGGAAATATGTCCTAAGAGATCGTAAACTCCGTTTTAGCATCTTTGGCGGAGCTGGCTAGTGGGCCTTTCGCTTTTATTCCTCCTGTTCTCCGCAGAATCATTTTTCTTCTCTTCGACGCGGCTACTGCGTCTTGACAGGGGGATGAATTCATTTCGCAGGATAGAACTAACTTACCAAGACTACCGCTCCGATGTTTTTACTTTTGTTAATTTTGTTTTCAGCTTCCAACATTTCTTATTTTATTACTAGCAAAGCACAAGACCAACTCTCCGATGTTTGCACGTGAGTACTAGGTAAATAAATTTCGAGACGACGTCATGGTAAAGGCAAGGAATGTGAACCCAGTAGGATAGGTGCAAGTAGCCATAGAGTTGTTGTCTTCAAGCAAAAAGATTGCCCAAGTCTTAGGTATTGAACTAAGATCGAACCAAAACTTGTTATGAGCATTGATTAAAATAGTAGTAACTTCTACTAACTTGGGGGAAAAAACACCTTGCGGTTAAAGGCTAAAAACTGATGAATGTAGGATACGTTTTTATGTTTTCGACGTAAAAATGTGAAATTCATAGGTAGAATAGCGAAAAAATTAGCTCCGGAGCTCAATCAGCGGCTCATATGGGGAGTCAGACCTTATCATCCGTTTTTAGATGTCCCAAATGGATTCCATTCCAAATTTTAGCGTCAAATATTGAACAGTAAATAAATTAGCTCCGAAGCTCAAACAGCTGATCTAGGGGCATCAGAATTCATAATTATTTCTAGAAGCTCCAAGAAGCCTCCATTTGAAATATCAGCATCATAGGTGAATAGCGAAAAACCTCAATCCGGATCTCAACAGCTGATCTTGGGGGGTTTCATAATTTACACTAACTAGCCTAGTTTTCTTGCTAGCTTCGCTCGCTCGGTATGGCTGTATCCGATGGTCTTTACTGCTGAGTAGGACATGTAGAATAATTGGAAACGGTGGATCAAAGGGTGATTTGAAATGTGTAGGGGATGTTGCTCGCTTATTCACTCCCTGTGGGATGTATAGATGCGATGGGATATGACTAGTCCATCCCGAGTTCGTAGGAAAAACCCCTTCGAAATCCGAAGTGTCTAGGGGATGTTGCTCGCTTCGCTCGCAAGGGGTGGATTTTCTTGCACGCTTGGTGTGGAATGAATAGGTGCGACTGGATATAGTCCCCATACCATCGAGACCTACAGGCCATGGTTCGGGTGGGGGAGGAAAATTTGAAAATTGCTTACAATCCTTTTCTACAGACAATCTCAAGGGAATGGCAAAAACAGAAAAAAAAAAAAAAATAATAATAAATCTTAAAAAGATGCAAAACGAAAATAATAGATTGCTGAGTAATAATTTGCTTCGTTTTCTATGTGAGGAAAATATAGTGCCCACCTAACTTGGCAGACTTTTTTTTCTGTTGGAAATGACTATGAAATGCGGTACTTTATGTGGAACCACGAAAAGTTTAGTTTTACGAACATTTCAATACTAACAGAACTGTTGGGTGTTAAATGTTTGTACGTATTTCTTTTCCCCATCTGTTACCTAAAGGTAGGCCATTATTTTATCTGCATAGAAGAGCTATCCTTTTCCCCGTCTTTCATACGGGAGACCTTCCCCGATGAAGAGGTTTTAAGACAATGTTCAGACCTACATAAGTTTCCGCGGAATAAGGAAGAGCGGTAGCTCGAAAACCAACGTTTTCGTCTACATTTTCGTTCACTTCAATCGGAAAAATAAGACCAACCCAAGTCAAAACTGTCAACATTTATCGGTCTATGGCGGAAAAAAACATAACGGGAAACGATTTTTTTCGTAATTTCTTTCATATTTTTGCTGATTTCTCCGGCAAGATAGCATCTTTCGACAATTTTGACGGCACCATCGTGTTCTACGGGTCCAGAAACGTAACTTTATTGCTGACTTACGATGTTCTCTCTATCAAATTTTAATGTGGCAGCGGATAGAAGATCGACTGCTCGGCTTAAAAACGCGCATTAATAGAGGCTCCCACCCTCCTCCCGCCATTCAGCCCATGGTTCGGGTGGGATTAGAAAATTTTAAAATCGCTTATGCTTCCTTTCGGAAAAATCCAAGAAGATCCCTCCACTGTGGACTCCCCTCACTGAGCCGTTTGGCTGTGCATAGAGACTACAAACAAACATACAGACAGAGTTTCATTCTTATAAAATAGTATAGATAGAGATAATATAGATGGCGATAGAGATAGAGATTAATTTCTAAAAGTTCCAAGTGGCTTCCACTTTGAGCAGGTTAACTTCTTAAACAATAAATAATAATTGTTTAAGAAGTTATTAGATGGCTGATATGTTCTTTTAAATGAAGTTTGTTCTTTACGACCTCGTAATTGTAATTGTGAGGATATATTTTTCACCAGAGGCCAACCTATCATCCAATCTATCATTTTCTCTACAAGAGCGGGAAATAGATTAACTCTAGTTAAGCCAAGGATGAATATGTCGTTGGGAACACGTTCATATTTTTCATGGGGGGTGGATATTTTTAACCAGCATCCAATTCGGTTGACAGAGTGTGAGATGCCACTTAACAAATTTAAAGTAATAATAAAAAAATATTACAATGATAAAATACAGCAGAAAATTGGAAAACAAATACTTGAAATACCCACATAATTTACGTTATTATAAATAGTAGTAGGTAGTTGAACACTGCGAATATTTTTTTTTTTTTCTTTTGGTAATCAAACCAGAATTGTGCCTGAATTTAATATTGACATAAGAATGCACTTTCATTTGGTAATATATAGATTGAGAAAAGATGATAGATAAATGTAATAATAATTGTTCTAGTTTGTAGTAATATATAATTGTTGTCCACTGGGTGAGGCGCCGGCTCTTAGCACGAGTATTTAACTTACTCATAAAGAGCTGTAGCATTGTGATTGATAATTATATCAATGTATATATATATATATATATATATATATATATATATATATATATATATATATATATATATATATATATATGTTACATGATGCATTAATAAAAAAATTTAAAAAAAAAAATCGTATGTAGTTTTCTGAATTCTCTGTAACTATTTTATCTTAACGCTTGTAGGTATTGCATGTTTTACTAATCGTGTTACTGGCTTATTTTGTTATATTAGTTTAAATGATTATTTCCCTGTAAGAGTGTTTTCCGAATACTCTCTTTCTTATGACGCTTGCATTATTGAATTCATCAATGCTCTTGGTTATTAACATCGTGAGTTTAGTTAGGGAAATAAAAAGGATTTCTTCCCCTCCCTGGGGATGTTGTGTTGTGGAATGCGTAGGACGAGAAAGTACCGAGGAAATCATCTGTACACCAACTCCTGGTTAACTCAAGGTAGATACGCTCCCGAGTTGAAAAATGAAAGCAAATCGTGATCCTTCAACTCTCTTTCGACTCGGGTGATTCACCGTACGATAGTTAATCGACCGCGCATGTCCGGGTATTTGTATCATAAGAACAATACGTGAATCGAAAGTGGATAGGTATCCCAGCGGTCACCTAGCGACCAGATGCTGCGGTTAGAACATGATATGGACCTCGTCCTTGGCACACACAACACCGGTCCAACGCGACTCCCCGCCGGTCCCGACTCTTGATCTTGCTTGACTTTCTTCCACGCAGACGAACTCAATATTTTCATTTCGTTGCAGCCAATTAATTTGGGATTGGCTGCATACAAGCATTAAGAGCTTTGCACCGAACATTGGAATTTTCCACTTGGAACTGGCTTTCGCCGACAACGCCCTACCATCAGAACGGTCACGGAATTTTGTCGCACCTAAACCCTCCTGATGACTGTCACATACGAGCAGAGTTGCCAGACGGTATAAGAAATAAACCAGACACAGTGAATCGAGAAGGCCTATTAAAAAAAATTGCAAATGATAACACGAAGGTTTATAATTTCTGTATTAGGGACGCAGCGCATCAGGTACGGACACTTCCCCTGGACTACCAAGCCTTGATAGATATTTGTATCATCTAACGTAAATCGAGGTCCGGACTCGATATATTCCCTTTAACTTGGTAGCGAACGTAAAGCAACCCAGATGGTCTCATTCGATTTATTGTACCTTTTTGTCCATAAATCAAACAACAAATACCCTTCTATTTCGAAAGTTTTCGAGATATCGAATTTTTGATATTTCTAACCCTCAAATATTACCCTTTGGGGTTGATCGAGAGTGATCCCGATGTTACTGTGTTACTGGCACATTCCCGGCTGGTGTACGATGTTTTATCCAAATTCCATAAAGTTTGGTCCAGTAGTTTCAGGGAAAAGTTTCGAACAAAGTACAAAGAGATTTTTATTTTATTTTATTGACATGGATATGTCTTTTGGCTGGGGGTCAAGGAATTTTTCGCGACACTTTTTTTTCCCGACCGACACTTTTTTTCCCGACCGGCACATTTTCTATTGATTTTCACGTACAACCAAGGCGTTACTAGGGAAGAGTAACTCCCATAGTTTTCATAGTAGGAAAATCGTTCGCCACTTTTTGGAATGCTCTCATTTTACCACGACATTTTACCTCTAAGCCATTGTAGTGTCAAGGAATGCTGATTTATTACTCTAAGTTAAAAACTAATATTGTTTTGTAACCATAATGGAATAATCTTGTGAAAAGAAGGCACTACATGGTTGGTATACAATTGAGTAGTAGGTACCAAATGGTAAGCAGTAGGTACTAGACATATCCATGATCTTTTGTTTTTCTCTTCAAAGGAGAAATTGAAATGCTTGATTTAGATATAATTGTTTCATCACTATTAAAAACTACACTGTACTTTTCCCACTTTCAGTGATTTTTGTAGCACAATTTTTTTAATTTAGATAATTTAATGTGCCCAAAGAGTGCTGTCCAACGAACTCATCCTTTCTCATGAAATAGCAATAAATCAAAGAGGCAGAAGCTGCAACTACATCATTTTTAATAACGAATTTAAATCCACCGGATAAGTAATTGAAGAACTCGATTTTTCACTTTAGTTGCGGACGAACAAATTATAAGAATTCACCGTTTCCACAGGAAAGACGATAGTAGACGATCATTCGGCGATATTTACATTCGTTTGATCGCGAGCAGAGATGGACCGAACATTCACTCAGCTGAATGGAAACAACCCAAAAAAAATTTCTCCTGCTAAGTGAACGTATGGGCATTCGCCCATCAGTGGACACCCAGCTTCTTGTTCGGCTTCCCTGCCACCGCACAGTGGTTCAGAAATTTGACATTGATATGTCTTTTGGTTGGGGGTCAATGAATATTTCGCGACACTTTTTTTTCCCGACCGATCTATTTATTTTTATTCGATTTTTGGAATCTACGTGTCTTGAAACGTCGATTACAAAGGATCATTATTGAAAATAATACACCAAAACCACTTACACATTACACAGTAGGTTATTAATTCGACTCTTGCAGCAACATGATTGATATGCATAATGATTGATAATAATAACTTATTTGACTCATCTATCTATGCATTTTCTATATTGTTCCATTAAATAATATTTTCTTAAATTTTGGTTGGTAATTATTTTTGTTCAAATTTTATGTGATGTTCCATTCATTCATCCTTATAAATTATAGAGATATGTAATATACTCGTACCTATCACATACTGTCAGAAAATTAAAGAATAATAGATATAATAATTGATATCCATGTTCGCTACAGCTGCGTGTATACTGATGATATGATAATGATACAACTGACATGGGATGACTAGGTAAATCGCCTTTTCCCAACTAACCACTAATTTGGGCGAGATCGGATGATTAGGCCATCAGAAAAGTTCAAGTCATGCAGAATGATCGTATGAGCGAATTTTCGTAAGTTATCGTATTATAATGTAACATTGTTTTGAAATTCGAGCACTTTGAAATAGTTTATAACCAATTTTATGGCAACGAAATTTGATCTAAATAATATTCTGCGACTCAAAAAACATTTGGAAGTTTTAGCTTTTTTGTGGAGCTTTTATAGATCTTTTAGCAAATATTAATGAAATTTAAGTAAATTTTTCTGCATATTGTTTTGCATACATTTTATAATATTGTTGGGTCTCTACGGTTGTTGATTTGTTTGATTGTTTCTTGGAGGGGAACGAGTAAAACCTAGAGGAGTTTTAATTTTGAATTAGTGTGTTTTTGGGTTCCGAATACATTATTCTATTTTCACCACTTGAGCTTTATTCTAACAATTGGTGTCAGAAGTGTCAGAATGGACGACAACCCGGCCCGTGACCCCTGTGACCGTCGTGTTTTACGTAGTGGGCGCGTTTTGTCTGTGCTTGATTTGCGAGGCGGGGAAGATAATTATAGTGACAGTGCAGTAACTATTATGAACTCATAATGGAGTATCTGTGTGTATCCGTTGCTATATCAACTATTATTCAAATTATATTTTTGTCCGTCTCGTGTTACTCAGTCTCTCTCTATAATAGAACTAGTTAATCGTATATTACGCGTGCAAGTGTGTTTTCTTTTCGGCCCTTTTGTCACAACAAGTTGGCAACGAGGATGAACAGTGAAAATTTCGCGGAAAGTCAGTGAAATTGAATAGAAAACGTTCGCCGGAGTCAGCCGCCAGTTACCCAGCTTTCAACACAGTTTGTCTCGCTGAACACAGTTTTTTCGCCGCCACCGCTCTCAGAAGTTCGGTAAACAGTCACATTTCACTTATTTTGTACCTGATTTTCGGTTTCCTGTACAGTACCTCCCAGGATATTGTTTTTTTATTTTTTTGTCACTCAGTCGCCGTTCCGCCGCATTTTTTCCTGTTTTAACGTCTTTCCAGTCTCAAACATGGATGATAGGCAATTCAAAGAGTTGATGAAGCTTTTGTCTACAGCCCTTGTGAGGGAACCGACCCCAGCTCCACAGATATCGCCATTTGAGAACTATGATGCCAAGAAGGAAAAATTTTCATCATACCTTGAACGTTTTGACAACTACTGCGAGTTCAAGAATGTCACCGACGCGAAGAAAAAGCAGCAGCTGATCTGCTCATCGATTGGAAGGGAACACTACAACAGCCTGGCTGCATTTTTAGGGCCGGAGAAACCAATCAAAGATATTGAATATGATACGCTAGTTGATCATTTCAAGAAAATGCTGTCACCTGCTGTGTCAACAGCTGTCGCCCAGCACTATTTTCTCAGCACCACTCAGCAACCAAATCAATCCATTGCAGATTTCGTTGGAGCCCTGAAGGGGAATATCACAGACTGTAACTTCTACGCTACGTGCTCGTGCAGGAAGAAAGTCTCCATAGCAGACAATTTTCTGCAAGCTCAGTTCATCAGAGGACTCAAGGATAATTGGATACGCGAACAGCTTCTTCAAGACTCAGCTCTCAAGGATTTTGACAACCTACTGAAGAAAGCAACGTCCTTGGAGGCATCACGGATTGAGTCAGGTCAGTTGGGCAAACCTCCTTACAGTTCAGCAAGTATAGAAGAAGACACCAATCGTGTTGAGAGACGTTCCAGTCAAGGTCACCACCATAGTCGCAGAAGGTCACAATCCAGTAGCTCCCGGCACCGCCAAAGCTCAAAGCCTAGGGATTCCAGGAGCCGAGTGGATTACAGGAAATTGGGCGTCGATAACCTCTGCTTAAACTGCGGCCGTCCAAATCATCGGTCACGTGATTGTAGGACAAAGAGAGATGTCCTCAAATGCACTTCATGCGGTAAAATTGGCCATGTAGCCAAAGTGTGCATCACAACGCTGCTCCAAAAATCCAACGCTCACACTCTGTCGTCTCACAGTCACCAAGATGATGAAACCCAGTCAAACCACGAATTTGGAATTGTTCGGATCGAGCACATAGAAGATTTATATGAGGTTGGACCAGACACTGATAAGTACCTCATCACAGTCACGCTCAATGATAAGCCACAGTCCTTCGAGGTGGATTCAGGTGCTCGGTTTTCCCTACTCTCGGAAACGGATTTCCACAAACTAGGCCTCAACCTTCCCCTCCAATCGACTTCAGTCTCATTTCGCTCGTACTCGGATCACGTAATAAAGCCCAAGGGTAAGGTCACTGTTAAGGTTGCCTATGATAACAAGTCAATAGATGCTGATCTGTTTGTGGTTCCAGCTGGTCACGATGCACTGCTTGGGCGAATGTGGATCAGGGGTCTCGGGATCAGCCTCAATGAAATCGATAGTCACCGTCGCTCAGCGTCCAACCCAGCAGTTGTGAACTCAGTCGAGTCACTTGAAGACATTTTCAAGAAATATTCATTGATCTTCGAAGAAAGAATAGGGTGCGTCCCTGGAGTAGAAGTCAAGTTGCAGCTCAGAGAAGGCGTGAAACCTGTTTTCATCCGTGAACGCGATGTTCCTTTTGCACTGAGGGAACGCGTTGAGAAGGAGCTTGAATCCCTTGAACGTCAGGGAGTGATCACCCCGGTTGCATCAAGCGATTGGGGGTCGCCGCTAGTCGTGATTGCCAAGCCTGACGGTGGCGTCAGGCTATGTGTTGACTATAAGTGTGGGGTTAATTCAAGACTTGTAGCCGCCAATCACCCCATTCGTCGCATTGATGAGGTATTGCACAGCCTCAGAGGTTCCAAGTTCTTCTGCAAGCTGGATCTTCATAAAGCTTATTTGCATCTGAAGGTGGATGATGAAGGAAGCAGGATCCAGACGATATCGACACACAAAGGCACTTTCAGGATGAACCGTCTCAGTTTCGGGATAAAAACTGCGCCATCAGAGTTCAATAGAATCCTCTCCCAGCTGCTGAATGGATTGCCCAAAGTGGAAGCCTATTTTGATGACATAGTTTGTCACGGAGAAACACAGGAAGAATGCACAAAAAACCTGGTCGCCTGCTTGGAGCGACTTCAGCAATGTGATCTGCACTTGAACCGGTCTAAATGCTCATTTTTTAAGGAGAGGATTGACTACCTTGGACATCGGATTTCATTCAACAAAATTGAAAAGTGCCCAGCAAAGGTGCAGGCTGTTGCTCAGATGCCTCGACCTAGGAATGTGGATGAAGTGAGACGTTTTTTAGGCCTTGTCACGTATTATGCCAAATTTATACCAGACTTCTCCACAAAGTCTCATCCCTTGCGCCGTCTACTCAGGAAGGGGGAGAAGTTCATCTGGTCATCCACTACCGAAGCCGCATTTCTTACCCTCAAATCCGAATTATGCAATGATAGGGTTCTGGTTCCGTTTGACCCAGCAAGACCGGTAGTCCTGACCACAGATGCCAGTCCGTCTGGACTCGCAGCGATTCTCAGCCATGAAATCAATGGTGAAGAACGTCCTGTCGCATATGCTTCAAGAGCCCTAACTGCCGCCGAGTCTAATTATAGCCAACTGGACAGGGAGGCCCTTGCCATCGTTTATGCCGCCACCCATTTTTTCAACTACATCTATGGGAAACATTTCATTCTTGTCACAGATAATGAGCCCCTCTCACGCATCTTCCACCCGGATAGACCATTGCCTCAGATGACATCTGCTCGATTATTGCGGTATGCATCGTTCCTCAGTGGCCTCGATTACACTGTGAGGTGCAAAAAAGGCAAGGACAATTAAAATGTTGATTGTCTCTCTCGGGCTCCCGTCTCTCCATCGGGGGGTGTGTTGCCCGTAGCAATAGATGAAGAAGTCAACATTCTGTACGCTGAGACCCTGCTTCAGATTTCCAACTCAGCTGTCACAGCAGAGACGGTCGCCGAAGAGACTGGAAGGGACCCTCAATTGCAGAAAATCATGAAAGAACTCAAGGACAGCCGCATTGACAGCCCATACACTATTTCTGGTAATATGCTTTTCCGTCTGGATCGAGCAGTAGTTCCTAAAGCTCTCCAATCGTCAGTTTTAGAAGAGCTGCATGCATCACACTTGGGAATTACCAAGATGAAGCAACTTGCCAGAAGGTACGTGTATTGGGAAGGTTTAGATAAAGACATTGAACGGCTTGTCAGAAGTTTCGAGTCCTGCGCAAAAGTTCGCCATAATCCCCAAAAAGCGCCAGTTCATCCATGGGATCAACCCGATGAGAACTGGGAAAGGGTGCATATCGACTATGCAGGGCCTTTCGACAGCCGTTTCTTCCTCATGTGTGTGGACGCCAGGTCCAAATGGGCGGAGGTCCGCATGCTTAAGGATGCACCATCTTCGGCCTCAACAATCACCCTGCTGGAAGGAATTTTCTCCGTGCATGGTTACCCCTCTGTGCTTGTATCAGACAATGCCGCTATCTTTAAGAGTGAGGAGTTTGTACACTATTGTAAAGAGCGAGGGGTTTTCCAGAAATTTAGTGCGCCACATCATCCAGCGACAAATGGACTCGCTGAGCGCAATATTCTAACGTTGAAAAGGAGGCTGAAGGCCTCAGCCAGTGACCCGGCCCCACTTTCTTCGAAACTGCAACAGATTATGTTTCGTTATCGAGCAACGCCCTTGGCTTCTGGTCAATCTCCAGAGGAGCTTTACCTGAAGAGGAGACTTCGGATCAGGCTAGATGCCCTTCTGCCAAATGACCGAGCTCGAGCCCCCTCTAGTCGTGCGTCCAGCCGTGTCCGTTCACTTCAGGTGGGGGAGAGAGTTCAGACAAGGATTCAGGAGTGCTGGCAGTTTGGTACCATCACTAGGAAGCTGGGCCAGTACCACTATGTGGTTGAACTTGATTCTGGCCGCAGCTTGAAGAGGCACATAAATCAGCTGGTCAGCACCCTGGTACCAAAGAAACGTGTGGTTTTTGCGCCTCCACAGCAGAGCCGGGGGATTCCGTTTTCCGCAGATCTACCAGAGCATGAGATGTTGCCGCCTGCCATGAGTCAGAGCCAGCCTGCGGTAGCCCCTGGCAGACCAGCAAGGGAGCGTAGAGCGCCAGATCGTTTTAAGGACGTGCTAAATAAAGTGGGGGAGAATATAGTGACAGTGCAGTAACTATTATGAACTCATAATGGAGTATCTGTGTGTATCCGTTGCTATATCAACTATTATTCAAATTATATTTTTGTCCGTCTCGTGTTACTCAGTCTCTCTCTATAATAGAACTAGTTAATCGTATATTACGCGTGCAAGTGTGTTTTCTTTTCGGCCCTTTTGTCACAACATTAATGATGTTGAAACTGGATGTCAGCAGCAAATCTCTGATGTCTAGCAAATTTATTGATTTTTAGAATTTATTTTTCAAAGGTTCACCAATTTAATGTGCCCAAAAAGTGTTGGCCAACGAACTCATACTTTTGTTTGCAGAGCTTGATTTTTTTGGCGCAAGAACGGAATTTTTACCTCGATCCTAACAAGAGTTATCGTCTACAATGACACACACACCCACACACATATATATTTACATATGAAAAATCGTTAAACTCTAGGATTCGTTTCGAAATGTCTCAAAACAGATTTCAATGAAGAAATTCAGCAGTTATCTTCAATTCAATTACCAACACAGCACTGTTCACTATTGTAGTGTAATCACAACATTGATAAACTTTTTCATGTTTCTTCTATCTCCACATTCAAATGCAGTGACTTGGGAATCATCAAACACATTATTTTTGTGAATGAAAACAGAATAAAAACCTTCCTTTAAGCAAGGGGGAAGGTGGTTTAATTCACGGTGAGAATTTCATATGGAAAAATAGGACTGAGTGCGCGCTTACGTGGCGTTTCGCCGATAGAGCACTCTCATTTCCGAATTCTCGTTTCCGAATTATGCACAAGAACGTTGCAAATTATTACAAAAAGGTTTATTATTCCTGTATTAGATAGCCAAACTAGGCAGATCACTGATCTATAATCAATAAACCCCGTTCAAAGCAAATTTATTATCGAAACTCGAGACTTTGCGGCGCAGAATGCATGGACAGCATCAGGACCCCACAATTTTTCCCTTTTCAGTAAAGTTGAGGAATAAAACGATCTAATGACTATGTAATCTTCAATGTCATTGTAAGGGTTGCAAACAATGTGTATTTATTTGAAACTTTGTTTGTTTTTTCCACATACAATACTTAACTATAATTAATGTATTTCACTAGGTTGATTCAAAAAGTAATAGGTAGGTATCAAATGTGTCTGCATAGGTGCAGATGCTTACTGAAGAGAAATTAATAAAATTAAGAATCACATCTAAACTATCCGTAAACGAGCTGATGATGCAGTGCCGTGAATTGGCAAAACCATGGCGATGGCGCGTATGCCGCGTAATGCCGACCGCTTGCTGCAAGCCTAACAGTATCTAGCAGTCATTGATGAAGCTTAGTTAGTTCCCCCCGAAAAATAATAGGGATGCTGCTCCAGTTTGTAGTGAGAGAACGGAAAATCGTACGGCTTTCCGGATGGTTTCATTCGATTTGTTGGGGGAAATAAAAATAATATATATATAATTTTTTTTTTTTTTTTTTTCGTGATTTATTTATTGCAACTGAAACATATACATCTCATCTAGCAATATTACATTTCATGTTAGGCTCACTAAGGGGGGAGGTTTACAGCAAAACCTGGCCCATACTTGTATCAAGTACAGTTAAAAGAACACTGGATTACACTTGCACTATTTGCACAGCACAGTTAGGTCCAGAGGTTTATTTCTCTTGAGTCGCCGAAGTTCTCCTTCGTTGTTTAAAACGTTGAGCATCTCCAGGTTCTCGTGTTTGTGGAGGCGATGTTCGTGCTTCCTTGCATATTTGGCGATAATTTCGGTGACCGTTTCTACCCTCAAGTCTCGATGAATATCATCATTCCGCATGAACCAGGGGGCCTGAACTATACTTCTCAGTATTATATTTTGTCGGGTTTGGATTGTTTTAATATTTGATTTTTTCGCACAACCCCAAAGCTGAATCCCATAGGTCCAGATAGGGCGCAGTATCTGTTTGTATATGAGTAATTTATTGTGTAGTGAGAGATGGGAGTTCCTTCCCATCAACCAGTACATCTTTCTGAACTTGATTTTTAGTTCCTGATTCTTTTTTTCAATGTGATATTTCCAGTTAAGTTTGGAATCAAGGTGCATCCCTAAGTATTTTACAGTGTCAGAGTATGGAATTTTATTTGAGTTGATCTCAACTTCTGGGGCTATGATTTTTCTATTAGTAAAGTTGATATGCACTGACTTTGTTTCATTTAGTTTCATTCTCCACATCTTGGTCCAATTGACAACCTTGTTAGTGGACGTCTGTAGATTGCGAGTTGCAGTTTCAGCGTCATCTCCAACAGACAGGATGGCAGTATCATCTGCAAAAGTAGCTACAGTTGTGTTTTCCTGTTGTGGAAGATCTCGTGTGTACAGCAGGTAAAGTACTGGGCCCAGGACACTGCCTTGCGGTACCCCTGCTTTTATAGGCTTCAAGACAGAGTACTGGTCACCCTGCTTTACCCTGAAGTGTCTGTTCGCTAGGTAGGATTTTAGGAGTAAGTAAAACTGTTTTGGGAGATCCCTGTGCAGTTTATACTCAAGTCCCTTGTGCCAGACCTTGTCAAATGCCTGGGCCACGTCCAGGAAGATACTGGCACATATTTTTTTACCTTCTAGAGCCTTTTCTATTATGTTAGTGATTCTATGAACTTGATCTAGCGTAGAGTGGCGTTGCCTGAAACCGAATTGGTGGTCTGGTATCAATTTTCTGTCTTCAATAATTGGTTTAAGCCGTTTGAGGAACAATTTTTCGAACAGTTTTGATAAGACAGGGAGGAGGGATATGGGTCGGTACCCCGTCTTCTCATTTGGTGATTTTCCTGGTTTGGAGATCATTATGACTTCCGCTACTTTCCACTGGGAAGGTACATGTCGTAACCTGAACGTGGCGTTGATGATATGAAGTAGTTTTGTTATAGCCTTTTCAGGGAGCTCTTTCACAATTCGACCGGTTATCAGGTCATAGCCTGGGGTCTTTTTAGGATTAATGTTGCCCTTAATTTCATCTTTGAGTTCTTTTAACGTAACGGGCCGAATATCAAGCTCATCCGTTTTTTCTATCAGTGTTGCGTTTTCTTCAGGTGTCTGCACTGGAAGAGGTTGAAAAGTTTCATAGAGATGATCTGCAAAAAGTTGAGCTTTCTCTCGGTTACTTCTGGCCCATGTCCCGTCATCCTTTTTGATTGGAGGAGAATGAACTTTAGGTCTATTTATATTTTTGGTTACCTTGTAGAGGGAGTATTCGGTGTCTTTCTCTGCAGTTAGGTTACTCAAAAAATGTTCAACTGATTGGTTATCTATTGATCTAATAAGATATTTAAGTTTGTTACCGAGTCTATTAAGAATAGTTTTGTTTTCAGGGGTTCTGTTATTCTTCCATTTCC
This sequence comes from Adelphocoris suturalis, assembly GCA_030762985.1. NCBI lineage: Eukaryota > Metazoa > Arthropoda > Insecta > Hemiptera > Miridae > Adelphocoris > Adelphocoris suturalis. The sequence continues at coordinate 102,148,205 of CM061041.1, read as the reverse complement.
TTCTGGCTTTACGTTTGGCGCACAGGAGATCCCTTACTTCTAACGGATATGATTTCGAATTAGTGTCATAGTTACAGTTTTGGTTTATTGGGGTACATAACCAGGCTGCTTGTTGTATGTTATTGATGAATAAGTCGAGTTCGTCTTCCAGTTGTTTAGGGGTTTTCAGAGGAACTTTATAAGGTCGATCGATGTTTCCAATTGCTGCCGGAAACAGGACCAGCAAGTATTTCTATTGAATAAACTCGGAGAATTTTCACTAATGATTACTTTTTCACTGATTGTTATTATGACAGGCGAGTGGTCAGAGGGTAGGTCATCGCTGTCCTCTAGATTTATGTAACCACTTGAGATACCTTTGCTTATAAAGAAGTCTATTAGGTCTGGGGTTTTGTTAGCATCCGTGGGCCAGTATGTAGGCCTTCCAGTTGAGAGGAAGTCGCACTTGAAAGAAGCTGCTGCTTCATACAACTCTTTACCTTTAGCCGTGGTTAATCGCGAACCCCAGAAGGTATTTTTGGCATTGTAGTCACCTCCTATTATAAAGTTGTTACCAAGCGATTTAAGAAGGACCGTATAATCATCTTTCTTTAAGTTAAACCTGGGGGGACAGTATATTGCGGCTATACTAAAGCTTTTATTATTGAGTTGTACCTTGACCGAAGTTACCTGCATTTTTTCCTCTTCGATTTTTGGTTCTTCATGGTGAGTGATGTTAGCTTTAATGAGAATTGCCGAACCTCCTCTGGCTTTATTACTTGGGTGTAACGTATGATAACACGTGTATCCTCTTATTTTGATGTATGACGTCCGAGTGAAATGGGTTTCAGAAATAAGTAAGATGTCTATCTTGTTGGAGTGGAGAAATAATTCGACTTCCTTAATGTGATTTAGCAATCCGTTCGCATTCCATGTTGCTATTCTTAAAGTCGGTCCCATTAAATCAGTCCATGGCTAGTAAGTCCTTTTTCTAGCTTAGTTATTCTTTCAAATAACTGTTTATTGGTATGTTTTTGTTCATCCAGTCTTTCCAGTATCTGTGCCAGCATTTTTTCTGTGTTCGACACATTAACCTCTTTTTTAGCAACGGTAGCATATGAAACCTTTGAAGTAGTTGCTCCTGTAATGGTTGAAGTAAGCGATTTCCGCCTATTAAAATTCCTCTCAACTGAAGCATCACGCTTGGTCTGTTCTTTCAGTTGGGGTTTAGTAATTTTGTTTCTCATTCTTTGTAGCTCCTTAGCTACCTCGCATCCTCGATAATTTGCTGGATGATTCCCTTTGCAGTTGACACATTTGGGGGAGTCCGCTTTGTTCAGGGTACATTCAGAAGTTTTATGCTTTCCAGCACATTTCACACAAGCAGATTCCTTCCCGCAGTAGGATTGGGTATGCATGTATGACTGGCAATTCTTACATTGGGGAATGAGTTTAGAAGTTTTTTTCACCGGCTCAATCTTCACAATTATGTTGAGAATGGCCTTAATACTATAGATTTTATTTACATCCTCATTTTTGTCGAAGGTTAACATAAAGAGAGGAAGAGGTTTATGAATGGTTACAATTTCACCACTGTCATTTTTCCTTTTCTCTTTCTTGAGAATGTTGGTAACATCCAGGATGGCAAGACCTTGCTCCTTAAGGTCTCCAATAATGTCAGTTTTCTCACATGTTTCATGTAATCCTCTAACCATGACCTTAATAGGTCTGTCTGCTTTGTCTTGATATGTGAACCACTGTTTTTTATCTGAACGTAGTTTGTCTGTAATCAGTTTCCAATTGGTTCTTGTATCTACGTTTATTTTCCAAACGTTATTATTGAGAGCAGTGACCTTGTATTGCTCTCTAGGGATATTCAGTAACATATCTTTGAGGGTTGCGTAGTTCTTTAGCCCTACAACATTTATGGGTGGTGGAGGAGGGTCCTTTTTAGGCTTAATCGTTTCTGCCTTGGTTACCTTGGTTACGTCCTTGTTGGTAGGCCATTCAACCTCCGGAGAACGCCGAGCCTTACGCTTTTTGCGGGCCCTTTTTAAGATCCAGTCAGTTTCTCGAGACAATTCGTCTTCGTCCGTACTGTAGGATGTAGGGACGTTGGGTTGAGTTAATTCCGATGTCCTTTGTTTTTCCTTTTGATTTTCATTTAATTTAACAATATGATCGTTAGCTTGACTGAGGTAATCGCATAAGTCAGTTATAATAGAGTACAGATGATTAAAAGCATCACTTACATTGGGGTCAGCGAAGGCTCTTGTTGTTATGCGATGTTGCAATAACTCTTGCTTAGTTTGATCAACAATGTCCTGGAGCGTCGTCTGCTCGCCAGCGGCGTCCGCCTTGTCAGTCATCCCACTAAATAAACATTCCCAAACGCGAAGCGAAACATCAGTGTAATAAACCTTTATCGCGGGAGGTCGCTCCGATGTTATTCCAACGAGCTCTCGCACAAGACTGATATATATAAATGGCAACTAAAAGAACATTACTGTTACCTTGAAAGTTTTCGAGATCTCGATTTTCAATATTTTAGCCACTAAATACTACCCCTTATGGCTGATCAAAATTGATGAAGATGTTATTGGCACATCCCCAGCCGAGCATGATTTTTCAGCCATATTTCATATACTTTGGACCAGCAGTTAAGAAGAAAAGCTCTAGACGGTGTACGGTGGACGGACGGATTGGCCAATTTGGCCAATTTCGGTTTAAAAAAATAAATGAATTTGGCAAATTTTTAGAAATTGAGTCAAAAGTTGGGTAAATACAAATATTTAAACTAGAAGGAACTTTGTCTCAAAACTATTACAATATAGACCTTCTAGACCTTATTGATTTTCAATTATTTGATGGCATAAAACCCTTTGCCTGCACTGCCATTTAACAGCTTTCTAGTTGGTTTCCAGGCTGCAACTATCGACTATTACGCTTTCTACCCACACCGATATACTATCACAAACATCTATAATACGTGTCGTGTATTGGTATTGTTATATTCGCACAGTTAATAAAAGATTTAGGCAGTTTGAAGATCTTACATAGCTGTCATAATTTGTCCAGAGTCAGGAAGTCAAAATGATTCTTTACTGTACTGAGGTGATTTTTAGAGGTGATTAATGGACGCACGCATAGCATGCGGTGAGAATAATCCTTCTTTTACATATCTAGCAACTCTCATGAGCGCATATATTTTTAGGTACAAATATTAACTCTAGGGTATAATTATAATACCTATAAGATAAATAGGGGAATCATTGTAACCTGACCCAGAAGCTTTCATTTGTTTATTTAACATGAGGGGTTTTAGGTACAAGAAAAAGTATTGAACCTATCTAGTCAATCAATTATAAATCAAATTGAGAAACATAAATTTAATGTTCTAAAAGGCGCAAAAGTGCACAACAACCGTACTTTGGACCTAAGATTTCAAAAACATTCAGTGGGAGGGTCCTCATTTTACCTGGGAGTTATTCCATACCACCCGGTAGTGGCATAAAATGTGAGTGAGTCTTGCATATTCAATTTTCTCCTCAGGCCGGCCCTGCTGATCGGGAATATATAAAAGATTCTCCGTGCCGTGTGCTGTATCCACCTCTCACTGTACTTAGCGGTTTCTCACGTGACGACGAAACACCGGTATCCCGGATTACGATCTCTACTCCTTCTCCTACAGAAAAAACGAAAGAATAAAAGTACCGTGGGACGCCTCAAACCGGTGCCATTGTTTTTTCCCTTTACAATGAACGAATCGAAATGCCCTTCCCACTTCCGTTTGGGAACGAAGAACGAGGAGTTCGAAAGAATGGAAATATTGTGGTTCCCTTGTACATTTTCACATCGGATGACCATAAAGCTTGGTGGCAGGTCGTCTGAACTTTGGCAATACGATCTACAGGCGACATCTCACCCGGGGGAACTGTTGGCAGTGTTGCCGCCAGCCCAACACTGTATTTTGGTAGATCTGGTCAAAACAACCGGTAGATCCCGGTAATACAATTTTGGAAATTCGGTTGATTTCCCGGTAGTTTTTTTTTAACGAACTATGACTTAGCTAATACTTTACCAATTGAATACCTACAATATTACTCTATGGTTGTATTCTAGGCTAAAACTGTCATACGGTCACTACGGTCGACTATGAAATCTGGGTCGAATCCACAGTATTATTTTTCCTTTTGGTATGGACAAAATCAGTGTAACCATCATTTTTTACTACCACGTAATTAAATTCAACAGCCATAAAAAAGTAGTAGTAGGTAGGTACTTCAGTATCAAATAGATGCAAAGACAGAAGATAACTCGGCCCTTGACCCCGCCAGGGGGGCTTCGCCCCCCTGGACCCCCCCGGATGTTATTACTTTGAGCCTGACTGCTAAAATGTAAAAAACATGGAATCATGTTTTAGCTCCTCGCTCTCACTTTATTATAGAATGATCACGACGATTGAGCTCTTGTGAGATGATGATCTCCTAATAGAAACTCGCGAGTAAACATTCACTTTATTATAGAAAGAGGCTAAAGAGGCTACATACGAAATTACAGCTTCCTATAGTGTAAAGTATAGACATTACCTATTAAAATGATTTAACCACCGCTTCACAAATCAAACCGTTCTCGCAATATTCGGATCACCTGCTATGAATCACATAATCGAAACACCAGCTCAATGAAATCATCAGAAATTAACAAGCGGTTGCAATCATGTTCACAATATCAATAATTGAGAATGATCACCTGTGTGTAAACAATTATTCATATAACCATGCTCATAACTCAGCTTGCTGGCCACGCACTTCGCAGTAGTTAATATAGTATGGTTGGATAAATCGAGAGCTTTCGAACGAATGGTCAACGAATTTTGTGGGATGAAAAACGAAGAAGTATCATATCCCTAGCAACGACTCGGTTGTAAGCGGAAATCATCACAATTATTGGCGCTACTTTCATCTCACTTTGTAGTCTTACTTTTCGGCGGGGATTCATCGCTAAAACATGATTCCATTGGGTTTACGAAACACATCAGTTCTTAACAACCGAACTCAGTAGGTATAATTTGTAGGTAAAATTTGACTTTATTTGTCTACAAGTAGGTTGGTTCTTTCCAATGTTTCCACAACCTTGGAAGAATCGGAAGTAATAAGAGTTATATACCTGAATAGGTAACAAGAAGCTGCAACCAGCAGATGTGTAAATAAATATAGGTAGTATATTTAAAGGGAAAGGTTGCCTGTACCGTTGAACTGATATTGAAGATCGGAAATTGAGTCCACGCTGATCCTTATGCAAAAGAAGAAAACACTAGACGAATAAGCACAGTAAGTAACCACAGTTAACAACGAGGTAAAGGCGATCAAAGATGTGAGCACTGAGCAAGTAAAATTCATGTACCTAGGTAATACCAATTAATAAATTATGAAAACCTAAAATGCATCATACTGAAGTAATACCAAAAGCCTAAGTTGACTACAGAATAGACATAGACGATACTGGTAAGTAGGTTCCTACATACCGTGGAAGAAGGGAAGTCCACTTTTCCACGTAGGTACTGTGCATGGTAGAAAGAATACAGAGAATTTGTACTCGTTGATCCTTGTGAAAGGTTTAGCCTTGGATTTTGCTCAGAACTCTAAATCTCGGTAGATTCAAGCCTCAAACCGGTAGCCCGGTAGAAAAAGTGAAATACCGGTAGATAGACTTTTTGGCACTAGAACGGGATTTTTATCGCTATCCCAAGAAGAGACATCGTCTGGAATGACGCACATTCACAAATATAAGACATGAAAAAGCGCAATCTTCAGGAATCGTTTCAGAATGCCTCAAAACGAATTTTAATGAAGAAAGTTTTAGAAAATTGTGATTTTAAAATTTTCTGAGCCATGGCAATACCTTCACTTCTAGCTTCAAACGCGTATTTCTGAGTTGTTTCGTCACGTCGTCGACGATATCACCGCTATAACGTGTTGGATCGGCATCAAAAGCTATGCAGCATTTTGCAGGTGCCATCGCATTCCATTAAATAATATCATTTTTTGAAATTAAAGTAATTTTTTTTCAAATTTTGTAAGAGGTTTTTCCTACACTTGTGTGCACCGATAATATCAACCTGCAGGTACCCGTTTGCTCATACCTATTTTTATAATAGTAGGTAGTATTACACGTACCACATACAGTCAGAAGATTACTGAAGAATAATATAAAAATACCTACTCACTAAAGATTATCTCCGTCTTTTCAAGGTTATTCACCCCCGTCTAAAACATAAAGAGCGTATGCACAAGTAATGGCAACCGGAATAGATGTAGAGTTCCTAATTATGAAACGATGTGACAAGAATCTGTAATGTTTATGATTTTGGAAATTTAGATAGCTTACTAGTGCCGATTCCATAAAGATACGCAGGTACCTTGAAGCAGGTAGGTATGATTTCTAGAAGTCACGGCTGAATTTGTTAGTAGGATATCAACCTACGATAGGACCTACAAAATAAGAGTAGTTTTCTTCCTACTGTTGAAGTTCGAAAACTCTGTGACGTCAATGAACCCTCTTGACCGCAATAATATATAATTATAAAAATTATTAGCAAAAAAGAAAACTATTTATCACAGTAGAGAGAGGCCTGTGAAGGAATTCTTAAGATGGGAACGGCCAATTATTTAGGTGTCTTTGCCTATGTGCGTTGATAATTATTTACCATAAGATCCATTAAAAATCATCTATAAATGTATAGATAGACCAGCAGTCTGCAAAGAAGCGCTATTCAATGCGGAAATAACAAACCTGAGTTCTAATAATTTTCCGCATTTAATAACCGTATGTTGAGAGAAACAATAATATTAAAATGAAATAATACGATTTGTATGAAACGGACTTGTAGAGGGTCCCCGACCCTTCAAACCCTCTTTCAAAATTCTCTCCTCAAAAATTCGCTGAAGATGTTCAACAATTTGGAAAGAAAGAACGTATTTCAATCTTCATAACAGCATAAAAATAAATTACCATCCGGTTTTGATAATTCAGAATACTGTGTTATATCACAAATGAAGCACGTAGGAAATGTGCTTTTCGCCCTTATTGAATGAACCCCGATTTTAACGCCGCATGTAATATCCAATTTCCTTTTATGATCGATGCGAAACTGATCGTCGAACGATATATTCCACTATAACGTTTATGAAAGAAGGATACAGACAGACAGAAATCTACATCGAAATGAAAACAATATAAAATTCGGCATATGAAACAAAATAAAAATGAGATTGTGTTGAAATACCTAACAGTCAAGAACTTAATTTGCAATTCAAAGTCTGCGATATCCAATTAGCATAAATTGGGTATAGTTATTCCAGGTACAGTTATTTTGGAGGCGAGTCTGCCCTGACTTTCGGGTTTCTTTTGAATTTAAAGGTTTTTGCGTTAATTACGCTTGCTGCTCGTACATTTCATACAGTTAGCGTACGTTCGGTGTCCCATATGTTGCCTTCGCGTCGGGAGATGGAGCTAATTAAAATTGAAATAGGTAGATGGAGGAAGAGTTGTGAAGTGCTGAGTTTGGAATATCCAACTTGACCGAAGTGGAATGTCAACTCGTTGGAAAAGGAGCTCTCGTGGAAGATAGCGTGAGTTGTCATTTTTACAAGGACTCTAGTAGTAATTTGGAGAGATTCTTCTCGGAAGCCTGTTCTTCATTTCTGGTTTAATTCAAACAAGTATCTTCGTTTTTTAATAAAGGTTCAAATTGGGCTATACACGCATGTAAGGGAAATAACCGTTCACATGTTCGCCCACCTTAAAGATTCATCCAGGGTCCTCTTGAATAGATAATATTATCTTTCTGTACAGGTAAATGTTGGCGATTACAGATGCGATGACATATATTCGAATATTTTCTAGGCTATTCAGCCTTCAGGATATCCTCTGGAAGTAGCACGTTAATCTCCTCTACCCTCTGAAGAGGTAATGTATGTGGAGTATATACGTTATATGGTATATACGTGTATACTCCATGTATGTGGAGTATATACGTTATACGGTAGCACAACGTGGTTTCGGAACCCCTCCCACCCACCAACATCACTAATATCGACTGTCTTGGTGCCCCTACCCCCCTCCTGCACACTCCCATAGGCAAAATGGGCAATATACCCAAAACTTTAATAAAGAACAATGAGCGTTCCCCATGTATTCATTATATTTTTTTAAATGAAAATAGATTCCATTATAAGAAATTCGATACCATCCGCACGCTCCTACAATGAGTAATTTTCTTTCTGTGATTTTTCGAAGCTTGCACGAACACAGTAGTAAGCAAGTGGGTTCCGCCCAGGCGGGAGGGGTGCTTTGACGTCACCAGTGTGCAAAACTTTGAAAAATTATAGAAAGAAAACTACTCATCTTAGGAGAATGCAGTTGATGCCAAACTTCTTAGAATCAAATCTTCTTCAATTTAAAAATAGTTAAAATACCATTTTTGCACCCATGGGTAAAGCTCATTGCAAACCATACCCATGCCCTATCTACTTGGAGCCGCCCTTCTACTCTGCAACCCCTCCCTCCTTGGTTTTTGAAATCTCCGCGAGTGTGATGGATGCGGGTAGTTCCTTCATCCCGATTCCAGCAAATGCTGCAACTGGGGATATTTCCTGGGCTATTCAGCTCTCAGGATATCCTCTGCGTGGGAGGTTAATCGTCTCTCCTCTTTGAAGGGGTGACCTTTGGGGGTGGCTATTTCCATCTTCTCCTTGTCATGAGTCACAAGTACTTAGTTTTCACGAAAATGTTGTGCTTGAATGCGCAGCAATCCTGGTTTCCCTACACAGTTGGAGTAGTAAGGGGGGCTATTCAAAGTACTCAAAGTATCGAGAATCATCACTATAGGCATATGCGTGGCCGTAACGAATTAACTGTCTGTCAAGGTGGAAACTACACAGCCCACCCTCATGGAAAACTGTTCCATTTCCTTCGCATCACAGCAACTGTGAATATCATCCTCCCATCAGCACTCTTTTGGTGGATTAGAGTGTGGACCTGATGGTGGCTGAGTACAACCCATTACTCTAGTGATTGGTTTTTTTAGTTTATGGTACTCATGCCCCTCCTTCATTGGTTCAGTGCGGCATTACGAAGTAGGATGTTCTAGTCTTTCTATCGCACCTTTGGGCTTCCCTTATGGCTAAGCCTTCCTAGTTTTGTGATTCCAGCGTGGGTCCATTGCGCATTACAAATACAAAGGTGTCATTCGAATATTGTGATTAAAAAATGCAGCGATTCGGGTTTTCTTAAAAGTGGTAAGGAGGACTATTGCTGCATCTTAAAGTATCGAGAATCATAACAGCAAGCATCGGCATGGTCTTCAAAAATGACTCAACTGACAACGTGGAAACTACACTGCCAACCCACATGGAAAACTGTTCTATTCCCTTCGTATCATATGAACCATGAATACCATCCTCCTATCAGCTCAATGTCGGTGGGTGAAGAGTATGGAGCTGATGGTGGCTGCGTGCAACCCAGTACTAAAGTGATTGATTTACTCAGTTCCTGTTACTCAGGGCCCTCCCTCACCACTCATTGGTTCAGTTTTGCGTCACAAAAAGTTCTTGTATCCCTCCTGCGGCTTGGCCTTTGTGATTCCAGCGTGGCCTCATTGCACATTACTTGTGCAATGTTTTCATTGTCGAACGAAATGAGTCTCTACTTTGATTCAGCTAGTATTGTGTGAATGTGTGTTTCCTGTCGTCGGCAACGACGACCTTCGTCAAATCAAACAAAATTCGAGTTTGGTATCGTTTTCAATGGCTTTTGCAACACATAATCGACTGAAACCACTATAAAAACTTTAAAAGCTGTCCTTGACGATAATACGACGACATTGTCGTCTTCACCGTCGTCAGTCAGTGTCAAATCATCAAAAATCGAGTTTGATATCGTCGTTAATAGTTTATGTCACATAGAATCGATTGAAACTCAACTAGGCAACGCGTTTTTCAACCATCGTGAGGAACCGTCTTCTAACCAACTAGTAAAAATATTGTGCATGGGTGAGCTGCAACCCGGATTTCCTACACAGTTAGTAGGGAAGGGGTTTTGCATCTGCAGGACGTTTACTGCATTTAAAAGTATTGAGAATCTCAGTAGCAGGTACAGGCGTGGCAGTCACAAACGACTAAACCGACAAGGTGGAAACTACACTGCCCACCCACATGGAAAACTTTTCTATTTCCTTCGTATCACAACATCTGTGAATTCCGTCCTCCCATCAGCACGATTTCGGTGGGTTTAGAGTGCAGACCTGATGGCTTTTGAGTACCTGCAACCCAGTAATCTAGTGCTTGTTACTCACTTCCTGTTATACGGGCTCCTCCTTGATTGGTTCAACGTTGCACTACAAAATAGAATGTTCTTGTATCTCTCCTGCCGCTTTGTGCTTCCCTTTTGACTTAGCCTTTGCGATTACAGCATGACACTTAGCATTTTACTTTGTAAATTATCAAGGACTTAGGTCGCCCCGCAGAGGTGTAATGGGGCCTTTTCCTTGAGAAAGGGGAGTGTGACAGTACCTTTAGAAATACGACTCGTACTAATAGCATTTATGTGCTATGTTCGAAGAAGATTGATTTTCCGGTTCTCGGATCCTCATCTATCGCAAAACGCAGCATTTCAAGAACTGGAGAATCACGCCCGACGCCGGAGCGACGGACGCGCATTCTCTTGGATTCTGACGGGAACTGTCACACTACTCCCCTTAAAAAACATACTTGATTGAAGAGCAAGTATATAAACCAGGTGGAATAGTTTACTGTTTGAGAACTGATGCTCATTAATAAATAGCTGCATTGGCGATTGAGGATGAGAAAAGATAAATTAAAACAGCATGGATTGTCCATGAATCATCATATGAAGTATTCATTAGTTAATTAACCCCCAATCAAAGATTGGAACAATCGGGAATAAACGGTGGCTCAACAATGGAGACTTATACATGTAGGAAAATAAAAGAGATATAAAAATATTAGCCCACGTTGGGGACTTAAATTGGGAACTAAGCCCTGGAAATAATAATTGGGAACTATGCCCTTGAATAAAGAATATACGTATAATAAAGGCAAAGGCCTGATACCATAGGTATGAAAATAGAAATTATATGAGGGGAAAAAATTGAGAAATTATAAGTCAATGACCAATGAAATTATTTATGTACCAAAGGGTAATAATGGGAATTCCCACCTTCAGGAAAACCCGGGCCATGTTTCTTCTGAAGCATATAGCCCTCAATAATAGTGGATCTGGATGTACTAGGTATAACCTTGCGTAATCCAGGAAACCAGCACCATAAAAGACCACCACCATCAGCACCACCACCAGCACCACAACCAGCACCATATCGAGGACTTGGTTTACCCCCCAGAGGTACATAGCATTTATGTGCTATGTTCGAAGAAGATTGATTTTCCGGTTCTCGGATCCTCATCTATCGCCAAACGCAGCATTTCAAGAACTTGAGCATCACGCCCGACGCCATAGCGACGGACGCGCATTCTCTTGGATTCTGACGGGAACTGTCACAAAATATTTTAATGAAAATTTTGTGCTAGAATACGCTGCCATCCGGATTTCCCGATACAGTTGGAGTGGTAAGGGAGGCTATCACTGCATCCTAAAGTATCGACAATCATAACAGCAGGCATAGGCGTGTTTGTCACAAACGACTCAACTGGTCGAAACTACACTGCCCATCCACATGGAAAACTGTTCCATTTCGTTCGTAATACAGCAACTGTGAATATCACCCTCCCATCAGCACACTTTCGGTCTCTACACAATCTTTCTCGCGCGCATCCGAATTATACTTTCCTCGATAGAGGCAACCTCTTGCAGGTCATTTCCATTTATGACGCCTGGAGAAAAAAAAAAGCAGTGAACGTGAATCCAAAGCAATTGCCCTTCCTTTGCGTAACCTGCGATATTCATGAGAGAACCTTGTGGCCGGTACCACCGCGTGAAAGTCAGATATGGCGAAAGGGTCATCGCATCATAACATGGGAGTCATTTTTACGATCGTTTCACTTCACACAATTATTCTTCGGAACATCGGCTTCTTTTTTACAGATTTCGACCACCTGTGTATGGGATCGTTCTTTGTTAGGACAGGGCTAGCCTACACGAATCTAGGAAAGTACTTGAAGTAAGATATGACTTTCAAAGGGGCTAATGCCTCCTCTATACATTCGAACCTGATTGGATCTCCTTTAGAGGTTTGTCTGTTTCGCAAAAGATATGACACGATCGTGAAATTAAAGTTCAACTCACCAACTGTATGAACTAAATCACTCGCGACAAAGCTGTGGAAACCCAATTCAATTAATAATAATAATTTAAAAAAAAAAAAAAAAAAAAAAAATTACAGCTTCCTATAGTGTAAAGTGGAGAAATTAAAATGATCTAACCACCGTTTCACAAATCAAACCGTTCTCGCAATATTCGGATCACCTGCTATGAATCACATAATCGAAACACCAGCTCAATGAAATCATCAGAAATTAAAAAGAGGTTGCAATCATGTTCACAATATCAATAATTGAGAATGATCACTTGTGTGTAAACAATTATTCATATAACCATGCTCATAACTCAGCTTGTTGGCCACGCACTTCGCAGTAGGTAGTTAATATAGTATGGTTGGAAAAATCGAGAGCTTTCGAACGAATGGTCAACGAATTTTGTGGGATGAAAAACAACGAAGTATCATAACCCTAGCAACGACTCGGTTGTAAGCGGAAATCATCACAATTATTGGCGCTACTTTCATCTCGCTTTATAGTCTCACTTTTCGACGGGGGATCCATCGCTAAAACATGATTCCATGTTAAAACAAAAAAACAGAAGTTAGAGAAGAACGTTGTCCGATTCCACGAAAATAAAGAGTTACAATGTTAGATCGATTTCGACGGTTAGATCATCATCATCAACAAATAATAACTGAGCATTCGTCAAAAAGGCCACAGCTTATATAATCACAGGTGAGGTACGATCGAATTCCATTTCCATCAGTACCTAATCCTCACACTGCGCATGCGCAAACGTGAATTCTACCAAGCATAATTTTCTCGCGACTTCGTCGTTCGATCTCGCTCAAATTTGGATGATAGTTGGAGGATGACAATTTGATCATCTTAGATCAATTTCTACATGATTGTATCACTAATAACTACTGCGCGTGCTCCAATATGAAATCCTTGTAACAAGCTTATTATCCACAGTTTTCATTCAATTCAGATGACATTTTCAGGGAATGCGGATGAGATTGTGGATAGTCCCCTTTCAGTTTCATTGTTGCCAAATCAATAATTCATTCTGCGCATGCGCAAACGTGAATTCCTTCATATTCCATCTTATCACTCTCTAGTCGTTCGAGTTCCCTTAAATTTGGACGATAGTTGGAAGAAGATAATTGGTAAACGAGGAAGCTATGTGCCATACCCAACTTGGCAGACCTTTTCAACATAATTTCCATTTACACTCTTATTTTTCCCAACGTTCAACCTATTTTTGGATTCCATTGAGAAAAAATGCCACGTGATGGAAGTTGTCGGAATTCCATAGGAACTCTCTTTGACTCAGGGTCACAATGGCGAATCCAGAATTCATCCACAGTGACCATATTGAACGAAAATTGGTTGCCTTCTTGACGGTACTGAGCCAGAAACTCTACTGGCATCAATGCGCTTTTGGTTTGTTATTTCCAATAATAAGCCTATGTGATCGTGTAGCAAACAATTTTTATAACCCCCCCTCAAACTTTGTCACTTTACGTTTCAAGGTGCGTAGAATCCAAATTTGAAATGTCCGTCCGCCGTCCGCCGTTCGCCGTCCGCCGTTCGCCGTCCGGGCCATAAAAGGCCTAAGAATGGCCTTAAAAAACCCGTTCTTTCGCACATAGACTCCATTTGGGGTCTAGTTGGTCCTAACGTTTAACCATCCCGATCGCTTTACTCGCATAGATGCTATGGGCCAAAAACGGGCGAAAAAGTGTCTTTTTCGAGGCTTTGAGTGTTAGACTTACGCACGCACGCACGCCTGGCACGCTTGGAAGGGGGTCACGGGTGGTGGTGAGGGTGGGTGAGCGGGGGGTGGAGTGAGAGGAGGCGCCGGGGCACCTTGTGGTGTCTGGGGTGACCAGGGGCGTAGCAAAGGAGTGTAGGAGACTGGATATTTATTACTTTTACGTGTTATACCCAAATAATACACCGCGGCACCATGAGGTGGGTACGGCGTTCCTTCGAGGCATGAATATATGTTTTTTTCTAGGTCATATTTGTGTGTTAATACCAATGCTTTTCCTACGCATATTTAATAACATATTATCCTCTCGACTTTTCGTACGTACTTAGATAATGATATTATTAGGGCAATACTATTTGAATAGGTAGGAGCTCAAATCGAGAAATATAACATTCGTATATAATTATAGAAGTATAAGTTGTGGCAACTCGAAATAGGACACGCCGAGGAGTCTGGAAGGGCCTTATGACGTACGCAAGGCAACAAAAACTACGATCATACTCAATTGAAAAACGAATAAACCTTTGTGAAACGATTTGCAGCGTTTTTCTTCATTTTTGCTGTGTGCAGTTTTGGAACCCAGTGCGCGAAACTTTTTCGATAATTGAGGTTTGATATTAGGACTTTAAAAGTTTAAGGGCCGGTTTATCAATCACATTTATCCGATGTATGAGGGGGATTGATCTAAGGGATAGAGTTATCCTCCAGATAACACAATATGGGGTGTTTATCCATCCCTAGTTAAACCTTATGTGTCGTTTTAATTTATCTGGTCCCCGGACGGCTGGATAACTATTATAACTGGAGGTTAATGAGATATCTAGAGCTTTCTAACCTCAAACAAGTTTATTTATTTACAAAAATCTTATTTGAATCAAGTTTGATAGTCTTTACTTTTGGACCTTCCAATGGATATATTTGGGGATTTGTCTTCAAACAGCTGCAACAGGAAAGATTCTATCGTGGCATAATTCGTTGAATGGAAAAGAAGACTGTATATAGACTGTGTAGACCACTAGATCACCTACTAAAATGGAACGAGTGCGTATTTTTATTGAGGTTTTGGTTGGACGAAGATACCGTTCTTTACTTTATAACACAGATCGAAGATGAAATTGAGTACACAACTTACTGATCACAATAACTCATTCATAATAATTCAGGTTGCAATATCGCAATTCGTGTATTCTTTCTAGAAATAAATCGAATGGCAAAAATGTGGTGGTTTTTTATTTGCCGAGCTTGATAGCATGATGACACTGTTGTGTTGTAGACGTCAGATCCGGCTTTTTTCAATAGTCGATCCTTGAAGAAAATGAAATGAAATGAAATTGTTTATTTGTAAAAGCCTTCCGGCGATACAAAAGTTCGTGCAGGCAGCGAAAATTTAAGTAAAATCTAGGTAGATTCTCAGTTAAACAGAAATGAAAAAAACATAAGTAATCAAGGTAGAATATTTAAGAAGAAAGAGAGAAAGAAAAAACAATCTGTACGTTAAATGAAAAGAAATAATGCAACGAATCATACAAGAATTAGATTGATATAGATATATAGAATAGACATGGTGCAAGGTACATATTGAACAATGAGAAGCAGATGAAGAAAAGGTTGCACAAAGGACAATAGGTGATTCAATGTAGTATAAAGAATACATTATAAAGAAGAAAGCAAAGTACATCATTATAAAATCCCACGAAGTGAGAGAAGAAAGAAAGGCGAAAATATACAGAAGACAGGAAATTTGTACAAAAATCCCTCATTCAAGAAAAAAACCCTAGTCCTTATACAATTTTTAACGAAGAAGAACATTTTTTTGCAATGTAGTATGTCTTCAAGAGAGAGTAATGAAGAAAGCCTATCAAAAGATAATTCATTTTCAAGAAAGAAAGAGTATCTCTCGCCAGGAAGGACAGGGCAAACGCAGAGGAAATGGAAGACTGAATCAGGCAAATTATAATTACACAGTGGGCTACAGTAGTATCAAATTTCACCACAAAGCCTGGTACACTCAGCTTAGCATAGAAATTTCCCGTTAGCCTGACTTGGGCGAGAAGCCTTTTAGTATGAATTCCCATGTCAAAGTTGAGATGAGAGGGCGATTCGTCCCCTCGTGGGCAATAAATCTTGTATATAGGGCTAAATGAGGAATCCTGATTGCGAAAACCATACGACCGTCTCCAAAACAGCGCAATTTTCTACGACCAGATACGACTCTCATCATATTTGGAGAACAAAGCGCACATTTGGGAGGCCCAGTTGTACTGAGGGTCAGGCTGGGAATCATGTAGAGCAAGGAGGCGGTCAAAGCAGAGCTTAGGGAGCCTATAATCTTCCATAGTTCTAAGTTTCAGCCACCAGTTTAGGGCTAATTTTACAATTGTAACTTCCAAATGTGGGATTACTAATTCGATGCGAATGAAATAGTCCGGAATATTATTTGGAAGGAACAGAATAGTTTTGTAGGCTCTAAGTTGAATTTTTCTCCTTGAAGAAAATGTAGCTCTGTGGTAGCTCCATGTGTAAATCGCCCTTATTTTGTCGCCTACGGACACCAATGAGGATGCTAACGGCGCTATCTGCCAGACAGAATTTATCCGAGGGATAATTTTATCCGCTAGGTATTTCGGCATTGATAAACGACTCACATTCTTTATCCGGAGTATAGCGCTATACTCAGTATAGCTATCCTGCAGTTAATGCAGATAATTGATAAACCGGCCCTAAGCAATTGTAATGCCTCAAAACGGATTTCCCGGTAGAAAATATTGAAACTTTTTGGAGCCAATGCTACTGCATTGGCTCCAAAAAGCAATTTAATGCGAAAATCGCAATTTAATGCGAAAATTTGCTGAGAGCGGTGTGTGTGTGTGTGTGTGTGAGAGTGCGGGAGGGGGATGGGAATGGGATCTTCCTGAAATTGACTACACGTAAAATAGGAAAAGTGGGAACGGGTGCTGGAGACTCAGAGTCATCTTGGAAGCAAGTTCCGGGAGTTTCCACGAGGATTCCGGAGAAACAATATCCCCGCTCATCGGGTCGGTTGGAGTGACGAATCAGAGGTCATGTCGCCGCACGTGACCTCTCGTCGTAACGTCCCGCCGTTACCTCCGATTCCTCTGATGGGCCCCCGAGCGGGAGTTGACGGACGGGATGATCTTCATACACGTACACGTTCGGCTCTCGGAGGTAACGCCCTCTTCCCTGGCCGGACGGAGCGGAGGTCCCGGGGGTAATTGCCGCGTTGTGCCAACCAATTGCCGGCGTCTCAAGCGGAACTCGTTTAGACCTCCAGAATATTCAGACTGAAATAGGTTTCCAATGAGTGTAAATGATTCCAGGGCGTTCCCAAATTCGGCTTCCGCTAATGCTCAAGCAGCGGCGGTCCCAATAAAATAATTAGGTACTACAACATCGACTACGCTGATAGCAAAGTACAAGTTATTACACAAATGTTTGTTGTCCTATATATATATATATATATATATATATATATATATATAGTATATATATATATATATTGTTTGTTTGTTTTTTTCTTCCGAGTCTACCTAAAGGTTTGGCCTCCAAAATTAAAATTTCCACTCACATTTTACGTTTTAGACCATTCTGAACAACTTTGGTTCCGCGTCTCTCTCTCTCTCTCTCTCTCTCTCTCTCTCTCTCTCTCTCGCTCTCTCTCTCTCTCTCTCTCTCTCTCTCTCTCTCTCCGGGAAATGCGATAGCCTTCAAAAAGTTCAAAATGCTTGCATTCGATTTATTTTTTCAATTCCAAAATGGGAACATATAACTCCATTTTATAAAAGGTTAGGCTGGCTAAAAATTCGAGAGTGGAGAGAGTATAGGATAGGGACATTGTTATTTAAAATTCTGAAATTTAATGAACCTCAATATTTAAGAACAAAATTTAAATTTTTAATGGATGTCCATCAGAAAGCCAATAGAAACGCAACAAGCACACTGGTGTGTCCGCAACACAGAACTGTATTATATGATGGTTCATTTGAAGTGAGAGCCATTCGAATATATAATGAATTCCCTAATTTGTATAATTTTAACAATTCTATTGCAACATTTAAGAAAAATTTAAAAGAAAAACTGTTGAGCCGATATAACTAACAAGTCAATTTTGTGAGCAACTCCATATATTACAATGATCAAGCAATGATTAATTTACGTTGAGATATACACCTATTTATATTCAAATTCGTTTTGCTAGCGATATTTTGTTTTATATATTAATTTTCGTGAAGACTGACAGCGATTTGTAAATGTATTTTATTCTATAATTCTGTATAATTGTAAGAGAGGGCCTTTTGGCCCTAAATTGTACAGATAAATAATAAAAACAGTCAAACAGTCTCTCTCTCTCTCTCTCTCTCTCTCTCTCTCTCTCTCTCTCTCTCTCTCTCTCTCTCTCTCTCTCTCTCTCTCTCTCTCTCTCTCTCTCTCTGTGTGTGTGTGTGTGTGTGTGTGTGTGTGCGTATTTTCAATTGTGCTCCATTTATTTGATCATCCCATATCAATTTCAACATGATTGTATCATTAATAACTACTGCGCATGCGCCAATATTAAATCCTTGTAATGACTTTAATTTCCACTGTTTTCATCCGATTTCGATGAAATTGTCAGAGAATGCGCGGGTTAGGTTGTAAATGGTCCCCTATCACTTTCATTGTTGCCAAATCAATACTTCATTCTGCGCATGCGCAAACGTAAATTCCGTTATGTTCCATCTTTTCACTCTATAAGGCTGTCCGTCCAGTGAACGCGATTTCGCGCGAAGAGTCGAAGAGGCGAAAAGAGGCGAATTCGCGCGAACGGTTCCCCTCCCTTCAAACACACTGTCAACATCCATTTCGCTTGTTGGCGCGTTGAAAAACAAACTGGTTTGATTCTCCCCTTTTCGCCCCACTTCGTGTCTTGCAGTGGACGGGCTCTCAGTTAAAACAGTGTGTTTGAAAGGGAGGCGAACCGTTCGCGCGATTTCGCCTCTTTTCGCCTCTTCGCCTCTTCGCGCGAAATCGTGTCCACTGGACGGACAGCCTAATCGTTCGAGTTCGCTTAAATTTGGATGATAGTTGGAAGATGACGATAGGTAAACGAGGAAGCTATGGGTGTGCCACACCCATCTCGGCAGACTTTTTTTAAATTGAATTTATATTATAGACCTGTTCATCTATACCTATAAAAATCAGATTATGTATGTTTGTTTGTTTGTACGTCCTTTATGCGCGACGAAGAAAATGAACCGATTTTGATGCCGTTTTTGACGGCATGCCCTTTGAACACCAGATAAAAGATAAGATACACAGAAATTTCGCAACTCACCCCTTTCAGCCTTATAATCACCATTTTATTAAAAAAGATTTGCTTTTTGCCTCATTCTAGAAGCTTCACTTCGACAATGAAACCGAAGCAAAAATCATCAAAAAAAAAAGTAAGATATTATCATGGTAGGTTTTAGACTTAGAGGACATACAATAACAAATTCAATGATACCAAAACGATTATGGTAGATTGAGCCAAAAATTTTCTATTCTTAAAGATAGATCATCAAAAATTGATGTTAAAAACGCAATTATATTAACTGCGGCAATCCTGGTCTGGAAGAGTTTTAACGTAGGTAGCTAACGTTACATTGAGGTTGAAAAAACCGGTACACTTTTACCTATACCCATTTCTTTAAAAAAAATACCAATATTGGAAAAATACCAGAACTAAATATTTTTTCCTGTTCACTCATGGGAATTGAAATTTGATAGGGTGACCTCTGGGACATCGAGATACAAATAAAAATGATGGGCCTTTCCCTGATCAAATGAGCGAGATAAATACTCCCCTTTTCGCCCTAGGAATTTGAAATTTGACAGGGAGCCTCCCTAGGACATTAAGAGACGAATGCAACGACGGGTTCCAACCAGATCAGCTGTCTTAGCTAAATTCTCTTCTGTTCAACCAAGGAATTTGAAATTTGATAGGGAGCCTCTCCGGGACATCGAGAAACAAATTAAATGATGGTCTCTTTTTGTGAACCATCACTTACAGGACTTGATAAGAATAAAAGAAACTTCACTTACAGCGTCCGACGTATCTTTCAACATCTCCGAAAGGTTGGACAACACATCAACAGAAACTAATTCAAATACGCCTCCTATAAGTGACATAATAGCACCTGTTAAAAGGGAATTGGAAGAAACTGTAAAGCTACAGGTTAGGATTACGAAGTATCGTGTACAAAATGAATTGCACCATTATGAATCAAAATTATAATCCGTTGCACACCCGTATTCACCCTTTATACGTACTACTCTTCGCTTCAATTTAATAATAAATTTTTATAAATAAATTATTTTCATTCGTTACCATGGCGGGACAAAGTCCGCCGGGTCAGCTAGTAATTTAAATAAGGTCATTGTGCACACACATTAACACTTGTGCTGAGGGTTGAAGTTGCTCTCTGCTCCATTATAGTTCTTTGTGATTAGCTACTGCTTATTAATAATTATAGTGAAATCGTTACCGTTTTAGACCATTCCAAACAACTTTGGTTCCGTGTCTGTGTGTGCGTGTTGTGTCTGTCGTGTGTCCGCGAATCCTCGTTACTAGCTTATTTTCCACAGTATTTTTCTGAATTGGATGACATTTTCGGGGAATGTACGGGCTAGGGTGTAGACGGCTCCTTATCAGTTTCATTGTTGCCGACTCAATACTTCACTCCGCGCATGCGCAAACGTAAATTCCACCAAGCATAATTTTTTCACGCCCTAGTCGTCCGATCTCTCTCAAATTTGGAGGGTAGTATGGGGATGACAATTTGATTATCCCAAATAAATTTCAACATGATTGT
The DNA here is from genome assembly GCA_030762985.1 of Adelphocoris suturalis. Lineage (NCBI taxonomy): Eukaryota > Metazoa > Arthropoda > Insecta > Hemiptera > Miridae > Adelphocoris > Adelphocoris suturalis. The sequence goes on along the minus strand of CM061041.1, from coordinate 102,127,302 downwards.
ATCATTAATATCTACTACGCATGCGTCAATGTCAAATCCTTTTAAAGAATTTTAAAATCCTATTCTAACTGTCTCTCAAAGGTTCCTTTCCAAATTTCAGCGTTGTGGGATAAATTACATAGAAATTAGCGTTGAGCTCAATCAGCTGATTGGGGTGGTTCGGCAAGTGAGAATCGCATCTTTTTTTTAAAGCAATTCATTAATCCTATCCTAGTTGGTTCACAAAGTCTCCGTTCCAAAATTCAACTTCGCAGGATAAATAGCATAGAAATTCAACTTCGCAGGATAAATAGCATAGAAATCGGATTTTTGGAATCACGAAATCAGCTCACGCTGCTGAATATCAACTACTATTTTCTCAACCATCCCGTCAAATTCAGTCCAGCTGTTCTCGAGTTGAAGCGCTTTTACGTGTATACACATTCAGTGGTACATACATAATTACATTCATGAACGGACAAAATTAATGCAATAGCGTTTTTTTTTTTTTTTTTTAAGAAAATGCGCTAAAAAGAAAGTGGGTAAAAATTGGCTTTTACAGCGTGCTCTTTTTTACATGCCTATTAGCTTATTAAATTAGTTATCCCAACAAAATGTCTGTTGTTCTTTTTGGTGATGTAGAAGTCTTATTGATGCCAAAACAGTTCAAAAACAAACAAAAAACCAAATCGAGATCCTACTTCAACGACAAAAAATTGGTGGTCAGACTGCATATTTGGACCACAATTTGCCCATTCACGGTGCTTTGGGTACGATTGGACGGATGGAGTGATCTTCAGCGGCCCGCTTACATGAAGATTCTTTCAGTTGAACTCTGGGAACGCGGCATCTTCGCACCACATAAGACCGGCTCATGCAGCCTGTAGGAGACGCTCAATTAGATCTGCCCTTGGCGGGTAAAGCTATTCTATTAATTTGTCGATCACTAGCTCAACCAGTTTTTCCGCCTGTGTCAAGTCCCCTTTGGAAGCCCTCTGTCTCCGCCTTTACCTCCGTTTTCTCCTACTTCCCTTTCTCCTTCGTAATTTCTTATTCTTTCCAAGAAGTCGCCTCTTCTTTCGTGACGGTTAATGAAGTAGAAAACCAGAGGTGATGTGAAAATCCGTTTTTTCCCGCGTCCCTCTTTACACATCTTTCGTTCCACAATTTGATTTCTCCTTATTTGGTGTTTTATCTCGTGTCGTTTTATAGTCGGGTTGTGTTTTTTTCCACGTTCGGGTCCCTATTGGCTACCTGTGTCGGTACAACGTGCGCGTGACCGCAGTCCATCTTCTGAACTACCTACGTCTGTAGTTGCATTACTGTTCACATCGCCATTTCCTCATAGATGAAACATCGGTGATTTATATTACATACAAATAGATGAACGTCAAAATTAATTCAACGAAAAGCTCTAATGAAATAACAATCAATAAAATAGCAATCTTAATGGTTACAAAAAATTCTCTCTCTCTCTCTCTCTCTCTCTCTCTCTCTCTCTCTCTCTCTCTCTCTCTCTCTCTCTCTCTCTCTCTCTCTCTTTCTCTATAGACTTCCAAAATCGGTTATTGAAGGGATACTTGTCAACTATGAACGAGAAGCAAAGAAACTAGGAGATTTTATTCAAAATCCGCTGACGTGGGAATCTAAAACTACATCAATGATTAATAGGATATTTAAAGGAACTTACCATTTAAGTAAAATGGCGATTGATTTTGCACAGTTTGTTCGTTTAAATTCAGTGCAAATAATTTTGATGCAAGTGTTAGATTATGATATGTTGACATTTTGTGATTTGAAGTGAGAACATAATAATTACTTTGGGATTTGAATAATGAATTTTTTGATGGATATGAGTAGTTCCACCTTCTCGATTCTTGCTTACACTACTCCTTGGCATATTCTGGAGATTATTCAATCTCCAGGATATCCTCTGGGTGTAGCAGGTTAATCGCCTCCCTCACATTGTCACAATTTCGTGAATATCCAACATAATAGACGAAAAGTGGGTGGTAATTATTATCCAAAGAACTGCAACAAACGAGGAATTTCATTAATGACAAACGAATTATAAAGGTGATTTTATAAGAAATGTAATGTTGTATCATATTACTATTTATTTTGTGTAAAAATTGATTATGTCGAGGTATGTCAAGCAGTATGTTTTCTGGAAAGATTTTCCTCTCTATCTCTCTCTCCTCTCTCACACACACTCTCTCTCTCCCTCTCCCTCTAACTCTCGCTATCTTCCTCTCTCCCTCTCGCTGTTCCGCCTTCTCTTTCTCAATTCCTTTTCCCCCAAACACGTTCTATATTCTTATAGACATATCCATGTTCCATATACACCGCAAACTATTACGAAAAAGTTGCAATAATTCATTAGTTCGAAGACCTATTGCCTGACAGGACGAATTGAAAATTCAAGACTGCCCCGCATAAATTAATAAGTAGGTTCTCTGTAGACGAGGTTTTTCAAAGATCGTGTGAAATGCCAAAGAGTTGAGGTGCGGTCACTGACGGCCCTTAACAAGCAAAAAACCTCGTCAAATTGTATGCAGATGGCTTCACTTAGCGGGAATATCACGTTCTGGTCGCTAAAACGCCTCGTTGCGCGCGGAGCCGATAGCGCGCGTGGGCGTCGCTAGTTGCCAATACATATTTATGCGGTCGTTTGCTGTTGAACCCGCTACGCCACGAGACAATCTCTCGACTAACTGCAGACCTTGACTCGAAGAAGCTTGAAAAAAGTTGGCGTCTGTCTTTGAAGAAGAAATGCATTTTTCGTGCATCTACATTCCGCTATTTCTCTGTTCATCACGGAAGCCTGGAAAATAGAATCACTAATTAACAAGGTTGGTTCCTAGATAAATAGAAATGCCCGAATTGTTTCAGTGATAAACGAGACTGCGATAGCTCGACAACTCTTGTGTAGGAAAAATATTAGTTTTCCGAAAACCCAGTTTGTACTCGAATTTCGCATTTCAGGGGTATCCAAACCAATTCCGTCGCTTTGTAGTTTGCTACAAGCATAACACCTTAAATTCTCAAATGATTTTATAAAACAAAAGAAATTGTGAAGGGTAAGACCGTGAACACTTTCTATGCATTTCATCGCATTAAAATTAATCGTTTTCTAACAAGATCATAAGTGAAATCATTCTTTCTAACATCATCATTCCCACCGCATTTTCATCAGATTCTGGTCGATGTTTCATTGTCTCTTCGGGCTAACTCCAAGTTATTTCCTTCGAATTGAACATAAGTAGGTATTTGAATATCTATTTTTACTCATGCGTCAATGAGAACATTTCGAACTAGTTAAATTGGAAAATTTTCTTTTGATTACCTACTACCTTTTAGTAGTAAAAGAGTATTTTACCTACTTAATTATTCAACGATGCTCATTCAACGCTCACCCTGTTTTTCAACATTCTAGTCAACGTGAAATGAGAAATGTCTAATATGGATCGCAGCATCACTTGAGCTCATTTTCAGAAGCTAGTTGTGGGAGTTTTCTAGCACTTAGATCTCATCGTTTCGACAAAAAATAGAACTTCACGCTAATGGTCGACTAGGTGTAAGTGATTGAGATGACGAACTGCAAAAATTCTCACATACTTCCCTTTGTGATTCAAATTTACTGATTTGAATAGATTTTAATTTATATTCCACATTATTCTGAATAAAAATAAACAAACAGCACGTAGTATGTGTTGTTTACTAAAACCGATTGATTTCTAGTGAATTAGATTAGAATGAATAGTTTTAACCAAGCAAAGCTTTCAATAAACTAAGCACAATTTTTGGAGCAATTGTAATGGCTTTATTTTTTACGATAATTCGATAAAAGCCCCCCCCCTCGATAATCTGTGATTCAATTAAGCAAATTCTAGTGTTCCTAGTTGTTAGATAAGTGTGAGATAGGTTATGTGAACTAGATACTTCCTCTCAGGATGTGTCTTATGTTTGAATTCAATTTAGGTACTCGTTCTCCATGAGATTATGCAGCGTAACCTTGTTCTTTAGCGCGATACAATGAACCGGAATATTACATGGCCTTGAGGAGTATCATGTCGGCTACAAGTTCTACTTATGCGAAGCACGTGGGCTTTACAAACCCCCACCAAACACTTGTTAACTATGCGAAAAACACTCCTGGGAATTGTCTGCAGGTCTTTCTCGTTAGGTACTTGTTTCATGTTCCGTTCGCCTTAAAGTTAGAAGTAAGTGAGGAAGCGGGCGGGACAGATGATGGCAGGTCTGCCACGCAGAAGGAGACCAACAGGCAGTGATTCCTTCTCAATAAGGAATTAAAAGTCATCTGACCCAGTGGCCCCGCGCCGCAACGAAACGTGACCCCTGGGATTGGATCCTAAAAACGAAAGTAAGGCTCATTTCGGCACTTGGGAGAGCTGATCAGAAAGTAAAAGTTCAAGCTGCCCCTGTTGTACAAGAAACCACAGAAGTTACTTCTCCATGCTCCTTGATAGTAGGTATTTCACCCCGTGAAAGAAGGAAACAATTACCAAAACCCCTGTATGGCTACATATAATTTTTTCAGTCATGGACCTTCGTAATATCAAAGTATGCAAACCTAACACGAATGAAACCAATCATGACCAATCATTTAATGAACAAAGTAAAATAAAGATGGAATCTATTAGAAAAACTTCATTTTTGGAAATAATAATTGGTAAGCAATTTTTGGTTCAGATCAAAATTAGAACATGTTTCTTGTCTATACGATTACTATGTCAGTACATCTCACGCGAACAGCGACCTACAAACCAAAGTAGCAACAACAAAGGTACATTTGAACATTATTTCTTATTAAATACAGATGCCAATCATACAGATGACTGATTAGGAAACCCCGTCATTTCAATTGTCTCTTAATTTCCCAGAGGGTCTCCCTGTCAAATTTTAACTTCCTCGGGTGAACAGTAGAGAATTTAGCTCACTCGGCTGATGAGGAAAGAGCCCATTATTTCAATCGACTCCTCATGTCCAGTGATTCTCGCAGTCAAATTCAACTTTCTATGGTAAATAGGTGAGAATTTAACTTACTCAGTTGATCTGGATGAATTCTCTCATTTCAATCGACTCTTGTCGAAAAAAATTAATTACCCAATTAACCCCCAAAGCCCAATTAATTACCCTGTAAAGGGAAGTCTCTGGTAGGGACTGGGATTTGAATATGGAGGCAGCTCGGTCAAGATCGCATATCATTCTAGTATTTTCATTCGATTCATCTTCTCTTAGAACATCCTCAATACCATAGTGTTCTAACCTAGAGCTTCGGGTCACTGACCAGCAATTTTTATTTATTTATTTTTAAAGGGTCACCTACTGGAATTGATCCCAGGAGGAATCCTGGGGATTTGAGCGGCTCCCTATCAAATTTCAACTACGTAGTTATATGGATAATACAGAAATATAGTGTATGGATGTAACTATATATATGTATACACGGTTTTCGTTACCATGTTCTTATATATATATATTTGTACACAAATTTCCCACAATTATTCAATTTCTTTGTTAGTTTGAAAAAGGCAAACAGCCGAAATATAAAAATAGTTTTGTGACGTTTTTTCTGTTATCTTTTCTAATTTTATGAATATAATCAAGCTCTCCTAGAGTCATTTTCAATACGTGATATATATATATATATATATATATATATATATAAGGAATAGTTTCAGAATGCCTCAAAAGGGATTTCAAAGAACAAATTTTTGAAGTACGAGGTAGGTAGGTAATATTGATTTTAAAATTTTCCGAGCAATTGCGATAGCTTCATTTTCTAAGGAAATTCGCTAAAAGAACAAAATTAAGGACAAACAGATCTTTGACTTTATAAATGTTTTCTAATAATTTAAACTGTTCGAAAAATGAAACGTTGCATAGTTACTACGATCGACCGTAAGATCTATGCAACGATTACATTACCTACGGATATATTAATATACTACTTCTAATATACGGATATAAATGTAAATGTATAATATTAAATATTGACAATGCTATATAATATTAATATACTATAGTACCTACGGAATATTATGGTTCGCGCCATTCGTCCTCCATTCACGTGGCAGTACCACCACCATTCAAACTAGCTTCCAATCAGTATTGCCGTAGACTTTTTAATTTCCGCCATTTTACGATATGCCCATTTCCAACAATAAAGTGCTAACAAGCTTTTATTGGACCCTCCTCGCCTTGGAGGCTGACTACACAACCGCTTTTGGATGTGAGGCGACTTCCCCGGATCTGGTGCCCTCCTCTTCTCCATGGAAGAAGAACTTTGTTAAAGGCTGTAAAACTGGATGTTGACAGATAATACGGGATATTTTACGTCCGGCTCTTAGGCCCTACCGGTAACTTCTCTAATGGGGTTCCAACTCGGGTGAACTTTAAAATAACTTCGTATTTACCGTTATTTTACAATAATAGCTTCTAATGAGTAAGGTAATCATACGTTATTTTCTTCCTTCGGAATCTCCTTTTGTTCTATAAGCTTGAAATTCCTCAAGAAAATTTCGTTCAAACTTTATTTCGATTGGAGAGCCTACTATCCATTTCTCGAGATTTATCAAATGCTGGGGTAAAACCAATAAACGCTTGTAGGATGCTGATTTTCCACACAAAAAAAAAATAATAATAAAGTGTAGCGAAATTTTTTTTAAGTTCTGTAATACTTGTAGGTGACTGGATAGACGTTTTTAAAACTATTTCGTACTCCAAACAAATTTTTGAAGGAAGCATCATGTTTTAAATTCCATGGGTACGATACTTATAGGTTTTGCATTGTTGAAAGGACTAAAAATAAAGAAACTGTTCATCTTTGGTCATCATTATTGAATTTGCAGTTTTTTCAACTTTATGTTTATTTACACATATTGCCAGGTTTATAAGATTTTATAGTTCATTCCTTGTTGATATTACAACAATTGCAGTAGAAACAAAAATGACACGGGTTGTAAGTATTGAATTTATAAAACTATACCAGCATATTTAATGCATTCAGTAAGCTTTTTTGTCATCCTACTATTTGCAGTTCTTAGAGTTCTACGTAATTCTTCATTTAGGAGTTTCGCCCACACGGCACGTTCCTCATCGTACACAAAGAATTCTCTCATCATCAAAAACAGTATAATATTTGGGGGAACTTAGAGAATAGTTCAATTAAGTCTCATTAGGTTTTCTGGAGAAGCAACAGGTACCTAGGTAATCATCAAATTGAAAAAGAAAACCAAAAATGTCATGGGTATGAAGGAAATAACAAATTCCCCAAGTGATAAGTAAAAACCAACTAATTACATAGACTTTATTAATACTAGACTTAATTAATTATTGTAATTCAAGAGCCCTCCGACAATTCTTTCTTAAATAATATAATTTTGGTCAAAGTAAGCCACCTCTTAACTCTTAACAGTCAAGAAATTTTTTCACTATTAATATCTTCATAACTAATTATTATTTCAAATCGTACATACCAACTAACTACTACATTTGTAATTCAGAAGCTTTCCAATTAATTTTATCCAAATGATGACACTTTGGTTAAAAAAAACCCACTACATAACTGAACTGCTCAAATCAAAATTATTGATAGCGGCATAACTACAAATTTTTTTCTTGTTTAGTTCCATTCAAACCCCGTGGCTCAATCTGATTTAGAGATTGAGTCACAGTGATGAAGCTGATAGTGGCACGAGGTTGAAGTATCTGTGTTTGAAAGCTTTTCTACGTGGGAATACCACAAGTCTTCAAATATCAAGCAATAAATCGAAACAAAAAATATAAATATAGGATGAAGATCAGTTTATGTGCATTGAGACATGGTCAGAGACTAATTTACATACGTAGGTACCTGATGGTGATTCTTGATGAAGTGCTGAGAACAAACAAACTTCACCACGGGCTTCCTCGAAATGGAGTTATGCTCATACTTAGCTAGGTACCGTATGATGGAAACTCTTCCCCGCGCGAAAATCCCCTTTTGGTGTGATCCTTGATTGGTGTGAAGCTGGTCATTGAGCCACAGGCATGAGGTTAGAATCATGAACCAAGTTACATGCCCTGCTGCTCAAATTATTGAACATCTTTCATTGTAAAATGCATGTGCATGCATATAAAGCAAACCACCCTAAAACGATTTGAGGCAGTTTGCTGCGTTCCTGTTCATCATGACTTTGCGGAAACCGGTAGAACACACAAAAACATGGTTTGAAAATACTTCTCAAAGTGCTGTGTAGTTCTTTTTTCTTCCATGAATAAGGACGAAGGCCAGAATAAGATGTAAAAATCATCCGTTTGGCTTCTCTATGTCAACTAGAAAGAGAGTTATGGGTTTGAGAATCATCCGTTTGAAAGAGTTTTCTGGAATGAAACTCCAAAATTCATATTGAGAGGATTCCAGGTGGTTTCAGTGCATGTATTATGTTTTATGAATACATTCAGACATGCAGTACCCTGGCTATGACGTTGGATAATCTGTTGAATTAATGAGTGCCTCAATTATAAGACCAGTTCAATATAGGGAAATGAACAAAAAGCGATGTTTTCAGAATAATCTTGAATACTTTACTAAGATTCAGGAGAAAGTGGCAGGCACTTTTTTCGGAATTCAAAGCTCATCACTTCCACATCATCAGATCATCATATCAGTGCAATAGGTTGCTATTCAAGATTAATGGAATCTTTTGTTGTTGAAGTACCTTCCGTTCTTATGCGGGTAATATCAGATACGGATGTGATATTTGTAGTGGCGGGAATATTGAAAATACTTTCGATTTAATTTCCATGTGTACTCGTAAAGCATCGTGTGCTGTGAGAAAGTCATTTTGGGAAGTTGGGATGTGGTTGTTCTAAAGTTTAGAGATCTATTATTCAGGTACTGCAGGGTGGCCTAGGATAACGAAAATCAAATATTAATTTATATTATATAGTATGAAGTGATACGGTTGTGCTCAGTTTTAAGAATGACTAATAGAGATGCAACGTATTAGGCGATGTAGAGATTGATTTTGTAATAGAACAGGATGATGTGTACGAGTATACATTAGGGATCTAAATGCTCGTATCTCAACAACACATAACATCAAGTAGTCAATCCATCAGCAAAAATTCAGATTAGTTTAAAATTTAAATTGCTTATTAGTATACAGATTAATTGGTCGAAATTGATGTTCTCCTTGTGTACTTTGTACAAACAAAGGTAATGTAAATGAGATAGTTTGTTTAAATACACATAATAAACAGAAATAAAACGCTATTTGCAGGTACCTACACTTTTTATTAGTCTCAACAGGGAACTAATTATACTTCAAACTAATCTGAATTTTTACAAAGGGATTGACTACTTTTGTTATGTTTTTTTGAGATGCGATCTTGCGAGGATCCAGACCACCAACCTATACAATTCTTATCTACAAAATCAATCCCTACATCGCGGGGTGAGCCGCAGACGAAAGTTAATAGTGGCGGTCATTTCCTTGACATGAATACTAAAATGAAAACAAAAGATATGTTGGGAATCCGGAACATGAGTAGGATATTGAAATGAAAAAAATGTGGTAATAAAACATTTCTTACTTACCCTAAGCATACATTGTACCTTACCATACATACCGGTTTATAGTAGCACACTTACCTTCAGCTGTCAACTCTAAATCGTACAAAAAATGTGAATAAATTGGCGAACCCATCAGACGGTCATATGACCACTACGTGTAAATGGTTCCTTGTATACATTTATTGTTAAAGTTCAATTGTAAATACCAATTAATTAAGCACCTTCATCTATCTATCTACCATTTCTACTTGTCTCTGGCTATATTACATGACAAATTAGAGTAACATTCCAATTAGGTATTTAATTACTTATCAAAACCTTGTAACCAAAAACTAGCAAATCGTAGATTATTTTTTAGACCCAATTTCGTTGTGTAAGTATCGATAATCTGAACTTATTTGAATGTTATTCTCATTGATGAATGTGGAACAACGTCGTATAGCGGTAGGTACATGTCATTAAACCACTTATAACTGGGAACCTGACGTTTCTGAGAACGGTGAATCATTGCAACTTCGTCTTAGATCAGGCCCATAACATGTGGCTAATTTGTGAGTGCGAGCGCCATCTAGAGATCCCAGTTCGAACTACGGGAACACTCAAGTTAGTTTGAATGCCTGCCGTCAGAGGTCGTGGCTTGTGCTGTAACGCCGTTGCCAGGAAGCACCATCCCACGTCCACCGATCATAGGTACCTCCTACCTTTTACACGTTGAAGTCTTCATACTCCTGAGTAGCGAGCATAGTTTTAATAGGCGTGAGATACTCCTATAATTCGGTACCTTCCATTCTCTTACGAGAAAGGGATAAGATGAGTACAACAACAAACCTTTGACCTTTTGTCAAAAGTTCAAGTTCTTTTAGAATGTGGTGGTTGATAGAGTTGAGCATTTTGTAGATAATTTTGGCAGAATAACAAATTAGAATATTAAATCAAAAATTAAGAACTCCACAAACTATGGATATATCATTTAAAATCACCTTAGCATCTTTTGTGTTCGAGTATCTTCACTGTTAGGCATACAAAGAATGAACTGCCTACTTACTACGTAAGTAGGTAGGTGCTTGCGTACGTAGGTAGGTACCTACCTCTTCTACATTGAAGAACATAGAAAGGTAGAGTAGTACATGTAAGATGCATTACGAACAATCAAGCAAAAAATTAAGTAGATGGTTACCTACACTATTTTATCGTTAATACTAACCTTTCCATTTCTTTGTAAATCTTCTTCAAGTTTAGCAGTTTACACGTTTGAATGTTTTTATTGTAAATCTCGAATATTCGCGCTCAGCTTCTCTAGAAGGGGCGACTCCAGCTGCATTTGTAGCAATTTTTGTTTTAAAATTTTCCATGGACACACATCTCCACAAATGGACATACAACATTTTCCTCATGGACACCAATGGACACACATCTTTCGGAGATAGTTCCACAAAAAAAAAAGAAGAGAGAAGAAGAAGAAGAAAATTTCCATGGTAACGAAGTGATTGTGTTAATTTTTGTAGAGGTGAACAGATTGCTCGATATCTATCGATATTTTCAAATCCATTTTAAGTTAAGATCTCTTTGAGAAAAGTTTATTCTTCGTCTGTCAGTCTGCGAGTCCGCGAATTTGGGCCACACAAAACTTCCACAGCTACGGCGTAACAATTTACTTCCAACACAGAAAAATCCGTCTTGGCAAAAGAAAGGTCGAGTTCGTTAGCCAGCCCGATCGCTCCAGAATTTCAAGTTCAAAATAACAATTTAGTGGCCCAAAGAATGCTTTTAAAAAACCAGTTTTTGGCAATACAGCATGCGGGGTGTAACAGTCGAAGTACTTTTTAGTGCTGAGTCGATTGCGACCACCCCCAGATCTCTAAGATTCATAATAGGTGAAAAAAATCGATTTTTAGGTGAAAATGCCCAAAATTGACCAAATTTCGAGTTCCAATGCGTCCCCTAAAATTTTCTTTGCTATCTTGTCACACAGCTGTCCCCTTAATTTTATTCAGGATATGGTCGGCCTCAATGATCAGAATTTAAGGACCTAATTTAATTTTACCCACTACATTTCTTTGAAAATTCGTTCTATTAGCCATGCTGCAAGACTGAGTACTTTTCCAGTGTAGACGGCTGTTGGCATTCAAACTAGCTTTGCTAAAAATCTAAAGAGAAATAAGTACCTTCGTGAGTCGGAACTCATAATCTCACAAGAAAGAGATTGGCGTCTACATGTTGTGAAGGGCGATCGGCGTATACCTTCATATCGTTCTTGTGTGAACGCTGTTTTACTGTGAATGTCAATTCGTTGACTACGACAGTGTGTACTCACAGCTGTAAAGAATTTTAAATAACTCAAAATAGCGTGGATGAAAACTCTATTTTCTTACTGAATCCTGTGATACCCTGGTCTGGAACCAAGTCGGTATATTTCAAGCCTCGCCAAATCCGTTGTGACAATCACATTCGAGTGTAACGAGATAGCGGTCGTCAAAATCAAAATAGATTGGTACCTAAGCCCCAGTGTGTGTTTAACCCCATGAATCGGCATAACGGGTCCACCATAATTTGTGGGTCTACAGCCGTCTCGTACCACTTTTCCGGTCGGATGATCCTCTCCTGTCACGGCAGATACGCCTGTGGACGTCGGGACGCTAACCTAATTGATTTGTCCGGGAGAGTTGACGTGTTTTTTCACGGGTCATTCAGGAAAAACTAACTCCTGATCCTTCTTCAACGCTGAACCTTAAGAATGTCACGGTCGTGCTCAAAGGAGAAAACATTAAAGAGATCATTTGGAGGCCCCGTACCTATTTTTTTTAACCTACTATAACTTGTATAAATATATATATACACACACTTATATATATATATATATATAATATTATCGCATTAAGTGAAACTTTTGGCAAATAAAATTAAACTTTAGCCCAATAAATTTAAACTTAGAGCAAATAAATAGACAAGACTGATGAACTAGGGGCTCTTTCCTATTCAGCTGAGTGAATTAAATTCTATCCTGTTCACACTAGGAAATTCAAATTTCACAGGAAGCGTCTCTCGGACAACAAAAGTCGAATGAAATGACTGACTCCATCCTGAGTAGCCTGATATATTCCAATCTTTTCCTCCTAGACTATCCAACATGTGTCATATCCCCCCCCCCCCCCCCCCCTCCCCCCGAAATGACGCTCCCCGTACAGAAGATGTCGAACCACACAACGAGTGACGTCATCCAATTTAGGCCAAGCCAATAGTCAGTTCGCCGCTTTGGTATAGTGCTTCTCTCATACTTTTGGACTGCGTTTGGGAGTAGGACGCTTCTTGAAATGACGTGGCCGATTTTTGCCAATTAGGCAGTAAACATCATTGCTGTTCTCCTAGTGTGGTGTGGGAATATATTCCTCAAATGGACTTATCTGATTTTCATTTAATTTCTTTATAAGGACTAGAACCCACGACCTCTGCATTGCCTACTATTGCAGAGCTCTACAACTTCTATCACGAGACCGGTACGAAGTATGTAATACTTTTTCATCCCAATCTAATCACATTTTGTGAAACTTCTTTCATTCCATCGTTTCGTTCTCTTGAAATTATATATATCAGCTTTATGTATACATCGAATAAACTAGTGTTGTTTTATCGCTCGCTTTGCTCGCTCAGGGTGGGATGTATAGATGCGGGGCAAAACCGTTCGCTCTTGCGGGACATTGCTGAACAACAACAGCTGAACAATTGCTCAACAAACTGACACTACTCAAATAAACAGTAGGCGGACAGAAAAACTTTGGTCTCCTGATAAAGGAGCCCGCATGAGAAACGTCTTTGATTTGCCAGTATCACTTTCAAAATGGCTATTTGCAAAATGACCAGGTTATTTACGGCCCAGGTAAGTCCCACCCCACATCAATATGCCATACTGCAATAGTAATTGAACAAAGGATCAGTAATATACAAGTTTTAATCGCTCTTTTGACGTATAATTATATATAAAATAACCTACATATTTATATTATATCTTATACATAAAATATCGTATATAATTATATATAAAATTAACGTTATGAAATATATATAAAAATTTACGGAGTTTAAAATATAGGTAGTTAAAATGTTGATCTCAAATGAGCGCCAAGTCCAGCATGGCCCCAAGGTACTTATACTTAGAAATCTTTTGAAGTTGTGCACAATGACAAGTGAAATCCGGAGCACAAGAATGGACCTTCCATACGCCACAGTGGGACTCACCACCTCCTTCAATTAGCATGTCTTTTCAACGTTCAGAGTAATAAAAATCGCGAGTAGCCACCCATTGATTCTATTCAGAAGTTTCTGAATCTCATCGAACCAGGTGTGACCAGACACCAAACCGCAGTATCGTCTGCGAAGAGCGTAATATTGTCCATGAAGAATAAGGAAGCTAGGCAGTTAATTTAAATCAAAAACTGCACTGGCCCCAAAGCACTACTCTGGATTACTTCATTTTTGATGGGTTTCCACTCACTAACCATTCCCCCAATTAAAACATATTGAGGTCGGTCAGATAAATAGCTAGTAAACCAAAACCAAGGAAGTTGGAACTAACACTCCTTCGCAAATTTAGAGATAAAATTTAGATTTTTTATTTTGAATGGGTTGAAGCAGAATTTCAGGCCAAAAATACGAAATTATCAGTCACGGACAAGTTATGTATTTATTATACAAGGAAATTATTATTATACAAGGAAATGGACAAAGTGCACTTTTCTTCGTTCACTATTAACTTTTTTTTGGCTGCCTGTAACAATTTCACTACGCACCGAGGCGTTTGATACCTTGCTGTTTCTATCAACTTGAAATTTCATATTAGCAACACACATAAACCAAGATGGGAGTAAGAACTTTGTTATCTTCAAGAATAATAAATATAGTTGAATAATAGTTTTATTTTCTTTGGTTAAACCATGTTTACATATTCCCACAATATCACCTGTCATTTTGCTGGGCTCTCTTGGCAATGCCATTATTGTAATCTTCATCGTAAATGCTTCTTCCACGTAATTTCTTCCTTTTACGTAATCATGGAAGTGTATGATCCTTGGGAAATAATATTACTGGAAATACAGTAGACCTATCGATTTCTATTCCCGGTCTGACTCATACTAAGGTTATTCTCTTTGGTTTTGCCGTTATTGTCCAAGATATGCAAATATGTTGACGCAAAAAGGTCCCCGCTACAGCTCGCTGTCCGTCTTCCAGGTGTTAATAAGGAATCCACGACATGTCAGTACGCTTTACCACTTAGAGCGTAAGAGGCTTAACTTAGCTTCTTGTCTGAAAATTTCTTTCGTTCCTCAGCGATATTAATCTATGCGCTTTCGACATTCGACTTTTCAAAGGCTTATGGCTTATAGGGTTTGTGAATACTTAATAAACAGCTTTTAATTTTCTGGCAGATTTGAGGACTAAATTATCTTTCAAATGCTCTTCAAATAATTTTCCGACTATGTGCATTTTATAGAGTTGCCTACTCTTAGAGAGAATATTTAGACTCTGAGTTGAACTGAGGAAATAATTTTTAGAAAAGAATAAACAAATTACATTAGTTGTCATTAGGTGGTGGTTCTTGATCCTTCCGGTTACGATTATACGCTGAATTTTCGAGAGCTCAAGCTAGCGGTAAAACATGATACACCTTATATCTAATTTAATGTATTAATAAAAATGAAACACCGTACATATGTTTGTCTGTCTGTGTCACGCAATGCAAACTGTGTACAGGTTTTAATATTGACAGACCATTGATCTGTGTAGAAGCGTTATCTAATACAGAAATATTAAATCTTTGTGTAGTAATTTCCAGCATTTTCGGACAAAGCCTTATATGGTATTACATGAAACACGAATTAGCATCAAAGGACGCTCTGCTGGTCAGGTTGATCCCATCCTGTTTGTCTGTCTGTGCACGCTACGCACTGCCAAATGGCTTCTTGGGTTTGTCCGAAAGGGTGTATAAGCGATATTAATATTTTCTACACCCACTCCCCCTCCTCACACGAACCTTGTCCTGGAGAGAGGTGGGGTCAGTTTGTTGAGGTTAGGTAATGACCCGCAAGACCGAGCGGTATTGAAGGCGAGGTCGCTTTCCGCCCCGTGTTTCTACACATTCCACCCCGAGTGAGCGAAGCGAGCGAGAAGACTACAATAGTGTTATTATCAAATAGCAATCTCGTCCACTTTCCCTCGCCTGATTTTGATTTTAAATATTGCTTACATTTGTCCTGCGTAAGTGCCTTACGGAGGTTCGAGCCAAAATGACCAAGTTGTTGGGGGGGGGGGGATGTGAAATAGCTATTCCATTCATCCTGTACATTCCAACCTTTTCCTCCTGGACCACCAAAAATGTGTGTATCCAATTCAGGCCAAGCCAATGTAGTCGCATTTAATCTCTCACTCTTTTTGACTGCGTGCGAATGTGAGAAACGTCTTTTTAGGAGGATTTGAAATACTTGAAAATTTGAAAAATCCTACAACTGAACTCTCGTATAAGTTAAATTGTAGATGATTGTATAATGTTGTAATTGTAGATAATTTCCACTAAGGAGCAATACCCGTTGTGGAATCAGTAGTCTCCCTTCAATATCAGTCTTCATTGGTAGTCTTTCCACATGGAGTAAAGGTATAATTCTAGAGCGCTGAATTCTAGTCTACGGGTGAACGAATATAGGTTTGTAGACGAAGCAGTCCAAGAATAAGCAATACTACTCACCCATCTGGCATAACCAACCGATCCACAGGTTGATACGACAAAACCCCCGTCTGAAATGTGATGACGAACGCTCGGTTACGTGGGGTTCGGATGCCACCGCCTGAGATTCTTAGATGAATAGATCGATGTTGGTTCTTTGATGGTTAGTAGTAAATTTGAGCATTTACATAACAAACATCATTCCGAAAATGTGTACTTGATTCCAATTATTTTCCTAGAAGGTAATAAAATGTGGTATATAAAGAGGCTCAGATATGAAAGAGCTATTTCCACGGTAAGGTCAAAATCAGTACCTAACAATAACTTAGGAGTAATTGTCACTTATTAGTTACAGTTTTTTTTAGCGTTGTAATATTTTATTGCCTATAGAATTAGTTACAGTTATTGTTTGTCATAGACGATGTTCCTTCCGTTAAAATCATTTAACAATGTAACTGTTAATTTCGTGAAAATAGTTTCCATTTTTAGCATGGAACATGCTTTTGTCATAGCCCCTCAGCCAAAAACCGATACTATTTTGGCTCACAAAATCGGGTCATGAAAATTACGAAATGCGGATTGAGCTAAATTCTCTCTTGTTCACACTAGGAAGTGGAAATTCCATAGGGACCCTTTCTGAGACACCGAAAGATGAATAAAATTACGGGGTTCCTAGCCCTTCCTAGCCCCTCAGTCAAGAACCGATACTATTTCGGCTAACGAAATCGGGTCATGAAAATTACGAAATGCGGATTGAGCTAAATCCTCTCCTGTTCATCCTAGGAAGTTGAAAATCGTTAGCGAGCCTCTCGGAGACATCAAAAGACGAAAAAAATTACGGACATCATCCTGATCAGCTGTTAGGGCTAATCTCTTGTTCACCCTAGGAAGTAGAAATTCGTTAGGGTGCCTCTCTGAGAAATCGGTATACGAATGAAATTACGGGCTTCATCTACACACCTGATTGATTTGAATTCACAACCTTCCCCCCCCCCCTATCTAACCGTCTCTTATTATCCATCACTTCTGACGGCGTACGGAAATAAACAGCTTATTCACAATTACTCACACATATTTGTATAATTCTTCTAAGTTAAAATCTAAAGCATGTCCTGTGTTTTTGTGAACATAGCAGGTGGGACTCAAGTACAACTAACCGCGAGTGCAAGGGCGGGCACTTTGCCAAGTCGCATAGTGCCGAGTTTTCATTACTCTTGGTTTACATAACTTCGTCGCTGTAATTTTAGCTCGTTTACGTTTTAGTTTGAAATTTAATCTATCTTCCGAAGCCTTTTTGCAAGTATAAATGAGTAAATTTTGACAAAAACGTACAAGGCAAGTCACTAAACTATTCCGGGTTTTTGGCGATTTATTGTTCATCTCAGTATGAGCACGGTCTGCATTAGTTTTTATTGGTAGTCTCTTCACATACCATCATACCTCATGGGAACTGAATCTATATCTATCTATAGACGAATAGAGTAATTGCAGACGAGCAGTTCTAGAATGAGCAATACTGCTCACTCATCTGCCTGGCGTAGTATTTGCTGGTTTTAACCAATCGATCCACAGGTTGAAACGATAAAACCCCGTCTGAAATGTGATGACTTGAACGGTCGGTTACGTGGGGTTGGATGCCATCGCCTGAGATTCTAAGATAAATAGATCGACGTTGGTTCTTTAATGGTTAGTAGTGATCGTGAGCCGGAGTCACGATACGCGCCAGTACATGACCGCTGCTAGTGATGATTTGCCTGTCGTTTCCTCCGTGTCTAGCATTCCTCGACAGCTCCCACTCGGGCCACACTCGCATTGCGCGCCGTCCGCCACTTTAAAACCT
Source organism: Adelphocoris suturalis (assembly GCA_030762985.1). Lineage (NCBI taxonomy): Eukaryota > Metazoa > Arthropoda > Insecta > Hemiptera > Miridae > Adelphocoris > Adelphocoris suturalis. Next base: position 102,109,188 of record CM061041.1, on the reverse strand, counting down.
TCCTTTGTGGTCTTTTGTTTCAGGGTGGCAATGCTTGATCACATCATAATCCGCAACACAGTGTAACATTTTCAAGTCGCTCCCCGGGCGTGCGCCTCAAAGAAAATTTCGTTCAGGAATGAAAATTGTCGCTGCTAAAACAATGAATAATGGATATGCTTTTGGACAACTGAAAGACGAATTCATGATTCGTGTGTCTCGTTGGTGGTGATTCGTTAGTGGACGTTGAAACTCTCTTTAGACATTAGCATGTCTATATTGACACATATCCGCGAAACGCTCCAAATTATTACACAAAGGTTTATTATTTCTATATTGTATAGCTCTTCTATGCAGAACACCTGTCTGTTATAATTAAACATACATTAGGTATGTAAATATATCTTCATGGGTGGGACGCCTACCGAAGAAAAATTAATCTAAATAACTCCCACTTTCCTACTATTTAACACGGGCTGATCCACCAACTGAAAACTAATTCTGTGAAAAAACACCTACCCACGCTTCAGAAGTCCATCTGCAGGTGATAAAAGTTATGATAAACCCGATTTCGTGAAGTGAAAATTCCATTGGAATTATATAAGCTGATAGAAGCGTCGTAGTTACGAGGAGATTTTTGCTATGTTCCACCAGTTATGATTTACCCTCATTTTGTTTATTTTATTTTATTTATCTATTGTTTTCTGCCAAAGTGGTAGTTCTTGGTGAGAGCAAACCGAAGAACATAAAGTGTTTCTTCCGATTATCTGGGATGATACCCAAAAAAAAATTAATGAGACCCAAAAAAACATTACTCTTATCTTGAAAGTTTTCGAAATTTTTATATTCCATCTTCTTTGGCCCCATTCTCCCGGGAATACCTAATTGGTGGCACATTGCTTAAGCGTGTTGCATCGGTTCAGGATCTTGGTGTGATTCTGGACCCCCAATTCACCTTTTTGGATCATATTAGATACATCTGTTTCGAATCGGGCAATGCACACTCTAGAGATCATATTGCGCAATACCAGAGAGCTTAGGCATTTGCCTACACTGACAACTCTTTATATCATACGTCATCGGTTCTCCAGTTATGGATGCGCTTCAGTGGTGAACTTGAGAGTTCATCACAGATTTCTACGATGTGTAGCATATAAGCTCCGTATTCCTCAGGAGGATTCGAGCTACGTAGACCTGATAGATCGCTGTGGCATGCTGTGTTGTGGTTGCGTGCGACAAGTTGAGTGACAACGTGGTGGTTGAAGAGAGAAGACTTGTTATTTTTGATAGCGAAAGAGATATGAGACCTCCGAGTGTGGGGCTGTGTTTTTATATCCTGTCTCCCACTGTACGCTTTCATTCCAGGGTATGCTCTGTTCCTCCCCACTAGCTGCAGCACAGTCGGAGGATCGTATCTCGTTTTAGTGGAAAAAACTGGAAGTATTTTACAAGTTGGCCACGTCACTATGCCCCTAAGCTAGGAGATTCATATCCGACCTATCATTTTTTCACAAGTTGTTACTAGTGAAACTTGTTACTCGCTCCTGTAGAAGGTTGTATTTCTGACTCCACGCTCTAAAGACCTGTTTTGGATGCCATTCTCAGCAACAAACTACGTACATGTAACCACCGCCCACTGTCCCAATGTCTAGAGAAGCCCTTAGGGAAACAATCCTTTAGTCTCTGCGTTGATACTACCTCCTGGCAGTCCTGCATAACAATTTTCATGGCGAAGACGTAGCTTTCAAACTTTCTCATTAAACGATAGATCACCCGTGATTCAGGAAGTTAATTGTGTATACGTACATCGATTGGAACTTATTGACCGCAGAACGCTCTACATGATTGCTCTTCCGCTTTCCAACATTCTTTTGATACCGCCAACACCGTTAAAAAAATGGGGGGGAAAACGTGGAGTCCGTGAACACGATGCGCACTTGCTCTCTGCAGCATATTAAAACGAAATGACCAATTGTGAGTCTTGAAGGGCGATCATTACGGTAATATCTGGATGGAGAAGCTATCGGCTTCTCGGAGGCGAGTCGGCCGTTTTCGCCCGTAACGTCCGCAACGCTCGTAGCGGCTTCACCCGTTGGAGCGTTACGTCTGATTAATTAGTCTTGTCTCGCTCTGGTAAGTGGGAATAGGTTTTCCCGTGTAAAAATCTCAATCCAGACAAGGCGAACTACTTATACCCCAGTTCACTTCTAACGAAACCCCTCTAGGTGAATTAACCACTTTCTTACCTGGGTTCTTGCCAGGTACCTACGTACCTAATTTGCTATGTCTTACAATATCATAGGAATGTAATAATTTGGGGATATATTATGATACTAGTGCATAGATAGGTATAAGTTTGATGGGGTTCCTTTTCAATGATGTACTTAATGGTCCGATTAGGTCAAAATCGAACAGCATCCAATTCAAGCTTTGGAAAAAAAAAAGAAAAACAAGTATAAACGTATATGATTTTGGTCACGCAGCATGGCTAAATAAATTTTTTTTTTTCCATCTTATTTATGTCAAACAGTTTCGACATTTGTGCACATTGGGACTCCAGAATTGTTTAACTAGTAATAATTGCAAAAAAAAACTGTTTCTAGATAATGGTCGGCGGTAGGTACATTTAACAATTTTTCCCCTTTTGTGCAATACGATATGTGGTAACCTAAAGGTTTTTTTATTCGATATAATCTTCATAGAAGATCTTTCTATTTTATAAAACCCTCATCACATCTAATTTCGGTCTTCTTCATATATTCTCCCGAGACTTTTAAAGATGCACCTCCAGCAAATTTATTTTCTTGCAAACATTATTAAAATTATGAAAGGAGAATCTAATAATTGTAAATTGTATTTCAGGTAATTTTTCCATGTCACTCGGCGACTATGAAAGCTACGTTGAAGGAGACCAAGATGCTAACAAAGGTACGGCTACTTTGGTTCGCACATTGATTTTGCATTATTACAATATATGTAAAATATTGCACTAACTTGTATATCAATTTGCGTTACTTTTTCCTTAGGTACCTAGATTAAACGAAGAGCTGATTACACCGTACGACATAAAATTTTGTCTTACTTGGAGAGTTTCTCCTTCTATATTTTTGGTATGAGGAACACGAATTTCGGTATAAAATCATCCATTAGCTCTGGTTTCAGGAAGATTGCTGTTTTCTGGATGGCAACTCTAATTCCTGCCAAAGACCTACCACTCATTTCTTTGTGAATCATTGAGCCTTTGGATATCTTCAGTGGATAGAGTTAACATGCATTATACTAGTATAATAGAGGTCTATAACCTCAACTTAGGTGTAATTCCCACGTTTTCGCGTTAACTATAAGTCCTAAAGCTGTTACGATTCCACAAAAGTGTTTAAATATTCCTAACAATCATAACTCAGATAATTTGGATTGCATACCACTACTACTTTGGGGTAAAAGAAGGTGACCAAGATAATCCTTGTGGGTTGTTATGTATGAGATATGACTCTGTTGGTCCTAATAAACATGATATTGCTAATTGATTATAGAGATGAGTTTCCAAAACCGTAGCTAATGAGGGGATTCTGATGGAAGATTTGGGTCTCTCACGCCAGAATTAGGTAAAGGAGTCGGTTTTTATCAATGATACTAGCCAAAGTTTCCAAACCTTTTTGAACATGTTGGTGATATTTACATGGGCTGCCCCCCCGGATGTCACTATTCAGAGACTGCGTCTAAAATTATAACAACTTGTACTTGTTTTAGCCTCATTTACCTCATTCAGTCAGGAGAGAGTCCATCATTTCAATCGTCTGTCAATGACCCTGGGAACCTCTGTATCAAATTTCAACTCCCTTGAGTGAACAAGAGAGAATTTATTATACAGTAACTACTACTTACTATTAACCACTGCTTTACTATTATCCAACCATGTAGTGTGTTTATATAATCTCAACCATTCTACCTTCATCTATATCTATAAAAATCAAATAATGTTTGTTTGTTTGTATGTCCTTTATGCGCGACCACAATTATGAACCGATTTTGATGCTGTTTTCTACAGCATGCCCTTTGAACACCAGAGAGAAAGATAGGCTATATAGAAATTTCGCAACTCACCCCTTTCAGCCTTAAAATTACTTATCATTTTATTGAAAACCCGCGTTTGCTTTTTGCCTCATTTTAAATGCTTCACTTCAACAATTACTGATTCACTTCGATAATTTCATTAGATATCATTATGGTGGGTTTTAGGCGTAAAGGACTTTCGATAAGTAACAAATTCAACGATACCAAAACGATTTTGGCGGGTTGAGCCGAGCATTTTATATTCGTAAAGATAGGTTATCACAAATTGATATTAAGAACGTCTTATTAACTGCAGCAATCTTGGTCGGGAAGAGTTTTAACTTAGCTAAGGTTATATTGAGGTTGAAGAAACCGGGACGCTTTTACCAGTACCAATTACTCAAAAAAAGACCAATTCCTAAAATACAAAATAAATGAAAGAGAATTAAATATTCTCTCCTGTTCACCCATGGGAGTTGGGATTTGATCGAGTGACCCTCTGGGGCATCGACAGACGAATAAAATGATCGGCACTTACCTGATCAGTTGAGGAAGCTAAATTATCTCCTATTCACCCAGGAATGTAAAATTTGACAGGGAGCCCCTGCAGGATAGTATGAGACGAATGCAATGACGGGTTCCAACCAGATCAGCTGACTTAGCTAAAGTCTCTCCTATCCACCATGGGAATTCGAAATTTGATAGGGAGCCTCTCTGGGACATCGAGAAACGAATAAAATGATGGGATCTTTCCTGACCAGCTGAGTGAGCTAAATTCTCTCCTGTTCACCCTATTAATATGAAATTTAGTAGGGAGCCTTTCTAGAAATTTGAAATTTGATAGGGTGACATTCTGGGATATCAAGAGACGAATAAAATGATGGACTATTTCCTGATCAGAGCTGAATTCTCTCGTTTTTATCCTAGGAATGTGAAATTTGACAGGGAGTCTCCCTAGGATAGTATGAGACGAATGCAATGACGGGTTCCAACCAGATCAGCTGACTTAGCTAAAGTCTCTCCTATCCACCCTGGGAGTTTGAAATTTGATAGAGAGCCTTTCTGGGACATCGAGAAACGAATAAAATGATGGGCTTTTTAATGATTAGCCGGGTGTGATCTTCTTTTAACCCTAGGAATGTGAAATTTGACAGTGAGACTTTCTAGGACATTAAGAGTCGAATGCAATACCGAGTTCCAACAAGATCAGCTGACTCAGACAAATTCTCTCCTACTCCCTAGGAATTTGATAGGGAACCTCTCTAGGACATTAAGAGACGAATGCAATGACGGGTTCCAATGAGATCAGCGGACTTAGCTAAATTCTCACCTATTCACCCTAGTAATTATAAATTTTATCGGGAGCTTCTCTTGGAAATCGAGAACCGAATAAAATGATGGTCTCTTTCCATGAACCACCACTTCTCCAAAAGGTTGGGCAGTACATCAACAGAAATTAATTCAAATACCCATTTTCACCCTTTATACTGACTACTTCATTATTAACTAGCCGCTCCGGCTCGCTACGCTCGCCTCCACGTCCAGCCGGGGGGCAAGCCCCCCGGACCCCCCATTCAATTGCTCGCTTCGCTCGCAAAGTGTGGCATGTAGGTAATATTGCTCGCTTCGCTCGCAAAGTGTGGCATGTAGGGAATGTTGCTCGCTTCGCTCGCAAACGATAGATCCCTAAGGGTAGGTTTAACTTCTGTAAGGGATGCTGCTCGCTCCGCTCGCTTGAGGAAGTTATACTGCCCACCCAACTTGGCAGACGTTTTTTTCTGTAGGAAATTCTTACAAACAAATTAAATCTTATAAAACTACGTGGAACCACGAAAAGTTTGTTAGGGGATGTTGCTCGCTTCGCTCGCAAGGTATACCTGTATATCCTTGAGGAAGTTATACTGCCCACCCAACTTGGCAGACGTTTTTTTCTGTTGGAAATTCTTACAAACAAATTAAATCTTATAAAACTATGTGGAACCACGAAAAGTTTATTAGGGGATGTTGCTCGCTTCGCTCGCAAGGTAAACCTGTATATGTGTAGGACAAAGTCCGTATTTATTCTGTTGAAATGGCTCTCGCTTCGCTCGCAAGGTAGGTACCTATGTGTACCTGCTCGCCTCGCAAGGTATTGCGTAGAAGTGCAAATGGGAACCCCCCTGTGAGGGTCCCTTCTGGTAAGCAACGTTGTGAAGCGGGCGGCCCGGGTCGATTAAAAATGTCATATTAAACGTTTCCCCTCGCTTCCGCTCGCAGTTTGACCTACTTCCCGTCACTTTTTTCGATATCCGATTTCGGATTCAGATTCGGCGGGATCAAACCTTTATTTCGCCCGCGAAAACCGTTCCGAAAAACGTACCTTTACGGGGTATATTTTAATGGGAAAAAACGTAGTTTTTCGTCGGACTTTTCGAGAAAACGGGTCCGTACTCTCGCATTTTTTTTACGCATTTCCCGATACTTTTTTCGCGATCCAATCACGCCGTCGTCTTCCTCGTTCAAAAACCTACGAAATCGGTATTTTTCCGGAATTTTCAACGGCCGTTTGGAGGGGTAGAGGAAGCGGGGAAGTCCAAAAAGCGCACATTAATTCTTACTTCGACCCCCCTCCCGCCCTACGGCCCATGGTTCGGGTGGGATTAGACAATTTTAAATTCGCTTATACACCCTATCGGAAAATCCCAAGAACATCCCCCCACTCGTAGACTCCCCCCACTCAGCCGTTTGGCCGTGCATAGCACGGACAAACAGACAAACGGACAAACGGACGGAGTTTCATTCTTATAAATAGTATAGATATTCAACGGTTTCCCCGTTTCAATCATATAATACATCTTAATGAACAAATGATTTTTATTTGTAACCATGACTTTACGAGTAATATGTTAGGCGGGACGAAAATCCGACGGGTCAGCTAGTACCAAAATACAAAACAAAACACAATACAAACCAAAATACCAACAATCATAACCAAGATTAATCAGATCCCCCAGATCAACCTCAACCAGATTTCAAACAACGCTAGCTATCGATTTTACTAGCAACGGATCCGCCGTATCGCGCTACTTTCGATCCCCTTTAGCGTATCTCCCACGCATAACGTTTTTCGGTAGTTACACCATCGCTAAAGCATAGTCATGCTAAAATTGTGTTACGAAAATTGCTGGAAGAGATTGCGTCGTAGTCAGATCAGCTGGGTCTTCTTTTCGTTGTATCATTGTTCTCAAGAATAAAAGTACGAAAAATCCGCATGGTATTTACTTTCACATAATTTAATAGTTCCTCATTTTATGTTGAACCTGTGACCGAGCCTGTCGGTCTACTATGATAATTACTCAGAGCACGGTCTTTATTTTTATTTTTTTATTTATTTATACATATATTTTTTTTTGCTCTCTCTTTTTTTTTTTTTTTAACGGCATATTTAGGTTGATTTTGAAGATGTTTATAGCTACGGAAATAATGAATGAATCCTCCTGAGGTTCTAAAGCCTAGATGCGGGCTGCCCGTATGATTGTTTCAATCAAGCCTGATTCATGGAATTCAGATTGTCTAGTGGTCTTTCTCTTTGCGAATCACCCCCAAACTTAATAATCGTACATTTTCATTACACAACCAATACGTTGCAAAATATTCCGTCAACAGAAAGAGTAAGATGGTTTATAAATATCCATGAAAAGGTGGTTCGTTAGCAACGGCCGGCGTTGGAGGGGGTGGTCTGGCTAACGTACCACCCCAGGATGCTCAACAGGTGCCCCAGCAGGTGTCAACCTCTGCCCCGAAGTCGAAGGCCTTTCCCAGTTGCCCCAGAATTAGTTTGGACCTCGAGCCAACCTTATCGACGACCCTATTTGTTTAGTTGGGAAGACAAATTAGTCAACCGCCACGTTTTTCTCCCAATTTTTACCTGTTCTGTGTTTTTTTTCTTGTTGGTCACGTTCCCGAAAATCGCAATCGCGATGCCGCCGGCCCACAGAGGACTCCGATCTCGAGCCGTCGTCAATTTCAGTAAGTGTTCCTGTTTTCGTTGATTAGAACACGTCTCATTTCTATCTTTTTTAGGACGTCTGTAGGTAGAATGGGACGACCTTATGTACCCTTAAGGTAGAGGATTACAGGTTCAAATCCATTCATAACGATCCCGAATTCAAAACCATGAAAGAATTCAATGGATGTGTATACCTACTTTTGTATCTTCCCCTTTAAATTTTTATCATTCACTAATAATTGGACTTGATGTGACTTTCGCCACATTTCCCAAGCGACCCGACGTACTTTCAATTCGTTCTATAGTTCTCTCCATCTCATCTAGAGTGGTGAAATTTGGTGCACAGCCTCCTTGAGATCACTGGAAGTGATTATGGCTTAGATCAGCTGTGTTAGCAGCAATGTCCTGTTCGTCCAGACCAGATCAGTACGCACAGCTTTTTCGTACGCACGCGAGATTCTTTCTTTTTTCCACGCCGATTTAAGTTTATTTGGGCAACGAACGTTGGAAATTTTGAATTTCAAGATGAAAGGATGAAAATGGAGAGGGTAAATCGAAAATAAACGTGTTTTTACGACCAATTATGTCGATGTTTCCCAAGCAACATTGCCTTAACCAATTTTTACAGTTCTTTTTTGTTGGATCCCGGTTTCAGTCTATTCGTGCAACAAATCTTGGGAATTCGGGATCCACGGACGTGGTGGGGGTGGAGGAGATAAGCAACGTATCTTTCAAACGCTGCCCAATTTACAAAATATGTCCGATTTTCGTGATTTTTTTCTTTGTTCAATTAAGAATTCGGTCTGATTTTAGAATATAATGACATACGAATTTTCAAATTTCATTATAGTAAGGAGTGGAAGGAGGGATAATAATGATAAATTAATCGTGATATTTTCACTATTCTAATTTAATTTCCGTGACTGTTTTTTTCCCCGTCCAGATTTCAGAAAACTCGTGGATAGATTTATCTAATAACTGGCACAAGTTGTTAGAAATAACTCCATTTAAAGATACATTTCACAAGGCCATTCTTGATCATTTCAATATTTCCAATTGCATTAAACATTCTACTTTTAGAAAGAAAGCGTTGAAATTCAACCACCTGTTTGTAACTTGAAAATGACATTCATTCAGATGACTTGCGAAAGCTACTGTCATTTTGGTTTATTATTTCCAATAATAAGCCTATGTGATCGTGTAGCAAAAAATTTTTATAACCCCCCCTCAAACTTTGTCACTTTACGTTTCAAGGTGAGTAGAATCCAAATTTGAAATGTCCGTCCGCCGTTCGCCGTCCGCCGTCCGGGCCATAAAAGGCCTAAGAATTTACTTAAAAACCCGTTCTTTCGCACATAGACTCCATTTGGGGTTAGTTAGTCCTAACGTTTAACCATTCCGATCGCTTTACTCGCACAGATGCTATGGGCCGAAAACGGGCGAAAAAGTGTCTTTTTCGAGGCTTTGAGTGTCAGACGCACGCCTGGCACGCTTGGCAGGGGGTCACCGGGGTGAGCGGGGGGTGGAGTGAGAGGAGGCGCCGCGACACCTTGTGGTGGCTGGAGTGCCCAGGGGCGTAGCAGAGGGGTGTAGGAGAATGGATACTTATTACTTTTACGTGTTATACCCATATAATACACCGCGGCACCATGAGGTGGGTACAGCGTTCCTTCGAGGCATGAATATATGTTTTTTTCTAGGCCATATTTGTGTGTAAATACCAATGCTTTTCCTAAGCATATTTAATAACATATCCTCTCGAATTTTCGTACGTACTTAGATAATGATATTATTAAGGCAATAACTATTTGAATAGATAGGAGCTCAAATCGAGAAATATAAACATGCGTATACAATTATAGAAGTATAGGTTGTGGCAACTCGAAATAGGACACGCCGAGGAGTCTGGATGGGCCTTATGACGTACGCAAGCCAACTAAAACTACGATCAAACTCAATTGAAAAAATAATAAACCTTTGCGAAATAATTTGCAGCGTTTTTGTTTTGAATCTAGCACGACACTGTATGATTCTTCCGTCAAGCGCTTTTGAAAATCCGAGTTTACCCACTAACATTCTGACACTACCCGCGTCTATCTCCGATTGATCCGCCGTGGACACCTACACAGTTTCACAGTTTATAGGGGTACCAAAATTCAAGCCCCCCCCCTTTAATCCGTGCCTGGTTTCACTGAAAAAGAAAACATTTGAAAGCGGAAAAACGGCGAATCCTATACAAAAAATGTTGTAACAGTAACAAGACGGGGAATAAATCTTAAAAATAAGATAAGAGTAGATTAGAGTGGAGTTGATGTTGTTCTACTTGTACGGGTAAAGTAAGTAGCTTTTTTAGTGATAGCTTTGTTTTTTTCTGAGTCTACCTATAGGTAGTGGAAGCATTGTTTTTACTTTCGGGGAAAAAAATTTGTTGGTCTTCAAAATCAAAATTTCCTTTCGCATTTTACGTTTTAGACCATTCTGAACAACTCTGGTTTCGTGTCTGCCTGTCTGTGTGTGTATGTCCATGTATGTGTCTGTCATGTGTCCGCAAATCCTTGTAACATGCTTATTTTTCATAGTTTTCATCCGATTTAGATGAAATTTTCAGGAAATGTGCGGAGTACAGACGGTCCCCAGTCAGTTTCATCGTTCCTGACTCAATACTTCACTCTGCGCATGCGCAGACAAAAATTACATTGAGTATCATTTTTTTTGTTTCTTAATTGACCAATTATGACTTTCCACGCTATTTCTTGAATTACTATTTTCCTTTAAGGAATTTTTCAAGATCATTTACAACTTTTCAACGATCTATATATTCATGATACGTAAACGAGGAAGCCATGTGCCACACCCAACTTGGCAGACGTCTATCTTTTTGTTTGAAAACTCCAAAAAAGGAGGAAATTTCATTACAATGCGAAGGACAAGGAGGACGCAATTGTAAATGAAGGACTAGTCCTCCTAAAGGATACCATCTGATGGTCATATAGATATAGTACAAAGCAACCTCGCTAATTTCGAGCTTTTAATGGTAGAAGTGTGTGATTTTACACGTAGCAGGTTTCAAAAAGCCTCATACACCTTACCGACGCACTTGCTAAGCGTAAATCTTGGGGTTTCGAGGCGAAGCGAACCGAGAACCGCGACGGAGCACATCCGGTTTCCGTTTTTAACGGTCTTTCCCCGCTGGCCAGGCATCACCGTCTTGGACGTTCTACTAAACGCATAAAAAAAACCACCGAAAAGTTATGATCCACCATTATTGTTTAGAACGGCACAGTTCCCAGAAAACCTGACTAAAATTTTTCGGTCATCGGTCCAAGGTTGACATGAATATGATAATATTTTATTACTGAATTGACCCGATTATTATCATTATAATACTAACCTAAAAAGTTCCAGTCACGCAGCATGGTCCTCTGAGTGAATTTTTGTATAATATAGTATTTTATTATGTTACATTGTTTTGAAATGTGAGCACGTTGAGGGCGAAGAATTGTTAACAACTAACTTTATGGAAAATAAACTAATTCTAAATAATGTTCTACGACTCAAAACAAATACTGGATTTTTAGCAATTTTCAAGTTTTTAAATAGATTTTTCAGCAAATATTTATGAAATTTAAGTTGAACAATATTCTGCATATTTTTTACTAGCATATTTGCATATTTCCGTGTTTTCATATTTTTTAATTTACTAGTGTTCCAGTTCATTGTTGATTTACTTTTATTGGCTAAATGTTCGCTGAAAAGTATACATTTAAAATTTTTTAGCAGTTTTGATTCGTTTCAAGCCATTTTCAGTGATTTTTTATTTTTATTTTTTTTATTTAAACAATTTAATGCCCAAAAAGTGTGTTGGCCAACGAACTCACCATTTCGTTTGAAAAGCTATATTTTGTGGCTCAAGAACGGAATATTTATTTGAATCCTAAAAGGAGAGTTATCGTCTGGAATGATATACATTAATATGAAATGCGTTAAACTCTAGGATTCGTTTTAGAATGCCCCAAAACGGATTTCTATGAAGAAAATTTTCGGCAACTTTAAATTATTAGGAGCCTTTGCAATAGCTTCATTTTCTATAAAAATTCGCTAAAACAGTGACAGCGAATCATTCCCAAAGTTTGGCATTTTATGAAACTTAAAAATAGTGGAGTAGATATTTTTTGATATCCATGTTATCGATCAAACGCCTCATGTTGGAATTAAAAAGGCATGTGGAAGTACCTACTAGTATATTCGAAAATCTTACTATTACTTTTCCATGTCGTGAAGGTTGAAAGGGGAGTTATGCAGTAGTTTTCTATTTCTATTGTGTTAGGTAGTGATAACTCACCATCATCAGTGCGAGATTTTCAGATATTAACCAAGGTAAATTTTCCAGAATGGTGCGGGTTAGCTCCTAGATGGCATCTATAACTTTTATAGCTGCCGAATCAATAGCCCGTGTGTATGCGTAAACGTGTATTTCTTAAACCGTTGATTTCTAACGATCTATCTGTCCGATTTTGTTCAAGCTCTGAAGGCGGTTGGATAGGTATAGGTTTCAAAAAGCTACCCCACGTATTTTAACGTGATTAGTTGAGTTATAAGCACCGCGCATGCGCCAAACTAGAATTGGATTTTACACGTAAAATTCCGAAACTAGCTATCCAATTTTGATGAAATTTTCAAGAATTATGTAGGATTGCTTCTAGATGCTCTGCTATAAATTTCATTTTCCGTCGGGTCATGTAGGGTGTGTGCATGTGCAACCATGAATTTCTGATAACATCAATTTGGTCGTAATTGGTTCTTTCAACTAATCCTGTACGTCCCTGTTACAATAAGTGACATTTCTGGCCTTCAAAAATTTGGAGGTATCTCCAACGGACTTTGGTATCTGACTTCTTCTTACACATTGAGAATAAAAGTATTCGTACAATCAATTATCAATGCGAAAATGATAATTGAAAGACGTTTGAAAATGAGGAGATTGTCCAGCCTATTATACTCTAATCCAAGTGTAGTGGTGAGTATCGGTAGATCCGTTTGGTCTTTACCAGTTATAAATAGTCAGACAGATAGAAACAAAGAAAAATTTTTAATTAAAATGTATTGTGTTCCTTGAATACAACTAATTTTACCAGGGCCGCCTCCACCTAGTCATCGCCCTATCGTGATTTCAGTCACGTTGTTCGGAACTCGGCTGGTCCCAAGTCCTGCTGAACTTGCATTCGGACGGCGTCCCGAATCGTCAGCGCCGTATTTTATGTTTTCTCGCCGGTCTCAGACCGCGCGGAGGTTGAGAGGATTTCGTGATGTTGGCGCAGGAAGTCTGAAGAAGATTCCTGGCCTCCACCCAACTCGAGGGCCAGCGAGCTCATCTGCTTCGACGTACGGAGGTGGTGACTCAGGTCAATTCACGTCCAGTACCCACCTCCTAGCCCAGAAGCAAAGGTAGAAAATAGGTATTAATGGGAGACTTTTATGTATTGGAATTTCATACTTTTGACCTCAGGTTTCTATTCAGCTCACTTTAAAACCTTGTTTCCAGTTTTCAGCTCGAAAGACCGTTTAGTTTGGTCAATAACCGGAAAGGAAGATCACGCATGTCGTAAAAGGGCAATGCAGCAGAAGTTTCTCCCCCAGAGGGGCGGGGGCTGTGACGTCATAGTGCAAATCAATTTCAAGGGCCAGATAGTAGAGTAGTAGGTCTGGCAGGATACCCAACATATAGCACCTTTTTGAAAAGCTCTTGCTCATATTTTTCTTTTGAGCGAATAAAGAATAACCATAGAAATTCCCTATTTCAGGAGGAGGTTTAAAGATTAGTTTTGAAAATTTAGTCTGTTCAAAGTGAGGAAATTTGTCTTCTATCTCAAAATGGGCGGAATAGGTACAAAATGTGGGTGCTGCTCAGCTACCTTAATTTTCAGATTGGGTTAAGCATCATACGATATTTCCATAAACTACGATGTTCCTAAGGAATGGAGAACCATTTGTGTTGAGTGGAAACTGACGAAGTTACATTTCCATACAAGTAGCTCATTTGTAAGCGGATTTTTTTTTTTTTTTTTTTTTTTTTAATTCCCATTAAAAAAGTTTCAGTCATGCTGCATGACCGCATGAGCGAATTTTCATAAAAGAAATTATCGTATTATAATTTTATAATGTTACATTGTTTTGAACATAAAGGACTTTGAGTGAAAAGAAGTTGTTGATTACCGTTTGCATGACAAAAAACTTGTTCTAAATAAGTGATAATCTACTATTCATAAAAAGATTTTATGAATTTTTAACTTTTTTTTCAGTTTTTCAGCGCTAGCTCGAGCCTCCTCGTAATCTGTCTTTCATTTGGGCGCTATTCAGGTGGATTCGGGCTCAATTAGAGCCTGCCCCATTCAACAAATGGACCTAAAACAGAGTTACAAGTTCACGTGCTCGGGGTTTTAAAGTTTTGGTTTTAAAAATAGTTCGGTACGCATAAGAATCTTCCGTCAATGGCGTAGTTAAGTGAGGGGGTCGACTTGTCAGGCGTCAGGTGGCTTTCGAAGGAGGTTTTCCCGTGCCGCTCCGGTGCCGGTGCCGGAGGTCGCTCCGAATCCCAGAACTTGGGGCGGCACCTGTTGTAACCGCCGGCTATTTAACCGGCCCGTATAACCCCCTCCCACCCCACCACGCTCTCCCTAGCTACAGGTGGAAAATTGGACCCCGTGAGAAATGAGTGGATATTACCAGCTAATTTCCACTCCCTCGTCGCCCAGTCGTTGACTCTCCCATGTCTTCCGAGCTCTATGTGGCGTATCTGGACAATAGGGACAATGACATCCGCAGGATTCTCCCCAAACAAAAGTTGCCGAAACGAATCGAAATCCAAAAAACAGGGTGCTAGGATTCACACACTTCCCTAACTGTTATTTGTTTTTACACAAATTATGTATCATGTGTTATTCTAGTTCAGCTGACCAGGGAAGAGCCCATCAGAGCAATCGTCGCTTAATGTTCGAAAGAATCTCTCTATCAAATTTCAACTCCCTAGGGTGAGCAGGTAAGAATTTTGCTGATTAAGCCGATCAGGAAAGAGCCCATCATTTCAATCGTCTCTTAATGTCCAAAAGAGACTCAATATTATATTTCAACTTCCTAGGGTGAACAGGAGGGAATTCACTCACTCAGCTGAGCAAGAGCCTTACATTTCAATCGTGTGACATTCTCGAGAACATAGATCCAGCCATAAAAAATATTCATGTTAATATTCTGTTACCCAAAACGTTTTATTATGATTTTCACTTACAACAAACGCGTTTTTAGGGAAATGTTTAACTCCTACATTTCTCATCGCACAAGAATCGTTCTCTATTCGTTGGAAAGTTCTCGATTTACCTGACGGTATTATGTTAACCAGTGCGCAGGGCGTGGCCAACAATCTGAGGTATGAGCTTGGTTGTGTGAATAATTGTTTACATTCAGGTGATCCTTCTCAATTAATTTCGTAAACATGATTGCAACCAATATTGTGACTTTCTAGTTTGAATCGACATATCCATAATATTTATAATGCTATTTTATTTATCATAGTTTGAATTCAATTAACTGTTTGCTTGCTTGTGTCATTTCTGACATTTATAATGATTTTCCCAGTAAGAGGAATTTTAACGATTCTTTGGAAGAAGAGAACTTCACTTCACCAAACACTATCGAACACATGATGCGATGCACAGATGATGCATATGAAAAATTGTTAAACTCTATTACTCGTTTCAGAATGCCTCAAAACGGATTTCAATGAAGAAAATTTTTATTTTAAAATTTTTGGAGCCATTGCAATAGCTTTATTTTTTACAAAAATTCGCTAAAATAGAAAATCTCTAGTAGAATAGTAAAAGTTTATTTAGAACGAGTTTTATTGCCGAAAAATTGGTAGTTAATTTCTGTGCACGTAAAGTGCTCAAATTTCAAAACAGTGTAACATATATAATACATTAATTTAAGAAAATTCACTCATAAGTTTTAGTAGTCTTTTCAACTTTTTTTTAAAAGGATTTATTGATATCAGAAGTGCCTAAACGGCAAGTTCTTTGAAGCAAACAAGTGATGAAATTCACCAAACCTAATCCTACTTCTGAAAACTTCCTTCAATTCTAATTTTCTGTGCAATTAATAAAATGGAGTGGTTGGGCTGGGTTTGATTGACATCAGTGTTGTTAAACATTGGAAATTCGATGTTATAAATTCGATTAAAATCCTGGTATTGCTTTCTATAGAGATATTTTAAAATTTGATTATTTGAATTAAACTCCTTGAAGAAGTCCCAGTTCCTGGTGCGAAACTTTCGGAAAGAAAATAAAATGAGGAGAGAAGGTCTATGTTTTGTAAGTTATCTATTGTGTTCACCACTGATATATTGCCAAAGGTATTTTATGCAATATCGTGTGTAATGATTAGTCTAAACTCTACAAACAAATAAAGGTTACCATAACCACAATAGGAGAACATTTTCACATAGCTCTTTTACTCTTTTAACCTTTTGAGTTATTGAAAACAAATGGATAGAAATTCTTGTAAGAGAAACCAATTTACAGTACCTTTGTCCGTAAAGTTGTCGGTTTTGAACCACAAAAGTCTTCCGAAACGGGTAGCTATTCGCATTCATTGGGTGTTGTCAACAGAATATCTTAAGCCCACACTTTCAACGTTACGTTATTTTTATGACTCGCTGTTATTTCCACGACCTCACGCCGCTAAGTAAACAAGTTGGGAAACAATACCCCACTCTTTCTCGGACATAATTAGAAATTCCCTTTTGCACCGGCGTCTGAGGCTGGGGAGCTGAAATGCAGCTGTCACGGTGTTCAAGTTCGCATAAAAGGCACAGCCCTCTAATGACGCTCCGCCGGCACATCGGAACGGGCTCAGAGCTCCCTTATCTAGTCAGCTCTACATCCAACGAGGAAATCTCCTTCTTGCGCAACCTGATTACTTTAACGGCTTTTCAGGTAGTGTAATTATCACACCATATGCCACCTGCCCCTGAAACAGATCAGGTGCGCCCCCCTGCTGAAGTCGAATACATTATTCAATTCGAACGTTGACTTTACAGAACCTGCTACCCCTGCGTTAGCTCTTGGTTGTGGATGATGAACGGAAATGGCATATGGTGTTGATATTAATAAGTAATTCCATAGCCAGCAGCCTAAAGGGCCATGAAAAAAAACTTGGTTCAGTGACTCTAGTTGTGCTGATCAATCCAGACCATTTAGGCTCCTGGCATAAACTTATGACTTGGCCTCTGCTGGAGTTCTAGTACGATGACAGCTTTCTGTTCTTCCTTCCGTAGATTTAGTTACAAGATGAAACAAAGAAGAGGCTTCCGTTCTTGCGTGTGTTATCATTTTCTTTGTCTTCATGTTGCTTCTAGAATATCGAAAGTACTTGTACTGCTGCATGAGCTGTTGGTTGTGGAGAAGGCACGGAATTGCCATGTGGCGTCGATATTAATTAGTAATTCCATAGTCAGCAGTCCAACAGGCCATGCAAAATAATACTTGGTTCAGTGTCTCTAGCTGTGGTGATCAATTCAGATCATATCGGCTCCTGTCATAAAGTTGTGACTTGGCCTCTGCTGGAGTTCTAGTAAGATGACACCTTTCAGTTCTTTCTTTGGTGGATTCAGTTACAAATAGAAACAAAGAAGATACTTCCGTCCTTGAATGTGTTATCATTTTCCTTGCTTCATATAGCTTCTAGAGTACCGAAGGTATTTTTACCGCTGCATAAGTTCATAATTGTGAAAAAAGCACAGAAGTGGCATATGGCGGTTATATTCATTAGTAATTCCTTAGCGAGCAGCCTAAATGGGTCATGAAAAATAAAACATGGTTCAGTGACTGTAGTTGTGCTGATCAATCCATATCATGACGGCTTCTGTGATAAACTTGTGACTTGGCCTCTGCTGTAGTTCTAGTATGATGACACTATTATAGATTCACTTAGTATAGCTTTCTTTGGTAGATTCAGTTACAAATAGAAACAAAGAAGATACTTCCGTCCTTGAATGTGATATAATTTTCCTTGACTTCTTATTGCTTCTTGAATACCTACCGAAGAAATTTGTACCGCTGCATAAGTTCTTGGTTATGGAAAAGGCACAGAAGTGGCATACGGCGGTGGTATTAATAAGTAATTCCATAGTCAGGAGTCTAAAGGGCGATGAAAAATAAAACATAGTTCACTGACTCTAGTTGTACTGATCTATCCAGGTCATGTCGGCTTTTGTGATAAACTTGTGACTTGGCCTCTGCTGGAGTTCTAGTACAATGACACTATACCTTTCTGTTCTCTCTTTGGTAGATTCAGTTACAAATAGAAACATTAATGGAACAGAAGTACTTTTTCCAGCATAATTTTTTGCATTTATTTTTTAATGTCAGGTTCTTAGTTGGTACGAAAACTTTTGTTGAGTAATATGCCACTGAAAAATATAAACTTAATTATTGTTAACAGTTTTTCAATATTTTTAGTGATTTTTTAGCACACTTTTTAAAATTTGACCAATTTATTGTGCTCAAAAAGTGTTGTCTAACGAACTCATTCTTTCTTTTGGAATGCTTTTTCTGACGAAAGATTGGGAGAGTAATTGTCTGGAATGACACACACACAGTGTAATCCCTCCCCCTCACTTTTTTCCACAATTTTTGAGAAATCCTGGTGAAACATAGAGAGCGTTTTCGGATAGCCTGATACTAAGTTGTAAGCAAATAAAAATCAGGAAAAAAATCCGAAAGTGTTTGCATTATTGGGTAGGTACTTCGAAAAAAAATAATAATTTCCATTTTTTGCCGAAGGAAACCTAATTTTTAACGATTTTTTAATGTTGAACACGAAATGTTTTTCTAAAGTACCTATCTCGAGAAAATATCGCACTTCTTCGTGGTTCATCAGCTCCAATCCGAGAACCTTTGGGTAGGTCGTCCAAAGACTTTTGGATTTTTTTCCTGATTTTTGTTTGCTTAAAACTTAGTATTAGGCACCCTAAAAACGCTCTCCAAGTTTCACTTCGATATCCCAAAAGTGAGGGGAAAAGTTAAGGGTGGGGGGAGCTTACTTCGAGACACCTTGTATATATATATATATATATATATATATATATATATATATATATATATATATATATATATATGTTTAACCAAATTGTTTTTTTTTTTTTTTTTTTTTTTTTTTTGCATCTGCGAGGGATATATGAAAAACCGTTGAACTCCAGGAATCTTTTCAGAATGCCTCAAAACGGGTTCCCCAAATTTTTGGAGACATTGCAATACCTTCATTTTCTACAAAAATTTGCCAAAACACAGGCGTATGTGACTGTTCTATTTGTTATGGTCAGCGGATGATGATGGCATTGATTAACACTAATGTTCAATTGTTCGTAATTAAGAATCCAGTGGAGAACGGTGGTTGCTCCGTAACCGCACTCCGGAAGTCTGTTCGTGTAGACTTTTTTTATAACAACATTTTTCTTAATTAATCGTAATAGCCTCTATTAGAACAATCAAGAAATGAATCGGGTTCGCATTGCACAATGGGAAACGAGAGCGAACATAACACCGGAGCGACCGACGATGCGGTCTCATCGATAACGGCCGATGAGTGGAGATGTAAGTCCGATGTTGCGCAGTCGCCAACAAAACGCTATTACTTAATTGAGGACTGCGCTTGTATTCATGATTTGAACAAGCGCCTGGTTACCTCATGCATTCTTCATTCATTCAAAAGGTCAGTCTCAGACCTAACTTCATATTTTGAGTTGCCTCACCTGCATAAGTATAATATCACTGCGGTTGATATTTTCACCGCAGTGAAGGCGTTGGTTTCAGCCGACAATTTTACAGTTTTCTGTCTCAGCATCTTGGGAAGTAACAGTAACAGAAAACACCCTCCTACACCTTTGACATCGGGTGTTCTTTGCTGCTGCACCCCATTTCAGCATGAGATTTCAATTCAAAACGTCGCTTTCTCTTTTTGAAAACACGATTTGGACTCTTCAAAACTCCCTCTTTTAACACAAAATGTGTTTTAGCCTTGGCGTCTCCAACCTAAAACGAAACGTTTATGTTCAACAAAAAGGTATTGCAACAATTTCTAATGATTTCCGCTTACAACCGAGTCGTTGCTGGGAAATGGTACTTCGTCATTTTTCATCCCACAAGATTTGTTGACCATTCAATCGAAAGCTCTCGATTTATCCAACCATATTATTATCCTAACTACTGTGAAGTGCGTGGCCAACAAGCTGAGTTATGAATAATAATTGGTTACAAACAGGTGATTCTCTATAATTGATATTGTGAACATGATTGCAACCGCTTGTTAATTTCAGATGATTTCATTGAGCTGGTGGTGCGCCGTTGCGCTGGTGATAAATGAATAAAACAACTTGACATAATAGTGATAACATACACCGCGAAATCTGAGTCATTCTTATATGCGGGTTTCATGGGTTAATGAGAAACGCGTGAGCTAAAATACATTCTGTGTTTCAATAATTTCATTCGAAGTATTTAAATAAATGCAAACGGAGGTCCAGGGGGCAAGGCGCAGAGCGCCGAGTTTTACTATTATCAAATGAAACATCCCAAGAATGATTAACATTGATTAATAATGGTTTTATAAACTTAGGGGGGGGGGGGGGGGGGGTTTCGCAGCCGTGACGGACACATGTTGTTTTTGTTGTTTTGTCGGTTTTTGATAGTTTGTGTGTTTCTCTATTATAGAATTCATTTATTAATAATATACCTAATTCTCATTTTTTACCAGTATTGATGAGATTGAGGTGAGGGGAACGAATTGTAGAGCGAAAAGTGGTGACGCAAGATCAACAAGGGGGAAGTCACGTCAACCGCCATATCTCGCCCCCTACCGCTCCTAGCGGCGGACCTTGTTAGTTCGGAGCCCCATCCGGTGGTCTCCTACATAAAAATATGTCCTAAATCAATCGTTTTAGTAAAACATGAATTTATTGGAAAACAGATCAGGATGATGTGTATAGTTTGGTGGTCTGGATTTTCGCAAACTCGCAACTCAAAAATGAAAAAACAATATCCTAAATCAATCCTTTAAGTAAAAATAGATTTGTTGGACAAATAAATCAAAATCTGTGGTTGGAATCGATGGTAGGGTACCACCCAGACACTCCTGAGATCTAACAGGGCCGAGTTCAACAGCTGTTACCCGAAAATTGCTTGACGGGGTTTTCGAATATTGTTTAAATCTAAGCCATGAGGGGTAGTTTTAGCCTAGTGAAGAACTTTACTATTGCACCCCAATTTTTTAAAACTTTAATTAGTTAATGTGTCAAATGATAGCAGTAGAAAAGAATGAGTTTTTGAAGATTCCAAATAGTATTTTCGAAATGAGAAAGCAATGTTCTGAATGGGGGAAATCTCACGTTAGAAATGGCACGGCAGTAGTAATGAACACCCTTGACATCAAAGGCAGCTGGGGTAAGCCTCTTGTTAATGTGAATATTGAAGGTACAAATTGTCAAATTTGCTACAAATCGTTCACCAATTTACAAATTGTCCAACAATTTACCCATTGTCCAAGTTATGAAATCACTCACATTTCATAGTTTCTAGTTACATCTGGCTCAGTGGTGAAAATTTTCATCCTTTCTGTGCTCAACGTGTGTACAATCTTATTGTTCGATATTCAATTAGACGTCAATTTTCATCATGAGAACAACGAACGATACGTGCGCCTCCTCCTTCGATCTTGTCCTAGCAATGAGATCAGCGTCACGCTTTCTAACTGGCTTTATTTAAAGCTCAAGTGACTTTCCCGTGACGTATGTTTAACAAAATTGGATTCCCAGACTCCGTTGTTCTCCATTCAGATGGTGTCGTTAATCTGGGAGCATGAGAGCTTTCATCGGTAGATCTCATTCGCCTTGTGTGAAAACCCGACGGTTTTCCTTCCCCGTTTCACACTAACTACAGTTTTCATCGCGGCTTTTACGATCATGCGTAAACGTCCCTTCACACAAAGTGCAATAAACCAAAAGAATATCCGTGCAATAAACCAAAAGACTTGACTGCAGGAATGTTTTTTTTTTCTTTTCTTTTTTGAAAATCCAGCAGCAGCTACTAGTAATACGATTGTGGTGAAATTAATATGGGATAATTAAATATTTTTCTAGGTACTCTCCGAATTTGGGCGAGATTAGACGACCAGAACATGAGGAAATCATGCTTGATAGAATTTACGTTCGCGCATGTAGAGTGACGTATTGATTTAAGTGCAATGAAACTGATAGGGGCCCATCTGCAGCCTAACCCGCACGTACCCTATTCATATAGTCAAAATCGGTTGAAAACTGTAGAGGTTATGCGTGTTAAAAAGATTTGTGTACTCAAGGACACTCACCACTCACACACACGGAAATTTCGATTTTGATATATTAAAATTTTCATTTTTCGAAAATGAAAACAATGTTTCCGTTAGCTAGAGATAGACTCGGAAGTAGGGTAACCAAATCATAAACTATAAAAAACTGGACACACCTCAGGAGGGCTTGGGGGGATACCCTCTAGCTATAGGGGGTCGGAGGGGCCTCCCTTGGGACGTAATCATTGGAACATGACCTTTTTAGCTATTTTGAGACCTATAAATCTTTTTCAATTTACCTTTGCTTTTGGATAATTTAAGTTAAATTCTACATTCTATTTCGGACGCTTGAAAGATGAATAAAACGCCGGACATGTCCTGGCTAACCTGGCTTGGCGTCCTCTTTATCGCGAACTCGAGTTATCAGCTCCGTTTTTTCTTGAACGATTTGGCGTCTAAATTTGAATCTAAAATTTCTACTTCATGTGATACATTTCAGCCCTAAATTAGTTTACTGCTATTATCGAGGAGAAGAATTATTAATTGAAAGAAAGTTTGCGAAGTACAAAATTTATGAAGAAATAAAAGTTTTTTCTATAATAGTCTTCTCCACCGATCAATAAAACCAATATATAGCATTTGCCGATTTAATTAAACCGCTTACCGAATGAATCAAACCTTTTGCCAAATGTGTTAAACCTTTTTCCAAAATAATTCAGCCTTTTCCCAAAATAATTAAACCTTTTCCCAATACGATTAAACTTTTTTTCCAAAATAATTAAACTTTTCCCGAAACAATTGAACCTCTTGCAAGAAAGTATGACGTATGTATAGATACGAATTTCGAAAAAGTTTAATCAATTAGGACTACAGAAAAACTTAAAACAAGGTGTGCAATCTGTAGGTCAATGAAAAATGCACTAAATGTTTATCCCCCCTCACCTCCCCTCACAATTTGTTGGCTTGTATTTCAAGGTACGTAGATTAATAAAATCGAATTAAGAAAATATATACCTATATATATTTTATATATATATATATATATATATATATATATATAAAACCTGTCCGTCCACTTTAATTTTTGCTTTGATTCGATTTTTGGAATCTATTTACCTTGAAATGTAAACCAACGAATTGTGAGGGAGGGGGAGTAAAAATTTGGTGCAATGTCCGTTGACCCATACATTGTACACCACGCTTTTTTCAAGTTTTTCTGTAGTTCCTAATTGATTAAACTTTTTCGAAATTCATGTCTATCCATACGTCATACTATACTTTCTCGCAAGAGGTTTAATTGTTTCGGGAAAAGGTTTAAGTAATTATTTTGGAAGAAAGCTCAATTGTATTGGGAAAAGGTTTAATCGTCTTGGTAAGAGGGTGAATTATTTTGAAAAAAGGTTTAACTCATTTGGCAAAAGGTTTTATTCATTTGGTAAAAGATTTAATTAAATCGGCAAATGCTATACATCAGTTATAAATGCGCCATAGTGATCAATGAGCGTGTCGCTTTCCAAGGAGGACGCGTGCTCCCGGAAAACTCAGGAGGCGGCCCCCATCTGAGAAGCCTTCGCGTCGCCGTGGAGGGGAAAGACCGCGGGGAGGCGGCGGGTTCAGTGCCGCGGCGCGCGCCTTCCGCTCCGGTTCCGTCGCGCTCGTGTCCCTTAAGTGCTTCTGCCCCTGTGATCCCCGCTGTTGTGACTGAACTCTGCAACTTCCCTCCCTGGGTGACAGCCACGGCGTGAAGGTTTCAATTTTCAAATGGTGGTTATAATTACATGATTTGACCGGGATATAACAGCCGGGCAATCTTAATTGGCTCAAACCTCATAGCATTTATACAGAGGTTTCGGTACTATTACATTCGTAAGGAAAAGGTGAGATTTCAAGTTCCGAATTTGTTTTGTTTCAACTATACAGACTACGAACTAAAACGAACTAAATCATCCGCGATGAAGTTGTGGAAACCCATTCATTGAAGTCATGCAGCTTGATCGTATGAGCAAATTAAATTATTGTATAATGTAAATTATCGTATTATATTATATTAAGTTGTGAAATGTGAGCGCTTTGATTGCAAAGAAATAGTTACCTACCAATTTTATGGCAACAAAATTCGTTCTAAATAATATTCTGCGATTAAAAAAAAATTGGAAATTTTAGCTTTTGTCGAGAGTTTTTATCGACTTTTCAGCAAATATTGATGAAGTTTAAGTACCTACATTTTCTACATAAATTTTATTATGTTCTAGCTCGTTGTTGATAAAAATGTTTTGACTAAAAAGTTCCTAACAAAAATATAAATTTAACAATTTTTAGTCGTTTCTAGCAATTTTTAAAATTTGTTTAATACTTCTTTGTAATTTGACTTATTTAATGTGCTCAAAATGGGGATTGGGAAGCTTGATTTTTGGCGCAATTTTTATCTCAATCCTAAGGAAAGTTGTTAATTGTCTAGAATGACACATATTGTATATCTACATAATATTCATATTATATACATTTTAAATGCGATAAACTCTAAGATTCGTTTCTGAATGTCTCAAAACGGATTTTTGTAGAGACGTTTTGCGAAAATTTTGATTTGAACTTTTTTGGAGACATTGCAATGGCTTCAATTTTCACGAAAACAAAGAGTTACAATGTTTGATTGATTTCGGCGGTTAGGTCATCATCAATAACAAACAATAATTACTCATTTAAATTTTTGTGGAAATACGTCGTCCTTCACTAACTATAGTTTCTTCAACTATTGGTATAGGGTGTATTGTGTAGTTATAGTAACTCAATTTATATTCCAAAAGATTGCCAACCGCGACGTTACGATTCAAATGATTTATAATCGTGACCGTTTTATATAAACAAAAACATATTCCCTGCTCAAGCTTTGACGAATGTTGAACTCTGCTAGCATTTAATTCAGCCATGTCATTAATACAGTTCATTGATGTCATTGTATGAGAGCCATGGTTCAGTGTTTGATTTTCCAAGGGATTTCCGGAGTCTCCTGAAAATTTGTTGAAAACCGCTTCCCTTTTAGAGGAGGTATTTAAATAATCATTCTTTCACATTCATTTTCTCGGCATTGTGACATATTTTCTTGACACTATGACGCAAAATATGTGGAAAATTAGAGCACTATTGGGAATAACTTTAGTGAATCTATAAACCAGTTAGGGAAACTGTATTCCAAATTTTATTATTGGCATAAATCTTCAAAAGTTTTGTTTTAAATTTAAGCAATTTTTTAAACTCAAAAACTGATCTTCTACAGGAGTGCTCCAAAGTTGAAAACCTGAGCTAAAACTTAATTAGGTATATAAAAAATTGTCAATAATAATAATCTACCTAGATTGAGTAGTATCAACTTTTATAGTTTTGAGAATAAATTGCGTCTAAAGTTGAAAAACGTAATTTTTTACTAACACTTTCATTTATGGGATATCAAGGGTTAATGCAATATTATCCTCCATGAACTGATGAGTTTGGAGTCATTTTCCACTTATCCAATTTCTGTACTGAATCGAATGGAAACACTCGCAGACCTTAATGCTAGTTGTATATCATGTTAACTAACAAGTTTATTCTTCCTACTCAATTTTATGATTGTTTAGGTGTGATTATGATTTTGATTAATCATAGAGTATGATTAGGGAATATGTGTTGTCAGTTATTCAAATACAATCATTAAACTCCTTAAGATGCCCATTAAGTGGGAAAATCATACGTAAATAGTTGAAACAAAACATCTTTGGTACTTAAAATCTCACGCTTTCTCCATACAATTTTAATTGACCTAGAACACAAACATTGATCATGAATATCATCGTATGAATAAATTGAGGAGGTATAGATGATAAATGCTTCAGCACAATGAAATTTAAATTCTCACTCACCCACACAGTTTGAAATCGATCTGCCTCCAGTTTCGCTCTACTCGTTGGCGTACTCTGTCTAGTGCTGTGATTATGTTGAAACTAAAAAATTATACAATGCAACCAATAAATCGTATTTCAAAAAATTATACATCAATGGTTATCATTGACAAAAATAATTTGGTTGTGGAACAAAACCATACATACGAACAGTACAATATACCATACAATGTATCTATATAAGAAAAAATATAAGATGCAGTATATTTAGCGCAATATAACATAGGTATGTTGTTACTAGATTTTAATAACAAAATTACGTATATAAATTCATGTCATAATTTGCAGCCGATCTGCATAAGATACTTTGGTGTGCTTGTTGTTTCGGGCAGCAGGGAAGCAAACCTGGGTAGTAACTGCATTTGTACTTAGGATCGTTTTTCTATGTGGTCTTGGTGGCCACTCTTGAAAAAAGGAAAAAAATGTTTTAAGCTCTCTCAGGAAAGAGCTCATCCTTTCAATCGTCTCTTAGTAGGGATGCAAAATCGGTAGCCAACAATCGATTTTGACAGTCGATTTTTAATTGAGAGCTCACGATCGATTGTACCGATTAATCGGGCAAAAAAATCGATTTTCAACACACAAAAATGATCTATTATATAAAAACAGTATGATGTATCAAATTAATTAAATATTTTACCTTTTAAAATTATTTAGGAAAATATTGGTAGGTAATGTTACTGTAACTATGCATGACATCTTTTGCATAGTAAAAATATAATGAGGAAGTTGGGGTGATCAATGACCAATGAGCATAGTTGGGGTGAGCCAAGTTCAATAGAGAATCACAAACAAAGTATGTACAAGGTATTCTGGACTACACACTACACAATTAAAAAATAATCTTCGGGTACGCTGTTCAAAAATAATAATTTGGAAAGTGCCTTTCAACCTGTTGAGTTGCCTTAGAAAAACGCCTCTCGCTTCTGACTGAAGTGGACACCGAGGCTACGTACCTACTTGATTGCAATATTTGAAAGATCGGGGGAGGCAGGTTTCATGTTTACCCAGTACGCGAGGGGGCATTTCTCCTTTTCGTGGGTCTGCTGCTTAGGTACACATTCACTTCTCTGAGTTAGCTAATTTCTCACCTGTTCACCCTAGGATGTTGAAATTTGATAAAGTGCTTCTCTGGGATATTAAGAGACGACTGAAATGGTGGGGCCTTTCTTGATCAGCAGTGTGAGCTAAATTCTCCTGTTTATCCTGATAGGCTGGGTGAGCTAAATTCTTTCCTGCAAGTTCAGTGTAGGAAGTTGGATACGAACTAAACTAACTAACGAACAAACTGTGACATTGTAACTCTTTATTTTTCTTGGAAATAGACAACGTTTTTCCGTTTTGGTTAGGAAGTTGGAATTGGAAGGGAGACTCTCTGGGACGTTAGGAGACGATTGAAATTGTAGGCTCTTTCTTGATCATTCGAGTGTGCTAAATTTTCCCCTTTTCAACCGGAAGTTGAAATTTGATGGCATGTCTAGCTGGAACATGATTGGGAACGAATTTTTTCTCTTCGTTTTGTATTTAGCTACGGTTAGACATTTACCTACTTTACGCCAAGTTATTTACGCACCCCGACCTGGGTAACGCCCGGATAATCAGCTACTTGAATGATAAAATATCTAACTGTCTTAATTCTTGAAAAAAGGGGGCATTGAATTGCAACTTAGTGGGCTTCTCTAGGTTACATGAACTTACAGCAAAATTCCTTCGAAACCCAGGGTTTTCGAGGACTCAGACGCTTGTGCGATTTGGAGGAAATTTTATGAGTTATCTTTAACCCTGGAAAAGGTTTGTTTTGGTATCCTAGATTACAGAAATACGGCAAAAAATTTGGTACAATCTATTTAAAAATTATAGGGTTTCTTTCAATCGAGTTTTTGTCCAAACTATCAAGAGTTTTAAGATGGAAATTTGAAGAAAGAGATTTTCAAATATGCAAACTCCGATTCCTAGATTTAAAACGAATAGCAAAAACATCCGACACACCTTTGCCGAGGAAACAATTCAAAAACGTCTTGAGTAACTTCGAATTTTGCCATTTTCGTCAGCGACCCGTTTTAATGAAGTCTACTTAACGAATTGCCGAAAATGTGAATCCAATCACGACCCTAATCTTTTCTATTCTGCCCAAAACCACATAGAAACCACAGACTCTCATTCAGAATCAGAAGGGAACCAATCGGTTACCGGGTTACCCATGGCCTAATTACCTGGATAAGCACCAAATTATTGAACTTTATAATTCGGATCAAAAGCCAAAAGTGTTGAAAATTGGTTTATTCACCCAAAGCGGTGGTAAATCGGATTCGTTCAATGAATGTAGAGGCGTCTTTTTCCAGTTTCAAAAGTTTGAAGAGTTACAATAACTGCTACTTCCTGTGTGTTATCATTAAACATTTTAAATTGATATTCCCTCCTGTTTAGAACTAAACAATTTAATAATTTTCTAACAACAGATGAATTGAGAGGCATTACTGAAGATGGCATAATATAAGCATCAGGGCATCGTAACATCTGCAGTGCTGTTCACTTGCTGAATTAAGAGCTTTTGCTTCAGTAAATTTGAATGACGAAACATTTGAGAAAGTTATTTACAGAACAGTTAATTTTATGGGCGCATTACCAGTAATACAGGGCCCAAAACATCCCTGAAATTTCGGTAAAACTTTGGAAAATTCTCCTTAGAAGGATCCGGATATTTCCCGTCTCCCTTAAAAAGGGCGAAATCGAGTACAGTCCCAGGGGATTAAAAATCTACACGCCGTACATATTGAGAATATGGATACCAAAACATCCCCGAAAATATCGAGAAAGGCCTGGGAAATCGGATGTGTAGAATCTGAATCCTCCAGGCATCAATTCCGACTTATTTTAGGGTGATGGCGAAATCCGAAATGTTCCAGGGCTTTTTTGACTGAAGTTTCGCGAGAATTCCCGACGTCATTTGATATATAGCAATTCCCACTTCGGCTTGTAGAATCTAAATCTGCTGAGACTGTCAATCAATTTCACCTTATTGTAGGATGTTGGCAATATCCGGCATAGTCCAGGACTAATTTTCCTTAAATGTGATTCTCGAGAAATCCCCGCTGGTTTTGATATAACAATTCTCAGCATAGCGTGCAGAATGTAAATCAATTGAGACAGTAATTAATTTTGCCTTATTTGACGGAGATGGCAAAATCCGGAAGGTTCCAGGGCGAATTTCAGTTTTTCCCAACAATGTCTGGCACACTTTGATACCAACATTTTCAGCTCGGCATGTAGAATCTAAATCCGTTGAGACAATAATCAATTTCGCCTTATTGTACGGAGATGGCTAAATCAGGGATGTTCCAGGACATATTTCCGTTGTTTCCCAACAATTTCTTGCGTACTTTGATATCCATATTCTGAGCCTGGCGTGTAGAATCTATGTCAGCTGACACTGTCATAGATTTCACCTAATTTTAGTTAAGCGCTTGGGACTGTAAAACTCGGGAGTTCCATCTCAATGCATTCATGTGTATGTCCCTTGAGATGACGATAAAACCGTTAAAATTGAATCATGCATAAACTTACGTAAGGATGAAAGGAACAACATAGCAAATTCCACTTACGAAGAAAGCGGCCGTGAAAGTTAGTGACGACGCCAGTTCGAGTAGCGAGTCCCGCATGAATACTTAATACCGCACTCAAAGTCCTAAGAGATCACTAAATAGGTCGGACGTTTTAAGAGGACGTTAAAGGGATTCCTTTTTCTCGACAGCACAGAAGGTAGTTGGACGTTTAGCGGTGTTGTCATTCTGCAAAGCTCATTTTCTCCTCCTGTGGCAACAACGTCGTCGAGTTTCGTGATTCAGAGATCTTAGATTTGATAGCGTGAGATGATGATCAGCACGAAACAGCACAAGATGATGAGCAGCTCTTAGCACACGAGATTATTTTTGCGCGTCTTCACTGTTCATCACTTTGGTCATCATTCAAGTCGTATTTTCGCTACAGTTTATTTCAAGCCTTATTATTTATGTTTGTCAAATTTATTAGGTACCCTGCATTAGCTTCAATGGGGTCCCCCATTTTAAAAACGCGAGTTAGGAGTGGTAGTACCACTGTGGCGCGCAATAATCAAAATATAACTCCACCAGTGAATAGTATGGGAAAAATTAAGGGAAACAACTGATTTTATATCTTCAAAAGTTATATATACCTGGTCTATTAATTTTCAGACACGCTACCCATAAAAAAGTTCCAGTCATGCAGCATGATCGTATGAGCGAATTTTCGTAAATTATAGTATTGAATAATATTATTTTTTTTTTTTACATTTGAACTTATAGAGTGCAAAGAAATTGTTAACTAATAGGTAATTTTATGGCAAAAAACGTATTCTAAATTATATTAATCTGCTATTCAAAAAGAGATTTCGAATTTTTAGCTTTTTTTGCAGTTTTTATCGATTTTGTTTAATGAAATTTAAGTTCATTTTTCATTATAATGTTGTACATAAATTTATGAATGTTCTATTTTATAGTTAATAAACTTTATTTGAGCAGTCTTCTGCAGAAAATATACACAATTTTTAGCCGTTTTTGACTTCTTTTGGTAATTATTTGAGCTCATTTTTAGAAATTTGACCAATTTAATGTGCAAAAAAAGTGCTGGCCTACGAATTTATCTCTTTATTTGGAAAGCTTGATATTCAGAATGCCTCAAAACAGATTTCAATGACGAAAATTTTCATTTTGAATTTTTTGGAGCCTTTGCAATACTTCACGTCCTACGAAAATTTGCTAAATGGGTCGGTATATATATGTATGGAATTTATAGGAATCTTTTCAAAATGCTTTAAAACAGGATTTTTTCTCCGATAACCCTGAAAAATAAGCGGAATAAGCAGTTACCGTGGAAAACAAATTAAAACAATAAGGGGTACGGGCAAATCAACGAATTTTTTCAACAATCGTGATTTGATTGTTTATCGCGGAAGAACCAGAAAGAGTCGGGTTGACGAGACGCTCGTGGCTCATAATGGAAACATTCGTCTTGATGAAATGTGGGATGTGGATGTGAACAATGGGACTTCCAGCGTTCTCAGGAGATTCGAACAACATCCAAACAGCGCGGCGAAGGTTGGCGATCATTGTTGAAATGACGAGGAACAGACGAACAATAATTCGTGATAAACCCTGACCTGATTCTCAAATCCTAACTAACGAATACCGTTCGTTCCATTCAACTCATCTAACCTTGTAGAATCACGAAGATATTATATTAAACTGACGATGGAGGTGTCCACGGCTGTATGAACTGCGGATATATGTACCTATGTACATACTAACTACCGTTATCGTTCCATTAATTTCTATGTTTTGTGTTTCAATTTTGTGGAGTACATCCAGCTAAAATGTACTGATGAATACTCATTTAGGTACATTCATCCATACCATATAAAAGGGTTAAATAATTTATGAATGTAATAATGAATTATTAGTCCCATATAAGTAATTAATTGGTTTATTAGTTTTTTCTAGTAACTGTTATTTGTATTCACATGCAGCATGACTAAAACCTTTTCGGCATTTGAGAGATTTTCGTACGAAAAGTGAATCGTCAGGTGTTCAGAATGATATGATCGTATAGTTGCTGGACATATTTTCATCCTAATCATTACTTGGCCGAGATGGATATATACTACTAGGAGTACAAGACTACATATTTTTGTCGAATAGTCACTTATTTTCTAATGCTGTTTGGTTTTCGAATGCTTTTTCTTTCCTAATTGTACTACAGTGCAGAAAGTTGAAATGGAGTTCTTATGCATCTAAAATACTGTTGCAAGGTACTTAGACGCACTAATCAGCTGAGGTCATCTCTGATGCTAATCTCTTTCCTAATCACCCTACGGTGCTGAAATTCGAAATGGAGCTCCTTTGGGTAACTAGAATACCATGGCTAGGTACGTAGGCGCACAGGTCAGCTGAGGCTTCTCTGAGGCTAATATCTTTCCTAATCAACCTAGGGAGCTGAAATTTGAAACGGAGCTCCTTTGGGAGACTAGAATACTATGAGAAGTACGTAGGCGGACTGGTCAGCTGGCTAGTCTCTTTCCTAATCAACCTACGGTGCTGAAATTTGAAACGGAGCTCCTTTGGGAGATTAGAATACTATGAGAAGTACGTAGGTGGACTGGTCAGCTGGCTAGTCTCTTTCCTAATCAACCTACGGTGCTGAAATTTGAAACGGAGCTCCTTTGGGAGACTAGAATACTATGAGAAGGTACGTAGGTGGACTGATCAGCTGTGTCTAATCTCTTTCCTACTCAAACTACGGTGCTAAAATTCGAAATGCGTGACATCTGTTACTTTCGCAATAATAATATAATAGCAGTAAATACTTCTTAGAAAATCATCCGCACAATTCCATTAGGTAAAGTTGTGGAGGCCTACATTAATAAGAGTATGTTTAGTTGAAACTCGATTATGATAGAAGGTTCATCAATAGTTGAATGACCTGCTGGGTGACGTCTGAAAACTGATACGAATCAACAGGATCGGTAATTATTGTCACCGCATTTACTGTAGATTTCCCTAGCAATCGGATACGTGTGTAAGTGGGCGAGACGTGATGTGGGAAGAGTTTGGAAAGCCGTGCGACATTTAGCACTGCGTGATTTTCAAGTCGATGGCTGTTTACTTTCCTTGCGACAGCCGACGATTACCACAAGGCGAGAGGGAAGATTTCCATCGCCCACAAAACGGGCTGCGAACCAGAGTAAGATCCCAGGGGAAGACAAAGGAGCTCTCATCAAAAACGGTAAACAAATCTTGAAAGAGAAAGCACCTCTAAAAACGAGGCGTAAAATGAATAAAAGTAAATAGAGTAATGATGTGTTAGTTATGAAGTACAATTACAGTTGATCTTTCTACGTGAAATTGAATTCTGAAGGCGAACATCCATCTTGGTTCATAATTTTTTTGTAACAGTTAACTGGTAACTTGGCACAAATTAATTGAAACGAAGTAGATTGGCACTGAATCTGCAGTAGATTTAGCGTTAGAGAAATGTGATGCAGATCAGAAAGTTTTCGGCAGTAAAAGTAGTACTCGTATTCCTCATGAAAAATGTTAATTTCTAACCGTATCATTAAATTTTTGATACGTTGCTTGTGAAGACTTCCTCCTAATTATTTTCAGTGGTCACCAAAAGGCTTTGTACCAATTTAACGCTGTTCGATGAACGCGAAAAAGTTAATTTTATTTCTCACGCAGCTGATTTGGCTTTCCTGACTTCCTCCTGATCACTCCCAGTTGTCTCCTAGAGACTATGTACCAAATTTCAGCGCTCTAGGATGAATAGGAGTAAGTTTTCATCAATAGACTGTGGACAGGTGTGGGCTGTGGTCAATAGGTTGTTGCTCTGTCGACTAAGACAACTGCTGATGAGCAAGATTATCGAATCAGGAAATGTGCAACATGAATACAAACCAGATGTAAGAAAAAGACCTTGAAATTCATTCTGGAAGTTAGACTTCATCTAGATGGCATCGTTATTGCAGTTATTACGCGAGTTTTGCAGTTATGCAAATTTGCAGGACAAAAAAGTTAATTAGGTACTTACTAAGGTATTTGTCTATGGAAGTTCATGAACAGCAAGTAATAATATACGGAAAGTAGTTAGGTGTACCTACCTTTCTAGGTACTTACCTTTCCAAAGGCGTTAGCTAATATTACATTCTGACAGAGCACTGATGGCACGTCCTTTCACATGACCACTTTCACAGGACTCTAAAGATTTTTAGTTTCTCAGTTGATTCGAAGAACAGTTCTGAAAACTAAACAATCCACAACATCTTTGCGGCTGATGTTTGGAACGAGGTCGTTGTTTGTAAACTCTCCAACACACATTTCATTTGTATCTCGACCGTATAAACTTATCGTTCGTGCATAACGTTTCAAGTCATCGCCGGACTACAGCTTAATGTAATTCACATAAAATTTATTACCTGGAACTATAAAAAAGTTCCAGTCATGCAGCATGATCTTATGAGCGAATTTTCGTAGATTATCGTATTATATAATGTTACTTTGTATTAAAATCGGAGCACTTTAAGAGTAAAGTACCTAATTATTAACCACCAATTTTATGGCAAATAAAGTCGTTCTACTATTCAAATCTGAATTTTGATGTTTAGCATTTTTTTAACTAATTTTGCAGCGAGAATTATAGTTTTGTGATATAATTGTCATTTAATAAAATATTATAATTTTACAAACTTATAATTTTGTGAATAAATTTTGTAATGTAATAATGTTGTAACTTCCTTTGACCAAAATTCTGCAAAAAAATAAATAAATAAAATTAACCATTTTTAGCCGTTTTTAGTCATTTTTAGAACATTTTTGAAATTTGACCAATTTAATGTGCTCAAAAAGTGTGGGCCAATAACTCATCCTTTCGTTTGGTAAACTTGATTTTTTTTGGCGCAAGATCGGAATTTCTATCTCAATTCTAAGGAGAGTTATTGTCAGGAATGACACATATATGTCTCAAAATGGATTTCAATGAAAAAGTTTTTCAAAAATTTGATTTTAAAATTTTTTGAGCCATTGCAATAGTTCCATTTTCTACGAAAATTCGCTAATAATGAACTACGATCTATGTAAATACCGAACCGTAAGATTACTAGGTATTGGTTTTCAATGACTAGGTATGTAGGGGGTGACAGGAAATAGCGCCGATTTGCATAGTTTACTCGTCACCATGACAACAAGGTGTAATAACCTAGCTATAAGGTTCTTAGCCTTGCCTCGATGTAAGGATGCGCCAGTGTAGGATTCTCAAGAATATCACCTATATCGCAGTAGATATGAGGTAGCAATCAGATAGATAAGTAGGTGGCAGTTTGTAATGTGGTGCGACATTTTGCACCGCGTGATTTTCAAGTCAATCGCTGTTTACTTTCCTTGCGACAGCCGGCCTCGGGCTATAAGTGCTCCCAACAACCTGGCGATTACCACAGGGCGAGAGGGAAGATTTCCATCGGCCACAAAACGGGCCGTGAACGTTTCTCAAGTCCCTTGCATAAAAGGGAGGAAGGACGAGCGATTAATAGGCCATGCGAGTAGGATCCCAGGGGAAGACAAAAGACCTCTCGTCTCCTCTCCCATCAATTTAAGAAGACTCCCCTCTTGGTTTCGTCTTCGGTTGGCCTTTTTCCCGTCTATCCCACAACGCCCCTTCCCATACCTGCCGACATCCCCTGCGTAACAATTATTACGGACGAGGAACTTGCGTGATTTGTGAATACCAAGTAGGTTTAGGCGTCGTGGGGTGGACTCACATTGGGTCCCATGTAACTGGCATAACATGTTCTGTCGTGGAACTGAATCAATGGCAGTAATTCTATTCAGCGATTTTCCTTGTTGCATGTTCGATTCGGGAAAATCAGTACCTGTTCTACTACATCTACCACAGGCGCCTAAAAGCTAAAGAATGATGAGCGTAGAATAAGTTGTTCAACTCCATTTCAAATTTTAGCTTCATAGGTTGAATAGCAAAGAAAGTAGCTAAATGAGCAAGGAACCTAACGTGGGACGTAGGGGTTAATTGATTATTTTCAATTATGAACCTTTCTTAAAGGTTCGAAAGGTAAAAGAAATTCACAGCTTTTGTTGTTTTACATAAAAATATGTAGATTATGTATCACAAAATAAAAATAATAATAAGTTAGGTATGGCACATGAACGTATAAATCAATGAAATGTTTCAAATAATCTTGAATTATTCCATGGCGGGTTCCAACAACCTGTTGTTGCTGATTAATGTTAGCGGATGCGTAGAGTGAAGTGATTTATACGCAATGAAACTGATAGGGGAACATTTACAGCCTAACCCAAATTTCTTGAAGATTTCATTAATATCGGGTGAAAACTGTAGAAGTTATGCGTTTTGAAAGAATTTATGTACACATAGACACTATGAAACACACACACGCGTTAAAAAACACGGAACCAAAGTTGTTCAGAATAGTCTGAAACGCTAAAATGCTAGTAGACATTTTAATTTTGAAGAGAAAAAAAAATTTCCATCCCCCTAAAGTAAAACAATGTGCTCCTCCTTCTTGCGCTCAGCTGGTGAATCTCCGGTTTGAGTTGGCTATGGCTTTACTGAAGTTTACTAGGAGGTCACTATCCTACAGGCTTGTTCTGCTATAACATCAAATAACTGTAATATATATCTGCAGGGATTTCTACGTTGAGTTTGCCAGCCAGCGATACTGGTGTGGGTTTTGAGAGGAGGAATCAGTTTGGCATATCCCCAAGATTGTTTATTTATCCAAGCGCTTTGCCGGTCAGTGCCTCGTCCAGGATCTACAAATGCGTACAACGGGAATAATATGTTGTTGAAGTACAACTAGTCATGCCAAGGACAGCTAAAAATAATATTCCCAATAGAACATAGTGAGTAGGTACCTGAAATACCTAAATTTAAAACAAAACCCCTATTTTATTCATACATTTACACTTATCTAGGCTTACTCTCCTCATTACAGGCAGCAACATAACTATCTAACAATATAACAAGCTATAACTACATAATTGAGACCACAAATGTACACAAACATGTAAGTACCAACCCATTATATGTAAACATGTAAACTATTTCTATAAACTACAGAATAAGCCAGAACCACTTGTACTTAACCACCTATTCTTAAGCTAATGACAGTTGTACTTCAGCTACATAATACTCCCGCTGTTTCTATTTATAGATCCCTGACGAGGCCTTTATCGGCAGAAGCGCTCGGATGAATAAACAATCATGATATGCCATAGGTACTGAATCCTCCCCTCAAAACCCACATACCCGGGACTTGATGTACGCTGCTTCTGTATAATATGTTTCGGTAATAAGTATAAGGACTAAAAGTAATACGTTCACCTAATGCCGAAAAGGATGATGTACGATCCTAGGATGATGATCTAGCCTGTAGAATGATCGAGTGAGTAGGATATGTCCCACGGCCCTGGGAGCGGCCTTATGCATTACAGAGAGGTTTCTGACATTACGCTTTTTCGAGGAACCGATCAGCTTAAAAACATTCTTCGGGGAGTTCCAGGGAGAGAGCGTGACTCAATACGACGATCTCCCAAAACTATCCTCCTACGGACGGTGGTCTTTAAGTTGGCCAAGGACCACTCGCAGTCTTATAGTCGGTTTCGATTTAAATCTTCTACTTCCTTACCCAGTTGTACTCCTCACGATAATGACTATGAAAATCCGGAAGTTTCTACTTCTTTAGCATTCTCAACACGTTTTTGAACAATAGATGTATTATTTGTTATTACAATCACAACGTCAGATATTTGGAGTAAAACCTGTTTGTATTAGGGCAAATGATAGAAGGAATGAAAATTAATAGGTACAGCTTTGGTACCTAAGTATGACATGGAATATACTCCACAACCATAGAGCAAGCTCTGTGCGGTTGGGGGAAGTTGCTTAAATTATAGGTAGGTAGATGGTTGAATAAAGTTTGTTGTAGATAATTCATAGAATTTTGGTATCATAAGAAAAGGAACCAGTCAAGGAGCATGATCGTATGAACGAACTTTCGTAAATTATCGTATTATATTAGGTATAATTGTTTTGGAATTTGAGCATTTTGAGTGCGTACCAATTTTATGGAAGAAACAACTCGATTTGAATAATTTTCTACAATTTGAAAGATATTTGGGATTTTTCCGATTTTCTTGGCAGTTTTTATTGGAGTGTGTGTGTTTGAGTGCTCTTTGTATCTGAGGGGGTTCTTACTTGAACTGGTGGTCATTTTATAGGTCCACTTCCTTTCATCCCACTCTTCCTCTTCATTCTTCTGCACGTTTTCTCATCCCTAGAGCCAGCATCGGGTGTACCTGGGCGTTCTACCTAATTATTTTATTTATTTATTCATTTCAATTTAATGGTGTGTCCCATTCGCCTTTGAGGGGAGTTTTCTAAAGAAAAAAAAAATGTGTGTGTGTGTGTTTGTGTAGAATAACGTTCCTATGTACCTATTTAACGAATATTCATAATATTATAGGTCCTTGGAGTTTTATCCAAAGCCTTCCAATCTTCTGAACTACCGTTCAAACATAAATATGAAGCGGACTTGAAAATATCAACACAGTAATAACAATGTGGGGTATGTCCCTAAGATATCGGTATCTCCATTACAGAAACCAATTGGGTTCTAGCTTCGGTTGATGAAATTATGAATAAAGAGTTTGCGATTCCGCGAAGAATGTATTCAGCTAAGGTTATACACGCAGGTTGCTTGAGAGAAATAATGAGTACCGCTCAGTTCGATTTTCTAAACTGACATCAAGCTTCTGCCTATATTACAGGTCCCAACCTTTGCAAGTAGGAGAGTTATAATAGCTCTGCAGTCCTATTACCATCAGTTTTAACTATCCAACTGAAGACTGTAATTCTGAAGGCCACAGTGAAACAGCTCTTGAGTTAGGAAACAAACAATCACAAACCAACATCGTAACAAAATCCTCGTTTTCGAAGAATGCAGCTGTTGTAGAAAAAAAATGGGTGCTACTGCGGTAATTTGAATGGAATTCTTCGAGGAATTATTAGTACGACTGATGATCACTTAATTGATCGTTACCATGACGCAAAGCGACAGGATTTTTAAATTTATGGTCTTTCTGGAGAACTGCCAGTATCTTTGACGCTTTGACATGGCTTGACATTTAAACCGTCTGGTTGACATTAAAATCATGAGAAATAGGGACTGAGAATGGAGTTTGGTCTTGTGCTTGAAGCGGTAAACGAAATTTATTTTGAGAAGTCTTAGATTCATCGGCTACGTTTTATGGTTCATCAAAACTGTAACAGTTATTTGTCACTGTCATTTGAATAGAGTTATCTTCGCCACCAAGAACCGTGCTCAACGTAAAGATTCCATTTCCTCTTCTTCCTAGAAAGTTTCAAGGACTTCATTTGTATCATTTTCTTTGCCGATCTTGATTTTGAGTCTACCAAGGTAGCGAAAGCATTATAGTCATATTTTTGAGGTATAATGCAGGACCGTCTTATGAGCGAATTTTTGAAGAAATCCCAGAACATGTTGGAGCTGAACTTTTACATATTTAACATGTTGGAACTGAGGTACATGAATGGTAGCTATGATTGTGTTACGAAGAATGGCAACGCTACGGGAACTGAACGCGAGCTTTCCAAAAATGTGTAACATGGGGGGCCTATGTCTCTTTCTGTTCAAACTGTGGACACTTTATCAACGACCTGGGTAAACAAATGTCGCTACATTTTACTGTCTACAAATGCATAAATAAAAAGTCTTGCAACATGATACTTCCGAATTTATGAGTAATGATTTATATACAGTTTCATCTGATCTAATTATATTTATTCTTCTATGTCTGAAAATGTTAAGGCTATATATCTGTAAATAATTGGTAAAATTGTTTTGAAAGATCCTAGTTATAAAGCCTGACATCATGGTTTTGTTTGGAACAGTAATTTTGAATAGCGTTTGATTTGAAAGTTTAAGAAGTTTTAATAATTAGAGCACATTATTGTCCAGACCTAACATTTCTTGTTGCGTTATTTTAGTCTTTCAAACATCTTTATTGTTACTTTTAACATTTGGTGGTCATTCTCAATGTTTTTAGGTATTATTTAATTCATATTTTATTTCGTTAAATGAATAATTGACTAAGGGGCTCAATTTGAGTCAGTATTTTTAGAGAACGGTCGAGATACTCAATTCTTAAGAATATCGAGATATTAAACTCTTTCGGTACTAAGTTCAAGCATTCCGTTGGGATTATGGCCTCTAGTGAATTAAACATGCAGAATGATCGTATGAGCGAATTTTCGTAAATTATCGTACTATATCATGTTACATTGTTTTAAAAA
The DNA here is from genome assembly GCA_030762985.1 of Adelphocoris suturalis. Taxonomy (NCBI): domain Eukaryota; kingdom Metazoa; phylum Arthropoda; class Insecta; order Hemiptera; family Miridae; genus Adelphocoris; species Adelphocoris suturalis. The sequence goes on along the minus strand of CM061041.1, from coordinate 102,068,946 downwards.
TTGAGGACTTTGAGGGAAAAGAAACTGTTAACTACCAATTTTATGGCAACAATTCGTTCTAAATAATATTCTGCGATTCGAAACTAGATTTTGGATTTTTTTTTTTTCAGTTTTTATCGATTTTTTAGCACATTTTAATAAAATCTAAGTACATTTTTCAGCATAATTTTGTATGTAAATTTTTTAATGTTCTATTTTATAGTTGATAAACTTTATTTTAGCAATATTTTGATTTAAAAAAAATATATAAATTTAACGGTTTTTAGCCGTATTTTGCTATTTTTAGTGATTTTTTCAGCACTTTTTAAATATTTGACCAATTTAATGTGCTAAAAAAATTCTGGCCAACGAACTCTTCCTTTCGTTTGGGAAGCTTGATTTTTCGGCGCAAGAACGGAATTTTTATTTCAATCCTAAGGAGAGTTATCTTCTGGAAGGACACACACACACACACACACACACACACACACACACACACACACATATATATATATATATATATATATATATACATATATATATATATATATATATATATATATATATACAGATGAGAAAGTGTTAAGTTCTAGGATTCGTTCAAAACGGATTTCTATGAAGAAAGTTTTCGAAAATGTTGATTTTAAAATTTTTGGAGCCATTGCAATAGCTTCATTTTCTATGAAAATTCGCTAAAATCGACAAACTTGGATCTCTGATCTGATATTGCAGTATTTAGCTTGTAATTGACAAAATAGTATTAAAATTGTTCTCCGAAACTGTCCAAAAAAGAAAATAATTCGGATTTACGATGACTTTGTAGCAGCAGTGAAACCTTCAATTATTTCGGAGCGGGGCGCGGCCTCGCCCACCGTCAATTACACTAGCTGGTTGAGGTAAACTTAATTATTTCACTTGCACTCAAAGAAGATGAAGGAGAAAAACTTGTTTAATATTCCATGAATGAGCCGCAAACCTGTTCAGCAGGACGGGCCGGCTGTTAGCTGCCCCTATAACTGACAAAATGACCACAAAATCATTCGCTTGCATCTACAGCATTGCGCATCAAGTAAACAACAACCGGATTCGCAACTGCTATGTGTAGCTATTACCATACTCACGTTTAAAAAAAGGTCGTAAAAATTTAAATTTTAAATTGATTTTTGCTTCCTTTGTTGGTTGATATCTTTGAATGATTGCCGAACACCGTCTCTAATGCAGCTACTGTTTTTACACCAGACACTGTCCGGCGAAAATGTTCAGAGGTATAGAGGATCAAAATTTGATAATGAAGGATTATTTAATAATGAAGAAAACTGAAAAAAGTATAGGTAAAAGACCAAAATTTTTTTCTTTTTTTTTTTTAATCTCCGAATTTTATTTTGTAGGAATTTTATAAAATTGGTTCTTAACTATTTCTTTGTGCTATAATTGCTCAAATATTGATACAATTCAACTTATACTACACGAAAGGTACCTAATTTATGAAAATTCGCTCATACGATCATGTATCCGTGTCTAGCCATTCAAGACTGGAACTTTTCCGTTTGGTATTTCTTCATAACACAACCCCTCCGTATATCCGTAATCATTAATTTCCTATTCTTTCGTGGTAATAAAGAAACAATGAGTTTGTCTCCCGAAGACGAAGTTTTTGTGGGATTAATCTGTGACAATTTCTCGAATGAGAATATGAGAGATGGGTTGGAACATTTGCATGAATGGATGGACGACGATTTTGACATTTTCATATCTTTACTTTGGCACACAACGGGAAAAATTGACAGTTTTTACAGCATTACTTACTCAAATTTCTTTCCGGTAATTTTCACTTACAACGGAGCCGTTCCTTGGGAAATTTAGCTCTGTCAGATCTAATCCGACCGAAATGGTTCACCACTCGTTCGAGACATCTCAATTTATGGTAAAATCTTACATCGCCTAAACCGCTTCGAAAATAAAAGCAGCTGACCTATACCCAAATTCATTAATGAACTATAAAGTATAAACAATCCTTGATGTGAGGAGTTCAAAAATGTGATTTGATAGTAACCAGGCTGGCTTACTAGGTACTTTTACGAGTTGTTCACTAATTTTTGGTCCGAGGACAGTCACTCGGATGCTGAATAATTGATCCACGGATTGGCTAATCTGGGAATAAAAATTAATGGTGGAACAGTGAAAACACTGACTCGCGGTTATCTAGATCTTGTATTGCAATGGTCGGGAGCCTAACTCCCGTTGGTGGAACTGATGGAGTAAGGGTCCGTTTTTTAATCCATCGCGTTCATAAGAAATTCCTCTTCTTACAGCATATGCTTACTAGTTTCCGTGATTAGCGAATCGTACTTGAAAACAAGAAGAACAACAGTTGTGTGATGAACACTCCTTCCCGGGTCATAAATCATTAGAAAGAAAGAACCTGTACTTTCAAGGAGGTTTTTGTATAAGATCGTTAGAAATCATCATCATTAGCGGTCAGCTACAAACCCCTTCGAACGGATCGGATAATTGGCTTCTAACTTTATCCGCCTTTTAAAAACAGTTCGAATTAAGCGCGGCGGAGGGGAAAATACCGGACTTTTCTCAAGGTGGCTCACAATCTCTCATTAACTTTGCATTTCACGTTCGAGGGCGCCATATTGGTTACGACCAGCAGACGGCTGTTGAGTTCTGAATGATAAAACACGGACTACGTGGGACTCTGTTAAGAGTTGGTGTACCATCGATACTAGTGTTTCGGTAGAAATATGTTGCCATCTTCAAATATAAATGGTGTTTACACTTTCGGTCCAGAACCTCCTAGGGGTCGATTTTACAACCAATTTTCTACAAAAAGTTCCCCCCAGTAATTTTTTTATTCCGCTAAAAACTGGAGTTTTTCACTTTTAGGATTTTGGTTTATTTTTATTATATATATATATATATATATATATATATATATATATATATTGTGTGTTTTCGATCTTAAGTCGCTAAAACGGGCATAACTACCTTGATTTTTGGAGTAAACAACTAATCAGAGTTTTCACTGAGAGTAATCACAATTTTCTTCTCCAATTAAAATTTTGAAATTAAATCAAGCATACTGTTGAAAAAGAGGGGATCTTGAGCAAGTTTTTCAAGGAACATGCGCGAGAATTCCGTGGGATTATCCATTCCATCTAGCGAACAGCGGATTTTTGACAATTTTTTCTCTTTGGAGTAGATTTCTGACTATTTTACCTTATGATGGATATGGGTTGTTGCTCCTTCTCGATTATTGAAAATTCCACCCCTTGGCATATTCCTGAGGTTATTCAACCTACAGGATATCCTCTGGGTGTAGCAGGTTAATCGCCTCTCTCCTTTGAAGGAGGAACTACTACATTTCCATCACCTCAATTGTTGGAAATTTGTTGTAAAATCAACCCCTTGGAAGTTCTGGACCAAAAGTGTAAACACGAAGTATAAATGTCTAATAAAGTTAGCTAATGAGTCAGAAACGGAAATCATTAATTGGAAATTAGATACTTATCAATGAAACCAAGATTAGATTCTCTACTAATCAGTTTCGAAACGTGAACAACCTTTTACTGGATGATGTACAAAGTAGCTGATTAGAAAACTTTTGACATGTTTCATGCCTTTAGGATGACCCGTGATTTGAATTTTTACAGGACAGTAGGACCAAATTTTTCATTTTTTTGCAGGACCGCGAGACAAGGGAATTCTGTAAGCATAAAACATGTTTTTTTTTTTTAAATCTGAATCACAAATTCTTCAATAATGAATCTTAGTAATCGACCAATTTAATAAATGTATGAATAATATTGGGCAAATAAAAGTAAGTATGAGTAAAAGATTTGAAACCATGATACGCCTCTTTCCGTATTTTCATTCCTACTTCAAGTTTCGACGCTAGTAGTCGATATCCAGAATGACTTGTAAATCACATTTCTCTCAGAATCTTGTGATTGATATGCATCTAAATTTAAAAGGAACTAAACTTTTGAGCGTTTGAAATTTCCAATTCTGTCTTGTATAACGTTCAAATGCTAATCTAGGAAGGCACAACAGTGTTGCCGAGCGTAATATACTCAAAGAAATAACCCAATCATCATCATACGCCCCTATTATCTTGAGCACTTGAGCATCCTGATAAACATCTTGGGTTCTCCAGGAGTCGGCTACTACGGCAAAAGTGGTTAGATCATCCGTGTTACTTTTTCGTGTTCCGTTGCCTCCTGGAGGCTGGAATAGAAAGACTTGCGTGCAGGAATAATCTTTTCTAATTCATCTGGCCCCACCTAGGTCAACGACTGGAAACTACGCTGTCTGTTTCGCTCCTCGCTTCAGCATCGTATATTCAAGTGTTTTAGTTCTCTGAGATCGTAATCTAAAACGATATAAAACGAAGCTTGAGGTCGCTTGCGTTAAGACCATCTGGAGACAAGCACGGTACGGTACACATAATAATATATTATGTACTATGAACAAGAAATTTTAAAAAGAAAATAAGGATACGATTTGTTCATAAATAAATTTTGATTACCTTTCTAATCCCATTTTGTGAAATTACACTTCCATTCCATGGTGAATGTCGTTCTCTGGAAATTATATCACACAATGACGTTTGTGTTGCGAATACTTCTTACAAATGCCGAGCTAAAATGGGCTGTAAGGAGCGCTGTACTGATCCACAGTAACATTAATGGGTTCACATCCCCGTATAATTTATCAATGAAATACGTTATTATTCAATATTAGGAATATATTTTCAGTCTCGGTGAGATGTGTGATTCCACCACTACACGTACCAGTATGGTTGTGCGATAGGCGAAAATCGGCCAAGACGTTGAAGAAGCGTCTCACTCCCAAACACGGTCAAAAAGCGTGAGAGAATACGATTGCTGGCTTGGCCCCAGTTGGATGATATCATGAATTTTGTGGCTTGGTATCTTTTTTACGCGGAGCATCCGTTTGAGAGGTAGGTACTACAGGCGCCAGAAGAATTATATTTGCGCGAATAAACAAATTTCAAAGTCTCTCAACAAAATAAAGCCGAGGTAAACAAAATTATCAACTCATTTGCCACCGAACGAATTATGTATAGTTACTTATGTACTATGTTTATGACAACAATACTGTAGTATCTCTACTTTCTACAGCAATAGTAGAATATATACGACTTTCCTCCAGCTGAGAAATAGCCTCTTTGCTCCGAGCAGGTCAAGGGAGCTCTGATCAATTCATATATTGATTGATCTGTTTCAAACCTTGGGATCTGATCTACATGAGATCTTTGGCCGTTTCTGATTTAGGATCTATATGATGAGGCCAAATTACGTAGGGTACCTACTATGTTTATTACTACAATACTGTAGTATCTCTATCCCTACAGAAATAGTAGAAAGTATACGATTTTTTGAGAAGTATCCTTTTTGCTCCGAGCAGATCATGGGAGCTCTGATGTATATGTCATTGTCCGTTTAAGACCTTGGGCTCTGATCTATATGAGGTCATTGTCTGTTTCAGACCTTGTGCTCTGAAATATATGAGATCATACTCAAATATGATCTCTATGAGGCCGAATTACGTAGGTACCTACTATGATGATCAACACAATACTGTAGTGTCTCTACTCTCTACAGAAATAGTAGAGGGTATACGATTTTGAGAAATATCCTCTTTGCTCCAAGCATATCGTGGAAGCTCCTCTGATACATATGGGGTCATTGTCTGCTTGAGATCTCGGGATCTGATCTATATGACACCACTAGTGTGTTTCAGACCTTGGACTCTGATATATATGAGATCATTGGTGTGTTTCAGGCCTTGGCCTTCCAGATATGAGATCATTGATCTCTCTCAGACCTTGGACTCTATGTGAAATCGTGGGTCTGTTCATAAACCCCCTCACACTCTCCCTTCAGTGAAATGCTTCTGCCTGTATCTCTAAGATACGCGCGTTAAAACATGAATCATTTTGGAACTCCCGATGTGTCAAAGAAATATTAGACCATAATGGTGAAAATGTTACGTTCTGGGTCTTGCTGTCACTGCTTATTAAAATGAGTACATGTTAAAATTTAGCAGGTAACAGATGTTTAATAATTTGTTTCACTACTTGTGAGTAGAACGAAGTCATTCTACCACTTGAAGACACCTCAAGGGGATCCTTGCCCTCGATCGTAAGTCACGGTTCCCCTTGGCCGACGAAGCGCGTATGAACTTCCTCTTATTAATTCGGTTCCTTCCGCTCTGATTGTCACCTCGTCTCCCGATTATATAATTACCGTTCATTTAACCAAGAAAACCTGAATAACCCTCGACTTGAACAGAAAAAAATTAACGCTGAAAAATCTTGAAAGTCCTTGATACCTCCGCCCAAGAAAATGGAAGGGCGGCGAAGGAAATATGGAGGCGAGATCTGGATCTTCATTTGAGTTCTTTTGTTCTATTGTTGATTTAATCTTGGCTTAGCATGGTACAGAAGGCAGCTTAAACGTTTTATAACGGTAATGGACAGGTCATCTTGATTGAAAACGTTTAACCGCATTTTAACTCAAAACTCTTGTATTACCAGATCAAAATGTCAAACTTTCTACCCAAGACAATCTTGGCCACAAAGAATCTTTATCGAACATATCGAACAAGTCAATGACTTGTTCTAACCAGCTTCATCCTCAGTTTTATCCAGAACAGTGCTAGGCTTAGCTGGGTGTATGAAGGTTGGCTGAGAAATTGAAAACAGCTGACGTTAAAAACGATTTTATGCAGGGATTTTGGAAGATCTATTATTCTCCACCAGAGCTAGGCACATTAACTATCATCAATTATGAAAAATTAACAGCATAATCTACATTTAACAATTCTAGTTGCAACATTAGGTGAAGAACTCGTTCAGTTACGTCGCTGAAACTGGACCAGGCACGTTGCTTATGTTTGTCTATTCATTGCGGTCACTTCAAAAGCAGGATTTACACAGCAATATTCAAATCAGGGGTTAAAAGAAATCTGGCCGTTGTAAATGTTATTTATATCCTACTTTATAGATTATAACCCGCTCCTTTGTAAAGCTCATCTTGACAATGAGGAGTAACTGATGAGGGCATGAAAGACAACCTGACGATTTTGTTATAAAGTGTATTTCCCTGCAATAAGTATTGATTTTTCCATGATTATTCAATTTTGGTAGATAAAGACGTTACACTGGAATTTAGGGGTTTGCTGAAATGAGTGCGATGACGTAGCTTTTTACGTAAGTTTTAGAAATACACAGAAAAACAATTAACACACAGTAGAGAGTAGTTCCGAGCCATTGCAATAGCTTCATTTTTTACGAAAATCCTTATAACTAAACCAACGGTCAATCTATTGTCTCCAGAAACTGGACAACCATTGAACCAAACCATCACGCCCTGGCTGTCATTTCTTACCCATAAATTTTGTCCATGCCAGCCGAGTGGAAGGGAATCGCCTCCAATTGAGTCCTTCCCTCGTTTGAAACATTGGAAGAAGCGTTTAATTTCATTGGTAAAAGTGGTAAAATGGTAATAGTGAGTGCAGCCGGTATGGCCAGCCGCGTCCGGCAAGTGAAGAGACAGCAGCAGCAGAATAAGACCAACCGAGTAACTTTCGCCTTGAACGGTAAGACTGTTCTAAAATGTTTTCTGTTTTCTTTTTTTGGTATTTCCTTTTTCATTATTTAGCTTTTCAAAATAATGAATGGGTGATACATATTGCAGTACTGTATGAAACTAATGAGCTATGTGAGGTATCACTCACCCACCACACCGTCACATCTCACACACACCCTCACACACATTACCACCACCACAGACATCACACACATTAGGTAAATAAAGCATGGAAGATACATATTGCGGTATTGTATGAAACTAATAAGCTAGGTGAAGTATCACACACACACACACCACACCATCACACACATCCAAGCTACAAACACATCACACATCCACACTACACACTCATTACTTCACACGCACACTCACACACATTTCCACCACCACACACATTAGGTGAATAAATAAATAAAGCATAGAAGATACATATTGCAGTATTTTATGAAACTAATGAGCTATGTGATGTATCACACAAATCTAAACTAAACACACATTTACACTACTACTAGGATATTTTTCGGAGCATTCAGGAACGATTCCGGGCTTCAACACTTTTTATAAGACTTTATATATATTTTATTAAACACAGATAAAAAAACAGTGCTTTTGAGCACAAAAATGTGTTACGATTTCAAAAATGTGAGTTAAAAAGTTCCAGTTATGCAGTATGATTGCGTATGAGCGAATTTTCATAAATTATCGTACTGAATTGTGTCCCATTGTTTTGAAAATTGAGGACTTTGAGAGGAAAGCAATCGTTAACTACCAATTTTATGGCAAAAAAACCTCTTTTAAAATAATATTCTGAGATTCAATAAAGATTTCAGATTTTTAGCTTCTTTTCGTACCTTTTATCTAGTTTTCGGCAAATATTAATGAAATCTATGCACATTTTTCATCATACATTTGTGCATACATTTTTAAATTTTTAAATGTTCGTTGATAAACTTCTTCTAACTAAAATTTTACTAAAAATATAAATTTAACTATTTTTAACCGTCTTAGCGATTTGTAATGATTTGTTAAGCACGTTTACTGAAATTTTACCAATTTAATGTGCTCAAAAAAACAACCTTGTCATTTTTACCAAGCAGTCACAAAAATGCTTCAATTCAAATTAAAGCAATCAAGTTTCAACTTGTTCCTAATTAATTGTTCAACCAAGAGTCCCCTCAATTTAACCGACTGAATAATAACCTTAGCTTAGTTATGTTAAAACTATTTCCGAACAACTTTGCTGCTGATAATAAGGCGTTTTGAATATAAATTTTCGAAGATCTACCTATCTTAACGAATAAAAAATACTCGCAAAAAATCGAAAACCCACAAAAATGGTTTTCGGTGTCGTTGAATTTATTAACGAAAGTTCTTTATGCCTGAACCCACCCCATCCGCATTTGACGTGGAAAGTTCGTTGCATGTCAGGTTCTTCCTATTACACAGCTGTATACCTGGGCTACGTTGTTAGGGAAAACCGAGTTCTCGATGAAGAAGTAAAACTAGACGACTGTAATGTAGTCTACGTGTCAACCAGGGAACCTAAGTATGTCCATGTACAATTTCAGCCCCAATGGGTTCAGTAGTTCTTACGTAATGAAGTAACTCAAACAAACACCGGCACCTTTAAATTTGTATATAATAGCAAGTTTGGTCATTTATTTTGAAGTTATAACATATATTGTAATACATATTTAAATGGCGTAACATTAATAATCTAAGCAAAGAAAAGTTATGATCGTATGAGCGAATTTCCCTTATTCATCGAACTATACTAGGTATGTTACATTGTTTGGGCACTTTGCGTGCAAAGAAATTTTCAACTACCTAGGACCTAACAATTTTATGGCAAAAAACTAGTTCTAAACATTATTCTGCTAGACAAAAAAGTAGATATTTTAGCTATTCTTTGCAGTTCTTGTCAATTTTCAGCAATAATTAATTAAATCTGAGTACATTTTTCGGCATAATTTTGTTTAAAAAAATTATGTTTTATTTCATTGTTGACAAACGTTGTTGACTAAAATTCTGTTGGAAACTATAAATTAATCAATTTTTAGCCGTTTTTACCAATTTTAAGTAATTTTTTTTAGCACAATTTTTGAAATTAGACGATGTGCTCAAAATGTGCTAGACAACGAACTCATCCTTTCATTTTTAAAGCATGATTTTTGGTGCAAGAACGGAATTAGTCTCTCAATCCTAGGGAGAGTCATAGTGTGGAATGATATAAATATATACTGCCCCAAACTGATTTCAATGAAGACATTTATCGAAAATGTTGATTTTAAAATTTTGGAGACATTGCAATAGCTTCATTTTTAACGGACATTCGCTTTAAAAAAATGTACATGGAAACTTGATTAAAATTGTTACTCAATCTCATTACTATCTTTTAGTGTCAACATGGCACTCAATTCATTTACCAACATGTATGCGAAAATTATTATTTGGTTCAGTATGCAGCATCCAGTGGATTCGAAGAAGGATCAGTTCAGCATACCGTATGTAAATTGCACTTCATCATAGAAACAATGCCCATTATAAATGAACACGCTAATTACATCCATATGTTGAATTCAATAGGAAACTAATCTCCGCAGCGAAAATTCGGGTGCAATTGACTGAAATCACTCGGTAGGTACCAACTGATAGGAACAGGGAATGGACGAACCTGTGATAAATGACTGCCTCAACCGCTCAATGGAAGTGAATTGAAAACTTCATCCACCGATTCGAGTTTCCTTTCCAGGCATCGGAAACAATAGACCGATTTTTAGGGCAGTGGGCCGGTTCGAACCCATTTCTTCCAACAATGGTGAATCTCATTGAGCCTTCCTCCCACTTTGTAAGGTAACAGCGAGGAAGCGAGTAATTACTTTGTGTTTATGGTGGGGAACTTTCTCCTAACGAAACGGCTCCTTTTGGTTTATCATTCTCAATCATGAATCTTTGTAATCGACCAAGAAGAAAAAGATTGTTAACACCCCCCCCCCCCCCCCCCTCAAAACTTATTGGTAAATTACGTTTCAAGAATTCCAAAATCGATGCCAAGATTCCGAAATCGAAAAAAAAAAAAAAAAATCAGTCAGTCCGCCTTCCTAAGCTTTTTCCCAAAACTACTCATAATGAAATTCGCCTCAAAAATCATACATCCACCCGTGATATACCTACCAATAACATTGGCATCACATTCGGTCAACCTTAAAAGGTAGTATCTATGAGCTGAAATATTAAAAAATCGAAATCTCGAAAAATGTCAAGGTAAGTCTTGTTTTTTACGGTTTCATTTATAGACACCTATTAATTATCCCGAAGAATAAGATGAAACCGCCTGAGTCTCTGTTTGTTCATCCGTTTGCCCTCCCAAAGGGCTACAACTTTTTTTAAAAGGGCAGGAAAAAATCAAAACATTAGAGCTAGGTTGGTGGTTAACTAGGTCGGTGAATTAGTTTATATAATCAATTTTGAGTTGGAAGGTCGGCTCGTGTTAAATACTAGTCCAGTTTAGGCGAATTATTTTTATCGTTTAATAATGATTAACAGGACGTTTCCATTTTTTCCGACCGTCACGTCACGGCGAAAATATTGATTTTCTATTGATGTTCACGAACAACCAATGCGTTATTAGGGAAGTTTAACTCCCTTAGTGTTCATAGCAAGAAAATCGCTTACCACTTTTTGAAATGCTCTCATTTGATCACAACGTCTCATGACCCCTAAGCCACTGTAGTGTCAAGGAAAGCTGATTTATTACTCTAAGTTATAAGCTAATATTGCTAAGTAACCTTAATGAACTAATACCTAATAGAGAGTTCCTAAACTACAAGTCAATTGGGATAAGGTGCTTGGGGATTCTATCATCTGGGGCGAGCTACAGCGGATGGCAGCTTGATAGTCAAGAGGGTCGAATTAGTGTTTCATCTTTTTCCGTTCACGATAAGGCGCCTCATCTCTGTCTCCCTATCGCTTTAGGAACTCTCTAATGTGTAAAAATAATCATTATTAAATGATCTGACTGTAGAACTGTAGGTCTACCGTCCGTTTTTTTATTATTATTATTATTTTTTTTTTTAATTTAATTAATTCCTCCTTGATTGGCGTTTACATCTATTTGAAATGGATCGCTTCTGAGACACGTAGAATACAATTACAAGGCATGGAGGAGAGTTGACCAGCAGTGGCACTGCAGTCTTAATATGGCATATGCCCAATTAATCCATAGGTAGGTATACGATTTATAGTTAGTGTAAGTGATAGCATTTTATATTTTATCGGAACATAATAAATTGATTTAAAAAAACGAGAAGAATGGACCATTTTATCAACCCCTTCCTTCATTTTGTATAGTAAATACAAATGTTCTATCGGAAGAATCCCCGCTTACATCTTGTCTTACCAAATATTTGTTTTGTTGCAGGAACTGGAGAAGTGTCCCTGCCTGGTGCACCTTCGCTCCACACCCACTCCTCGAAATTTCCGGTGAGTTTTGCTTACCGTAACAGTAATTTCGCTAATCATGTAGCAGTTTTGCTTGTCATGTAATAGTTTTGCTTAAAATACAGAGTGTCCATGACATAGTATGGGAAGAATCAGGTAGAACTACATCAGAAATGTAGCAAAATGCTGCCAACCGCACTGACCTAGCCCAATCCGTTGCGGAGATATGGTTTTTTGAAGGTGTTTTCGAGAAAACCAAGGTTTTTCTTTTTTTAAATATAAAAACCCATATTTTTCCTCTCTAAACCAATATTTCTCAACTTATGACCATATTTTCTAAATCAACATTAAATTTTCTTTGAGAGCAAGTGACTTTTATATTTATTTAACACCAGACTGGTTTATTAAAAAACAAACGTTAATTCTTTTAGAAATTGGGAATTTTAAAAAGTGTTAAAAAATTAGCCACTACCTCAAAAATGATCTTAGAGTTCGGGAAATTTCACAAAAACTGTTTCATTTAATGCTCTTTCAAATAGTATAGCCAATTTTACTTTTACTTTGCTAAATAGGGAGAAATTAATTTTGTTATTTTGTTGAAAAACGTGGTATGCATCCAACGAGTTTGGGATCGGTATCTACGTACCTATTTGTTTACGCTGAATCGTATGGTAGTACTTGCAGATCTCTGCATCCGTTAAAACCGAGTTTTACACTTCAACTCACAAATTTTTTGTTTTGTTGAAACTAAACGAACGGACATTATGGATAGTAATTTTAGAGCGTCATTACAATATACGCTCTATTATTACTAACTAATCTTAACATTTTGTGAGCTACTCCCTATTTTTGAAAAAACCGTCCCTCAGCCATGTTTTGTCGTTTGAAGATAAATAAGGTTTTCAATTATTCAAATTGCTTGAAGAAAATAATCGGAAAGCAGTTTGCCTTGATCGTCAACAAGTGAACGGCGATACGGCAGTACCTATGATTTATTAACCGCGTATCAGTTACGGTCTGAACCTCTAAACACTAAACAAAAATTACGCTCCACAGTGAAAGCCGCGCTATTAAACCACGGAAACGTGATAGATATTCATTCCGAAGGTTGTAGCAGTAAAATGAACGCAGGGACCCATCTGCATTATTGAGTCATGATTGTGCTAATACCAATATACATGACAAGAAGATTCAACAATTGAAGAAAAAACCCCAACCCAAACCAAATCATGATCGCTTGCCTACGAGTCCGCAACCATAGAAGACATTTTCATGTATACATATCGGTTGCCACATTTGCCTTCATGTAGGAACTCCTTACTCGTAGGAGTTTAGACTCGTAAAGTGCTCTGGTGAAAGACGATGAGCTGGAATCTCCGTTAATTTCCTTTTTTCGAGCGTAAACTCGTTTGTTTTTGGTGAAAGTGGCCCGTATTAATCCAACCTGGTTACTACCAAATCACTTTATTAAGCTATGTCCCAGGCTAACCCGGGCGGGTAATTCGCGCGGCATCGCATCACGTTCTGGTTTTGCACGTCCAGACTGTTTTGCTGGTAGGAATGGGGTGCGGCGCGGCGCAAGTGGGAGGACGCATGAAAACCTCGGACATTGCATTTTGAGCCCCTAAAAGATGTTCTTTCAGGCCGTGACCTTGGCCTAACTTATTTGTAATGTTACTGCATCCGAATCTAAATGCCGTTATTTTTTTCTAGAGAGTTTTAGCAAAATTTTCTCTATTAGAGCAAAGTTCTCTCAACTCAACCGGGGGTTCTCCCACCACTTGTTTGAGCTCGCTACAAGAACGGTAGGTAGCATCTCGTTTTGCTCGCTCTAAGTACCGGTCACGGTCCTCGTTGAGTTGTTGTCACCCATTGGTAGCTATAACTCTCTATTCTTTCAGCCCTCGTAACAGTGGCTAGTGATGGATATGAGTAGTTTCTCCTTCTCGATTCTTGCTTATGCCACCCCTTGGCTTATTCTGGAGATTATTCAATCACCAGGATATTCTCAGGTTGTAGCAGGTTAATCACCTCTCTTCTTTGAAGGAGGAACCGTTCAATTTCCATCACCTCTCGTTGTCACATGTTAGCAGATTCAATCTCCAGGATATCCTCTCGATGAAGCAGGTTAATCTCCTAGTTGAAGGAGGAACTACTCAATTTCCATTAATTCTCGTTGTCACAGGCTGCAATAACTATCGATACAGCTGTTTCTACGAGATCGTTATATCGCTATATTTTCCATAGTGAACCTTTGTAAACGGTCAAGAAAACTTTTTTAACCCCCCCCCCCCCCCCACCCCTTCCACCCAATCAAACTTTTTTGGTTTACGTTTCAAGAGATATCGTAGAATTCGAAAATCAAATTAAAAAAAAAAAAATAATCCATCCGTCCGGCGTACGCTCTCCGAAGATTTTTCCGAAACTATCGGGCCAAACTCTATGAAACTCGGTTCAAAAATTATACAACGGCCGAGGATGTGCCAGTAACATCGGCAACCCTAAAGGGTAGAACTTGAGGGCTGAAATATTAAAAAATCGAGATCTCAAAAACTTTCAAGGCAACTGTAATATATAGGTATATATTTTTTAATCATTATACTCGTAGATATTATCCCAAAGAATTGGATGAAATCGCCTGAAAAGCCATACGTAGGCCAAAGGAGCAGCGACCTCTGTGAATTTGCGAGTGAACCGCTAAGATGACTGCTAGATATTTTTAAGCTCGCTGCAGAATGGATAATATCATTTAGAAAAAGTTTATTCCCCATCAATTTCAATGGGCCGAGGTCCGTAATACATTGAAATTAAACAATTTTAGGGTGGATTTTAAATCGATATTTAAAACAGAAGTTCCCAAAGATTTATAGGGCAATATTTTATTAGCGCAGAATCTGCATTAAATTGTTTTTATTCCCTATTTAAGATTTTATTTAACCCAAACAGAACGCAAATACATCGAAACTAGTAACGTGGTAACGTGAAGAATTACATCAGATGTTATTATAATTGTTAGAAATAAATTATGAAAATTGGTTTCGTTTAGTTTGATTGTCATCGTTAAGTTAACTGACAGAAAAGATCCGTCAGGCGTAAACTCCCTATAACATAGTGTTTGAGAAAACTGGAAAACCACCACGACCCATCTTGTAATGAGCTTCACAGCCGGTAGTATTTGCCGAGAAACTGTTTCTTATGAAGAGTCCTGTGAAAAAAATGAATGAAAGGGACAGGCCCGGCAAATTTCTCAAGGCTTCATTGTCACCGTGGGACAACTTTGTCCCGGTAGATGTTATCGCCTTTAGCGCTCTTCCCCCCTAACAGTGGAAAAATCTGAAGAAATTCTTTCTTTATGGAAACTACCATAAAGTAAAACGTTCAAAAACTTATCAATCAGCAATTCTAATCTTCTCCTGAGGTCCATGAAGGGCGTAGTCCACAAGTAGTCGAATCTGGCGTTGTCACATTCAACGAATCTTCGTTAAAAAAAAATGAAGCTATTGCAATGGATCGAAAAATTTCGAAATCAGAAATTTCGAAAAGTTTCTTCATTAAAATCCGTTTTGAGGCATTCTGAAACGAACGCTAGAGTTTAACGGTTTTTCATCCCTCACTCCCTCCTCCTCCTTCTTCAGCTTCCTTGATCCCGAAAGCCGGTGTCGAGTAAACCTGGGCCTTCTCCCCTATATTTCAATTTAGTTTTTTGTTTACATTTAATGGTGTGCACTCTCCGGTTTTGAGGGGAGTTTTGATTTTAAAAAATCAAGCTTTCCGAATGAAAAGATAAGTTCGTTGGCCAGCACTTTTTGAACACATCAAGTTGATCAAATATCAAATCATATAAGTACTCAAAAAATCACTAAAAATGGCAAAAAATGGTTAAATTTGTTAAATTTATAATTTTTTGCCTAATTTCAGTCAAAACAAAATTATCAACAATTAAAGAAGATATTTAAAAACATTTGCACAAAAGTATGCCGGAAAACATACTTAAATTTCATTAAAATTTGCTGAAAAATCTATAAAAACTGCAAAAAAAAATCTAAAAATCCAAAACCATTTTTGAACTGCCGAATTTATTTAGTAGGTATGAGTTTTTTGCCATAAAATTGGTGTTTAACAATTTCTTTGTGCTCAAATTGCCCAAATTTTAATCAATTTAACATATTATAATACGATATATAGTGATAATTTGAGAAAATTCGTTCATATCATCATTCTGCATGACTGGAGTTTTTTTTCTCAGAAAGCTTTGAAAATGATTCAAACAAATAAACGAATTTTCCGTACTTACCTAGTTCGGTCCAGCCCAGCTAAGGAACGGATTCTGGTTTATTATTTTCGAAAATGAACCTTTGTGATCGACCAAGAAAATTTGTTACCCCTCTCCCTCAAAATTTGTTTTAATATACCTACGTAAATTTATTTTAAATCGAATTTAAAAACGCTGAAAATTATTACACAATGGTTTATTATTTCTGTGTTAGATAGCCCTTCTACGCAGATCATTGGCCTAGAATTTATCATTATTTATTATATGATCTGAACATGGCGCATCGTGACTCCAAGAAGAATTAACATTTTTACAGTTCCAAGACCCCGCAATTTTTCGCTTCAACAAAATGTTTAAAAAAGGTAGATAGGTAAGGAAAGAATATAGGTTCATAGTCCCCTCAGCTGATCAGTGCGCCTCCGTACCTCGTAATTGTTAGCAACGAGTCTTAGAGGAGCTTCATCTAAATAAAAAAGCCGTGGGTCGAAAAGGAAATTCAGCCTCGGAGGCTCCAAAGCTGATCTGAGTCCCTCCATACTTTGTGATTGTATTCCAGATCTCGAAAAAGGAGCTACATTTCAGGTTTCAGCATCATAAGTCAATTAAAAAATACATTAGGCTCAGAATCCCCACAGCTGATCAGTGTGCACTGATATTGAATTTATTCTTGATATTACAAAGGAGGTCTATTTCTTATCGCAAATCCCAAGATTTACATCAATAAGCCTGCCTAGATACACGCATCTGCAGATATAGGCATGCAATTAATTAAAACATCTACATATTGAATGAGATGGATTTTACGTTTGCGCATGCGCTGAGTGAAGTATTGCTTTGGGAACAACGAAACTTATAGGGGACCATCTTCACACAACATTTCATAAAAATTCGTTGAATGTGAAATTTAAGCTTGTTACAAGGATTTGCGGATACACGACAGACACACCCTCCCTCACATACACACACAGACACAAGACACAAACAGAAAGACACGGAGCGAAAGTTGTTCAGAATGGTCAACTACGTAAAATGTGAGTGGAAATTTTACCACTGTAAAAAAAACAAAATCCGTTTGATTTTATTGAAGACTACAACTTTTCCATCTCTCAAAAGTGAAAACAATGCTTCCACTACCTATAGGTAGACTTGGGAGCAATTTAAGAGATGAAATTTAGCATTTAGGTAGGTACCAATAATTCACTAGTAGGTTCATCCGCACGTACAATAGTTGATAAACTCGATTTCGCAACGTTAGAATAAATTCCATGCAACTGTCTTTGAAAATTCGACTTTTTTCGTGCTAAATATTCATTTTAGCCCACTTTGCGTCATCTGCTTCTCTCCAAAACTACTAGAGCAATGTTTATGAAATTTCGGTCAAAAATCAAACATCAGCCGGGATGTACCATTAATTTAGACATCAACTTTCGATCAACCCTAATGAGTATAAATTAAGGGGTGAAATATCAAGATTCATGAACTATCGAAATAAGTTTTGTTTTTCTGTTCGTTACTGATGGAGATCACCTCAATGAAACCACCCGGATCGTTGTACATTCATCTGCTCTCCCTAGGGCTAGAACGTTGACAGACAAACAAATCAACATGAGTGTGGGTCAGAAATAGTTTGAACTTAGTAAAAATCGCCATATAAACTCCGGCACTCATTTCAGCTGATATTTTGATGACATTTCCTGGGAAAGTGCGGATTAGGCTAAGATTGGTCCCCTATCAATTTGAAAGTTGAACGTTTTCACTGCGACGCAAGAGTAAAATCTTTCAAATCGATAACAAAGGCTCTCATTGAAAATATTAAACCCAAAGCAATGGAAACCCAGTCGTCTTACAATACTTGTCTCTAGTACCTAGGTACTTAGGTATTTACCTGGTCGATGAAGTCAGGATATCAATTTTCAAAACAATGTGACTCTTTCTTTCAGATTCATTTTTATCAGCTACACCTCTGAAAATATAATTCCGACGGCAAGCTATAATCGGTTTGTAAGAAAAGAGTTTACACGCGTAATCTTGGCAGAAAATTGCCTGAGAAACAAACACACACTTTCATTTTACCAGCCGCCAACAATGGTAATAGTAGTTCATTATTTTAACATGATTTTTATGGAGCAGCTTGAGAGTGAGAGCAAACCTACGTGCTATTGTGCTTTCAAACTGGTGGTAGAGGTGGAATCTTAAGTACCTACCTTCATCAATTTATTGTAGCCTTGACAATATTTATACAAATCTACGTTATGTGGGCATTCCTTCTTTGTGTTTAACCCACCGCAAGGCATGGGATGTACGTATATGCAGATACCTTATATGACTTTACGAGGTTCCTAGTAATATCACATTGTTAACTACCTGAGGTATACCTCAAAAAAAAAAAAAAAAGGAATTGAGTGAATAATAACATTGACTAGGCTTAAGCGCATAGAGCCACATGGAGTAGAGATGAGTGGACAACAATGTTTTAGTTCTTTTTGTTGTGCTCTTCACTCAATTGTAGGAGCACAATTATTATCAATCTTTGCTACGAAAGTTACACTAATGTTCACCTAGTTGAAATAAACTGAGCCATCAGTACCTATATTTCGATATCCCGATAACAAATATCGATATATTGAATAACATAGGAAGATAAATACCGATACTAAAATATCGATATATTGGAACAAAAATATTGATAGTACAAAATATCGATAATTGATTTGCATCCCTAATTTACTCTTATGTTACAATTAAAATTAATAGACGAGGACTAGACCCTGACTTGCTCTTCAGTTCGACTACCCACCGCGTGCATTCCCAGCGCTCCAGTCGCCATGAGATTTTACACAGATCGAGATCAGTTTTTGCTTAGATCAGTGATCTGGATGCTCGCTACGCTCGCATCTCAAAAATACATAACATCAAGTAGTCAATCCCTTAGTATAAAAATTCAGACGAGTTGGTCAGGGTCTGGAGTCTCGTGACTCGGCTTGAACGTCTCATTATCCGCTGCAATGACCGTTTCGTTTTTTATTTTTACAGATCGAAAGGGAAGTAATCGTGAAGAGCTCGAACGAGAAACAATGCAAAATCCCCAACTTATCGGATTACATGAGGAGGGCGAAGCCTTCCGTGGCTCCAGATGCACCGCCAAAACAAGTCGCGTGGACCCAGCAACTTACCAAAGTAAGTAGTTAGGTACCTACTGGGTTTACATAAATAAGCAGCAATTTGTGAAGTAAAACTCAGCACCTCAGAGCGCTGAACCGAGTTATAATTGTCTATAGTCAAATAGTTTAAGTACTATTTGGAATAGGTTTCCCCATCCCAATCTCCAATTTTAACAAAAAATAAGAAGTTACTTATCATTCTCATCTTAAGAAGCTGTACAAAACCATCAAGGACTTAAGATTGACCATTTACATTTCAAGAGGAGCGTGGACAATTATGTATTGTTATGTTATGATTGTTATGTACTAATGCAATGGTTATGTGTCTTTTTTGTCATAATATGTATTAAAGACCGTTACAAGTTGTAATAAATCTTATTGGAATATTTAAAATTTTGCTGACATTGCTTTAATTCATCATAAACTAGGTACTAATCGCAGCAGAAGTTAGTTAATGGAAATTAGGAAAAATTATATAAAAATGAGAGAATAACAAAAACACTGGTAACTTCTCAACATTCATGATTAAGAAGGTAAAAAATGTGTCGGGGTCGTTACAATGCCCGATTTCTTGTTGGTGTAAATCCTGCATTATCAATTATTTGTGAATCCGATCATTATTAATGAAATCGTCACCAAAAATCTGATATCGTTAAAACTTACCATACATGGTTCTTGCTTGTATGTTACAGAACGAAGGCGAAAGTTCCATCGGTATGGGCCACGAAATAGCGGCTCACCAAGTCTACAAGGTACCAAATGTAATGAACGACATTCTTTATTTCAGAAGCTCACATTATGGCATAAGCTTAGCTTAACTAACGATCTAATCATTATTAATTCAAATCGATTTTTACGGGTGCGGCATAATCATTAATACGGCTTAATAATTAACTAACTAATAATTTCAACAGAGTATTAATTAACAAAGACTACATACATATCAGTAATTGCCGGAGGATAACTTACATTAATTAACGACACCTTTTATTATTTAAGTTAGTCAAAATGTTGTTGAACTTGTTCACTCCTTCTCCAAAACGATTGACATTTTATAAACGAACAGGTTTTAACAATAACATTTGACAGGATGTATAACTAATAGGATGTGTTATACATCGTACTTACCATGTGTTTCATGTGTCAGGAAGATATGAAATTATGGGACATGTTGAAGAAATATTGTTGTTGTTGAGAAATATTGTTGATAGATTAGAAGATATTGAATATTTATAGTGTAATGAATGTAGAGAAATATAATACCTATTAACACATTCATTAACAAATTATTTACCTAAAAAAATTCTGCCAAATTAGGTGTGGTAGGTACATAGGTAAAATCGTCAAATCCATACCTAACATGAATTTGAAATTTTTTAATGTTGGAAGATCCCATAGCGGGTACCTCCTAGCGTTACTATCCTAGTTCTTTAGAATGGTCTGAAATGTAAAATGAGTGTGAAAATGTTGATTTTGGCATTTTGGTTCATCTCCTGAAAGTGAAAACAATGCTTCTACCATATCTTGGTATAATTGGAAGCAAAATAGACGACTTGGGGTTGCAAAATATTTGTCATTGAGTTTCTTGTGTATTTATTTCAAGACTCATCTTGTTGGGCATTTTCTGAAGGATTATTTGGACTAATGTCTGTATTATTAGAAAGCATATGCTAATGTACTAAATTGAGCTATAAATTTGTTTCCAGGCACAACCTATGTCGGTAATGGACTCTACAAAAGATTCGGAACCATCGCCAATATTGAGGCAATCCAATTCACAGTAAGTTGTACCTATTGGGTACAGTAAAATAATGAAATTAATACTAGGTGTGATTTTGTCAGATTTAGTGAATCAAGCTGATTGGCAGTCCTGATCAATGCGTTTCCTGTAATTTGAATTTGTATCAGTCCCTCCTTCTCCAAAATGATTTTTATGTTATGAAAGAACAGCAGGCAAACCGCCGTACATATGAATCCTAGCTTCCTCCTTAAAATAATTGCTGCAAATTTTGCATCAAATTGCTAATAAATTTTTATTCTTATGATTGAGGAAAAATATCTACTGAACTGAGGTTTACACATAAAATAATTCAGTCAATACAAAAAGTTGGGTTGCTCTTCGGTTGAAGAAACGTTTTATCTTGCAGGGACATAGGACCAGCCACATCAACCCCTGAAACCGATGGAGCCAGAGGATTGCCACAAAGGACGTACCAAAGTCTCAAAGATATGATTAGCAGCAGATTCAGCAAACAAAATGGAAATGGAGGTCCTGGTCCTGCACCTGGATCTCCTAACTTGGATTCCTCACTCAGCCCTCAGTCTCAGCTGAGGCAACATGGAGTGTACATCAGTACGCCTACATCCTCACATCAGCCACAGCAGCAACAACAGCAGCAGCAGCAACAACAACAACAAATAGTACGTTCAAATCAAATCCATACATTTAGCAATAGAGAAAATTTAGTTGCTAGTAATTAATGTTATTCTTATTACATGCCTACAACTATAAATTAATAATCACACTAATTCATGGGTGTTAATTTATTCAGGAAATGAGAGGAATGAGGCAATCCCACCAGCAGCAGCAAAGGATGTACGAGCAGCAACAAAGAAATCAATTCCAACAGCACCATCAGCAGGTACATGGCACACCTCAACTGCCCTATAAATACCCTCATATCCAAAGCGGGCAGCCGTCAGGAAGTATGGGGCCTCCTCCTTCCACGTCCTACCAGCCTATAACCGAAACTCCGACATCGTGGAAACAATACAATGGTGAAGGAGCGATACCGAAAGCGCAAGTGAGTGATAATCTCTCAGCTTCGAACTATTTTAAGGAGAAAATAATCAATTTGTTAGATGAAGTAGAATAAGTAGGTATCTAACAATCTAGCAGTAAAAATTTAACATTCGTATCAGAGTTTTAATTTGAAAAAATCGAAGGTCAATATTATTTGTTGACAAATAGTTTATAGGAAGTTGAATACATTAAACCCAGAAAAGCCCTTAAGATTGATAGTTTTTTTTATTGATAAATATAAAAGCTTCGTGCGCTACAGAAAAAGAATCAGACTTTTAGAGCGAATTTTTGTAAACTATCTTATTATAGTATCAACTACAATCATATTGTACAGTGAAACCCCTCTTAAAACTGTCACCCCTCCTAGGTGGACACCCCTCTAGCACGGTCACATTGTTTTGAAATTAAAACTCTTTGAGTACAAAGATCTGGTTAACTACCAGATTTATAGCAAAACTTGTTCTAAATAATAATCTGTAATTCAAAAGAAGAATTGGAATTTTTAGCTTTATGGGGCGGTTTTTATCGATTTTCAGCAAATATTAATGAAATTTAGGTAGGTATTTTTTCAGCATAATGTTGTGCAAACATTTTTCAAAGTTCGATTTCTTTTATTATAAGTAACTATCTTTACTGAAATTTAATAAAAATATAAAGATTTTTAGCAGTTTTTAGCCGTTTTTAGTGATTTTTGAACATATTTTTTGATATTTTACCAATTTAATGTGCTCAAAAGGTTTTAAACAACGAACTCATTCTTTCGTTTGGAAAGCTTGATTTGTTTGTAGTTTGTTAAATGATTTATTATATCGTCAGTAATATTTTCGTACGAAATTTTCGCGAATTTTCGTACAAAAAAAAGCTATTTCAATGGCTCCAAAAGGTTTGAAATTTTTCTTTTTTCTTTGTGGAAATCTGTTTTAAGGCATTCTGAAAAGATTCCGGAAGTTTAACATATTTTCATATGTGTGAATATATCTTTCGTTTGAGAATGCTTCAATTTTAATGAAATAATTTTCGAAAATTAGTTTTTAACATTTTTGGAGCCATTGCAATAGCTTTATTTTTCTCCAGAAATTGGCTCAAAACTGGAAAAAATTCAAGATCCTTTTTTGAATACCTAACAGATTATTATTTAGACTAGATAGAGGCACCAAATTTAACAATTTTTTCACGCTTTAAGTATTCAAATTTCAAAATGATGTAACATAAATAATAAAATACGATAGGGTACAATATAGCACTCATAGGATCAAGTTGCATGACGGAAACTTTTTCTCGTTTCACATACCTTCCTTACTGTTCAACATGCAGCTCTTTGAATAAATGAGCTTTCATTCATGCTTCATCAGCCTTGTCGATTTCAATCTCCGCTATTTCTCTTTCAAGCAGAGCGTGGACTGTTCGCTCAACCAACCGCAGTATTCGGGCATAAACAGCGCGAATGAGGCGGGTATGATGAGTTACAACCCGGAGAACGCGCAGACAAGCAACTACAACGGGAACGACCAGCGGTATATCCAAAGTCGACCGCCGCTCAGTCAGCAGCAGCAGTACAGGTCAGTGTAAAACAAACAATGAACCTAATTCTTGCTGTAAAATATACAGGGTAAACTGCTCGTAGATGCAAAAAGTTGTTTGCCTTAAGCTACGTCAAAAATGAAGGATTTTTTAATCGATTTTAAAAGGACAACCGTGTTTTTTCCTCTTAAACTTGGATTTCTCCACTTTTATTAATTGAATTTTATCAGATGATCTCATTTTTGGAATTAGCGTTAAATTTAAGTATGCTGCACTTTGAAAAAATTTGGTTTTCTGAAATTCTTTAAAAACGTTACAATTCTTCCGAAAAAATTCCATGTAACTGGCAAATCTCATGAAAACTGTGTCATTTAATACTCTTTCCAGCGGTAAATTCACTAGTACGATCATGCTGCATGACTGGAACTGTTTTCTACACTGGTGACGTCCCACAGGATAGGAGGGGTGCTTCGACGTCACCAATACACGAAACTGAAAAAATCATAGAAAGAAAACTACTCATCGTAGGAGAGTAGGTACGGTTGATCACCAACTTCTTAGGATTGGATCTTCTTCCACTTAGAAACATTAAAAGTTGGTATATTTTTGCACTCATTGTATTCGATGTGTCCCAAAAGCGCTCCACTTCAAATTTCATCAGGGTGGATCGATTAAGAAATAAATTAGCCCGAGGTCCTCAGCTGATCAGTGCCATAGATGTAGGTATGCACCAGAGATATCTATACAATTTTATAAGAATGAAACTCCGTCTGTTTGTCCATGCTATGCACGACCAAACGGCTGAGTGGCGGGATCTTTTTGGGATTTTCGGAATATTGTATAAGCGATTTTAAAATTTTCTAATCCCGCCCGAATCATGGACAGTAGGCCGGAAGGGTAGTGGGAGCTCTTTTTAATGCCGTTCTTTTCGACTTCCCCGCTTCCCCTACCCCTCTAAACAGCCGTCGAAAATTCCAGAAAAATACCGGTTTCGTAGGTTTTACGTTTAGGTTGTACGAGGAAGAAGACGGCGCAATCGGATTGCGAACAAATTATCGGGAAATGCTTCAAAAAAATGAAAGATGACGGA
This sequence comes from Adelphocoris suturalis, assembly GCA_030762985.1. Taxonomy (NCBI): domain Eukaryota; kingdom Metazoa; phylum Arthropoda; class Insecta; order Hemiptera; family Miridae; genus Adelphocoris; species Adelphocoris suturalis. The sequence continues at coordinate 102,044,054 of CM061041.1, read as the reverse complement.
TCCGTTTCATGGTGAAACCTGACTACATATAGACCGATGATCTGGGGAGGGATTTTCACTGAAGAAATTATATACTTACTCATTAAATTAGTAGAATTTGTTCAATTGGCAAGTTTCTCCTCGAATCCTTGAAATTCGGACGGCAACAGGAATCGGGATTGTGGTTTTGTCTGCTGTATTGTTTCCAAAATTCAGATCGGATTTTCGATGTGAGTCGATATAAATTGCTCTACACTTTATCTGACCCTTTTATCCATAGGATAGCCTGATTACCGCGAAAAGTTATAAAAAAAAAAGTTAAAAAGAAAGAGAGAGAGAGAGGGAGGGAGAGAGAGAGAGAGAGAGAGAGAGAGAGAGAGAGAGAGAGAGAGAGAGAGAGAGAGAGAGAGAGGGAGGGAGAGAGAGAGAGAGAGAGAGATGGTGTTGCAACCTTGAGATGATGTTGCCAATTACGAGTATCTTCAAATACGAAGAATCGGAACTATTTCGCATAATTTAGCTATTCTAATATCTAGTTAGAATGGTCATTATTCTAGTTCTATTAATACATTTTCTCACTTTTAGAGGTGGGTTGCAATCATCAGGGCGCAACATGTCATCTGCCAGACCGCCTGGAGGGCCCATATACCAATCGGCTCAAAATCAAAACGACTACCACCCACAGCAGCCTCAGTACACCCAAAGCTCTGTAATCGTCCATGCACCTCAGGAGGGGCTTCCGGAAGACAACAAGTCGGCAGCCAAACCTGTGGATCAGATTCACCGGGAAGGGCCCCAAGGTGCTGCGGCTTTGGCTGGTCCATCGGTCAAAGAAGATGATGATGAAGGTAACAAAAAAAAATAATTCGTCGAGGATATTGGAACACAGGAAATCACTTTACCGAAAGAACGTCTGCCAAGTTGGATGACTTCCTCGTTTATTTTAACATGGATTTGAAGTTTCGTCCATCTAATTCTGCTCCACCGACCACGGGGTGAGAGATGTACATCCCATCTTCTTTTCAGCCTTAAAGACGTAATTGTTGCCTTTCTTGACATCAGTTAACTTCCCCACTTCTTGGTAGGTTTTATACAACACTCCATCATGGCAGGCTTAAACTAATCACCCCCTTGGCAGACTGTACATAGGACAAACTATTGGTGGGACTTATAATGTCCACCCATTTGGCAAAATTGTCATATCCCCCCCCCCCCCTCCCTTTACATGTAAGCATTAGTCAGTTGGTTTCGACAAGGTATTCTGTCCCACCCACCACAGGGTGTGAATAGCCATCTTCTGTCTTGCCAGCCTTCATAACACATTACTGTCCGCCCTCCTTGACATCTGTTACAATCAGGGCCGGCCTGAGAGTGAGAGGTGTGCGAGGTATGCAGCCGCTCACTCGAGCATTTTGGAGAGGCATGAAATTAGCCAATTTCGGTTTTAAAAAAAGGCAAATTTTTAGACTTTTAACATGTCTATCCTAACATGTCTAACCTATTATGTTTTACCGGTGGATTTTTTGCTTGAAAATTAAGCAAAATTCAGCGCGACCCGACATGTTTTCAATTGATTTTCACGTACAACCGATGCGTTGCTAGGGAAGTGTAACTCCCTTAGTTTTCATAGCAGAAAAATCGTTCGTCACTTTTTGGAATGGTCTGATTTTATCACAACATCCCTAAGCCATTGTAGTGAGAAGGAAAACTAATTTATTAAGCTACGTTATAAACTAATATTGCTAAGTGACCATAATGAACTAATAATGAGAATATAAGGTTTTGCATGGTAGGTACTATTGAGCAGTAGGTACTTGTAAGCAGTAGGTACTAGACCATGCATAGACCACTGATCAGCTGATTGGTTACTAAAGCTGATTTCTATGGTATTTTATCTATGAAGCTGAAATTTGAGACAGAGCCTCTATGAGACAGGTAGAATAGAAATTTCATAATGCGTAACCAACCTAATCTGCTGAGGTTCCTAATTTCTATGCTATTCGTCCTAAGAAGCTAAAACAGCAGCAGTTTTTGAAGTTGTAATAGACTTGTAATTATAAGGAGGCTATAGAGTTGTAATAGGATGCTGAAATTTGGTATGGAGCCTCTATAGGCCTGGTGTGTACGATTGACAAATTAAAGGACCACCAATATCAGCTAAGTGAGCTCGGGAGATCATTTCTCTCCTAATTGATCTGAAAGACGGTAGACGGAAATTCGGTATGCAGCCTTCATAGGCCTGCTGTGTACGAGTGACAAAGCGAGGAACCACTCAGATCAGCTGAGTGAGCTCGGGAGCTCATTTCTCTCCTAATAGACGGAGGAAACTGAACCCTGGTATTTAGCAACATTACGACGCGAGAAACATGGTACATGATTTTTATTTATTGGTTGCAACAGAAAATCTTTTTTGTATAAACTTTTTTTGTGTGTGCGCCATTATTAAACTATGTAATTATTGGTTCACATGTTCTGTTGTTTAATTTTCTTTTACCCGTGAGACATGAAAATTTATTTTAGGTCCGGCATTAGCGTTGATTCCCGCATTAGCTATTTATTCTGAGAGCAGGTACTTGCAATATCAGTGTAAAAATCATTGTAACGTGACCCAGACGCTTTCATTAGTTTATTTAATATTTTATGATTATTGGTTAAAAAAATTTGTATCCCAATATCTTTCATGTAAAACACGCGTTATATTATGCTTTTAGAACTGTCAAGTTATCTTCATTATCATTTTTTCATTGTTTACTTTTCGCAGTAGCTGCTTCTGATTTCAACGTTAAGTACCTAACGTTAGTTTGCAATGGGACCTTACCCGTTTTCGGAAAATTAACAGTTCCTAGTAGGTTCCTACCTAGCTAGGTTTTTTTTATAAGGCGCAATATCGAACTAACAGTTTAAATGACAATTCAAAAAGTATTACATTCATGTGGACCTTTTGTGTTGCAGGTGGTTTTGTGAAAAGAGGTGCGCAAAGTGATTCTGGAAGAGGAAGCACAGTTTATTCCAGTGCAAAAACTAGCGCAGAAGATACAACACCACCCCTTGGTGAGTGGAATCATTGTGATGTTCCTAATTAACGAATTGTGTTTACAAGAATTTCATAATGTAATAAAGTCATAATTCATAAAGTTTAAATGAACCTCCCATTCTGTGTTGTTGAATTGCAAGCACCTTAATTATTTGAACTAGCTAAATGTTACCAACTAGATCTATACCTACTAGAAATAGTAGGTACCTACCTCCTAGGAGCAACAGCTACTATGTAGGAACGCTCCAGGTATTGCTGAAGAAAGAGATGTTTTGGTCTGGAATTTCAAATGCTACGATGAATACTATTGGTATACCTGGTCAAAAAAATCTCAGTAATGTTTATGCTACAGTCATTGACCGCCTTTCACAGTCTTACTTGGCACTTAGGTCCCATGATTCATGTTTCGTAATTTGAATCTTGATGTTGACGTTTAGGAGAGCCAAGTGAATGGTCGGAAAGAGTGGAAAACGAGTTGAGGCAGATTCTGAATGGTCCAGGAGGCAGCGCCCCCCCTGGCGGGGGACCTCAAAACGGCGGTGGAGGACTGACATCAGCAGCAGGAGCGGCTGCTGGTTCTAGCGAGAGCTTTTCCTCCGTGTCACCGCCTCTTCCGCCCTTGTCGCCTCACAGCAGTGATGACACTTACCGTCGGCCACGGTACGTATTACCTCCTTACCCAGTAGGTACCTACCAGAGTTCGAAATAAAGTTCCGAAAAAAATAAAAGCACCGAAAATAATGACTCAAAATTTTAACTTTATAATTTCGTTCCGACCTAGATCCATCTAGTAAGAGTTTCTCCTTATCATAGAGTTAAAACTTTTTTTTCTCCCCCGACTGTCCAATAGGTAATTTGAAATGTTCAATTGGTTGTTTCGTTGTAACAAAAGAATTTAATTTACAGAATAGCGGGATACGGAACGAAGGGAGGGAACAGTTCTATTTGGACAACAGCCCGAACCAAAGAGAAACCGAGGTCGCATAAACACGGCAAAGGTTCAACAAGTAAGTTCCTACCTGTCCAAAATATTATACTAACCTATCTTTCTGGACCACTGAAGTTTTATGTCTTTCAAGGTAATCCATCAGCATACCCACACTTTCATGTTTAACAATATTTCCATAGGAAAGAGAACCTCGATGATTTGACTAATATAATTTACTAACCTCCTTTTCCGGAATTTATCTTGAAAATGTGCTATTTGATTTCTCAACTGATATTAATTTATAATGCAATGGACAAGGGTCAGAAAATTTACATAATGTACCTACCTTGATGTTTTGAAGGCTTTCGACAGTTTGGATAAGGGTATTTTTTTGGAAAAGTGTGAGGAAATGGGATTGAGGGGCGTCGTCTTAGACTGGTTTAGATCTTATATACGTAATCGAAGGCAAGTTGTAACAATAGATCCAGTTAGCAGGGATGTAATGGAAATTAATTATTTTGAGTTGTGTCAGAGAACGGCATAGGGGCCGCTGGCTTTTTTAATATACCTACATAGAGGAGACCGGTCGACTTGATTTGAATGGCCGATTATTCCTTTTCACGGATGATATTGCGCTGATTAGTACAGGGGACTCCTGGGAACAGTGTAAACACAATATGATCAATGATTTTAAATCTATCAATGAGCGTTTAATTAGTCTGCCATCAACTGTAAATTTGAATAAAATGTGTACATATTCCAGTTACAATTAGGAACAAAAATTATCCTCTAGCTCTAGACATTTTTATGCACGGATATTGTCAAGAAGGGTGCACAACTTGTCCGAAGATGTCTCAAGTGAAGACCCTAAAGTACTTAGGGGTGTATTTCGATCATATGATGAAACGGGATTTTCACATATGTACTCTGACTGATAAGTAAGGGAGAGTCTCTTTTGTCCTGTCCGGCATGTCCTTTCTTTAAACTAGAGTTGTGAGAATGGCTTACATGGATCTTACTCAATCACTAATGAGTTTTGCTTAAGTGGTGTGGGGTGGAACTTATCTTAGAAGTCTGATGGATCCTTGGGCTAAAATGCAAAAATCGTTGCTTAAGTATGCTTTTTGTCGTACCCCTCCAAATCGCTCTTTAACGAATTGAAAATTCTGAACATCTACCAATTATATGCCAAGCAAATTTTAATATTTTTTATGAGAAAAAGAATAAATTTAATTTGACATTTAATTTGATGTGAGGGGTACGAAATGGCCAAAATCGTAACCGAGTCGATATGGAACTGTGATTCGGATATCTTCCGCAGTAGCATTCTCAACTCAAAATACATTATATAATGATATATATTATTGTTATACATTCTATTATGTTCTTTAAAATCAGTTCATTTTCTGTATTCATGGGTATTTTTTGTTTCGAAGAATTGATCTGCTTTATTTCAAATACTGTTCGTAGTTTGCTCAAGTATGGTAATATAGGATGATGACGTATATGTATAGTAAGACTGGCACCAAACACAGCTGTGATACATGGCTTTTCGGTGTCATTCCGTTGTATAGTTTCTTGTATATTATTGCAATAAAAAAATAAATAAATAAATGAAATAAAAATATAAAATAAATAAACAGTACATTCTTCAATAACAGCTAAATCTACAATTCTCTCATCTCATCTTCCACAGAGAACCAAAGCAATTAATTCAATCCCATTAAATTCAGCAGAGCCATTCTATGTTCATATCTCTTTTCCCAGCATATATCATGTACCTTCTCAGTTACCTCCACGATCCACATTAAAAGGAACTTCTTATTTGGACTATTCAGATTTGCTATGTAGCGGTCTAGAAATCGACTCCATGCTTGACGAAAATAACTCAAGTGAAGACGAAGAGTACACTGACACTCGGGCAATCAGGAAGCAGCTCGAGGGTTTGGAAACTATGTATTCTCAGGTAAAAAACAGACCATAATACTGTAATAATTATTCGATATACTTGCACAAATCCTATTGAGAATAACCCACTTTTGCTATACCTGTATATAGGTAGGTATAGTAAGTTACCTAGTTGTAGTATATCGTCTATTTCTGAGTGTGCTCCCTCCTGAACTTAGGTGTGACACCCATCATGCCTATTACAGGTCAGATCTGGCTTGAGCATGAGTGAAGAAACGATGCCTACTCAGTTTCTCTTCTTCCAAGTTTGGGTGCTCGTACGAATTTCTAAAATTGACGCAAAACCAACGGGTTATTTACCTCATTTTGAATCATTCCCAAATTCCCTAGATACGTAGTAAAGCTGTGCGATGTAGAAGAGGCCCTTGAAATAAAACTATATCGGTAGATAGGTGCATATCCTCATAATTCCAATGTCCTCCTGCTTCCTACTCACTGCGTCGCACAGTTGATCACTGAAGGTAACAGCGTATTCCTCAAGAGTGACAGGAGGACATAAGCAGGGAATAGATACCTAACATTTTGCTATCATAAAATGCATCATCACTCCCTTTCAATTACGAGAGTCACCAAAATGTACAAATTGTTGGTTAGACTTGAAGAACACTGTGGTGGATACTCAAACCAAAGAAAATTTACGGTCTTCGACAGGCCTTTCTGATAAGATTGGCTTAAGGAGTATGGCAGGGGGATAGAGACTAAACTAATTCTGGAGTAGTAGGATTCAGTAAGAAGATTTTGTTTGGTTGGATATTGTTTGTTCCATCTATCAAGATGGCAATACAATCCAAAGTTACAGGGCAGAACACTTATGATGAGACTTGAAATTAATAATCTTCAAATTACCTATGTATCTACCTGTTCTAATAAATCGTTGTGTCTGATAACAGGTATTGAAGCTTTTGGGTGTAAAGAAACACGGCTTAACTCGGTACGAGGCGTCTGACCCAAGGATCAACAGAAGAAGGACCTGCGGATCTATTTCCTCTGCTCCCAGTTCCGTGAGCAGCCGACCTATAAGAGCTGTCGACAGGAGGGGCAGAGCCGGCAAAGTTCGGGACACTCGGGTAAGTTTAGTGACTAGTTGCCAACCTACTGAGAAAGAGATAAACAACAGAAATCGTACTCAGGCTACTGGGCCAAAAATAAATTAATGAGGGGAAAAAACAACCGCAGACATAAGAAACAGAAATGAGGAGCTGACATGGGAAACGAGTTAAGTCCAAAAATCAAATTTCATAGGAACTCCCTCTGAACTCTTATCAGATTTTTTTGGACATAATCTCTTCTCCATGTAAAGGTCACACATTTATTTAGGGTGCGATCTAGCAAGGACGGGAGGACCTAAGGCCGTTGGCGTGACTGTTTAGTTGCACTTCGACGAAAAAAAATGTTCTTTGGATTTTTGGACTTAACTCGTTTTCCATGTCAGCTCCTCAAATATTGAAGATATAATATTCATAGCATCTATTAGGGACTACATCAATAACCAGTGAAGCTAGGTGCGTATTCTGAGAATGAAACATATTTGTAAGTAATGCATGCATTACAGGGACGTCCCTATGAATGGATTGCATATTTTGGTGAGAATTAAAATAAGAGAAAAACCAAAGCATCACGATTTCTCGATTTCTCGGAATCTCTAGCCCCCCCCCTCCTCATACCATTTCACTCCTTCACCGACAGTAAATTGGAAATTTCTGAGGTTGCATAACTGGACTAAAATTTGGATTTAGACGAACAATAAAGACAACCACGAAAAGTCTGTTGAATATAATGAAAATGACACTATTTATCGTTACTACCCCCTCCATTCACCCCCTTCCATTACGAAATTTAAAACACTGGTTGCATATTCCAAAACTAGACCAAATTCGAAGTTGATCAAAAAAGAATCATTGGACGAGAATAGTTAAAACATCTTGATTTATCTGTATTAGTACCCCCTCTCTTGATGAAATTTGAAAATCCTGACAAACTTTCAAAAACTACATCGAATTCATAATGGAACAAAATAAGAATCAAGAAAATCGATAGAAATTTGTAGCTTGGGCAGCGCTTGACATAATCGGTATTATCCCCTCCCCCCCCCACCTCGACAGCAAATCCGAAATTTCCAAGGATTTTCTCACAACTAGACTGAAATTGGGATTTGGAAAAAACACGTTTTTTCGACTTTACCCCCTCCATTCCCCCTCTTCCATCTTGAAATTCAAAATGTCCGAGGTTTGTTGTACAACTACACTACAACTGGGATCGAACAAAGAAAGAATCTCGAAAATCGGTTGAGATTTGTGGTCTGTGGTCTACAATATTTATGACACACACACGCACGCACACACACACACACACACATATACACCTATAGTTTTTTTCACGGATTCGGTCTTAGAATGGTCTGAAACGGATTTGTATGCGGTTATTTTTTTCTCATGCTTGGGTTGTCCCCTACCCCCCTGGATCAATTCCAATAGGCGTCCCTCTTATTAACGAAGCCTTGCCTATAAGACATAGCTTCAGAGGGACGTCCTAAAAATGAAGAAAGATACAGTGAGGTAAATTAAAAGGAACAGAGGAATGACGGGAGGAAATAGAAAGATGAGAGAGATTGATTGATTGTTTGATTGTTTATTTATTAATCTGTACAAAAATAGGACCTGTTGGTCCTCTCTTACTTTTTGACAGAATATACTAATATATAAATGAAAATAACAAAGTCAGACTCTTAATACTATTAAATTTTAAAAAAAATATATATATACTCGTAGGATGTCGTGTGTTGCTCCAAATCTAACATAAGGTATACTTGAATTTGCATAGAAAAACTAAACATACAAATTTTTTATAAAGGGTAATCATGTGTGCAATGTATTGATTCTGAGGTTTACCAAATTGAAAGTATAGAACGGCACTTGAAGGCACAACTCCAATACAAATTGTAAAAAAAAAATAATAATAATAATCAGTACTTTTTAGGCATACAAAAAAAAACAATTATTCAATAAACTAAAAATTTTCACAATTCACGCCTATCCATATTTTAAAAGTAATTTCTCTTTCAGACGTTTCTTAAAATTAATGAGTGAAATAGTTATGTCAAAAATCTCGTTGTTATCATTAAACAGGCATGCACACATCACGTGAAATGATCTACTATATACACCAGTCCTATGCTTAGGACTTTGAATCAAATTTGACGCATTGCGCGTATTTATACTGTGCACTTGACCCATGAATTTAAATTTTTCATACAAAAATGAAGGCCTTCCAGTTTTCAGTATTTTGAACAATAGTGTACCTTTTCGAAACTCACGCCATTCCTTTACCTTCAACCATTTGTAGAGAGAGAGAGAGAGAGAGAGAGAGAGAGAGAGAGCAAAGAATAAATTTACAATTAGTGAGTTTAATTATATCAAATAAATCAGTCTTCTAATAAATATTTATGAACAAAGTGAAAATTACATAATTTTATATAGGCACAACAATAAATTCTATTTTTATTTACGTTTATTTATAATTTTTTCTGTATAGAATTTTTGGTACAAGTGGTTTTTAATATAAATTCAAAAGTTTTTCGAATCTTTTATTATGATCGTACGAGTATAATTCAGGGTATTGATTGTTGTACTTAATGGAACTAATAACAAATAATTCAGAATATTTTACTGATTTGTACTCAGGAATTTTCAGGATTCTGGATGCCGTTCTTGTATCTCTATTATAAGATAGAAATGTAAATAAATTTGTCATATAGGTAAGGCGGAGATTTAGTTTTAGAATTTTAAATAGGAGCTCACTAGATCTAAACTGTCTCCACTCTTTAATTTTTAAAAATTTTTGTTTTTTCTAATCTAGCGATATGTGCTCATAGATCGGTGTTCTAGTTGTAAAACGAATACAAGCGTTTTGTGCTCGCTGCAATTTAGAATTTTTTTCATCGGATATATCCATATAAATCGTACTTATAGCAATAATCGGAAAAATGAAAAAATAGTACATTTGCAATACCTACTCTCCTAAGCTGATATAATCCTTTGTATACTTTATTACAAAAAATAGTTGTGCCTTTTGTTTCCACGTAAATGAATCATCGAATTACACCCCTAAATTTCTTCCACTATTGATGTAAACTAAGCATTTGATTCGAATTTTTATCCATTTATATCAATATTGATCTAGTAAGAGAGAAAGAGAGAGGGGGGGGGGGATTAAGTAAGTTCACACTAGTAACAAACGATCCTATGGCACACCTGAATCGGGTGATGAAAGCAGTTAATTCTTAGATTCTTTTCATCATTTTGGAAAATTAATGCTGAATAAATGAATTTAAAAAAATTAATTATTTAACCTACCATGAACTTGGGTTATGATACACAAATCACTATAGCCCTGTTCATTAATCATCTAATTACTTACTACAATGTTAAACCATTTTTATTTTAGTGCCAAAAATCTTTCAAGATCACACTATTTTGGACAAAAAATTTAAAATAGGAACGTTGTACGATTGCAGGGCATCAACAAAAGGTTCCAAAGGCTAGAATCACATGTCGTCACATTGGCAAGAAGCGTGGCCCATCTATCGTCAGAAATGCGGACGCAGCACATAATGATGCAGGTAAGGGCACATTCTTTTAAACAGCCTGTAGCAGATACCTAATTAATTTACCTCTTCAAATATCTAAATATAGTGTTTTTGTACTTCCATTGTAGCTAGAGCGAGCACGATGAGTTGATAACCTCTTTAGGTTGATTTCTCATATCGTCGTTGAAACCGCAGCATGGCATAACTGAGAAACCCCCACTTTACAGGAGAGCCAAAAAACCTTCTCTTTTCGAAATTTTGAGACATTTGCTACCAAATACTTCATTGTCGATTTAAAAAAATCTTCTGGGGTATGACATTAACACCCCTCGTTTGAAAAAATGTGTCATCTAAAAGTTGCGCTAGTTGTGTCATGCTGCTAGACACTTTCAGTCAGTTGTGTCTTGCTGCTAGACCATTTCAGTCAGTTGTGTCATGCTACTCCATGCATTTTAGTACTAGGAATAGGTATAAAAAGGACCAACAACCAACTTAACAATTTTTATTTTTGAACTAGAATACTGGTAAAAATCACACTGTTGTTTAGCTAGGTTGGTATAAAATGGCATTACCTAACTAGAACTAGGGTAAACAAACATTACTTTGGGTTTCTATGGATCAAAATTTTTTCATAATTAACAAACACAGCTTTTAAATGCAAACGCTTGAATATTAAAACATAGTCCCTTTTTTTCAGCCTTGGACAAAAAATAGTCTCTGGTTACTACAGTTAAAAATCACAGTAGGTCTTGGCTACAACCAGTCATAATTATTTAATTAATATTATCGTGTGCAGAATCTCTATTATCACCAAAGAGAGCCAAAACACTCAAAAACCAAAGAATAACGAAACGTAAGGTAGTTATTAAGAAAAAATAATGAGATCACTCTGGAATAGTCTCCTATCAAGACGCAACACTAAATCAAAAGCTTAAAATAAGTAGGTACCTAACCAAAATGTCGAATCAAATTCGAATTGGTAAATCACTGGGAAGATTTTTTCTTGGTCAAGGAAACGCTTTTTCCAGCCTTTTCTTTCTTCTTTCTCAAGGATCCTCCTGATTTTTCTTCCTCCTTGCTTACGCATTCCTCTACTTTCTCTTGCTCCTTGCACACGCTTCCTTCTGCTTTCGTTTTTTTCTTACTCTTGCTCTCTTCTGCTTTCACTAGTTGCTTGATTTTCTTACACTCTGATCATAATTGATCAAGCTCTCAAAAATACTGACATTCTTTTGGCATAAATTCTCTCAATGACTAGAGATCATCCTACTTGTCGAACCATTGGATTCTTCAGCCCAAATGTTTTCATAAATGTAGTTTGACAAACAGGCAAACGTTTCTCACCAACTTTCAAGTGGTAACTGTATGTAGGTAAGTGCTCTTTTCTTTTTTTGGCTGCAATTTTTTAACTCTTTTTTTTTTTTTTTTTTTTTTTTTTTTTGGTTCTGAAAATTCAACCAGCGATGCAATAAACATTTCCCTTTCTCCCCAGTTCATTGTATTCCAAAAATCATTGAACAAACACTGTCTGACGCCTCCATCGATTTCGTTGATTAGATTATACCACTTTGAACACTAGCTCGAAATAGACATTTTACCAGCTCGTCGAGACCAACCATCATTTCGTCGTCATCTGAGAATCGTGCAACAATATAAAAAGAGAACATGGTTCTCATTGTATCTTTATACGCATTTTTTCTAACAATGATACCACTAATAAAAACGATAAGGTAAAGAAAGTAAAAAGGACACTAACGTCACCTTGCTTCCGTACCACAAATGAGACCCTCTTGGAACTTTATCTTTCAACCCTATTCGAAGATATTCAATGGTTTTGCATTAAAAAATTACAACGAATTGCCCATAATTTAATGAAAAATCATACTTAACTGATCAGGTTCCTCAAGTCGAATTTTAGATAGTAGATACCTACTATCAAAAATTTGACATGAGGAACCTGATCAGCGTACTCATTAGTTATTAACATAAAATCTGCTCTTTGATAGATTAACATTCGACCTCGGATTAGGATTCAGAATGGTATTTTGGGGTGAATTTGGTGCCAGCCCACTCCGTGTTGTAATAAAATACATGATTCAGCATAGCACAACTGACAACACTTTGGGTTGCAGCATAGCACAACTGACACTGGTTGGCCAAACAACATAGCACAACTGACACTAGTTTGTGTCCTCATTTCATTGCTTTCATCACGATCTTATTTAAAATATTTCGAATAAACCTTTCAATGGAAAACAGAAAACAATTACTGTAGTTGGCAGAACCAAAGAAAAATGTGAGATCCATGGTCAACTTTCATTTAAAAACAAGAAAAATTTACCTCCTCATGAGAAGTTGTTGACGACACCATTATTTTCCACTGAATGTTGTCATTTGTGTCATGCTGCAGGTTAGATTTCATTCATGTCATGATGGCAACGCTGCTTCCAGTGATGTTATAGTTGTTTAAAATGAAAAAATCACTTCACCAATCGATCGGGCTCAAAAAAATACATAAGAATCGATATCTAACTCAAAATCGACTTTTTGTCGGATATGCCATGCTGCGGTTTCAACGACTCGTCGTTGAAACCGCAGCATGGCATAACTGAGAAACCCCCACTTTACAGGAGAGCCAAAAAACCTTCTCTTTTCGAAATTTTGAGACATTTGCTACCAAATACTTCATTGTCGATTTAAAAAAATCTTCTGGGGTATGACATTAACACCCCTCGTTTGAAAAAATGTGTCATCTAAAAGTTGCGCTAGTTGTGTCATGCTGCTAGACACTTTCAGTCAGTTGTGTCTTGCTGCTAGACCATTTCAGTCAGTTGTGTCATGCTACTCCATGCATTTTAGTACTAGGAATAGGTATAAAAAGGACCAACAACCAACTTAACAATTTTTATTTTTGAACTAGAATACTGGTAAAAATCACACTGTTGTTTAGCTAGGTTGGTATAAAATGGCATTACCTAACTAGAACTAGGGTAAACAAACATTACTTTGGGTTTCTATGGATCAAAATTTTTTCATAATTAACAAACACAGCTTTTAAATGCAAACGCTTGAATATTAAAACATAGTCCCTTTTTTTCAGCCTTGGACAAAAAATAGTCTCTGGTTACTACAGTTAAAAATCACCGTAGGTCTTGGCTACAATCAGTCATAATTATTTAATTAATATTATCGTGTGCAGAATCTCTAATATCACCAAAGAGAGCCAAAACACTCAAAAACCAAAGAATAACGAAACGTAAGGTAGTTATTATGAAAAAATAATGAGATCACTCTGTAATAGTCGCCTATCAAGACGCAACCCTAAATCAAAAGCTGAAAATAAGTAGGTACCTACCTAACTAAAATGTCGAATCAAATTCGAATTGGTAAATCACTTGGAAGACTTTTTCTTGGTCAAGGAAACGCTTTTTCCAGCTTTTTCTTTCTTCTTCCTCAAGGATCCTCCTGATTTTTCTCCCTCCTTGCTTACGCATTCCTCTACTTTATCTTGCTCCTTGCTCACGCTTCCTTCTGCTTTCGTTTTTTTCTTACTCTTGCTCTCTTCTGCTTTCACTAGTTGCTTGATTTTCTTACACTCTGATCATAATTGATCAAGCTCTCAAAAATACTGACATTCTTTTGGCATAAATTCTCTCAATGACTAGAGATCATCCTACTTGTCGAACCATTGGATTCTTCAGCCCAAATGTTTTCATAAATGTAGTTTGACAAACAGGCAAACGTTTCTCACCAACTTTCAAGTGGTAACTGTATGTAGGTAAGTGCTCTTTTCTTTTTTTGGCTGCAATTTTTTAACTCTTTTTTTTTTTTTTTTTTTTTTTTTTTTGGTTCTGAAAATTTAACCAGCGATGCAATAAACATTTCCCTTTCTCCCCAGTTCATTGTATTCCAAAAATCATTGAACAAACACTGTCTGACGCCTCCATCGATTTCGTTGATTAGATTATACCACTTTGAACAGTAGCTCGAAATGGACATTTTACCAGCTCGTCCAACCATCATTTCGTCGTCATCTGAGAATCGTGCAACAATATAAAAAGAGAACATGGTTCTCATTGTATCTTTATACGCATTTTTTCTAACAATGATACCACTAATAAAAACGATAAGGTAAAGAAAGTAAAAAGGACACTAACGTCACCTTGCTTCCGTACCACAAATGAGACCCTCTTGGAACTTTATCTTTCAACCCTATTCGAAGATATTCAATGGTTTTGCATTAAAAAATTACAACGAATTGCCCATAATTTAATGAAAAATCATACTTAACTGATCAGGTTCCTCAAGTCGAATTTTAGATAGTACTGTAAAATGGGGTAATAAGGGTCAATTTACAACTTTGGAAGCCCCTCCTAACCAGGGTGATTTTTTTCTGCAATTTTTAAATTTTTTGTGTTATTAGTCTTGGCCTGAAGAAAGCAACGCTTTATTAAAATAATTGTTTTAACCCTTGTAGGAGCTTATATATTTTTTTAAATGGTCTGACCCTTATAAACACGAAAGTGGGGTGATTAGGGTCACGTGCTTTTTTCAGCAAAAATCTCTCTTTTACGCACTCCCTGGGATACAAGGGTCACGAATTTAAGTTTAAAAAAAAAAAACAACGTGCCAAAATCGAAAGAAAATGTTATTTCCATTAAAATAAACATTTTTTCAATCACATTACATTCCATTGACTTGGAAAATAATAAAGCAGTAGAAGCAAATGTCTCTGTGTCGTAAAATATCATTAATAAATTTGGAATTGAATCAACAATCAAAAATACTTCTTCACTAAGACCCCACATTATTAATTTAACCTAAAAAGAACTTGAACACAAATCACCAAACTAAGAACAAAAATAAAACAGTTGTGGCAAACTTAGCCATGGAACATGAAGGTTCCCCTTACATTAGAGATAGGGGTTAGCAATCTCACCATCTATTCGAACCCAATAGAATCAATACCACGAACAGTTGGAAATAAATATTAGTCAATGACACCTTTATAGTTCTTTAGAAAGGAGCAACGGAGAGGCTTCTTTTTTTTCTGGATGCCTACAATCTGACAGACGAACATTGTTTCTTCTCCTTTTTCGTATTTTTGTCATAGACGATAGATGTTTGGGGGAAGTTGTGAAGTTGGATTTTCGTTCGAGGTTTATTTCGCGACAGATAATAGATGCGAGGCATGGTGACCCTTATTGCCTGGATACCACTGAAAACAAGCGTCCTCTTGAAAAAATAAATCTATAAAATGAAATACTGTATTTAAAAAAATGCTGCATATGTCGATCAAAACAAAACAAGCAACTGCAAAGGATGTTCAAAGGTCCCACTCAAAACGACGAAGACAGTGCTTCCAACAGACAAAGTTTTGGTGATCTTCAAAACAGAGAAAAAAGAGGGTGTGGTTCACTTATTCCCCCATAGAGTTCATCTAAGTACATGAGGTCTCTAACTCCACAGATAGTTAGGTAATAGTGTCCTTCAGCTCCATGATTTTTCTCATAGATTTAGAAGCAATACGGTACCCCCCAGAACCTGGAAACGGTGGGAACGAAGTTTTGACCCTAATAGCCCTGCTGACCCTAGAAACCCCGTTTTACGGTAGATACCTACTATCTAAAATTTGACGTGAGGAACCTGATCAGCGTACTCATTAGTTATTACTATAAAATCCGCTCTTTGGTAGATTAACATTCGACCTCGGATTAGGATTCAGAATGGTATTTTGGGGTGAATTTGGTGCCAGCCCACTCCGTGTTGTAATAAAATACATGATTCAGCATAGCACAACTGACAACACTTTGGGTTGCAGCATAGCACAACTGACACTGGTTGGCCAAACAACATAGCACAACTGACACTAGTTTGTGTCCTCATTTCATTGCTTTCATCACGATCTTATTTAAAATATTTCGAATAAACCTTTCAATGGAAAACAGAAAACAATTACTGTAGTTGGCAGAACCAAAGAAAAATGTGAGATCCATGGTCAACTTTCATTTAAAAACAAGAAAAATTTACCTCCTCATGAGAAGTTGTTGACGACACCATTATTTTCCACTGAATGTTGTCATTTGTGTCATGCTGCAGGTTAGATTTCATTCATGTCATGATGGCAACGCTGCTTCCAGTGATGTTATAGTTGTTTAAAATGAAAAAATCACTTCACCAATCGATCGGGCTCAAAAAAATACATAAGAATCGATATCTAACTCAAAATCGACTTTTTGTCGGATATGCCATGCTGCGGTTTCAACGACTCGTCGTTGAAACCGCAGCATGGCATAACTGAGAAACCCCCACTTTACAGGAGAGCCAAAAAACCTTCTCTTTTCGAAATTTTGAGACATTTGCTACCAAATACTTCATTGTCGATTTAAAAAAATCTTCTGGGGTATGACATTAACACCCCTCGTTTGAAAAAATGTGTCATCTAAAAGTTGCGCTAGTTGTGTCATGCTGCTAGACACTTTCAGTCAGTTGTGTCTTGCTGCTAGACCATTTCAGTCAGTTGTGTCATGCTACTCCATGCATTTTAGTACTAGGAATAGGTATAAAAAGGACCAACAACCAACTTAACAATTTTTATTTTTGAACTAGAATACTGGTAAAAATCACACTGTTGTTTAGCTAGGTTGGTATAAAATGGCATTACCTAACTAGAACTAGGGTAAACAAACATTACTTTGGGTTTCTATGGATCAAAATTTTTTCATAATTAACAAACACAGCTTTTAAATGCAAACGCTTGAATATTAAAACATAGTCCCTTTTTTTCAGCCTTGGACAAAAAATAGTCTCTGGTTACTACAGTTAAAAATCACAGTAGGTCTTGGCTACAACCAGTCATAATTATTTAATTAATATTATCGTGTGCAGAATCTCTATTATCACCAAAGAGAGCCAAAACACTCAAAAACCAAAGAATAACGAAACGTAAGGTAGTTATTAAGAAAAAATAATGAGATCACTCTGGAATAGTCTCCTATCAAGACGCAACACTAAATCAAAAGCTTAAAATAAGTAGGTACCTAACCAAAATGTCGAATCAAATTCGAATTGGTAAATCACAGGGAAGATTTTTTCTTGGTCAAGGAAACGCTTTTTCCAGCCTTTTCTTTCTTCTTTCTCAAGGATCCTCCTGATTTTTCTTCCTCCTTGCTTACGCATTCCTCTACTTTCTCTTGCTCCTTGCACACGCTTCCTTCTGCTTTCGTTTTTTTCTTACTCTTGCTCTCTTCTGCTTTCACTAGTTGCTTGATTTTCTTACACTCTGATCATAATTGATCAAGCTCTCAAAAATACTGACATTCTTTTGGCATAAATTCTCTCAATGACTAGAGATCATCCTACTTGTCGAACCATTGGATTCTTCAGCCCAAATGTTTTCATAAATGTAGTTTGACAAACAGGCAAACGTTTCTCACCAACTTTCAAGTGGTAACTGTATGTAGGTAAGTGCTCTTTTCTTTTTTTGGCTGCAATTTTTTAACTCTTTTTTTTTTTTTTTTTTTTTTGGTTCTGAAAATTTAACCAGCGATGCAATAAACATTTCCCTTTCTCCCCAGTTCATTGTATTCCAAAAATCATTGAACAAACACTGTCTGACGCCTCCATCGATTTCGTTGATTAGATTATACCACTTTGAACAGTAGCTCGAAATGGACATTTTACCAGCTCGTCGAGACCAACCATCATTTCGTCGTCATCTGAGAATCGTGCAACAATATAAAAAGAGAACATGGTTCTCATTGTATCTTTATACGCATTTTTTCTAACAATGATACCACTAATAAAAACGATAAGGTAAAGAAAGTAAAAAGGACACTAACGTCACCTTGCTTCCGTACCACAAATGAGACCCTCTTGGAACTTTATCTTTCAACCCTATTCGAAGATATTCAATGGTTTTGCATTAAAAAATTACAACGAATTGCCCATAATTTAATGAAAAATCATACTTAACTGATCAGGTTCCTCAAGTCGAATTTTAGATAGTAGATACCTACTATCAAAAATTTGACATGAGGAACCTGATCAGCGTACTCATTAGTTATTAACATGAAATCCGCTCTTTGGTAGATTAACATTCGACCTCGGATTAGGATTCAGAATGGTATTTTGGGGTGAATTTGGTGCCAGCCCACTCCGTGTTGTAATAAAATACATGATTCAGCATAGCACAACTGACAACACTTTGGGTTGCAGCATAGCACAACTGACACTGGTTGGCCAAACAACATAGCACAACTGACACTAGTTTGTGTCCTCATTTCATTGCTTTCATCACGATCTTATTTAAAATATTTCGAATAAACCTTTCAATGGAAAACAGAAAACAATTACTGTAGTTGGCAGAACCAAAGAAAAATGTGAGATCCATGGTCAACTTTCATTTAAAAACAAGAAAAATTTACCTCCTCATGAGAAGTTGTTGACGACACCATCATTTTCCACTGAATGTTGTCATTTGTGTCATGCTGCAGGTTAGATTTCATTCATGTCATGATGGCAACGCTGCTTCCAGTGATGTTATAGTTGTTTAAAATGAAAAAATCACTTCACCAATCGATCGGGCTCAAAAAAATACATAAGAATCGATATCTAACTCAAAATCGACTTTTTGTCGGATATGCCATGCTGCGGTTTCAACGACGATATATTTTTCCTAAGTCCGGGAGAAATAGAACTCTTATAGTGACGTTAATGTGAATCTTATTCTGATTCGCGGCCATTCTTCTCTTGACCCTAGCTAGTGACTGACGCCAGATAGGTACCGTTTTTCAAAATATTATTAGTACCTATTCATTTACTTTGCATAGTTTTTATAAACAAAGCGATACTATTAGGTACCAA
This sequence comes from Adelphocoris suturalis, assembly GCA_030762985.1. Classification (NCBI taxonomy): domain Eukaryota; kingdom Metazoa; phylum Arthropoda; class Insecta; order Hemiptera; family Miridae; genus Adelphocoris; species Adelphocoris suturalis. The sequence continues at coordinate 102,024,695 of CM061041.1, read as the reverse complement.
ATAAAGAAAAAAAAGTGTTTGTTTGCCATAAAATGTATGGGCTATAACTATAACAATTTCTTTGCATTCAAAATGCCAAGATTTAAAAACTATGTAACATAAATATAATGAGAACGATTACGAATTTCGCTCAAGTAGTCATGTTGTATGACAGGAACTGTTATTTCATAGCACCGTGTGATGATGGAAAAAACCAAGTTGCATAAGGAATAAGTAGATAATGATAGGAAAAAATCTATAAAAATCGCTAAAATTGCTTGAGCTCCAAAATCCTTGTTTAAATAGCAGATTATTAAACATAATAACGTTTATTTTCCTATAGATGATTGATAGTTACGTCACCATTTCTTGTCGCTCGTTTTTCTGAAATTTTAAAACAGTTTAACATAAATATAAATACTTCTACGAAAATTTGCTCATACGATCATGCTGCATAACTTTTTTTTGGCTGCCTCTCAAAAGCGCTGGTCTATTGTTCAAATACTAAATAAAAGGCCCAGTGGTTTGAGCTAAACAATGGTGGAACTCTACCAAAAGTGCCGGTGGTTATGATGGTATTTTTTGGTGGCAAGTAGGTATAAGGACAAATAGATCAGAATGATGTGTATAGTTTGCTGGTCTAGATGCTTGCATCTCAAAAATGAAAACAAAATCCTATATCAATCTTTTCTGTAAAATATACATTAGGTAGATGGACAAATTGATTAGAATAATGTGAATTGTTTGGTGGTCTAGTAGCGATACGCTAGTGAGGAGTGATGAAGGATGTGCGAAATAAGCACCGGCGCTTCCGCCCTACAAAAACTGGCGCTTTTTGGAAAAAGCACCGGCACATTTTTCCCTCATCAGTTGTAAAACCAGCGCTTCTGGTTGGCACCGTTTATTTATTTTAGTAGGTACCTACTTCATTATTTTTTACATCTACGTAATTAGGATTAAGTTAAATTCAACAATGTACAGACTATTGCAGAGAACGAATTAAATTACTCACGATGTCCTAATCCATGATTCTTTTGTTCTGCAGGAAATGGAAATGATGAGGGGCGAGCTGGCGTCTCTCAGAATCCAGACGAACTTGAATTCGCAATCGGCGGCCCACCAGGTGTCGATGCAGCAAGGAATGTTCAACGGCGCCAACGCTCTTAACGCCACAAAACAGAGCAATTCGACCCCAGAGAAAGTCAAGAGGCTAACCAAGTTTTTCGGGGACGAGCCTCCTCTCCTAAGGCTATTCCTACGAAGGTTAGGCTATGAGGTATGATCATTGAGAATTGCACAGGGTTGTGATGGTACTATGCACCACATTTGCTGGAGATACCAAATGTATAGTCTAAAATGGGATATGAGAACATCAACCCTTCAATTCATCACCACTCCATAATTAGTTTATCAATGGAATTAACGTAATAACAATAATAGGTACGATAGTATCCCCAATAGGTACACCTATTCACCTGCTCCTGAATAAAACGCTGCAAATTATTACACAAAGGTTTATTATTTTTGAATTGGAAAGCCGTTCGACACAGAACACGTGTCATAAGAACCCGAGATCTTCGGCTCAGTAGCCACGCGATCAGTCCAATCGGCTACGGAGTTACTTATTATAATGCCGCTGCAAAATTAAATTAGCGCTCCAAATGACATTTTAGCGAACAGAGCCTTTTGCGACATATACCACGAGTGTCACTGACCCTTCTAGGCACTGCACGGCGCACAGAGGGAGGAGACAGTGAACACGGCAGACATCGCATTTTGAGCCCCCTAAACGTTACTCTTTGGAGCCACAATCTTGGCCTAACCCAATTGTGATGTTACTGCATCCGAATCTGAAGCCCATTTTTTCTTCTTTTTTCCTAGAAATTCACTTTTTTGAGATGTAGCCAATATGGTAGGCAGAAAATAATAAATTCTCAATTCTAGATAAGGCCGATCAAAGAGTAACCAACTTTACTTGAAACTCAACCTTAAAAATACAACCTTGACATGAGCTTTGCCTAACATAAATAAATTAGTATTATAGTACGGTTTTCGTAGAAGACTGTTTACTGACACAGCTCTTGTGTGTACATAATGTTGCGATGGAATTTTAAAACAAAAACGGAGTTTTCACTCTCTCCTGTTGGCTGCCCCCCCCCCCCCCCCCCCCCCAAATCTTGGAGGGCACTTTCTCACTTCGTGTTTTCACCGCGTTGCATGTGGTTGCAGTGCTCTCTTCCGCCTATTATTTCCTATAATTTTTAGCGGATACATTTGTTAATTTGGTGGATTATATTATGTCAGGCGTTTTTCACGCACTACAGGGTATTATGAGATTGCTCAGCTTATGAACTTGTACCATCAAATTAGGAGTATCTACCTTCTTCTATGTTGAATGAGATCAGCCGCAACCTATCAGGTGCTACAGTAGACGATTTTTGACGCCTTTTAATGTATGAAAGGTTCAGATAGTGAATAAAAAATTTATAAAATTCATTGTTCCTGAAGGAAACAAACACCCAGTACCTATTCATCCTGTGGTAGACTTTAGTCTTTTGTAGTATTATCTATAGTAGAGTCTTGTATTTTATTCGTGTATTCCTTATTTATTCACCTTTGTCTCAAAATTTTCATATTTGTTTGGCAGAAGTACGCGGCGGTCTTCGAAAAAGAAAGGATCGGCCTTCTAGAGCTCCCCTTCCTCAGCGAAGAACGACTCCACAAACTGGGAATCCCGCTCGGGCCTCGGCTCAGAATAATGCAACAAGCCCACTTGGCCAACCCCAACACGCTCTGCGTTCTGTGATCGTAGGTTATAAGATATCAAAATTAACACATAGGCAATCGTCTATGACCGTAAATATTGATTTGAACGTAACAGCGATTTCGTCAAACCAAAGAACTACGAGTAGATGAACTGGCTAGCGGTGGGAAACCAATTTGAATGAGAAGATTGAAAAATAATTTTCATGTACATTTATTGATCCATTGTGCATAGAATAGAGAAACCGAATGAAAGAAACTGAGCATAGAAGCATGAAAGCTACATTGGAGACAAGTTTCCAAAAATAAACTTTCTTTTTTTTTGGCAGTTGTCATTCTCCATTTTCAACTACTTATCTACCTGATCTGAAGGGTGCCTGCCTACTACCTAAGTCATTCGAGAATTTAAGAGCCACAATTTTGAGGTTTAGAGGGTGTAGAAATTCCATTGCTTTCAAGTTTTCCCTTTTTCAATGATCGTTTTCATGTTTTATTACTGATGCATCTGTCTTGAGTGTCCCTTCTGGACATAATTTTGAAATTGAGGATAATGAAGCTCTAAATTCCCTGATAAATGAATTATATTTTTATTATAACTTATATTACGGAAGCTAGTGGGCTTATAAATCAATAATTTGTAAAAGAAGGAGCTGTGGAAGTCCTCAACACTCAAAAGTCCCCCTAAGTAATGCAAAATATGGCAACTCACAAAAAATTTCATTAGCGAACACATTTAGGATTTCAAAATTATGAGGATTGATTCAGTTTGACAGCAAATCATAAAAATTATGTGTTGGATAAGTAGGTACTTATTGAAGTTTAAATGGTGTAGGTACCCAATTCAGGCAAAGTTAGCCATCTAACAATTTTGTGACTATGTATGAGAAATACATTGCTCAATAAACTGAAGAAGTGTACCTTGATGCAGAGTGTCTTTCACGAATAACAACTTTAAAACATCTGTTTCACGTTTAACATCAATACATTTCCACGAAACATTTCTATGCACATTTGGACAGATTGATGGCTTTTCTACGAGAGAATATTAAAATGATTTCTCATAGCTTCCAGACTGCGCCAATAAAAAACAGTATTAGCTTCCTGAACCGAAATCCTGGGGTTAACAATGGGCTGGAGAAAACTTGTACGTCTTTTAGGTGTACTCAGTGGCCACAGCTGTACAACAAGGTGCAAATTGAAAAAAAGAAAAAACCTGTGATAAAAAATGTATATTTTTCCCAAGTATATTATACTAAGCGATTAATTTTTAAGAGGTACCACTTAGGGTGAATATTGGCATTATACAGACAAATTTGTCTTTTTATTTATGTTTAGTTAAGGGTTATTGTTTATCTAATCGTATTCGTGGGGAACCCATGTTTATGGTGATCTCTTATCAATCAAATTTGATGTTGTTCCTTCTACTTTCTTGAACCATGACTGAAAAATGGCAGTTGCATATAGTACCTAGAATAGATGTAATTGCGTCATAGGGTACAAATCGCACAAGTTATACCTATAAGTACCTTCTATATTTTATATTATTTTGCCCCTGCAAAAATCCACATCTTACAAGGTGGACAGTAGATGTTATTTTAACGGCTGTCTATTTCATTAGGCCAGTGCCCACCCAGCACTTCATCTACAGCGCTCATGATTGAAGCCTAAGCCTTTTTAAATGTCTTATTAATGGGAGCATGAATAAAATTGATAAATTTTTGAATTTCGGGGGCGTATCAAAACCAAATGTTGAATTTTTATTAGTATGCATTCGTCGATATTTCTTCTCTCTCTAACAATATCAAACATAAAATGCAAGAAACTGTGGTTCATGCAAATTTCAGCATGCTGCGACTGGAGTGAGGTAAAAGAATTAAGGTAGGTATAGGGTTATTTCCGCTTGTAGTAACAGTAAAATTATCATTTACATACCATTCGGAAGAGTCCTTCATCAGTACGAGTGAAGTCGAGTGCAGGGGGAGAGTACTTTCGATGTAAGAACATCATCAGTACAGTACTTTATCGACAGTCTGATGATGATGTCCTTACAACAAAAGAGCTTGCCCCCGTACTCGACTTGCTAGTGACAGTGAACTCATCCAGAAGGTATGTAAATGATAATAAAAGAATTAAAACCTCACGATTTTACTTTTATACCGATTGATTTAATTCCACTGCCTTCCATTGAGCTACGAGGGGCTGGTAAATAATGAATCTCGATCATTAAAACATTGAACACATATTTCATGTGAGCCTTTGTTAAGGTTGGTTTACGATGCGAACGTTGTTTGAACGAAGTTTGAAATAATTAGATAAATTTACAAAATAATTTGTCTGACTAATAATCAGAACGAAAAACATGAACGTACTGTTGTTATCGATCACATACTGAAAAGTAGTAAGTACCCAGAAACAAAAGAGAAAGGTACTCAGAAACAAAGAGCTACGCATCTGCAGGCCGACAACTTTCACATTTATCTATGGATAAATCTCACGTTATAATAAATCTAGATATATAATAAACGTAATAAACTATAATAAATCCTTATAATAAACCTCACGAAATTTTCGACATTCAACAACTGAATTTGTAGCTCTATTCTGAAAAGCGGTTGCCAATTCAATTACCTAGGTAAGTTACAATTTATATCAATTGCCCTAACTAAGGTGAGTCACGTTGGGTGAGGGTGGCAGTTGTCAACTTTCTTACGCGGTGTGTGGCAGTTTACGTTTGTCCCTGTACGACAGAAACATACGTGTCCATGTCTAATATGTCTAGGCATAAATTTGATCAAATCACGTACCATAATCTTTGAAAAAATTTTCATTTCGGCCAAACCAAAATATCAATATAAAAAATTACTTAGTAATATCAAAACCCATCTTACTACTATGGGGTGCCATAGCAGTATTGATTGTTTTATACAAATCTAAGCAAAATCAACGAATTTCCCTAAATAAATTATTCAATTTGGTAATACTATCTATCCATCTATGTCTAGGCATGTATTAAAGCTGGTATAGTATCACATCAAATTCAATCAATAGAACTCAATTTTAACTTTAATTTACTTATATCTGTTAACATATTTTGTTATTTCTCAGTACAAGTGTAGACTTTTGGGTCAATATTGCTTCGACAAAAGTATAATGGAAAGTTGATTGAGCCAATGAAATTAGAGTTTATAAATCCATAGACACTTACACATATTGGCAGCGTCTTGTTCTTGCATATTCCGTCGGCCAAACAGATTCGTGAGTACCTACCTCCATTAGTTCAAGTATAAGTAGCAAAATCTTTTTTGTTTTCATTTCATTTTCTATCAAGGAAGGAACGCACATCTGACAAAAGAAAGGTTAATTACATACTAAAATTAAAATCAAGCTGCAATGCCCGGGCATTGTTGCTCTCTAAACAATCAAATTAGAATGTTACCACAGACTAGCAGCCAAAGATAACTGTGCAGCGGTTGTGATAAACCAAAATGCTCTTACTATTCAACTTTTTATCATGGTTTAGTGTTATGTATTTATAGCCAAGAAGTATGGATGAGCACTTGATCGAACGGATAAACGTCGTATTGTAAATAAAATTATGAACTTTAATTGAATATCACGATATTTTTTGTAAAACTATATTGTAAAAAATTATTCACCATTATTTGTTTATTGTACAGTGTCAAATATTTAGCGATTACGAAAACTATCACAAATAAATACAATATTGGAATTGCTGTTTATTATTATTCCTGGGTTCGTTTTGCTAAGACTGCACATCAGAGGACCTGTTGAACAGTAGCTAAGTAAGTAATTCATTAGTGACAATTGCCAATAACCTATTTTTGTTGCACAATCGGTTTTTACAAGTTCTAATAATACACTGCAAGTAGCTAATATTATTAGTAACTGTTGAACAATTGCCTACAAATTACTGGAGTAGATTGAAATATTAGTTGTTATGATCAAGGACAACTGTCACAGTCGAAGAGGTTTGACTAAATCGGCCTTATAGCTTCCCGCTGGAGTATTGCAACTAAAGGGAAATTTCTCCTTAGTAGTATCGACATGAGTTCGAACTCCATCCGAGGTATCAAATATTTTTGGGCCGCAACATATTGAATCCTAATAATTTCTCTACAAGCAAAAGTTCTCCAGTAAAATGTTATATTAGTGTAAGATTTCTTCGTTCAAAATCGTGTTAATTCGAGACTTGCAAGATTCGGGGGCTAATGAAGAGGAAACTTTTCAAACAAACCATGGCCGTTGCCGAAATTTTTACAACCCAAGATGACTTCAATTTTTCAAGCGATTTTGAGTATAGAGAGGTTCAGAATGTCTCCTGTCAAAATGGAGTCGATTGTGGAGGAACTAGACTCTTTTCTCGTACATCGAACTAGAAATAGTGATGTACAAAAAAAGAAAAGAAAAAACCCTGGAAAACTCCACTCCCAGCTACATGAACAGTTCCCCCTTAATTAAAATAGCCTAAATATATACAATATAATTTAAAAAAAAAAAAGAAATAGTGATGTACTAGTGTGAACGAGTAGGTATGTGTGTACTGGGTTTGCGCCACTTGTGAGTGGAAGTGGAAGGCAACTGGTTAGCCTTTATTCGATATTGAGTTAGTGACGAGTTTGCGCTGATTAGAAAAAACATCTTAAAATGGATGCTGTAGGTATGATATGGAATACTTAGTACATTTTTTTATCTGGAGAGCCCAAACTACAAAAAAAAAAAGTTATCGTCCTAAATATATAGGTAGGTACTTGTATGTATAGGTATAAAGTTGTCGATCAGTTATATTCATCATCTTCAGGGCCTCCGTTTCGCATGCTCACTGCCTATGTAGTGAGATAGGCCAGTATATTTTTATCTTCAACATATTGCTTCCAGAATTTTTGAAGGTAGGTATTGAGACATCTCTCTAGTCTGCTTCATCAGTACCTACATTGATAGCCTCTACAAAATATAGTGATATGTAAGTGATGTTAATGAATTAATGCACTTTATTCACTCAAAAATGTGCCAATGTTTGGTTGTGCTCTCCAAGAAGGTAAACAATTGGCTGACGAATCACTGTGATTCGAACCTACCGCAAGCTTACCTGAGCGAACGTGAATACTTCACTACATGAATACCTTCAATCCCGCAGTGTTTACATCCATAGGATACCATAACGGATCCGACCCACACAATAAAAAAATAATTAATTATATCTCTTCTACCCAAAGACGCTTTGAAAATATGTAGTATGCCATTTGCGTACATGGACAACCCAGTTTAGAGCAATTTTCGATCCCGAAAATTCGAAAAAACCTGCACTCTGTGGATATAATATGACGATATTTACATGGTCATTCCTCCTCAGGTTAACGTCATGGTTCTGTGTGTCCCCGTCAGAGGTTCCGAGCCATCGGGTGATTCGCAAGAATTTCTTGGCTTCCTCCCGAATGAGACTTCGCAACCTCCTGCTGATACGAACTAAATCACTCGCGACGAAGTTGTGGAAACCCATTATAAAACGGAAGTTAGTGAAAAACGTTGTCTATTTCCACGAAAAATAAAGAGTTACAATGTTAAATCGATTTCGACGGTTAGGCCATCATCAGTAACAAACAATAACTGAAGACACATTAGAAAGGACACAGCTTATATAGAGACAGGTGAAGGGAGATTGAATCCCATTGGTCGAGAGAAAGGAAAGGGGCAGGAGGTACAACCAATCAAGTGCATACAAAGTGAAAGGGAGATTGAATCCCATTGGTCGAGAGAAAAGAAAGGGGCAGGAGGTACAACCAATTAAGTACATACAAAGTGAAAGGGGATTATAGCTAATCAGATGAAGTGAAAGGGGGGAAATAACTAAATAGGGTTTCAACAGTGTGAAGGGATAATTCCAAGGTTTACAGAAATGGACCTATCAGTGGTGAAATATATTGAGGTATATCCTCATTTAAACATTTACCAGACCTGTCACTTTTGATAATTTCGAATTTTTCAAGTACATTCAACATACCTCCCTTTGGGCAAAAATGAAGAAATTCTACAAACTGTCTGTCTGTCAAATCAAAATTGTAACTATGATTAGATTCCTTAAGATGTTTTGCAAATGTAGACTTACCCTTATTTTCCCTGAAATCCTCCATATGCTCGTCTATTCTTTCCCTAAATTTCCTACCAGCCTGACCGCAATATTCGTAGCCACAAGAACATTTTAATTTATAAACTCCACTTTTATCCTGCACACTAATTTTATCCTTAACGGATCCTAGTAATGCTTTAAGACTATTTTTATTTTTAAAACCTACTTTATAACCTCTCGATGATAGAATTTTGCCAATTTTATCAGAAATTTTTCCATAATTAGGTAAACTTATCCATTGCTTTTCTTCTAAAGTTAGATCTTCCCGAGCCAGATTGGAAACTTTTTCCCTACTCTTTTTCCTAAGAACCTTATCCCATATGGTATCAACGAGATCTCCTCCATATCCGTTACTAGCCGCTATGCTTTTGATAATGGATTTTTCTTTTGATAAATTTTGTTCACTCATTGGAATAGATAGTGCTCGGTTGATCATACTATGGAAGGCTGCATGCTTATGTACTAAAGGGTGATTTGAACTACTATGGATCGTTATATCGCTATATGTATCTTTTCTGTAGATTGAAAAATCATGCTTCTCATTTACTAAAGAGATGGACAGATCAAGAAAATTTAGTTTATTAAGCAAAGCAGATAAAGGTAATACAACTGTCATTTTAAATAAGCAAGATTATGTTTCGAAAACTGTAAAATTTCTAGAAGATAATAATTGTTCAAATCTCCCATCTGACCCAACTTCAAAATTTCAAAGATTAGTTCGAAAAGTAGTTAAACAATCAGAAGATAGCCTACTAAAAAATATGTACATTCCAAGTTTTGTAGAAATGAACCCTCATCATACTATGGAAGGCTGCATGCTTATGTACTAAAGGGTGATTTGAACTACTATGGATCGTTATATCGCTATATGTATCTTTTCTGTAGATTGAAAAATCATGCTTCTCATTTACTAAAGAGATGGACAGATCAAGAAAATTTAGTTTATTCCCGCCGAATTCGAGGGTGAATTTGATATAGGGATCTAATTTATTGATTTTTTCGTGAAAAGAATTTAGTTGTCTTTCTGTGCCCTTCCATAGAATGATGATGTCATCGACATATCTATACCAATAGAGAAGATTTTTTGTGTTAAAAGTTGTAAATATTTGTTGCTCAAGATAATCCATGTAAATATCTGCAAGCAGAGGAGATAACGGAGAACCCATAGCAACCCCTGGCTGTGTATAGCATTGCCCCTCGAATAAAAAGTAATTTTGATCCATACAGACAGACATCAAATTAAACAATTCATCCTTTTCGAAAATATTAAGTTTAGAGCCGTGAATCAGCCTGCATACCACATCTTTGCAGCTAGCTACATCGATATTGGTGAACAGACTAACCACATCAAAAGAGGCGAGTTTAGCATTTGGAGGCATCTGAATGTCCTTAATTTTGGAGACCAAATCATAAGAATTTAGTACAGTATGTTGAGGCCGAAAGTTGATTTTGTTTCTAAATAAAATTTTGAGTTTTTTAGCCAATTTGTAAGCAGGAGCACCAATATAGGACACCACCGGTCTCATCGGCGCTCCTTCCTTATGAATTTTAGGGAGACAGGATAACCTGGGCGCATGAGGGTTCATTTCTACAAAACTTGGAATGTACATATTTTTTAGTAGGCTATCTTCTGATTGTTTAACTACTTTTCGAACTAATCTTTGAAATTTTGAAGTTGGGTCAGATGGGAGATTTGAACAATTATTATCTTCTAGAAATTTTACAGTTTTCGAAACATAATCTTGCTTATTTAAAATGACAGTTGTATTACCTTTATCTGCTTTGCTTAATAAACTAAATTTTCTTGATCTGTCCATCTCTTTAGTAAATGAGAAGCATGATTTTTCAATCTACAGAAAAGATACATATAGCGATATAACGATCCATAGTAGTTCAAATCACCCTTTAGTACATAAGCATGCAGCCTTCCATAGTATGATCAACCGAGCACTATCTATTCCAATGAGTGAACAAAATTTATCAAAAGAAAAATCCATTATCAAAAGCATAGCGGCTAGTAACGGATATGGAGGAGATCTCGTTGATACCATATGGGATAAGGTTCTTAGGAAAAAGAGTAGGGAAAAAGTTTCCAATCTGGCTCGGGAAGATCTAACTTTAGAAGAAAAGCAATGGATAAGTTTACCTTATTATGGGAAAATTTCTGATAAAATTGGCAAAATTCTATCATCGAGAGGTTATAAAGTAGGTTTTAAAAATAAAAATAGTCTTAAAGCATTACTAGGATCCGTTAAGGATAAAATTAGTGTGCAGGATAAAAGTGGAGTTTATAAATTAAAATGTTCTTGTGGCTACGAATATTGCGGTCAGACTGGTAGGAAATTTAGGGAAAGAATAGACGAGCATATGGAGGATTTCAGGGAAAATAAGGGTAAGTCTACATTTGCAAAACATCTTAAGGAATCTAATCATAGTTACAATTTTGATTTGACAGACAGACAGTTTGTAGAATTTCTTCATTTTTGCCCAAAGGGAGGTATGTTGAATGTACTTGAAAAATTCGAAATTATCAAAAGTGACAGGTCTGGTAAATGTTTAAATGAGGATATACCTCAATATATTTCACCACTGATAGGTCCATTTCTGTAAACCTTGGAATTATCCCTTCACACTGTTGAAACCCTATTTAGTTATTTCCCCCCTTTCACTTCATCTGATTAGCTATAATCCCCTTTCACTTTGTATGTACTTAATTGGTTGTACCTCCTGCCCCTTTCTTTTCTCTCGACCAATGGGATTCAATCTCCCTTTCACTTTGTATGCACTTGATTGGTTGTACCTCCTGCCCCTTTCCTTTCTCTCGACCAATGGGATTCAATCTCCCTTCACCTGTCTCTATATAAGCTGTGTCCTTTCTAATGTGTCTTCAGTTATTGTTTGTTACTGATGATGGCCTAACCGTCGAAATCGATTTAACATTGTAACTCTTTATTTTTCGTGGAAATAGACAACGTTTTTCAGTAACTTCCGTTTTTCTCCTGCTGATGCTGGAGTGAACCTGGACTGGTTGCAAGCTTTGGGTGCTAACCCTTCAATCCCTCCTTCGCAACCACCTAAAGTACATACTAGCATAGCCAAATGCTGGAATCATCACATGTTGCATGGCCTTCCAAAAGAGAATTTTGATGAGTTACAGTGACTACCTACGTTACCCCGGAAAATTTAACTGCTATGAATATTCCCACATTGAACCGGGAGATTATCAATTTGCTTTCATCTCGGTTGGACTCAACCTTTTGTGGTTGGCTAAATTAATGCGTGAAGGTGATTACGGCTCTTGGTGGGGGTATCTCATCCGCTATGCAGGACCCTATGACGCCCCTTAGGGCATGATTTTCATAAATTCTTTGATTCGAGGAGGGCCCTCACGGCCGTATTTTTCGACAATGCACGCACGAGAAGCAGATTTGTCATGAATACCTAATGTTCCAACCTTGATTGCCGAGGTTAGTAAAGATATCCCATCCTCCTCTTTGCTTTTGGGCAATGGCCTGTGTAACCACATGAAAGACCATGTAGGCTGGGAGAAAAGCGCTACAGGTCTTATTGGTGGTGGTAAGAAAGCACCCCCACTCCGTCCTCAGCAGCCGTTGAGGCTAGAAAGCCTGCAGACTCAGGAATCCAATAAAACTAAACCGGCGGTTAACGTAAAAGCCAGGCCTGTACAGCGGGGGCAGACCAACAATATAGCAAAACCCCGGCAGAATTGTCAGCAACGCCCCAAATACAAGAGGTCATCCCGTTACCAGTAGCAACATCAATTCCATCTCAGCTGAGTGGGAATAAATTGAAGGGAGGTCGTTTGCGCCTCTTTTTAGATGAATGGTACCTTATTACATCGGATAAGAAATTATTATCCTGGTTACGGGGGGGTGGATATTCCATTCGTTACCACACCCGCTCCACACCCTCACACCTCTCGTATTTCACGGGGGCAGTCACAGAACAGAGTTAAATTTAGTTATATCTCAATTGCTCTTGGGGGGTATGGTACGTAAATGTGCCCGACACCCACAGCAAATCATATTGCTGATATTCTTGGTATTAGGTTAATTTTAAACGAATCGAGTTTAATCGATTTGTGGAAGCTCCCGACTTCAAATTGGAAGACTATAGGGTCATGCGGTACCTTATAACCCCAGGTTGTTTTGGTGCAAACCTGAATTTGGTGGATGCATAATTTTATGATACCGGTTTCCGAAGATTCCTCACATTATTTAAGATTTGTGCATGATGATTTACTGTATGAATTTGTTTGTTTACCCATGGGTCTATCAATCTCGCCTTTGATTTTTCATGAATTAATGCGCCCGATAGTAGCTCATTTGGTTGCACGGGGCATCCGTCCGTTCTGTCAATTACTTTGATGACTATGGAGTGGTAGCAGATACGGCGTCCGCATGTTCGGAAGCTCTGCAATACTTGGCTCTCTTATTACAATGGTTGGGCTTCATTGTTAACACGTCAAAATCAGTTACCTACTTACCCTTCCCCGATGTTCAAGTTTCTTATTCTAGGTTTCTAGGAATTTCTATGTTTCTTATTTAATTCTAACGATATAACTATATCATTGCCTACTGATAAACGTCGAATTGCTGACATGTTGAAAAAAATTCGCCTCAAAACCCCGCCATTCAATTCGGGATTTTGCAAAACTTATAGGTACATTGGTGGCAGCTTGTCCCGTGACCCCATACGGTAGGCTGTATGTGTTGCACTTGGAGTTTATTAAAACAAAACTGTTATCAAAACATCAGAGATAATGTAATCAAAACCGGACGAAAACTTAGAATGTTGAAATGACGAAAAATTTTGAATTGAAAATTAATACAGAATAGTTTTGGAAGTGTTGAACCAAAATTTGAGATCGAAAACACTAATTTTTGACTTACCTGAACTATTATAACTTTAGTCCGGCTAATAAAGAAAACAATTTAATATAAAATGGTATATTTTGCACAAAAAGGAACGAAAATTATTACCATTAGTGTAACATAAAGCGACTAATACAAAGACATCTTGTTAGGACGTTTATATTAATTCTAATGTATTTTTATCTCAAAAGAAAAACAGTCTACTCAGATTAAACACTAATAAAAGCTAAAAAAATACAACAATGCTGCTGAGCTAGCAAAATTAAACGATAATAAATTCTAATTCAATAAATATCTTAACGCATTTCTCAACTTTTCGTTTCTCAACAGAAATTATTATCGGAGTCTGTAGTTGTTTTCTCGAAAAAGAACATTCCTACCTACACTTTCTCGGTGTTCCACGTACATTAAAATCCATGCAAAAGCTATGAAATTTGGTTTTGGAAATTATTAAAAAGAAACAAGACGTACAAGATGGAATCAATTATGTTGTTGTTGGCGGCCCAACAGCCTGCTAAGTTTTCCTTCGGTCTGGGTTTGTTGTTCTTGATGGCCCACTGATAGTTCGTATACCAGGTAACGTTTGATTGTTTTTATTACCTGGATACAAGACCTCCAACATAACAACATAATTAATTCCAAACTTATAAAACGAGCAACAACCCTCATAAAATAAATACTGGCTGAGGTGTGAATAAACCGCTCAACTACGATAGTACAGTACAGTACAGTAGTAGGTTTCGGAATTCCTCGTTCTAGTTAATTTTCTCAAGTTCCCAAGATAGTTTTACCACTTGCCTCCTACCAATTGTCTCATCAGATGTACAGGAAGAAGGTAAGAACACTGGTGTCCACTTTATCAATAGGACATGATGATTAATTTATTAATTACACATTTCGGGAGTGAGGTTGTTTCAACATGTCGAATTCATCTATTCTATCGTTACCGATGTTTCTATAACATGCATCCTCTGGGGTCTTCTGGCAAAAGAATTAAAGGGTAAGACTATATATAGGGTGCCCTAATATATTTATTATTTAATTCTCAATTCTCACTACTACAATTGATAGCCCATTATCACGTATCACCTTCTGTGAGTAGCAGCCTCATTGTATGCTTGATGCCCGGTTAGTTAATATCGAAGTGGTAGTAGAGATCCGTGCTCAGCTTTCGAAGTTACGGTTTTATTTCAATTGTTAGTATAAATGCAGATTGTCTTTTGGATTTTATGATACGGCTTGTTAACTGATTTCTCATCTTGGTACCCTCCTAGTGTTGTTAAATTTGGATTTTTTCTAGGCATCACCGTTTTTAGCGGTGGGGAAAAGTTTTCTAGAGTGAAGGAGATAAACTGCCTTACAGAGCACCTGGAGAAGTATTCCACGGCAAACCTGGGGGCGTTTCTCCACTGTGGGAAAGTTTTCACATAGAAATAAAGTTAAAGAACACCCCCCCCCCCCCTGGACTAACCAAATGCGACGAGGCCTAATTTTGGAGTAATTCAAAGAAGTTTACGATTAATTAGACCCCACGTATCATCACAACGCTCACCACCCAAATTGGACGAGTAGGTCGATGATGCAACCCCAAGGGACCTACGGAGGAAGGACAACGACAGCTAAAACCCAATGGTCTTCTCAAAAGCCTTGGTCGCAGTAGGGGAAGCCATGAATGAGAATACACTGGCTGATACGATCATCGTAGTTTATAAGACGATTTTTATTGTTCTACAAGTCGAAAGTTTTTGGGATCAAGGATTTTTTAATGCCTCAGTCCCTTAATTCTACCCTTTAGGGTTGATCGAAACTGATGACTAAGTTCTAGCTCTAACTAGAGACCCCATATGTGATTTGTGACCGAAGTTTCATAAACTTTGGTAGAGAAGTTTCAAAGAAAAACTCCGAATCGCGGACTTTTTCTTTTATTCTATAAATCTTGAAACGTCAATCAACTATTTTAGAGGAGGGGTTGAACATTTTTTTTCTTGTTTTTCGAGTACTAAGGTTTGTCATTGAAATATTAATAAACCAAAAATTCCAACTGGCCTCTAAATTTGAGTCTTTATGATGATATGGCAGGGTGTGATACCTTCCTTGTGGGAATGGCTGGAAGAATTCTTACTTTAACATTGCACAACTAATAAAGGTACCTACCAAAAAGAATGATGTATTAGGACAAGTAAATAAAATAAAAAACATTGCGCCATGAGTAATTGCAAGCTATACTTATAACTGGGTAATAACGTAAAACCGATGTCACTTTCAACAAACTTACCCTTCTTCCCATAGAAACAAACTATCACAATGAATTCCAAAAACCTAGCTTCTATCCTCTATTTCATCACCCCTACCCATTGGAATTTCGACACCAGTGGTGGAAAATTATAATTCTTAGGTCATTTAGTTCAAATCAATTTAAAATTCAACATACAACCACCACGTTTCACACTCCATAGAAATTAAACTATGGCAACAAAAATAATTTGGCATGCTGGTCGAGATCAGGTTTAGACAAATCACTATCAGTGTGGTGTTCATAAAATACGTAAATACTTATTTAAACTGAGTTACACCTTCCACAATTCGGAAAATAAATGTGTATAATTTTGATAATACAAATAATTGTGTCCAAATCCATTTTCATGCCATTACGATTTTTTTCTGCAAATCATCATCACTCATTGACAGGGTAAGCTACAAATGGAAAATTAAAGGAGGAATAGTTTTCGTTAAATCACATATGAATTCCAATAGTAGTGACAGCTTCAGAGTACCTAAGTAGAAAACGTGTTTTTAATCAAACGAAAATATATAACCTCAGACATAACGCAAATAGCCATTCAAATATAAAGAAATTACAAAGAACTTTCGGCCGAATTCGAACTTTTTTCTGGGTTTCTGTGCTGAAAAATTCAAGAAGAATAATTGAACGCAGGTTACTGGGAACAATAGGAGAGTCGGAAACGAAATTTGTTAATCAAGAGTAGCTTTAAAGGTAAGTTCAAATAGAAAAGAACTGATTCAAAGAATTCAATTAATTTTATAGAAGTTTGTTTGGAGGCTGTAGGGGTATTCATGGTCCACCAGTTTTGAAGTCGAACCACTGAAACTAAATTTTGAAAGGTTCCAATACGCATAAACGTCGTATTTTTCATCGATTCGATTCACCTGGGCTGAAGCCTTTGAAAGTCCAGTTTCGATGTCGAATAATCGCAAATAATTTTATTGTTTATATAAAATAACCTGATTAGGAGGGAACCTCCAGTGATTTGGCTTTCACCAATTACCGCTTTGGGGCTTGCATTTCCACAGGGTATTCACGAGTGTCTCACCACCAGGTGGTGCCAACCGGTGGCGCTCTCCTTACCGCGGCCGTGAATTTATTACTTCCTATGTTCTCTTCTTACCACTCTGTTATCTTAACTCTAGTACATCATGGATGTCTAGTTGTGAAATCACGCCTCTCCTGCTTTCCACTGTCAAATAGATTAAAATAACTTGTCTCTCCGCAAAATTCTCAAAGTAAAATATAGAAAGAAAATTTCAGAACGCACTGGATCTTCATCTCAAGAGCAAGCAACGCTAACCACTGGACCACAACAGACCTTGCTTCATGTTGAACAATCACATTACTTCGCTACTCAGTAGGGAATGCTTTTGACGGAGGCCGCTGGAGCGTTCTGAAATGATTCAAGGCCGGGATAAGGAGAACACAACCGGACGACACCGCCTGGTGGTGAGACAAAACTGTATTCATGGTCCATTTCAAAAATAGAATTCATCGAGAAGAGATGGTGTCATGAGGATCTCTCTTCAAATTGTTGGAAATCGAAATGAAACATAGCTCACCTTGCGAGAATAGATGAAAGCCAAATTAGTGCAGGTTACCTCCTAACCAGATAATAAACAATAAAATTATCGGTAAAACAATGAATTGATAATCTATAAACTTAGAACTACAGAATTTGAACAAGTTTCTTGACTTGACATTAATCTAAATTACCTTGAACGAAAATTGTGTCTTACTGATAAGGGTGTTTTGCTAAGCAGCCGACATGATCGTTGCTTCTTTTTGATGATTCAACTTTACAACTTGACTTTCGAAGGATTCAGCTTGTGGTGAATCGAATTGTCAAAAAAGTCGAGCATGTATGATCATTGGAACCCTTCGGAACTAAAGATTCAACAATTCAATGATTCGACATCGAAACTACTGAACCATTATAGCCCTATTATAGCTTGGCCACCAGGACATTGTCCAGTTAGTACATGTGTGACGGAAAAATTAATTTAAATGCATGAAATTTGTCTTTTTTTCCTCCATTCTATTACTGAATTTGTCATTCAATGGATTGCAACAATGCCACAGTAAAGTACATTAACAAAACCAAAAATAAATTGCTCATATTTCGACATTTTTAAGAAAAAGGAATGTTCACTTTTCAGCTAGCGATCATGCGCAAACTAGGCACCTTGTTCTCGAGGCCATGCTATAAGTTGAATCGTAACACTTTTTAAATTATATTTAAACCGTTTTCAGAACTTCTCCATATAGTGAGTTACCAAGATCTTGATTGAATAATTAATTCCCTCCATCTATTAACTATACAGATTCATCACGCATAACAACGATTCAAGAAATACTTGAATTTAAAGAAAAAATATTTATAAATTAAAAATTGCACATAGGTACCTACCAAGTCTTCAGTTAATGAGGAAATTGGCAACAACTCAGGGAGAAATTTTTTTAAAATCTGAAATATGGTACATTGTTAGAAAAGATATAAAAAGTTGAAAATGCAATATATGTATTGCAAGGATAGAACATTGAATTTGTTCTTAAAATTCAAAGGGAAAAGGGGTAAAAATAGGTAGGTATCTATGCAAAATTTCTTTGTAGGGCAGTTGGAAGCGGATATTAGGCGCCTTCGTCGTCAGAGAAATTGTCGATGTAACAAAAACTGAAGCGAGCGCATTGACGTTGAGGTCTGGAAGATGTGGCCAGGTTATCGACGGAATAGTTTATAGGAGACTCGGTGGTGTTGTTGAACTGGTTCATGGGGGGTGACATGGAGCGGTCACCTTTGTACTGCCTTCTGAACAGAAGAAGGAATGATGAAACTGATAGAGGACCATCGTCATTTAATTCAATCTAAAGTCAGGTGGGTAGGGAAAAAGTGATGGGTTACGAGTGACGTAAAATTCCTGGGTATTCGTTTTTCAAGATCAAGAACAAGGGTAACATAGCAGAGGCGAAAGAGCAGCCACAAATTTCAGTTCACAGTAACTCATTCCAGTGACCAAAATTCTGAGGGTAGCTGTTAATCTTTAGTCACCAAAATTCTGAGGGTAGCTGTTAATCTTTAGTGTGGGCTGATGCTTTTCCTCATATTCTCATCTTGTTTTTTAATTAAGGGGCTAAGAAGATTCAAAAGCTAGAAATATGTAGCTTCATCCATTCGTAAATAATTTAGCCAGGTAGATGGTACCAGATAACTTATTTAATAAACTAATACAAGAAAAAGTTGCAAGCTGTAAAAGCCAATTTTTTTACCGTATTTCTCTTTTGAATTCGGACTTGCACTTCACAGCAACTGTAATGCCCAAAAACATGAGAATTTTTTCGTTCATAATAAGGAAAAAAACTCGCACGACACAGCTGGAAACAAAACTTGCAACGGACTAGGCGTAGTCGTGAGTGTGGAAAGGAATTTTGATGTCACCCAATGGATGATGGCTAGATGCAGCGATCGTCAGTGGCCAGCTTAAGAAACGAACAGAACAAAATAGTTCCAACCCGGAGGTTACATTATGGTTTCCCCAAAGAGCTTATAATAGGACAGAAAGGACAGGTCTTGGAGGGAGAAGAACTTACTTAAGACTCTGCCCAAACAGGGAGCGAATCTGGATAGCCAATGAAAAAGAAGGAGTATCAATATTTGAGCATTGATAACTACTACTGATGGTTTAGGAGCATCGATGTACGATATCGAAATTTAAATTCGAATTTATTGTTGAAACCGAATTCTTTTATTTTCCCCGAATCATCCACTTCATAAATATTCACACACTTATTTTATCTGTTATTTACCCTATGATTATTCAGGGCTTCTGTTGTTTCTTCTCTCAAATGAACTCATTAAAGGTGTAGGACAGAGGCAATCTTTGAAATGAGGTTTTATAACAGTGTTGTAGGTTACTCCCCACCATACGATTGTAGGCTCCACCCTTTCAAAAAACTGGCTTCATGAGCTCCCCATGGCTTAACATACACACGCCCTCTCTATCCTACTAGGATTGTTTCCACTTCTGTACCGAACAGGTTCAGGTACTTGGCAGTGAAGAAGGAGAAAGGAAACGGCGTTTCCGCAGTCCCCCACTCCATATTTGGTGCAAGACATTCGGTGTTTCCGATGCCAAAGGAACAAGATCCGAACACCAACTTTCTGCTCCGCTGGAAGACCAGATGTAGCTTGTTCTGCGCATGCGCTCCTTGGAACTTTGGATAATCTGACATACTCGTATCCTTCCTCAAACTTCTATAACCTTACCAAGAACAACAGCAAGTCTGACGTCAGAGGACAATGGTGTTTGCTACAGTTCCACTAACGTGACTCCGTTTTCATGGATCTTCGTGTATCCATGGGTTACTGCCCCTAACATGTCCTCAAGGGTTTCCGCTGCCATATGAACCGAACAACCATCGAGGTCGGCTCACTATGCACTGAACTAGCTCCTGAGCAGTAGTGGAAACAAACCTTCTATAAGCTCTTTGGGTTTCCCACCAGATAATTTATTTGGCGGGAAAATAATTGACAATCAGTAAAAGAAATGTATCTTTGTTATTAAGGAGAAAGTAACCACGAGTCCAACTATTGGGCCTGTTGAGTGTAGTAACTAAATATTATCAATAACAAATTTACTCTCAAATCTACTCAAGTTGTACTCATTATCTCTAAAAACTTAATATAGCTCAATGCTATAACAATTACAACATTTTTGAACTCCGCCTGTTCTTTTGTAGAGCAATACACTAGAAGAATTTCAGCAAACCACTAAAAATAAGTAAGTACCTAAGCTTGCATGACTATACAGTCCATTTCCCAATGAATAAAATGTAAATTTCCATGCACGATTTCCCATAAACGTTTCGCTAACGTTCAAAACCCAGAAATTCATCTACACTCGTTTACTTGTGTTCTACTTGCACCACATACAATCCACTAGCATGCTTCATTTAAAATAAATACTTATAGTAAATAGCGTCGGATATGACCCAGTACTTTAAGGAAAACTAAAGTTAAGTGATTTGGATACGAGGAAAAAACTTTTCTATTTTAAGAAAAACCAAATATAAGGGAAGTTTATTCTTGTCCAAGGATGGAAGGTTTGGATACAAAAAAACCCTTCAAACAAATCTCTTGGAAAATGTAAATCAGCGCTGCACCTAGACGAAAATATAGAAAAACATTAGGTTATATTGGAAATTTCAAACGAGAGCATTTAACAACAAAGTTCACCTTGATGCGCGTGAGCTGTAAGGATTTCCCAGGTTTTCCCAGTTCATAATCAATAAAACCCCAGAAAATTACAAACGCATTATTCAGAAAATGAATTACTGTCTTTTAAACATGTATTCTCGTACTTGAAGCCCTCTCCATAAAAAGTGACCTATTTTGAGCTCTTAAGGCACAAAAAATAATAATAATAAATAAATAATAATAATAATTTTTCCAAAAGGTAGGCATCTGATAAAGCCCTCAGAAGCTTTCTCTAGAGTTGTCATTAAGATTTTATCCTGTAGATAAATTAATGTCTTTACTCTGCTGTAATGCAAAAGATGTAGAATATTTCTGATTGGTCTAATTCTAATTCAATAACATATTGTTACTGCAATCCATTTGATCTAACAATACGTAGATGTATTGCAAATCCACCTTGGAGGAGATTTAGGGCCCCAAGCATGGATGCCTGTTGGCATATTGTACTTTCCTGAGCGTTCTATTTGATCTAAGATACTAGTGAGGGATGTAAGGCCCTTAATTAATTTTTCGCTTCGAATGAACCTCATTGGAGTTTGTGCTCCTAAGATTTCAACAAATCTACGATAGGTGAGTGAAAGGCACTCAAATTATGTGGGATTAGATGGTCAGGGATGGTTGAGGGAGGTTCAGGCCGTAGACCCCACTTATTCCTAACCGTCTCTAACGTTCCGAATCATCTATTCCAAATGTCTAAAAAATCCAAGAATACTTTGATCGCGTCTGAAACTACAGGCCTAACTTTCCCTGATACAGGTGCAAGTGGATCAATGTGAATTGAAACTGAATATTATTTGTGCTGCTAGGCGAACCGAAGAAAACCAAATGTTGCCAGCCAACTTCGGGTCCATTCGGTTTGCTCTCAATAAGGTCCACTGTGCGAAGTTATTCATGTGGCCCACCATTGTTTTTAGTTCAATAGGCTTTTCCTTAGTAAGTTAAGTGTTCGATTCGGCCACCATAAGTTTACTGTGGACATGTCCCTTAATATTGGACCATCTTCTTACAGTATGTTGGCCACATATTGATGACCCTTCTGAAGGTAATTTTTGGTAAACTAACTGCTGGCTCGGGCCCTACGAATGTGGTTTTGGAGCCCCTTCCTGTGAGCTCGTCCTCCTTTTCGTTACCAGTAATGCTTTTATGCCACGGCACCCACTCCAGGCGGACCCTGTTGTTCTGTTAGGTGTTTTTGTTTGCTTAAAGCACCACACTAAACATGATGAGATGGTAGGAGCTGTTTATGCTCCTTTCTGCCCCCTCCTAATGGTCTCCGCAGCTGCAGCCTCGATTGCTAATATTTCTGCCTGGATATTAGCTGCTGGAATATTGAGGTTCATTTCCCAAGTGGAATTGAAGCACTCCATCTGGGTTTAGCCCCACGTACTCCTGCACCAGTACCTGCTTCCATTTTCGACCCATCTGTGTACCATTGATTTAAAAAAGCATCCTCTACAAATCCCTGGTCGAGACTGTATTGAGATTATAGATGCCCAACAACGTGGAGCTCCAATATTGGTACCGAAGCCAGTTGTTCACAAGTACACTGTTTACCATTAACAACGGTGTTTTGTTAAAAATGCGTTAATTAGTCAGAATGGTGAAAATTTCAAGATCATTGAAGAATAACAATACTTCCATTGTGGTAAATCAATATAAATCAGTTATTTAAAACAATGTATTATTGCAAAACAGCATCCTCCAAAAATAAGAATCTCCCTTTAGGATGGTAGGTACAAGATGTTTTACTTGAGAGAGTGTATTTAGAGAAGTATTAAGTACTTTAGTACGTACTTTATAGGAATTGTTACAAACATTAGTAGTTGATTTTCCAACCATTCTTAGGAAATGACCCTCCTGATTGGAGATTCATATTATTGGATGATGATGTTTTGCAATGTTACACTGTTTAAGAACTGATGTCTATTACCACCCTGTTATACATCCATGACCTTGAAATGTAATGAAAAACAGCATTCTTGTGAACCAGCTGACTTTGGGACCAAAATTGAAGCATAATATTATTGAGCGTCAAAAACCTCATAATAGTCTCGTTTGTAATTTCATAAAAAATGCTTGTTAGATCGAATGTATACAAAAATTACCCCATTTTCAGGGGTAAATGTGAACAACAGGAGCAACTGTGAATAGCCTTAGGTATAGCACGTACATTAGAATATTGGAAAGTGATGGATGAGATTTGAAAGATCACAAATAGTTGAGAAAATAAGTTCTGGTTCTTGTTTTTCCCCTTTTTTCTGACAGTTTGACCGCTAAAATAACGTTAAGATGCGTACACACTGCTGCACTGGGAACAACGTGCGTCCGCCACTTGTGGAATGATCACAGAAGTTAGAAGTTCGACGAACCTCTTGCGATCTGTGGGATTCCGACAAAAGTACTCATCTTCAACGTTTTCCTCGAACCACTCCACGCACGTTATGCTGCTTTGAACACTTACACAGATCAAAACTGAGAAGAAAAAAAAACTGATGGGAAGTGGTTCACCACATGCAGTGTGTGCGCCGAGCTCATGCCATGTACACTTGGTGACCTTATGCAGCGCAGCCTAGCAGTGTGTACGCACCTTTACATCCAAATCAACATTAAGAACACCCGGAGTTAAAAAATGGAAAAAAAAAGAAAAAACCTTTCCTTTGCAAATTTGGAAAAGCGATCCGTGGGTGAAAAATTGAGAATGTGCTGAACAAATTATGAAAAATGGTTGAATGGGAGCTGGGAAAAAGGTAACCGAAATTACCTCTACTTAGGGAGGGAGGGGGGTGGTTGCCAGGTGCCTTGAATGAAATCCTTTAGCAATTACCACACCTGATCATACATCTTAATAGCTTCATAAAAAAGTAGGCGCTTAGAAATTTGAAGCAGCTGTGTTTGTAAATTTCGGCAGGCAATGACATAGGTACATAATAGTGGTAGAAAATCCAAGTTTTTCCAGTGGAATCTCTTTTAGAAGCTTGAAATAGTTTTTATCCAGATTAAACGAGTTTTAATCCGCTACAGAAAATAGGAGGGGGTTTGAGAATAAGAAACGATTGAATATTTGACGCTAGAACTTCAACTTCAAATAATATGTACCGCCTTATACACAACTGTCAAACCTAAGGATTTTGGCGTCCAACGTTTGCTAAGCTGAGCTGGATTCGATATTACAAGTGGCTGATTTATTTACTTTTTTCCAACTATATTAGTACATAATATAGGTATAGGTAGAGCAGAGAGGTTAAGTAAAATACTGTAATCTGCTTGTTTTTGGCAGGGTAGAATTCGCTGCACAGATCGTTTTTCAAGGTAACGTACGAACTTTTAGAAATCTGTAGACTGGGTAGCCTACAGATAAAATGGGACTGTTTGTCGTGAATGATGGCGACATTAGTCTTTATGAGACTCCAGCTCGCATAAAAATACTCGTAATTATAACAAATAACTTATATACTCCATTCTGCTGTAAACACACTTACAGCTTACCTTGGTATAGAAACATCAAAGTACAACTCATTTTTTAAGGGAGCATTATGAGTGGTGCTCTTGAACGAAAATGCTGAATGATTCTGGTTGTTTCATCCATTTTACACCTACTCAAAAGTATTGTTAATAACCGACAAAGTGGATTTACAGCTTCATTTAATGCTTTCAGAGAGACTATATTTAAATTTACAATTTGAAGTCAGTACCATTTGAAACTTAGAGCCATTCGAATAATATCAATCCATATGGGACGTAATGAAAATGTGCAGCAGAAATTGTTGGATTTTCAAACTTTTTTGTACCTTTTTGGTAGTTGAAAAAAGTTGAGAATAGATATGGAGTAGGTTTTTCATATAAATAATCTCATCAGCTGTTTAGGATATGCTAGCTCACACTAGCAACTAAAATCAGCAGAATGAGTCTACTGGGAGCTTGCAACTAAATCATTATGTGCATTATCCAATAATTTGTACGTATCATTAATCCTATAAACTTGTGACCTATTAAATACAATAATATGAAAACATACTTACTTCATTCTGTGTTGTTTCTTCTTTTTCCCATCGTGATTAAGACTGAAAAATCAACCACTGATTACTACGTTTGGAATTCCGGTGATTACCCCAGACAAAATTTGAAATAGCGCTAAGCCAGACCAAGCGAGTCACGCAAGACTTTAATAGATTCAAAATTAAAATATGTAGGAATAACACACGACAAACGCAGGCACAAATCAACAAAAACATGCATTAGACGCATAGCAACATAAATACGAGTACAACACTCGTCGTACTAAGCAAGTAACTACAAGTACAACGTGACAAGTACAATGGGAATTTTGGAACTGAGCAAACGCTGCTGGGTTCAAAAAAAGAGAACAAATACGGAACAGAACGGAAAAAGCAAGCAGGAAACAAACAGCCAGCACACGTGAATTCGAGTGACTAGACTAATTGTAGGTAGATTTCAAAATGTGGTGCATAAATATTCGACATTAGAATTTCTAACCTCCACAAAATAAATTGCAATACGACTAATAACATACACAACGACATATTCAATATGAAATAAGAGTGTGCTTGACATTTTGAATTCGGTAAAAAGAATTTCTAGGGAAGCGACCATTCCTTCAACGTCAATACAACCCGCAAAATCGAGATTATAATATACCAATTACGTAATCATGCTTGAACTAAAGATAAGGGTGAACTCAAATAAAAGTAAAATAAATGTAAAAATCATTTATTTATGTTTAAAAAGTCAACAATGGTTGTCTTAATGGAATGAAAATAATAAAAAATATACACACTTGAAAATAATTACATAAATTATCACTAAACACGTATATGCAGTAAACGCAGGCATCCCTCGTTAATTTTGTCATGCATAGAAACTGAAATGAAAACAAAACAAAACGGAACGTGTAAATTTTCGGAAGCAAAATCAGGAACAATTCATTGACCAAAAAATGGGGGAGGTTCTGCTTTTCACCATTGGGAAGTATAAGACCTTCGGATGTTTGAAAGAAAAATTCTCAGCAAAAATATATCCCCAGAGAAGTAAAGGCACTTTTTTGAAATGAAAGATACTGACAATTTTAAAGTAGAACTGAAGAAGTGGCATTTTTTATTGGGACAAAATATATTCTCGCAAAAATGTAGCTAAATGGCTCATGAGAATTCTGTAATAATTGCGATAAGGAACTTCTGCAATAGATCACTTACAAGAGTTCGATTCCGTTCAAAATTTTACAGGAACAAAATAAGTCAACACATATTCTGCTGTTTGTTGAATGGGCCTCAGGCAGAGTTAGGCGTAATCGTAATCATGATTTTGATTACAATTGTAACGGCCCAAAAATATTGGATACCTCGGACGGAGTCGCGCCTTTACTGCTAAGGGAAAATTTTCTCTTAATCGCAACACTCGAACGGGTTGAGCTATGAGGCCGATTAATCAAACCTCTTCGACTGTCGGTTATTTTCCTGGAGCGTAAAACAATCACAGGGTTTTAGAGTTATGATTACAATTATAATAATTGTAATCAGACCCTGAAGATTCATGATAACGATTACACTCATGTTTATGATTACATTCCTACTCACAGTTTTTTCTGTGATTGTTATTCATAATCACAAGTTTTTTTGCAATTACGACTGTAATCACAAGTTTTTTAATGTGATTTTGTCCGTAATACCCGATGTTCCTAATAAATAAGCCCATTGCCGCAAAATTTTCCCTGGAATTACAACCACAATCATCATTTCTCCTGTGATTATAGCCTTAATCTTAGTTTTTCCTTTGATTACGATCATAATCTTAATTTTTTCTATGTGATTACAGTCATAACTACAACCTCAGATGTGACTGTGGGCCATATTAACATCTGATAACCCCTCCCCAATGCTTTAGACAATTTCAACATACACCTTGACCCTTGGACAGGTCACTTAGGGTAGAATTCATGGTCGTGACTCATGACCGTATTGGTCCTCAATTGGCTGTGCTACTAGGTTCTCCCGGGGACGATCTTTTGACACATTCAGCGACGCTCCTCGCATTCTAGTGGAGGTCTTGGATACTTGGTATCTCAGAGGAGAGTTCATAGGAGGCAGCAAAAGTATAATATCTTGTGGATTTTTCCATCACGTTCAGAAGTTGGACTTTGTTGCTACTGTTTTCTGTAATTCGGTTTCTCGGGTATTCTTTAATTTTATCATGTCGAAAAAATGTG